>ML058489.1:0-1200000 GCA_003013855.2 Liriodendron chinense | reverse complement strand
ATTTCAAAAATAAATTTAATTTTTTAAAGATTATAAAAACTAATTTAAAAATATATTTTTATAAATGCTCCATACATTGTAGGAATTTTTAATTAAAAAATATCAAAAATAAATAAATAAATAATATTTTTTTAAACTACACTAACCTACCAAAATTTGTTCCTAATATGAGTATTCATGAGCATGTCATGATCTTAATATCAACCACACTCAATTATTTATTTCAAAAATAAATTTAATTTTTTAAAGATTATAAAAACTAATTTAAAAATATTTTTTTATAAATGCTCCATACATTGTAGGAAAAAGTTAATGCAACTAATTAATACATTTGATGTGCTAATAAATTATGTGTTATATAAGTATTATATACATTCAATGAACTCATTTTGGATATAATTGCATCACTTTTGTCAAACAGCGAATAGTTTAGGACCCTATATAGAGGAAACTTATTACGTGCACTTGTTTTTTGTGATCTTTAGAATTCTAAGTGTAATTATGTCTTTTTTAACATTCCACGAAGTTTCATTAAAAAAAAATAATCAATTTCTCAATGTTTCCCAAAAATAGCGATAAATTCCGCAATAAATGCAATATTTCCCATGAAATACCGATATATTTTCGTATCCCAATGGTACAATACATGCATCAATACCGATATCTAAATCACTGCAAATGAGAGGCCCATGGTTAGGTGATCCGGCCGGGTCTTATCATTGACGGGGACACCTCAAAGATCGCCTGAATTGGAACTTCCTCACTGTTAGATCCGTTCTCAACAAATAGACAATTATGAAAGAAATACCACCACCGCCTGGAGAAAAGGCAGAAGATTAGATGGATAGTCTTTCGATGTGGAAAAGTTTTGGGGCATTCCCCATCAATGGTGCAACCTGTTAGACCAATGGTCCAAGATCAACAAAACATGGGCCTATGTTGGGTGAAGAGGCATTAGGACAAAATAATTCCTCAAATAAGAAATATCTTCAATTCTTTTATAAATAAAGCAAGAAAGTTGTTAACATGTATTGTTAGAATAAGTCTCAGCCTATCTAGCCCGCTACATTCCCACATCTATGAGTTCCAGATACTAGTTTTAGTTTATTCACATTGTGGTACTAGTTTTGGTTTAGTCTGGGTCCTTATGGCTTAGTGGTAGACTCACAAGAGTTTCAACACTAAGGTCATGGGTCGTGTGGGTGTGTGGGTGTGGGCATAAAAAAGAAGAAGAAGAAGAAGAAGAAGAAGTTCTAGTTTAGTCACATTGTGGTACTGCCAGTACCTAGGAACCAACAACATCAATGACAGAGCATGATATCGACCAACCCCAAAAAGCCATGTAAATCATCCATTATTGTAGGTAGTAATATGTATTGAACGCAATCATGCAAACCTTTAGTTCACAAAAAGAAAATGAAAAAGAAAAAGAGAAGAAAGAAAATTGAAAATGATTAGAAGATATAAGGGAAAAGATTTTGCTCACACAGCAGTGTGACAGAGAATTGCGCGATCATCTCCCTCCGTTCAACAATCACAGTTAGGAAAATTAACGCATCAAAATGTACTCTGAAAATTCAAAATTCAAAATTCTTATAGATTCCCACCTACTATCTTTAAATGGAGGGTGATGACATGTGCACCAATTCTTCATACTCCATTTTAGTTCTACTGATTTTAAAACCTTAGGAAAAATATTGGAAAGAACTAAAAAAGGAGGAGGCATTGTTCATTACAGAAAGTATTACATACTATAAATATGGAAATCATGTGTTTTGAGGAATTGCTCATCCAAAAAGTCCATTTTCATATCATTTGATACATGCATGTCATATGATACATTATTTCAAGCTCAGAATTCCATGCCTAGAGTGTCCCAGCATTCAGTCGCATGCAGCAGTTATGTATCAGAAAGCTTCAAAAAACAGTCCAAAACCTTTAGGGCCAAAATACTCGTATTTACAGCCACACCTTTGGAGTTTATAAGAACATGTTGCAGATTACAAGAACATGTTCATAACTCCCATCAGAGGTACAGAAGTGCCAACACGTCCCCAATGCTACCAACCTGTTTAATTTTGACAAAATTCCCTAGGGGCCTGCCTGGATTCAGGGGAAAAAAATAAGTGTGAGAATATTCATTCTGGAATGTCATTTCCAAGAAATTGGTGTATTTGAAGCATGTTTCTAGTGTTTGGTTTCGACAAAAATTTTCATGAAATTGCTAGTATTTAAAAATCTTTCTTGGCAAAGATTTTTCCCATGGAAATTAGGCTTGGTTAGGATTGACAACAATGGCCCACATGGTTAAGATCATCAAATGATGGGCCCCATGCGGAGATACAAGTGGTTAGGATCGACTAGTGATGGGCCTCAAGCGGAAATACACATGATTAGGATCAACTAGTGATGAGTCTCACATGGTTAAGATCAATCTAAAGATGGGCCCCACATAGAAATACTAGTTTGGTCTGTGGGGATTGACTAACAGTGGACCTCACATGGTTAAAATCATCTACCGATGGTCCCAAGTGGAAATAGAAGTGGTTAGGATCGACTATGGGTCCCACATGGTTAAGATCATCTAATGATGGGCCCCCTTCCAAAATATAAGTCTCGGGATGAACAAATGACCGGTATCACTTTGTTTTATCAGTAATGAAGTTTATTTGAAACACCAAAACGCAAAGAATACAGCCAAGCAAAGATACACCATTCTACGTTACAAGGATGCTCAAGCCCACTTGAGCTAGACGCTGCATTACTGGTGCATTTCACAAATTCTCATAAGAAATTTGCCCCAAACAACACTAGAAACTGAATCCTACTTCACCGTATTAACCGACAATGGGCCCAACATGAGGATCATCATCTAACAATGAGCCCAATGTGGAGATACCATTGTTAAGATCAACTAACAAGGGCCCCCCACAATGGCTAAGACCATCTAGCGATGGGCCCCACATGGAAATATACGTGCAAGAATCAATTAATGGTGGGCCCACATGATTAAGATCATCTAACGAGGAGCCCCACATGGAAGTATATATGGTTAGAAGCAGCTAACAGTGGTCCCCACATGGAAATATGTTAGCATCAACTAATGATGGACCCAACATGGTATAAGGTCATGTAATGATTGGGCCTCAGATGTTAATACAAATGGTTTGATTGAATAACCAGGAAAATGGATTTCGGAAGAAAAGGGCATTTTCCCTAGGAAATCTAATAAATGGGAACAGATATACATCGATTTTCCAGGAAAATAACGAATCCAAATAAGATCATTTTGCTACCTGGGTGCTGGGAAACAACTACAAATGGATTCCTAAGGGAATTCATTCACATAAACAGCACTTTATTCATCCCCTTCCTCCCTACCTCCCTGTATCCATTGAATTCCTTACAATCCTCTTTTGCTCACTTTGTAACCAAACATTGAATTCCTTACAATCCTCTTTTGCTCACTTTGTACCCAAACATAGCTTCTAAATTCCTTACAATGGCTTTCCCAGTACCCAAACACGATAAACAGAATCACTTTCTCAGAGGCCAAATGACCCCCAAGGGGGAAATGGATCCCTGCAGAATGACCCCTCGGGGGCCAATTTCTTGGAAACACACACTCCACATTTTAAGATTCCAGTGAGCCAAATGACCACTAAGGGGGACACGGATCCCTGCAGAAAATCCATTTAACCCAATGCATTTCTGTGAAGCTAAACAGGGCCTTAATGGGACCAAGTTCTCAAAAAGGATATAGGAAATGCAAAAAAACCGATGGAAATTACAAAAATGCCCTTAGAATGCAGGGATACCTATATACCCTTGGCATCTGAAAGAAAGTTACCGAAATAGTGAGATGTTCAGTTTATAGCAAATTATTAAACCCTCATGAAGCCATCAACCAATAGAAGATGAAGGTCCAATTATTAAGCCATGTGACCATCATTACATGGACAAAAAGGGTAAGAGAATTTACACTTAATCTGCTTTCCATGGGCTTAGTCAGTTTGTTAAAATATGGGATTGACTAGCTTCAATTTTAAGAGTTCACATAATTCTAGACTCCATATAGTTTACATACTTCCATAATTCTAGACTCAATAGCAATTGCCAATGTTATTGGTCCTTGCTAGCTACAATGTAGCGTTGGGTTGTGATCGGGAGTTCCCTGCCTACAGCAAGGTTGGCAAACTAAGGACTGGTAATCACCTCATTCTCCCTATAAATTTGACTCAAGCGGGTCAACAAGGGTCATATTTTCCTAACTTTTGACTATAAAAACATGTATAATTCTGAATTAATTACAAAATCCATGATGCAAATCTGGAATTAACATGTGATGCAATCTAAGCTTTACGAGAATAAGTATAACAATTTTAAAAAAAATAAAGCACAAAGAGTAGAGCATCATGTATGTGCCAATACATGCGAGATCGGAAACGTTTATCAAGAAAGACCCTCATGAACATGTCCTATCCTAAAACTAGTGGAGTTTGTAGTTCACTGTTCCTTTGCTCAATTGTCAAATCTATGATTCATTGTTCCTCATTTGTGTGAGAGGGATGTACAAGATGAACTGGAAACCTAAGAGTATGGCAATGGTAAAAACCAATCTTGTTAATTTTTCTTTCTTTTCTGTATAACTCATCCACCATTGGCACATACAAATTATATAGAAATCACCCTTTCAAATTGGAGGTTGAGATGCCTCAGATCATAGTTGATTTCATCATCTTCTTTAGGAATAGACTAACTCTATCTGCCTATGATTTCATCATCTTCCAGTATGGCAAAGCTACTCTCTGCTTGGATATGCTAAACCAGCCATATGCCTCGCACAAGAACACACTAAATCCAATGCAAGTTCCAAACCCTATTTTTCTTTCTATTTACAAACCACCAATCCCCACAAAGCTATGTGTCAACTATATTACACATGCAAAAGAAATAAAGAAAAGAGTAGACATGTCAACAAAATAAAGAAAAGAGCAGACACATGTCAACAAAATAAAGGAAAGGAGAAACACGTTCAAGTTCCATTCAAAATAAATAGGTTTCTAACATTCAGCATTTCGTGCAAATAAATGCCCTTTTAGGTTTATAAAATTTCTGATGTGCCATTATGTAGTTGTAAAATGCCCATTCTCTTCAACTAAAATTACAAAACCGCCATCTTGCGAACTTTATGTAGTTGTAAAATGCTTATTGTTTTCCAATTAAAATTACAGAATTGCCATCTTATCGTGCAAATTCTGTGTCACGCGTGCTTGAAAAGAGAATCGTTGCCCCCCTTGGAAGATCATATGAGGAATTATAACTCCTAAGACATCGTACTAGGATACAGCCATCAGAAATAGTCAATTAGACTAGATAAGTCAAAACATTTTATTCGGAAAACACACATGGGAATTGAGGTGAATTGAGATGCCAAGGCCAGGGTAGAAATTGCCCAATGAATGCTTCCATTCACTGGCTTGTGATACATTTCTTTATCCACAATGTGCAAAGCATTTGAATCAGGTACCAGACCAATTTATATCCATATGTTTGATCAATTGAACGTGTTAACCAAATCTCAAAAACACAATTAGATGGAGATTATCATGTCCAAGTTGAGCATGATTAACATGCATGTACTCCAACTTGAAAGGAAGTGTTGAAGTGTACCATATGTGCACACATAGATGCAATATGTTGTATTTTTTTTCACATGTATGCCTTTCGGTTTTGGTTTTCAGTAAGAGACTAAGAAGGCAAACTTCCAAAAGGCAAATTAATCAATCAACCCTAATTATCAACTAATCCTTTTTCTTCTCCCAACTCTTCTCTACTCTTCTTCTTTTCTCTTCCTCTTCCATAAGCTGCTCAAGATCACATTTCTACAAGATCAAATTGAGATTTCTTTCAAAGCAAAGTTTTCTAACAAATCTCTAGTGTGCTCGAGTTTCTAACATTTACATTGACCCTTGCCAAACCGAGAATAAAGTCAACCATTATGAAGTTCAAAGATGCCTAAAAAGATTCATTGGCAACCAAAAAAAATGCCCAAAACAAAAATTCCACAATCATAAAACTGTCTTCCATCAGTTCCTCTAGTTCGCCTTGGTGGTCTAGGAAGAAAAATTTTCATCAATAAAAAGTTTTTATTAAAGAAAAAAAAAAACAGTTTAGCTACCCATTAAGACAATGGATAATGACAACTACCTAATAAGGTTTCTATAGATACACCTTCCGTAGGCCGTAGCTTCCTGGCAACTTGCTTCAATAAAACCTCATTGAAGACTCCTTCGCCCTATCTCGTTGCTAAGAAGCCCCTCTTCCATAGAGTACTCCACTGGTCAAATAACCACATGATGGCATATTTAGAATCCCTTCCATGGTAACTGATCATTTGAAGCATTGCAAAATGATTCAACCCCACTTCAATTGCGAAGACCTCGGCCTACCAAAATCACCCCTTCCAATTGGACCCGAGAAAATAAAAAGAATCAAGCTTTGATCGTCTCTAAAAACTACAACTCTAAACTCACCAGGCTTGCCAGAGAACTACAATCCACATTTACCTTCCAACACACCCAGAGGATGGTGGTCAATAATTAGACAAGGCAACAATCTTGTTGTGAATGAATAGGACCCAGTTTCTATTAGGACATGTTTGAAAGGGTGAAATGTTTATAAAGAAAAATGACGATTCTGTGGGGAAAAAATAAGAATCTTTCTGCTGTTTGATTGGCCAATTTTCCTTGATATATGGATGTCCATTAGTGAGCTTTTCCAGGAAATGCTCCAAAAGAAAAAGAGACTACTTAAGAAACGATAGTTCCAAGGTCATCTTCCAAAGTATTAATACCAAATTTTACATGCCCTAGACTCATTCTCACCTTCCTCTCCAAAACTCTTCACTTGTGCCATCTTAGCTCTCCACTACAAATCCATTGTCTCCTGCTACTATAGCTCTAGGTTCTTTGACCTCTAGGCGTTCTCTTGCAACTGTATTCCTCCAAGACAACTTCGAGGTATGTTTTTATCTCATATTTTTATTTTGACGAACATCATAGCCATTGTGATGATGATATCGCCTTTGGAGGCCTACAATATCATCACAGGGTTGCAATTTCAGAGGTACACTATTTCAATTGATGCCAATGATGGATACCTCTTTAAGGGGTGATTTTGTTAAGATTGGGGGTTGGAAACCTCTCAAAGTACGATGTTGTTGTGCACCACCATTGCTTTTTGGCTTCAACAAAGTAATTTGAAGGACATCTCAACCCGTATAACGTTATCAGCATTCATGGTCTAGCATATGATCATGAGGTCTGTGATGCAAGGGATTCCTCTTTGAATCATTCAAAGACTGTGTCCTACATGATTAAGGAACTAGCTTGATTCAAAACCCATTCAAGTTAATTTTGTTGGGCACATTTTATGTACTTATTCGTTTTACCAATGAGATGATTCAGGATTTATCCCATCACGTGTGATGTTATCAACATCATACCCTGTGATGACATCACAGTAGCTCTGACTTCAGGCATAACCTCTTCAGAACAATCTGAGATGTAATCCTACATGAGTACTTACAGATGGGGCAGAAACTCTCTCAGCACCCATCATGATCTTATTTGCCAAAATGTCTCAGTCCATGTGGTTGAATGTAGATATTATACAATTATTACTGTCTGAATTGGTGATTGAATCCCATTTGTAAGGCCTATAAGAGGCATGCCTGCTCCTCTTTAGCCTCTTTGATATAGAGACGACTCTATGAGTGGAAGCTTTTAGTTGTTGTAGAATGCTTGTCATATATGCCTTGAACATGAATGCCAATATTTATTTTCATCTTTGTAAACTGTCTTCACTAGTGTAGAATGCCACATTCTACCGTTGTTTTCTGCAGATAAATCTTACCCGTTCACTGAACAAAACGCGATCATCAATGTAGTTTCTTCACAGTTCGGCGGAATATGACAATAAATGCCAATATTGAATCAATATCGTATAATAAACCACGAGATCCCAGGGTCAGACAGATGGTAGCTGCTGCTACCACACCAATTATCGCCGCTGTTCTGATGGCGGCTGTGGTGTATTATTACAAAATTTACATGGTGAAAGAACCTTCACAGTAGAGATTTTCATAGGATGCAATTCTCAGAAAAAGGTATGGGAATTAGTGACATAAACTGCTTGAATTGATTGAAGATGACCCGGGATTCTCTGTACCATCTACACTTCTTGCTAGGAAAAAATGGACTGTTGCAAGACATGACAGTGTCTATGGAGGAACCATTGGCTATATTTCTAAATACCCTCAGGCAGAACCTGCCAGATCGAGACATTGGAAACTGATTTAGCCGATCAGGTGAAGAGATCAGTCAGCATTTTACACAAGTGTTAAAAGCTATAGTAGCCAATATTACCAAGCTTTTTCCCTTTATGAGGTAGTACGCATGCAAATTTCAAGATTGATTACCAAGAGTAGTTCTTGGTAATTGCTAAATGTGTCTCTCTTCTTCTTCTTCTTTTTTGATGGGTTAATGAAATTTATTAAGAACAGAAAAGGAAAGCAAGGGATAGGCCAGGACACGAGTAAACCCTACCACTCCAAAAGAAGGCCTAAATAAGAGTCCCCATAGATAAGGACCCAGAGCTAAAAGAAATAACAAAATATACAGACTGTAACCAGCGCCACTAAGGCTTAAGTCATAGGATATATTAGGTGTCAGTGATCTCCCCTTCCTCAATCCTAGCACCTTCTTCAATATATTCCTAATTCTTCCCTTGTCAAAGCCCACTCAGCTAGAGAAGCTGTTGCTTAAGAACTCATGCTTCATAGTGGTAATCCGGCCATTCCATTCCATCCAAAGGCACCATAAAACAGTAAAGACACCATCTTCCACATAATTGTGCCTTTCCTGGAGAATGGCCCACTAGACGACCTAGCAATTATTCTTACCAAGGATGATTGCATTACCATCTCAATTGGAACAATAAAAATAAAAGGCGCCACACCTCTCTCGCAACAGGACAGTGAAGAAATATACAGCCGATAGCTTTCTTCTCTCTCCAACATATGAAGCCCAATTTCAAGAGCAAGTTCTTTTTAAGAGTGTTCACCTTTAGGATTATATTTGAAGTCGCAGACCAAGCAAAGATCTCAACTCATAGTGGGACATCATTCCTCCACATCTAAGCACACAGCAAGCTTGCATGCTAGAATATGATTCTGGAGGACTTGAGAGGAGAAAAGCCCACTTGACATCCGCCCTCCATACCCTCTTGTCTGACTATGAAGTATTGATATGAATATTTGCTAAATACGGTCCCTAAACATTTTACCACAATCAAACTAATTAGATAAAACTAGGATTGCACTGATGCCACAAGACAAACATTCCAAAATTGTTTCCACTACAGAAAGTTCCACAACAAAAAAGAGAATATCTCAAAAGAATCATGACAGCTTGCTACTTTGATATGAAATTCCAGTGTCCTTGCAGGTTGGGAACCTTTTGCATCCTACGTTCGTGTATTTCATGATGCATCAATGCAATCCGATTCCCTTTTCATCATCATCATCTAAGCCTTGTCCCAACTAATTGGGTTGGCTACATTAATCTTTTTCCGCCATTCCACTCTGTCAAGGCCAATAACTTCAGTTAGACCATAGGTCACATCATCATCTAAGCCTTGTCCCAACTAATTGGGTTGGCTACATTAATCTTTTTCCACCATTCCACTCTGTCAAGGCCAATAACTTCAGTTAGACCATAGGTCATCAAAGTCACTACCTCCATCCCTATTGTTTTGGGCCTTCCCCTCACCCTTTTAAAACCTTCAGTGTTTTAAATAGCGAATAGCGTATAGTGTAGCGTTCACCCCTCTTAAGCGTGAGGCGTAAGCTATATAGCGTGTAGCATAAGCTACACGTTACTTCTAGATTTTTAATTAAGATTGTTCTTGGTTGCACTAATTTCATGATATTCACCAAATTAGACTGATTAATAATGAAATTTAACAAATTTTCATGATATTTGGTGAAACCAAACGCGACTTAAAGTAATGGAAAAGGATAATTTTTAAGTATAAAGGTAAAGAAACAGCAACAAAACTAATTTAATATTGTTACTTGTATTAGTTTTACTAAAAGCATTAAATATTGAAAATAGAAAAATGTAATAAATCATTGAAAATATTATTTGATTATAACGTTGTAATGAAAAATAACTTGTAATGTAAGGTACATAGTGTGTAGCCTAGTTTATGTAGTGTGTAGCGTATGCAAATTATCATGTAGCGTAGGCTACACGTGACTTGAGTTATTTTCATAAGTTACGTAGCGTTAAGGCTAAGCGACGCTACGTAGCGTAAGCTACACGCTACATAGCATAGCTATTTAAAACACTGAAAACCTTCAACCGGTACCAACTCACTACTTTTAATGTCTCCATTGCAAATAAGCAAAGTAGCAAACAATCTAAGTCCGCTTTCTCTCATCTTAGTACCTATTTGTGCTACTCCTAAGATCCCATGAATGTATTTATTTCTAGTTGTATCCTTCCATGTCTTTGCTACTCATCCATCTCAACATCCTGATTTCAACTACACATCCTATGAACATGTCCTTCATTAACTTCCCAACATTATGTCCTATAAAGGATGGCTAGTCTTATAGCTATCCTGTTAAATTTCCCTTCCAATTTGAGTGGTACTACTATGCGACGATCACATAAAACTCTAGAAGTACATCTCCATTTGTTCCATTCCGCTTGAATTCCATGGGCAACATCATTCTCAATCTCTCCACTCTCATTAAAGATCAACCCAAGATAGCCGTCACTAAACTAGGTCCAATTGTGTTGCATCTTAAAGTTACACATTGACAACACTAAGGGCCTGTTTGTTAAATCTGAAATCTAAATCTGAAGTCTGAAGACCGATTTGGTAACTGTCTGAAAGAAGTGCTGAAGTCTGAAATTAAGTATTGAATTTGAAACAACTTATTTATTAACAAACGTTTGAAATGTCTGAAATCTGTTAATTTGACACATTTGTCCCTATCTCCTGTTTGGAGATGTTTTACATTATGAAGGTTTTTTTTTTATAAATGAAAATAAAACCATTAAGTCAACATCCCTTTAATTCAAATAAACTAAGTACTTAAGAGAAAATTAAAATGTCATACATTTGTCCATAAAAACAAAGCAAGAATAAATAAATAAAAATCAATGATTTGTATGGATAAGTTTAGCGGTAATTTCTTCTCGCATATTGGACATAATAGTTTGTTCAAAGTTTCTGAATACTTCTTCTACTTCAGACATAACATCCTCTGATTTGACATTCATCTCTAAAAGAACATTTTCATCATTGTATTGTTGGAAGAGTGGATCAAAGATGGATTCTTCTCTGATGTAATTGTGTAGTGTCATGCATGCGATAACAATGTCTCTTTGTGCTGGGAAGGAATATGGTCTCATCCGCTTCAAAATTAAAAAACGGGCCTTCAACACTCCAAAAGCCCTTTCGATTACATTCTACAACTTTGCATGCATATGATTGAAAATCTTCTCTTTATTAGTAAGCCGTTCACCACTACAGAAATCACCCAACCAATATTGAACATTGCGATATGATGCCATAAACCTCTGTGTGTAAGTGTAAGCAGCATCAATCAAATAATATTTATCTATATAAAAATAAAAGTATTTTTTTAACAGATTTTCATGTTATAATTTTACCACGTTATATGGAAAAAAAAAAAAAACATAATAAATATTACTCGAATGGGGCAACAGAAATTTTTTTGTTGGATCAAGCACAACATCTATAAGAACCTTTGAATCATGTGTCACTCATTCCCATCCATAAATGATATATGTAAAAATCATATTAAATTCATAAATGACCATAACGTTCTAAGCACATTCACCCATTCCTTTGTAAGATACTTGCTTATCCATCGGGATGCATACAGGAATGAGAGTTTCATCTTATGCACCAACGGCACCCTAAACATTAAAGGTTAATGTTAACCATCGAGTAGAATGATTAAATTTGAAGTAAATAAATTTATATTTTTTATATGGAGTTTTACCTTGAATATTTGCCAAAGACGTCGGTACCCTAAACATTAAAGGTTAATGTTAACCATCGAGTAGAATGATTAAATTTGAAGTAAATAAATTTATATTTTTTATACGGAGTTTTACCTTGAATATTTGTCGAAGAAGTCGATCCGTTCTGATTTCTTAAATACTTTGATCAAACGATCGAGTGACAATCATTTCCTTAGTAAATTTTAACATAACAAATAATACCTTATAAAAATACTTGTGCACCGTTTGTGTTGAATGTTGGAATCGATTTCTTACCAATTTGTTTCCAAGGGGTCGTTTGGATGCCTGTAAATCATTTACTAGTAAATCACTTAAGTGCTAGTAAAAGATTTACTACCTGTCTGTTTAGCTGTAAGTTGTAAATGATTTATTAGTAAATCATTTACAGTGTTTAGATAGCCTATAAATGGTTGCTAGTAAATCATTTACAGTGTAAAATTCCAAAAAAAAAAAAAAAAAAAAGCCATTTGCTAGTAAATTATTTACTAGTAAATGAAATCTCACCTTTTTGCTAGTAAATGAGAGGAGGCATTTGCTAGTAAATCACTTACAGGTAGTAAAAGACTTACTAGCAAATGAGAACATCCAAACACAAAAATGGCTCATTTACTAGTAAATAATTTACAGGCTATCCAAACGACCCCTAAGGTTTATAACTAATCATCATTAGAAACATGGCAATCTTCTCCTCAAGTAATACATACCTACTATCTAACAGTCACCCTCTAATGCGAACCAAGTTACACATACTAATGAATGTATCTTTCTTCATTCTAAACAATTCGTAGCAAACTGAAAAAGGGTTCCGCGTTAAGTGTTGTTTGTTAACGCTAAACCAGTAAAGTGTTCTGTGATTTTCCTTATTTTTCCGGTGATGTTGGTCTGACTTATCGGTGAATACGGATTGCACTCCGCGGTTTCTTCTAAAAAAAAGTTGATTCCAAAATTGCCCTTGCGCACGTTGTCACTGAGACTTTACAGTCTTGATCTTTAGCTCCCTAAAATGGGCTTCACCATGATGTTTAAGTGAAATTCACCCCGATCATTAGGTGAGTCACCCCATTTAAACAGTAGGACCCAAAAATAAACCCCGTATGATATTCAAGTGGGCCATTCAAAGGAAAACAGCTTGGGAGAGGGATGCTCACCCTTCAAACAGAAACGTCCAGGCTTGATTTTTTCTAGGGACCTCCATGACGATTGTATGAAATCCACACCAACCATTACATGACCCACTCAAATTTCGGCCCACCTGAATCACGAATAGGAATGAATTTTGGGCCCTGGGCCCAAATTTGTGTGGGTCATGTAATGGTTCGAGTGAATTTCATATAATCATTATGGAGGTCCCTAAAGAAAAATAAATTCAAGCTCGGACGTATCTATTTGAAGGGTCCGTGTCCCTCTCCCAAGTTGTTTTCCTTCGAATGGCCCACTTGAATCTCATACGGGATTGATTTTTGGGTACTATGGTTTACATGAGGTAACTCACTTAATGATTAGGGTGGATTTCACTTAAACATCACGGTGAAGCCCACTTCAGGCGGCCAAAGATCAAGACTGTAAGGTCACAATGGCAATGTGCGCAGGGGCAATTTTGAAAACAACTTTTTTTAAAAGAATCCGAGGAGCGCATTCCATATTCACTGTTAAGTCAAACCTCCATCGCCGAAAAATATCAAGGAAAATCACGGAGCGCTTTATGAGTTCAGCGTTAACAAACAACACTTAACGCGGAGCCTTTCTTCAATTTGTTACGAATTGTTTAGAATGGAAAATGATAGATTCATTAGTCTGTGTGACTTGCATTAATGGGTAGTTGTTAGATAGTAGGTATGTATCACTCGAGGAGAAGATTGTCATGTTTCTAATGACGATTAGTCATAACCTTAGGAATAGATTTGTAAGAAATCGATTCCAACATTTAACACAAACGATACACAAGTACTTTCACAAGGTATTATTTGCTATATTAAAATTTGTCAAATAGGTGATTGTCACTCCATCATTTGAGCAAAATGTTCAAGAAATCAGAACGCACCGTCTTTGACAAATATTCAAGGTAAAACTCCATATAAAGAATACAAATTTATTTACTTCGAATTTAATCATTCTACTCAAGAGTTAACATTGACCTTTAATGTTTAGGGTGTTGTTGGTGCGTTAAACGGGACCATCATTCATGCATGCATCCAAACGGATAAGCAAGTACCCTATAGGGAAAGAGGATGGGGTGAATGCGTTCAAAACATTATGGTCATCTGTGACTCCAATATGATTTTTATGTATGCCATAGCTAGGATGGGAAGAATTGACACATGATTCAGGAGTTCTTATGAATGTTGTGCTTGATCCAACAAAAAAATTTCTGATGTCCCCTCTAGATAATAATTATTATGTTTTTTCACATAACTTGATAAAATTATAACTTAAAAATCTACAAAAATGTCTCATTTGTTTTTATATAGATAAATATTATTCGGTTGATGCTACTTAAACTCACAGACAGGTTTATGGCACAATATCACAATGTTCAATATTGGTTAAGTGACTCTGTAGTGATGAGCGGCCTACTAATAAAGAGAATATTTTCAATCATATGCATGCAAAATGTAATCGAGAGGACTTTTGGAGTGTTGAAGGCCCACTTTCTAATTTTGAAGCAAATAGTACCATATTCCTTCCCAGTGCAAAGAGTCATTGCTATTGCATGATGACACTACACAACTACATCAAAGAAGAATCTATCTTTGATCAACTCTTCTAACAATACAATGATGAAAATGTTCTTTTAGAGATAATGTCGAATCAGAGGATGATATGCCTTAAAGTGAAAGAAGTATTCGAAAACTTTGAATAAACTATTATGTCCAATATACGAGAAGAAATTGCTGCCAAACTTATACATGCAAATCATTGATTTTTTTTATTCTTGCTCTATTTTTTATGGACAAATGTATGACATTTTAATTTTCTATTAAGTACTTTAGTTTATTTGAAATTTTGAATTGAAGGGATGTCAACTTAATGGTTTTATTTTCATTTAATAAAAAACAAACCCTTCATAATGTAAAACATCTCCATAGCAAGGGAAAATGTGTCAAATTAACAAATTTCAGACATTTTAAATGTTTGTTAACAAACAAGCTGTTTCATATTCAGTACTTAATTTTCAGACTTCAGTACTTCTTTCAGACAGTTACCAAACAGGTTTTCAGCCTTTAGATTCAGATTTCGGATTCAGGCTTCAGACTTCAGATTTAACAAACAAGCCCTAAGTAGTTGCTTCTTTTTTTTTCAATGTAATAAAGTATTACATTGTCATTGCTGCCTACACTAATCCCCTTAGATTTCTAGCTCCTCGTCATGGAACAAGGTACCACCTAAATGAGTAAATAACCAGGCAATGACCTCAAAGCAAGAGGTAATTGTTCAACTATGGGCATTCCTCTTAAAGCAATGCTGTCGTGAGAGCATTTAAAGTGATAAATGCTTCGCAAGTCTTAAGACAGCGCCACCCTATAGAGGGGGGGAAAATACCGATAAACATTATCACAGCATGTTTTGGGTTGCAAACTTCATCCATGGAATGGGAGGTAATACCATTAAAGTTGAGGCAAAAGAGGCAATCGGTGATGAAGTGAATGATGATGTCTCAATAGCATGGTACATGCCCAAATCTCAATTGCTCTGAAACCATACTCAGAGGAAGAGGTATTCATGGTCCCATAAGAGGGATGCTATAGCATAGTTAATGCGGGACCTCAATGATGAAAATTGACTTTACTTTTAAATTTGTCATGTCATATTGTGAAATTACTTAGAGAGAAATATGGGCGATGTATGTACAACTTGAATTTGTTTTTATTGCTTTTCATATACTACGTAACTATGTCATGTGTGTATGTTAAAATATTTTCATGAATTTGATCTACGTGTATGTGTCAAGTATGGATGCCACGAGGTCGAGCAGATTATGTCCACACAAGCGCAAATTGATATACATCTATTGTATCACGCAGATCGATGATACCCTAATTGATATGCTCTTAATCCTAGTCCATTGAAGAAGAAAAGTGTACAACCAAATTAAGAGAGAAGCATATGTAGCATTAAACGATGCATGTAAAGAGAAGACTAGGATTGAGTTGGGTGTCGATCATGTGAAGAATAGTTTTTTTTTTTTTTTTTTAAGAGAGAGGGAGAGAGAGAACAAAAATTTTATTTAAAAAATGCCAAAAAGCGGGGAAAGAATATAGCAACAATACTGTAAAAGCAAAGCATCGAGATCAGAAGGATTGACTGCTTTTACAAAGGAAGTCCACTCTAAAACATACACTTTCACCAAACATAAACCTCATTTACCAAAGACAACTTGTTCTGAAAGCACCGGCTGTTTTGAATCTTCCAAATAACCTCAAAATTTTCCATTGCGATCAGCCACCAAACTTCTTTACGAGATTTACCCACAATACCTTCGTGCCAAGCCCACAAAAGATGGTCAACTGACATCAGCATCACCCAGGATACATGAAAAATGAGAAGAAAGTGCTCCCAAGCTTGGCGAACAAAAGGGCAATGGATAAGAAGATGGTCGATTGTTTCCGCATCTCCCATGCACATCAAACATATGTTAGGAAGAATAAGAGATCTCCTTTGAAGATTATCGATGGTTAACACTCTCTTCCTACCCACAAGCCAAACAAAAGTTGCAACTCTTAGGAGAGCTCCATAAGACTGCTGATGAAATGGAAAGGAAAAGGGGAGGACGACTTAGAGATCAACCTGTAAAATGAGCAAACCGAGAAAATACCCAAATTGTGGGCTCTCCGAACCATCGAATCTTCTTCGTAGGGTGAAGGAACATAAATCTTTAGATAATCGAGCAAGCTGAGAAGTTCCTCAAATTATTCATCCAATAGGTTTCTACGACACGGAGGAGACGAAACCATCATACTGCTGCTTAGGGAGAAGCATCGACTCACAAGAATAAACATGTCCGTGGAGAGAAAAGTGATCCTTGGGAAAAGATCTTGGAGTGGCCAATACCTACACTGTTGTAGAATAAAGTTGGTCGTCGAAAGATGCGATCGGAAAGTGATTGAGAGAAGTCATGATCAGATTGTTCGATAGCGAGCCTCCTCCGTTTATAGTTCATCTCAAATCCCCGAGCAATGCCATCCGATCAACATGCGAGCAGCTCGGCTCGTGGTCGCCGAAAGGGGTCGCATCTCAACATGCGAGCAGCCCGGCTCGTGATCGCCGAAAGGGGTCGCATCTGAACATGTGAGCAGCTCGGCTCGTGGTCATTGAAAGGGTCGCATCTCAACATGCGAGCAGCTTGGCTCGTGAGCAACTCTCGTCGTGAGCAACTCTCGTCATGAGCAACTCCCGTCATGAGCACTCCTGACATATGACCACTCTCGTCATGAGCACTCCAGACATATGACCACTCTCGTCATGAGCACTCTTGACATATGACCACTCCCGTCATGAGCACTCTTGACATATGACCACTCTGGACATATGACCACTCTCGTCATGAGCACTCCCGACATATGACCAATCCCATCATGAGCACTCCTGACATATGACCACTCTCGTCATGAGCACTCCTGACATGTGAGCAGCTCGGCTCGTGGTCGTTGGAAGGGGTCGCATCTCAACATGCGAGCAGCTCGGCTTGTGAGCAGCTCCCGACATGTGAGCAGCTCCCGAACATGTGAGCAGCTCCCGTCATGTGAGCAGCCTTGGTCTCTGGTCTCTGGTCTCTGGCGAGGACGTCCCTCAGCTCATAGTACCAGCAGCCTATATAGGCCAATTTTGGCTTGTTTCTATTTGTAGCTCCGAACCATATGAGATCTCCATCAAGAGACGTAATCAGTTAGACGTGTAGAGTGGTTAGGCTATCCCCTTATCTAAGGATTAACAGGATAAGTGCCTTATCCCCTGAAATCAGCAGTGATCTTAACGGCTTGCGTAACAGACTGGATCACCCGGATCTGCATAAATAGATGACCCCACAGATGATAAAGGTACACAATCTCTAAGCCTACGTTTCACACTTCATCTTACTATCAAAGTACCCGTACTGACTTTGCCATCGAAGGGCCAACGGCCAAGCGCCGGCCACCCTTAGTTTTCTTCTTTGGCTTTCAGGTTTGAAGGAGAGCTCACCGATTGGAGGTCAGACGACAAAGAATCAAAGTTGGTCTCTGAACAACATCTGTTAGCCAATTTTTGACGTTAACATACACCAAATATCAACCCAAAAGCGAATATGATTCCCTCTCAAGAGAAAAGAGACCTTCTTAAAACCTTTGCTAGGTGGAAACAATCGCCTTCCAAATGAAAGAGCGACAATAAAGAGAAGAAGATCTTATGTGTTGTATTTGGAAACAAATATCAACCCAGAAGCGAATATGATTCCCTCTCAAGAGAAAAAGAGACCTTGAAACCTTTGCTCGGTGGAAACAATCACCTTCCAAATGAAAGAGCCACAATAAAGAGAAGAAGATCTTATGTGTTGTATTTGGAAACGAGGAGATCCTTACAAAATTTGCCCACCTCAGAGCAAAACCTCCAATGCCATTTGCCAAGAAGAGCAATATTCATAAGATCTAAATCTTTCAAATCAGCTCCTCCTTCTCTAAGAGGCTTACAAACTTCTTCCCATCTAAGCAAATGTGAATTTCTGGTTATCCACGGCCCCTTTCCACAAAAAATCTCTTCTTAATTTATCAAGCCTATCTAACACCAATTTTGGTCATTTTGAAGAGGAGCATAAAATAGACTGGCAGGTTGGAAAAAGTAGCATTGATGAGAGTTAAACGACCTCCCAAAGAGAGGTAACAATGCTTCCAACTCGACAACTTTCTTTCAACTCTTTCAATTACCTTATCCCAAAGGTGTTTCCTTGGTTTTCCTATGCATAGAAGCAACCTGAGATAGGATGAAGGAAAAGATCCTTGTTTACACCCCAAAACATCTACCAATTATGATAGATCCTCATCTGGTACGTGAATACCTAGCAATTCAGTTTTAGAGATATTAACATTAAGGCCTGAAACTGCTTCAAGGCAAACGATGATTTTCCAAAGGTAATCAACCAAAGTCATGTCCGCGTTGCAAAAGAGGATGGAGTCATCCGCATACTGAAGATGGCTAACGTGCACTCCCATATCCGCCACTTTGAACATAGAAATTAACCCATTTTCCTTGACCTTGTGAAGCATCATACTAAACGCCTCCCCAATCACGACAAAAAGATACGAAGATAAAGGATCTCCCTATCTAATGCCGCGGGAAGCCTTAAAGAATCCATGAGGCTATTCATTAATCAACACAGAAAAAGCCATAAGGCAATCCATTAATCAACATGTGAAGAATAGGTTAAAAACTATGGAGGAGCAATTCTTGCGTGTGAAGAAAAATGATGCAAAACAAGAAGTTTGGTTGTGATGACATTATGAAGAAGGTGAGAGCATCAGAAGAAGTATGTTCAAGGCATACAAAACCATATTATTCATGCGATTGCTTACCAGAGCATAATTTTGGCGACAACGATGGTGATGATGGGGATCCGAATGGACTTGACACCCGTTTAAATGCATACAGGGAGACAGGACTCAAACCTCTATAGTATACAACCTGATACATCATAATCGGTTCATACTCCTAGTGGTGTGGAAGGGACATCTAGGAAGGGCAAGACTCCAAATGAGATGGATCATAAACACGGAGTTCTACCTCAAAGTAAAAGAAGAAGATAAGTGAAGCCATGTCCAATTCTTTGGAAGGCCTGTCATCTCAGCTTTCATAACATGGTCAGGGCTTTTGAGGTTAGTAGGATGAAAGTACTGAGCGGCAATTAATTCAGGCCCGGAAGGTGCCAGTTTGACTTGGGTATAGTATTTGAAGGCTTGCAACATGCTGAACAAGGATCAGGACCTGCAATTGTTGTTCTCGTTATTGGACAAGTACGTAAGCCGAGAGTGGCTGATGATGGTTCTATGTGAGAGCTAGTAGTTGGTTTTCTGCAAATTGGACAAAAGGTTCTTTTTGTTGGAGTATGAAAGGAAGGAATGGCTAATAATGCCTATGAGAGATGTGCACTCTCATTGCCGGTCCCAACCCAGACAAAGGACGAGGGTTGCATCAAATTGGCAATTGAAGCAAAACTTTGGCTACAACTTTTATAATGAATCCTGACTTTCTAACATTTCAAGCTCATGCAAGCACATTTGATATTGTCCTTGATAGAGTGGAATGGCAAAACAAGATTCCAATAGTTGAACCCAATTAGTTGGGAATAAGGCTTAGAGGGTGGTGGTGGTGGAGGGAATGGCTAATGATGAATTGCCCATGGCGGCTTTCTTTGGGGCTTTAGTGAGTGGACATAGTTCTTTTGTTGTGTTGTTGTAAATCGATTGGTTGGCATGCTTCTTTTTGTGGTTTTTTTATGAATGCCTTGTTGTGCTACTTCGGTCATTGTTGTTTGGATGTGTAGAAGGATACCAACATCATGCTTGCTTTGGTAATAAGTGTTGGTTTTTCAATCACAAGTTTCTGACTGCTAAAGGATATAGGAATAAGTCTGGGTTTCAATCATATGGTTTGGGAATTTCAAATGATACAGCATAGATAGATTGTTAATGTTGTCATATATGTTACATGTTTACCCATAAAATCATAGCTAGAAATAATTTTTATGTTGCGTTCTTTGGTTGATGACCAAGCATATACAACTATTGGGACCAATGGCATCTACATGTAAATAGATTTCCAGGAGCATGCTACCAGTCCTATCATGCTACATCCAAAGCTTTTATTTCACTTCGCTCCTTATCACGCCCATGGTCAGATGGCCATGCCATGAACCTGGAAAGGCCAAGTCCCCAGTTATAGATGAAACAATTGACAAAAAGGAACATATTCCAGATGGAGTTGTAGGAAAGCAAGCTTGCAAAAACTTTTTCATTTTCGGTGGGTTTACTTTTCATCGTCATCCTATTAGAAGTTTGAACACGATGTATTAATAGTGTTTAAAGGCCTAAAATGTTCGAGAATGTTGATTTATGAATGCATGCTATAATGAAGTTACATGGCATAACTATTCAAATATACAGGTTCGATGATGTGTTTATGTATGCTGTGAGTATTACATATTTCGCAGGTTATAATTTAACTCTGCATATGGGCATTCACTGGGACT
The DNA here is from genome assembly GCA_003013855.2 of Liriodendron chinense. Taxonomy (NCBI): domain Eukaryota; kingdom Viridiplantae; phylum Streptophyta; class Magnoliopsida; order Magnoliales; family Magnoliaceae; genus Liriodendron; species Liriodendron chinense. Next base: position 1,178,658 of record ML058489.1, on the reverse strand, counting down.
AGATCCAATCCCTGGAGGACCAGCTCCATGGGCAGGGTGGAGTGGCAATGGCCAGGTTAGGGACAGGCCAGGCTAGGCCCAGGGCCGACCCAACACTTGAAACCCAAAGCCCGAGCCTAGCATGGACCTATCATAGCAGGCCCAAGTACGATCGGGAAAAAAAAATGTATGGGGCCAAGCCCAATCCTACTCAGCCCGAAAATTGATAAAATCCCCATTTCCCCCTTGATTTTCCTAATCTATTCAATTATCAAGCGGGCCACAAACTCAGAAAGAAATAAACATTTTAGACAAATGAAAACAACGGCATGCATTCAAGATACAAGGTTGACAAACTAAGGATCAGCACAGCATATTTGTAGCATATAACACATGTACATATAAAGCCAGGTTGGGCTGATGATGTGGACATCATGCCCTTTAGGGTTTATCAGCGTAGGAGGCGAGTGACACATATATCTTTATGGCTCGATGACGATGGGCCCGGATCGTTCGTGACGACTTGAGGAGCATCGAAGACCTTACACATGTGGTTCAAGACATTTGAGAAGACCCCACATTGGGAGGACATGTGTACGTTGCTTGGAAGAGATGATTGGATCGCTGGATCGCGAGGATGGCGTGATCGGACCGTTGGTTCATCGTGACCCACTTTCATCGTGCCATCATCGGAGGCTATCGGGCATCTTATATTTGCGTTTATTAAATGCACTTTTACTTATTTGAGTTTTGGGTCAATGTGTGCACATTTTTTTTCGTACGAATGTCTTTTTTTTTAATTTTATTAGTAGGGGTATTTTGGTAATTATGTTAATTCCAAATTTTATGAGGGTGTTACCCTAAACCTTTTTCATTATGCTATTGATTAATGAAAGAAAACCTTTATAGTGCCTCCTTCCTCTCTCTCCCTCTCTTGGAACTTCTTCTTCTCCTCCAATCCTCTTCTTCTCTTTTCTTTTTATGCTCCTCCAACATTCCTCTAAGGTAAGTTTCTTCTTCCTTCTCTCTCTATCTCCATTATCCCCAATCTTCGAATCCTAAATTTGAGAATTAATCCAAAATCCCAATTTCTCGGATTTTCAAATCCCTAATCCGAGAAAATCCTTTGATCTCTCGGACTAGTGATTCACATTGGATATTTGGGTATAACTATGTAAGATCGGGAGGTTCCATCCCTCGCCGAATCCAACCTATGCATTATTTGAATTTCTTCCCTCGCCGAATCCAACCTATGCATTATTTGAATTTCTTACTTCATGGTTGTGATGATCAATGTTTTAAATGTCGACGATATCGGCCGATATATCCCACAATATATCTTGTATCCCAACTGTGCGATACAAAACACACAGGTAGTGCCGATACATCCCACATGTTCGATCCGGTGAGCATTTTCAATTTCTGATCCCTTTTTTTTGTTGAAATTATGTTAAATCAGTGTCAAATGGTTACAAAACCATTGGTTCTTCATGTTTTGCATGAAAAATCATGGAGTTGGAGCTTTGATTTCGATATTCATTGGTTTTTCATGTTCTCCATGTTTTTTTTTTTCAAAATTTTCCTTCAACCAGCTGTCAATTGAGGCTAATTTCAAAGTATTTAGGAGTATTTGATGAAATGATCATCACGTACACTCTAATTTCGAAATTTGAGTCTAGGTGATCCGATTTGGGAAAAATTGAGGATTATTTGAAATTTCCCCAATTTCTCCCAAATTGCTTGCAATGTTTCACTCCAAACATGAAATCAAGCATGTATGAGGGATGATCTATTGATTTGTTAAGTCCTTGTCAATTTTCGAAAAGTAAAAATCATTTTTAATTAAAAATTAATTAAATTTTTGTTTTTGAAATTTCCCTTCAACCAGCTGTCAATTGAGACTAAATTCGAAATATTTAGTCGTGTTTGATGAAATGATCATCACGTATACTCTAAATGTTATGCATTCAATTTGAATATAGTTGCATTAGTTCAGTTAGACAACACATAGTGTAGGACCCTATACAAAGGAAACCTATTATGTGCACTTCTTTTTTGAGATGTTATGATTTAAAAGTGTGTATTAAGGTATTTTTTAACCATCTCTGAAGTTTCATTGAAAAATTCAACCATTTCCCAATGTTTTCCCATGTTTCTCAAAAAGTGCGATAAATTACCCAATATAAACGATATATCCCGTGTGATAACCGATACATATCTGTATCCCAAGGGTGCAATACGTAACACAATACCGATATTTTGAACACTGGTAATGATGGCCCGCTCTATTGCATGTCTCTTTGTGGTTTTCTTAGTTTATGATGGTTGATGTTGAATTTTTAGATTATTATTGTCTTTTATTTCCGCTGGATTATATATGTTCATACACATGCATCATAATTAGGGCATCCTGCATCAGCCGAGCTGTGTCAAGTCAAGCTAAAATGACTTGAGCCCAATGTCGACTTGAAAATTGATCGGATGCATGCAAGGCCCAAGTCCAGCCCATAGGCCAAGCTAGTAGGTCCAAGCACCGCATAGAGCCAAGTCGAGCAGGCTTCCTAGCCCATTGCGACCCTTATACATGGTATGATGTTCCAAAAAACTTATAAGACCATGGACATACGTAGTGGAGCACAAATGTAAACCATGTTCTAGAAACAAGTAATGAGGCCCCGTCAACCCATGGGACTAGCTCCATGGATAACCTCATCCAAGCTTCTTTGTTAGATGCTTGGTCAATGGTCCATATGTTTTGTACATAATGCAAGTTGAAGCCCTTTAACATGTGTGAGGTCCTTAGTGAAAGTGGAAGCTATGGTATGTGCATGATGCATAGGGCAAGTGGTCGCTCAAGCATGTGGCTGATACACAGTGGAAGTGGAAGCTATGGCATGTGTCATGCACAACGCAAGTGACGAGTACATATGGATTGTCGATCAAGACATGACCAATAGTGCAATTGGAAGCCATAATTAAGATCGGACTCTCTATTCAGCCACCAGTAGAGTACGTTATAGACTGTTTAGATTATATACCACTTAGTGGGCTAAACCTTGGTTATTCTTCTAGTTAGGTGTTGCTCCCTGATGTAGGATGCCCTAATCATGATGCATGCTTATGAACTCATATAATCCAGCAGAAATAAAAGACAATAACAATATAAAATCTAACATCAATCATCATGAACTAAGAAAATCACAAGGACACATGCAATGGAGCGAGCCATTCATCACAACCACAAAGTATGAGATTCAATTATTGCTATGGTTGGATTCGGCGACAGATGGAATCTCTCGATCTTGCATGGTCTTAACTCAATCGATCAATGGGGATCACTAGTCCGAGAAATCAAAAAGGTTTCTCGGGTTAGGGATTTAAAAACTCGAGAATTTAGGATTTTGATTCGATTCTCAAATTTAGGATTTCAAGGATTGGGGATAATGGGGAGAGAGAGAGAGAGAGAGAGAGAGAGAGAGAAGATCTTACCTTAGAAGAATATTGGAGAGCCACAAGAAGAAAAAAGAAGAAGAAGATTGGAGAAGAAGATGAAGTTTCATGAGAGAGAGAGAGAAGGGAGGCAACCAAAGAGGCTTCCATTCAATAATAATCAACTAATCTCGTTTTTTGGGCTGAGCCCTCTTAAATAACCAATAAGAAAACATGAAAATACCAAAATACCCTTAAAAATTAAGCAAAAACGGAACTTAAAACAAATTGCGCAAAAGCTCGGGCGCCTGAAGACGTCCAAAAACCTCCTACACGTGTCCTCCCAATGTGGGGTCTTCAATGTGTCAAATCACGTGTGTAGGGTCTTCAATGCTCCTCAATAGTCGCCTAGCCACAAGGAAGATGCTTGTGGTGGGCGCTTTCTTCGCCAATAGACTTTGAAGGCTAAATGTCCGCATCATTCTCCTCGTCTGAGAAGAACTCGACTCTGACGAGTTAAAACTCTTGTGGCGCTCTAGTAAATCTGGGTTAACGCTCTGTAACTCCACTTCTATCAACCATGTAGATTCTGACGGTGGCTTGTTCTTCCATTTGACAAGGTATCTTTGGAAACCTCCGTCTTTCGTAAAAACGATCTCTTCATCCACGATTTCCTCAATTTCCTCTTTACGAATAATGGGTGGAGGAAGGGGTGGGGTAGGTTGCAAAGAAAACTCAGAGAAAGGCCATGAAAGAGACGAGGGATCAATGGTAGGATTAGGGGAACGGACTAGATCCTCCACATTAAACGTTGGATTAATGCCCATTTCAGGTGGAAGGTCGATCTGGTACGTGTTGGACCCAATTTTCTATAATATCTTGAATGATCCAGCACTACGCACTTGTAATTTTTTAGCGGAACCCTGTGAGAACAGTTCTGGCCTTATCCTCACCATTACAGTCTCCTTCCTGAAAGTCTTGTAATCTACGATGAGAGTCAGCTAAATATTTATAACTATCATTGCTCTTATTGATCCGCAGTCTAATATGTGTATGCAATTCATGAATGTGTCGTGCAAATGCATTGGCCGACTCTGAAGATCTTTGAGTGACAAACATGGGTGAAACTAAAGGACTCTCTGAAAAAGCAACGGACTCGAAATAAACAATCATATGACCTAGAACTTGAAAAACTAAAACAAAAGGACACTTCTCATGAGTGACACATAATTTCTCGTTATAAGTATTATAAACAATGATGATTTTCCAAGTATCCCAACACTTGAGAACACACACTATTAATACCAAGTCTTGAGCAGATCTTGGCATCAGCCATTATGTTCAAAATGTCATCAAGATGCGGGATAGGGATTCTGGCCATCATATCCACCATGAATTGAATACGTCGCAAGGTGGCATGACACTTGACTAAAGCTTTGTGGACGGCCAGGATATGCCCACATGTGCGCCATATGCCATCGTTTTTTAAGTGAAAAGGGCAGGCTTGGCACACAAAACAAAACTCCAACTCAAACTTTCCTTCTTGAATTCTTCCCCGAGAAGTTTATCCAATTGATGCTACATTTCTATATATTTTGCAGGGTTCACCTGGTATGGAGGAAAGCTTGATACCAGGGACAAGATCGATTGTGTGCTGAATGTCCCATTTGGGTGAAAATTTATCCCATAAATCATCTGGTGGGATATCACAAGTCATGTGAGTGTCTACCATCATATCCTCACTAATCTCCTTTTTAAATTCATTCGTGTGCATTATGATAAGAGACTTAGATTGGGACTCTACATCACTTAAGTCACACATGACATCTGGAAGTGGTGCGGTCTCAATTTCTTCGACCTTTTCATTACTAGCACACACTTCGTCATTCTCAACGATGATGAGTGATGCCTCAATTTCTTCCATTTCATAAACAATCTGATTGGATTCTTCCAACTGGCCATTCACCAAGGTATTATCTCGCTTCCAAGGAAAAATAATTGGTGTTAAACACTTCAATTGTTCATAAGCCGAGATTTCCTTAATGATGGGTTGGACCACTTTACAAGGAGGGGAACAAGAAGGTGAGGCAACTTTCTTCTGACCCAAGGGCTTCTGACGATAAGAGATGGAAAGACATTTTTCTTTCAAACGCTCTTTCATCTCGTCCCATTGTGAGATCGAGGCTCTCCCAACTCTATCAATTCTTTGCTCCAAATCTGCCCAAAACGACTTGGCTTGGCCCTCCAATTTTCACTTGGAAAACCTCACTCGACGATAATTCGACATATCATACCAATCAAAAAAATAGTCCAAGTTTTCAAGCCAATCAAGGAATGTTTGTGGGTCCATGTGACCATTAAAGTAGGCCAACTCAGCAGAGTTCGGCTTTCCATTGGGTCTCGACGGCCACACGACAACACTTAATGGCCCTGAAGATCTCAAACGCCTATACTCCATTCACTGCGGGGAGACTCTACGGACTGAGTGACTCACAATATGAATGCGATGAATTTAAACTACAATGAACTAACACAAATTAATTCTAGATGATGCGACTCAAATCTAAAAATTTTCCAAATTAGGAAACTTTCTAAAATTGGAAAGTTTCTAAATCTAAAAATTCTCCAAATGGAAAGTTTCTAAAATTGGAAACTTTCTAAATCTGGAAATTCTCCAAATTAGGAAACTTTCTAAAATTGGAAACTTTCTAAATTTGGAATTTTCCTAAAACAGACCTAAAAATCAAAACCCTAATTTTTTTTATAACTCGATCTAGACAAAACCATGCAAGCCTAATCTCTGATACCAAATTTGATGTAGGATACCCTAATTATGATGCATGCTCATGAACTCATATAATCCAACGGAAATAAAAGACAATAACAATATAAAATCTAGCATCAATCATCATGAACTAAGAAAATCACAAGGAAACATGCAATGGAGTGAGCCATTCATCACAACCACGAAGTATGAGATTCAATTATTGCTATGGTTGGATCCGGCAAGGGATGGAACCTCCCGATCTTGCATGGTCTTAACTCAATCGATCAATGGGGATCACTAGTCCCGAGGAATCAAAAAGGTTTCTTGGGTTAGGGATTTGAAAACTCGAGAATTTAGGATTTTGATTCGATTCTCAAATTTAGGATTTCAAGGATTGGAGATAATGGAGAGAGAGAGAGAGAGAGAGAGAGAGAGAGAGAAGATCTTACCTTAGAAGAATATTGGAGGGGCACAAGAAGAAAAAAAAAGAGGAAGAGTGAAGAAGAAGATGAAGTTTCATGAGAGAGAGAGAGGGGGGAGGCAACCAAAGAAGCTTTCATTCAATAATAATCAACTAATCTCGTTTTTAGGGCTGAGCCCTTTTAAATAACCAATAAAAAAACATGAAAATACCAAAATACCCTTAAAATTTAAACAAAAACGGAACTTAAAACAAATTGCACAAAAGTTCAGGTGCTCGGGTGCCCGAAGATGTCTAAAAACCTCCTACACATGTGTCCTCCCAATGTGGGGTCTTCAATGTGTCAAATCACGTATGTAAGGTCTTCAATGCTCCTCAATAGTTGCCTAACCACAAGGAAGATGCTTATGGTGGGCGCTTTCTTCGCCGATAGACTTTAAAGGCTAGATGTCCGCATCACTCCCTCTTTGAATCACGCTTCAGACTTGCACTCCGGCTTCCTTCTTGTTTATACTGAAAACATTTTGAAACAGAAGCTTCCCCACTCTCGTGCCTAAATCTGTTGGCACTTCACATGCTTCATGCAACTATTAACTAAATTGATGTTAGAAGGTAAATATGGGTTTCTACAATTACAGCATCCAAACGGCAAATATGTATGTGTGAAAATATTGCTTTTCATTATAAAAAGTATATTGACAGCAAGTAATAGATAAGGCTTTTCATTTCCGTCGATTTTCAGGAAAGGTGATTTTTTACGAAGCAACAGTACAATAAGTAAATTTTTTCCCCCTAAATCCAAACATATTCTTCACATTAAAAATCCTAACCCATTTAAACTCTTCAGAAACCATCCTCCACCCATTAAATGAACCTTGATTCTCCCGTTCACCATATGCAAGGCATAGGGATTGCCATATAGATGCACTTCTTTGCTCTTAACATAAACCCCAAAAAAAAACACGCAAGGGAGTAATCTCCGCATATACTCGCCCCTGGATTTAACAGACCCTGGAACCACCGAAGGGTTCTCTAGTGGGGGAAAATGCATCACGCCATCACCAAATCTCAGTAGACATCTTGCAATAAGAAGAGGATGGTGGACAGATCCTGCTTCTTTCCAACAAAAAGTAAATGCTTGGGGGGCTATGTTCCTACTTCGATAAGTGGTCAAGCAAGAAAATCCTATTAGCAACCACTGCCCTACAAAAAGTTGTCACATGAAGTGGCGATAAATTACCCAAACTTTTGCACATGATAGGTTTAGAGAGTGAGGAGGCCTCTACAAAAGAAGAAATTCTAAGGAGCTGCAATGCGCTTGTCTTGGTCAACACGAGCGAGATGCACACACTCCGAGTCCTTAAGAAGGTCTTCCAAAAACTTTAATCTTTTGTCTTCCGACATATTCCTTTTGAATACTAGGACCCAAACAACCCCCATCCCCTATCCCACCCCCAATAATATTGAAATAATCATGAACGAGCAAGGATCTTGTCGATGGATGTGAGATCTCTAGCTACATCTTTAAATTGATCACCTCAAATAAACCAAAACCATGGAGGCATCAAGGAATTCAAGTTGGGATCATCTTAATTTGCCCCCTCCTATATCATCAATCCTGACCATAGCGCTTGCCACTGCCGAGAGCGCAAAGTGTGTAATTGTTGGCTGCTAGTACTACCTAGTGAAGTTTAACATTGAGATAAATTTCTTTCCCTCATTATTCTCGTCTTTTAGCTAAAATAAATGCTCGTTATTCATCAAAAAAGAAAAGAAAAAATGCATCAAAATCTGTTCTCCTAGCCAGAGGTCTTCTTAGAAGTAGATTTTCTCACCATTCCCAACCTTAAATCTCACCTCCGCTGCAAGCACCTCCACCATGCCTTCGAAAATTTCACAAATTTCGATATGGCATCCTACACTTGACAACCTAAACCAAACCTTACTCCCCAAAGACCCAACACCCCTCTCTCCCCATATTTACACCAAATACCAAAGAGCCTCTTGCTTGCTCCCAAATCTCCACCACTATTCCAAAAGCAGCGCTGATTCATTTCTATTGTTTTTCCTATCCTAGAAAATCTTTCTTCCTTTAGCTTCACTACATCTTCCCATTTCCTAAGGTGGAGTTCATGACCATCTCATTTCTCAATAATAAATTTCAAGTATTTTTGCTGCCTTTGCCAAATTCTTGAAGAGAGAGGTAGTAGCTTAGAAGGTTGGATGTAGCCTTGATGAGAGTAATGCAATCTCACAAAGAGATATACGCTCTTTTCCAAGAAGCTACTTTCTTCTCAAACCTTCCAAAATCAAGTCCTATGTGAAGGGAGTTCTTGAGTTAGCGCCAAGGGGAACCCAAAATGTCTCATGGGGAGTGAATCCACCTTGCACTCAAGAAGCAAAGCAAGATCGGCCACCATTGCTCCTCAACCACAACTCCTACGACAGAACATTAACAGAAACCAACCCTCATGCTGAACACCGCTTTCAAATGTTTGAGGACGCATCTAGTAGTACCCACTTGTTGTATGGACACTTCAAATTTGTGTCATCAACAGGATGGAAAATGCAGAATGGATACCTCTACATCCCCACATTTTAGCATCCAAGAATGCCCTATAATCTTGCTTTTTGAATTAGTTTGTTGAGATCCTTAACTAAAGAAGTGAATAAGATGATGGGAAGGGGTCACCTTAACTCCGAAGTCTTGTGTTTTTTTAAGAACCCTTTAGGAACTCTGCTCGTTAAAATTGAGAAGTGGGGACCTTGAATCCCATCTGATAACATATAACAGAAATATCCAACACATGATTGTAAGATTTTTCCATATCAATCTTTCAAAGGATCTAGGGATCCCTCTTCTTGCCATTGAATCAACACGCATTAGAGATCAAAATGTCATTGAGAATCTGTTGATCTTTAACAAAAGCCCCATTGATATTCGAGATGATTCATGCCATTACTTCCTTCAGTCTACTCGCAAGGCATTTAACAAGAAGTTTATAGAGACTCCCCACAAGGCTTGACCTGATGTTTCCATAACGCATTTCTTAAGGTGGTGTTAGATCCTTTTTGAATGATACCCACTAGCAAAGTATTCACCAAGACATGCATCAAATCTTCTTTAGCTACAAGTCCATGCATGGGGCCTTGTCCCCTCCAAGGAAAGCATCATGAATGAATTCCTGTGAGGTAAAGGCTTTCCAACAACTCATCCGTTTCAGCTGAAATCAACTCAAAAAGAATCGCGTCAAGATTCGGCCTCACAAAAGAAGAGTTCAGGGCTGGGGCACCACACAACCCTCAAACGATCATGAAGCTCTTAGCTCAAACATGGCCTGAACCCCTTCAAACATTCTGTAACCACGTGTCACATAGTCCACCAACTCAAGGATTTTGGTTGTGAGAACCCAACACCACTCATGAGTCAACCTCCATCCCTTATCTGTTCTGCTTGATGCTGAGACAGTCATTGTTCCTTTTGCAAAGCAACAATAACATCAAGCCTAAACCAGAACCAATGTCATCTCAACCCATACCTACCAGGGCACTTAATGGGCCACCAACCCTTCTAATATCCAATCTTTTACAAGATCGGTTTTGGAATTGGCACACCTCCACATTTTGGTGCTGTTACTAGATTAATGAAATACCAGGAGAAGATGTTAAATGCCCTAGCGATCAATTGGGGACAACTCACTCTTTTTCCTTTGCAATTGATTCTTTGTATTGTAGCTAAAGAAACCAAGATTAATCATCCATCCATCGTAAGGCATTATCAAGTTAATTTGTTGAGATCTTCAACTGCGGTAGTGAAAGAGAAGGGGGACCAACACTGCCTTGCCTCAAACATAGCGTGTTTTTTAGGGAGCCTTTAGGAATGCTGCTCGTTAAAATCGAGAAGTGTGCCGAAAACATAAAACCTTCAATATAAGTACTCCACATTGAATCTCATCCTTCCGAACATATAACAGAAATGACCAGCGTAGATGATCGTAGGCTTTTTCTCATGGTTCTGGATATCAGTATCGAGGGGCATATGGTCCAAACAAAAAACTATACAATATGGGCGTCACATATCAGTATTGGGCCACATAAGAATCAAGGAAAAATATTGCGGGGGGGTAGATATTCCAGAAACTATCATTGTTTGTATTTTCGATATGTATATAATGGTGTATCGGGCCATTCTATTATAAGAATGTGTTCTGTCAGCTTGACATGTTGAAAGTCAACTAAATGGGATCCACTTGAAAACAAATCAAGCATGATTTGGTGAATTATGGTCCTTTACATTGAAATACAGCAAAAAAGAAGATAAAAATGAAAAAGATGCTGAAGGTTTACACCTTTTCTGATTTTCCCTATGATGTTCCATTCAACTTTGATTCACTAAATCCCACTCAAATCTTTTGTTTCGATCCCCAAAACAGACCTAGATCCAATCTTAAACGATGCTCTATGCTTTCTCATTGGTTGAAATGAAAAAAGAAGAAAAATGAGTGAAAAATCAAAGGAAAATTTTTTTTTATATTTGGGCCTTTCTAGGTGTATCGGCTTGTATCAACCGTATCAATGCCAACACGGCCCCTTTTTTTAGGGTGGGCCGTTTTTGCCCCGTATCGCATATTTTATCAGGCCGATATGGATACAATACAGTTGTATCAGCCGATACGAAACTTCATACAAAATTCCTTGAGTATATTAGCAAGGAGTTTAGCAATAATTTTATAACTCCCCAAAAGACAAGGCTTAGTCTGTCGATTCCATAATGCCTTCTTTAGGAAAAAGCACCAAGAAAGTAGTTTTGGACCCTTTCCTACTTGTCCCTCTAGCAAAGAACTCCGCAAGACACACATCAAATCATCCTTAACTACCTCCAACATTTTTGGTACAAAGCAAGCTTGAATCCATCCAAGCCTAGGGCCTCACCACCCCCCCCCCCCCCCCCCCCCAAGGAAAGCACCACAAATGAGATTTCATTTTCAGTGTAGCTCTTTCAAAACGCAATTTCAGTTGAAATCAACTAGAAAAGAATCCTGTCGAGGTTTTTCTCTCTTTTTCTTCGAAGAGTTAATCCTGTCACGCTTCAACCTTATAAAGGAAGAGTTGAAAGCTGGGGGAACCACACAACTCTCCCCAGATATGGATGGAACCCCTCAAATTTTGTAACCAAAAGCATACAGTTGAATTGCCCAAGGATTTCGGCTGTGAGACCCAATACCACTCCCTCTGCCCACTGCCCAGCCTTATTTTGTTCTGGTTGATGATAAGACAGGCCACTCTCCCCTCTATAAATCATCGATACCATCAAGTCTCAATGACTACCAATTTCATCTCAGCCTGTATCCCTTGACTTTAGTCTTCTCAAGGACGTCTAATGGGGCTCTAACCCTACGATGTTCCATTCATTTACACGAATTGGAATTGGAACACTTCCACATTCTGGTGCTACTGTGGCATCAATGAAATGCCAAGAGAAGCGGGGCAAGAGGAACTCTTTTCCCTTCGCAATTTATTCTATCCTGTTGTGTCTAAAGAAACCAAGACTGATCATCCATCTATGCAAGGCATTATCAAAGTTCTGATCAAGAAAAATCATGAATTGTATCCTTTACTAATGAAAAAGAAAGAAATTGCTTTTATGAAAACTTACAAAGGAGAAGAAGAAGGCGATGGATATCAAGAAAATTTACAAAGGATTGCTTTCACGGAAGCTACAGAGTGATAAAAATAATTTTTTTTTTTTTTTAAAAAAAAAAAAGATCAGCTAACACAGAAGCTTTGGACCAGTGTAGCCTATTATTGAAACAGAATCATAAAAAAAGTGCAGAGTACTTTCCAATGCATCAGCAAGAGTGAATGATATAAATTTCAATCTTTTCAAGACAACCAACCATCAAGAAAAGTAAGCATATCAATAGATCAAAGACAAACCACTGCAATATCCAGAAGCTTAAACATAATAGTTGCACTTAAGGCTGCGTTTGGATACCTATAAGTTTTTTAAGTTGTAAGTTACCGGTGACCTACTTACAGGTGTAAGTAAGTTACAGGTAATCTTGTTTGGATGTAAGCTGGAACTTACTTACAGGTAACTTAGTTTATGTGTTTGGATAACCTGTAACTTAGTTACAAGTAAAAAGTTGTATATTCACATCAACAAGAGCTTTGAGTAGGGAATCAATTAAAAAACAAATTAACACATAAGCAAGCTAAAAAAATATATATGCCATCTTATTGAGCCGATCTAGATGAATAGTTGGGCTAATTTTTTTACTAAACTAATGGTCAGTTGAGCCATAAAAGTGGGCCCATGTATTCAAAATGCCGTTAATGAAAAAAAAAAAAAACTTAATAGTAAGCAAAAAGGAACTAAAAATCCTCATTTTCTTTCTCCATGGGCCCCACCATGATGTATGTGTTTCATCCATGCCGTAACTTTGTTGCATTTTATAGAAGTTACTGGCATCCAAACGGCCCCTAAGACTACATGCTATCCAATGACAAATTCAATGAGATAAGAATGAATATATATCTATCTCACCAGAAGGCCGCCATTTCGCTGCTAGGAAGCTGCTGATACAGAGTCTCATAGAAAATCCTCAATGGGTCTCTCTGCATTACACAAACAGATCAAAACCCATCACCGGAAAAAGAAAAAATCCGATCGCAGAAAAGAAAAAGAAGACGAGAATATATTAATCATGAACCATACTTCCTCAGGGGGGTCATGCTTCTGACCAGGAAAATCATACACCTTCTTCTCCCTTTTCTTAGCAGTCTCCCCGGCATTCTTCTTCTTCTTCACTGCATTCTCTTCCTCTTCCCTCTGCCTTTTCTTCTTCACCTTTTTCTTGTCCTTCAATCCAACAACCTAGCAGGAAGAAAGAAGAAAACACCACTCTAAAAGAAGAAAAAGGATTCCACAGAAAAAGGAAAAGAAAATGATGGTGGAAAAAGAACCTTTTGGATCGTCTTGGAAACTTTTTTCACGATGGGTTTTTCTTCTTCATCATCGTCTTCTGGTTCTTGCTTCTTGATCTTGACAGCTGCTTTGATGCTAGCTGCTCGGCTGCCATTCATCATCTGGGATGTTTTCTTCTTTGCTCTTAGAAGAGAGCTGAGGGTGCTGTCATCTTCTTCGTCCTCTTCAACCTCCTCTTTCTTCACCGCCTTACCTTCTTTTGGAGACGTTCCCATTAGTTGTGGTAAATAGAGAAATCCAAGGGAGAAAAGGGGAGAGAAATCTCTATGCGGGGAGAAAAGACATAGCCCCTCTGCCTCTTCTCCTTTCTTCCTTCCTATGAGTGTCCAGTTTCAAAAAAATAAAAAGAGGGGGTTTTGCTGAGTGCGGTTTGAGGACCGATTCATCAGAGAATGACTTTCACGGACCCAAATTCAGACCAGTCCGGTAGGCCTGGCAAAATTTCGCGCGACCCGCCAAATGGCACAAAACGGCATGAAAATTTCAGTATCTCAGTCCCGCCTTATTGTGATGCATCACTAACAGGTTGGCCATCAAGACCCATTATCTAAGATAATGGTTCAAGTTAATGTTTCACCTGTGAAACTCATTTAACCCGTTAGTTAAAGTATTTTGGAAATTATTTTATGTGGTGAGAAATCCCTATGAAGTTAAGATAACCAATAAAACTCTCTCTCTCTCACACTAAAAGTTTTCTCTATTTTTCTATCCACGGGCACACTTCAAAATCTCTATCAAATTAAGTCCCTTTTTCATATCTCTGCTCATGAAAGCACATCCCATTTATTTAATGGGTTAAACAGATCAAGTTGCATGTAACCCATTAAATTAATAAATGAGTTTATGTTTCTAGGTTTTAACCTGTTAATTAACGAGTCAAGTTTGAATAGGTAACCCATTAAATTAACAAATGAGTTTAGGTTTCTAGGTTTTAACCTGTTAATTAACGAGTTAAGTTTAAATGAGGGCATTTGTGATATGGCACCAATACAAACACAACATTAACACGGTTCAACACGATCCATTGCCAAGCCTCCTACAGTTCGGTCATGAGGTGGGACATATCCGTGGATCGTTATTTCCTAGTCATGCATTTTGTCATGCAAGAGTGACCCAGCTGATGTGTGAACCACGCATTTTTTTGGTGAAGGCAAGTCTCTATTCGGGCCCCACGATCAGGACCACACGATTGCTGTTGGTTGTCACAGTTAAACCCACCAGCATGACGGTTTGTGACATATGGTGATGTTTGGATTGAGGAAAACTTGAAGTGTTTATTGGAAAAAGTGACCAGAATTACTTAGGGTAGCAGCTACTCTTGAAAAAAACAAAAAAAAAAGTAAATATTGAAAAGTTACGTTAAGAAATCTAGTTTTAGATGCAAATGTTGTTTGGATGACGTCATTTTTTTTTTTCTTCTTCTTATAATGTTGTCTCGATGTCAGTGTTTAGAAAATTTGTTTTATGAAATAATACAACGTAAATTGTTTTATAATGTGAACCCCACTTCACTTCAGGGCCAATCCAATTCAATTACTGAGCTTTTGTCATAAGTAACACGGACCAGTCATTTTCCCAATTATTGCTCGCATGGTTACAGCCATAGTATCAAGGTGACTTTTGAAATGGATTAGCAACTAAAAGTAGGGGCATAAGAAGGACTGTTCATAGCACTAATCGGACCTCCATTATAAGCAATATTACCATTGATCGTAACATTAGATGCATGTGATCAAAGATACTTTTAAGGGGGGTTGTTAAAGAACGACGGAACCCACCTCATAGTGGCTTAAATCATTAATTGGGCATCTCTGGTGTAATAATATATGGCTCCTCTGTTTTTTTCTAGGTATAAATCGAATACTTATTGCCATCAAATCAAAGTGGGTTTTAAAAGGGATTGGCAATTAAAGGTGGGGCCCACGTGATGGATGATTTAGAGCACAGGTTGAATATTTGCTCTAATTAACATTAATTATATATTTTTAAATCCTTTATCAGAAGGGTGGCATCTTCATATCAAACAAACTTCCAAGAGGGATTGTTAATTAAAAGGTGGGCCCCACATGATGATCAGCCCAAATCATGAACTAAATCTCTCTAATGTAATAATATGGCTCATTTATTTTCCTGGGCATTCATCGAATGGCCATCACCATCAAATCGAAGTGATTTATGAAAATGAATCGAGAATCAAAGGCAAGGCCCACATAGTGGACAACTAAGATTTCTAATCAAACCTCTATGGTAGTCAATCTATACCATCCAAACTATTCATTGGGAACCACTAAGATAATGGGCAGTAGACAATATAAGGTGGGCCCCACGTGATAGATAATTAATATTGATGGTGGCTCTACATGATGAATGACCCATATCAAGGTGGTTACATCAAAGGTCGACCTCAGACATTGAAGGTGGGCCTACATAATGGATTACTAATATTAAGATGGACTCTACATAATAGACAGTCCACATTAAAGGTTGGCCCCTAACGATGAATAGCCGACATACTAGGCAGGGCCGCACGATGGATGGCCTACATTGAATACGGGGCCCACACAATGGATGGTCCACATTAAAAGTGGGTTTCATGTGATGGCAGTGGATATTGAAGGTGCGCCCACATGATTGACAATAACGCTAGTGATGGGTCCCATGTGATAGATGACCCATATCAAGGTGGGACCCACATGAGGACAGTTCATATCGAAGGCCAGCCCTAATGATGAATGATCCACATATTATGTTTGACATGATGTACAGCCCACATACGAGGTGGCTCCTACATGATGGATAGCTAAAGCTGGACACAAACAGCAAATTACTAAACGGTTCGATCGGTTCAATTCGAAAAAAAAAACCAAACAACCGGTTCAAAAGTGGAGCGAACTTGATTAAACTTGATTTTGGTTGTTTGAAAATATTTTGAACCATACACGAACAGACCTTTGTTCGATTCGTTTTACCGGTTCGAAGTTGTCCGATTTGAATTGATTCGATTCGGCTCGAATGAGATATATAGTATAAATAGTTTTTTTTTTTTTTACCCCTCATTTTTCACTCAACCCCAGCCGGCCCTAACAATTTTACCCTGCCTGAAGAACAACCGAAACCCTAAGGGCCTGTTTGGGCAGCAGTATCCCATAGGATGGAATATTATTAGATGTGATTATAACATTTATTGCTCATTTATTACATGCCTAGCAATACCATGGGATTAGCCTAATTCATTCCCATGTTTGGGATTAAATCATTCCCTTGGCAAATCATAATGCAAAATAAAAAAATTTGCTCAATTACAATCTCAAACACAACGATGTATAGTGATTTAACTATGGGTCTACTCAACTTTCAGTTCAAGTACTCACCCCTTGAGCACACCGGCATTCACTAGAGATTTTAAATCAGGTTCCTCACAACCTAAGTATTTTAACTTGAATCCACCCTATCGAGGACTTTACAAGTTCCTCCCAACTTACACGTTTACACCCGTGTCGGTGGCTCTCCTTGGAGACTTGTTTTGGGCCCAACAAACAGGCCGAGGATCGATAAACGAACATGAAATTTAGGCTCAACAAATGAACCTGGAATTTAGGTCCAACAAACGAGCTAAGGATCAACAAATGAACCTATAATTTTAGGCTCAACTAACAAGCCAATGATCGACAAACGAACTTAAAGAGAGTTTGACAAATAAACTCTACACTCAATTTCTTACGAAAATAGAGTGGATGGACTCAACACAAATTGGCAACCTTACTTGTCGGATTTGAGCCTCTTGATGGGCCACTTAGGTTGCTTCTTCTCGCTCTCCCGTGCTTGAATCAGCTCCCCTTGTGCTTCCCCGATCGCTGATGTTGTTGCATCGCCAATGCTCCAGCTCCATGATCAACCACCTTGCATATATGCTCTAATAGAGATGCCTAAGGTGTTAAAAGGTAGGTCTAAGATTTCTTCAACTAATGAGAATGAGTTGCCTAGAGAATCTCACATACAAATATCTGATCATGAAGTTTATACAGAAATTTAACTATCTAAATCTAGGGGTGCCAATGGGCCGAGTTAGCCCGACGAACTTCCGGGCCTCACCCATAATGGGTTGGGTTTAGATTGGTGTATCGGGCCCAAGGGTCGAGCTTGGGCCTAAAACAGGGGCCCGATTATTAATCAGGCCGGGCTTGGGCTAAGCACCTAAAAACTCGTGAACCCGACCTAGCCCATTGGGGATTTCCTAAAAACTAGTTTCCCCCGTTTCTCTGAATAAAATTTTCCCTCTCATCTTTTCCTCCTTCCTTCATTAATCAAACCCGATGACTAATGGCCATAAGCTCAAATCCACGTCAAACAATTTCCCTCAAAAGAGTACTCTCCCTCCCTCTCTCTCTCTCTCTCATGTATGAAGCTAAATAAGCATCCCTCTCTCTCTCTCTCGTATGAAGATACATAAGCATGTGAACGTCTCTTTCCCCATCTCTCCGCACATGCGTCACCCTCCATCCGGACGCTGTGCTATGCTAGCCCCTTGTTACGCCCTGAAAACCAGATGTTGAGCAATTCACTGCTCCCTATTCTTCCGATGTGACTGTATCTTACGAAAGTATGATTTAATGGCACAAATCTATGACATCAGCTCATAAATAGAGATTTAAGGTAAACAATGTACAATATAGTCTGAATTAAGGTGTACATACATACAATCATCCACACAACTAAAGAGTCCACTCAGCTGGGGCTCAATATATACATGTACAATGAAATCTTTAAGAACATCGACCCAAGACGTTTAATTCAAGGCAGAAAATGAAACGCACAACATAGGTAAGCCAACAGGTCCTGCATATCATGCATCAAGTGGCAGTAACTCCTACATCAAAATAACTAGTTGGTGTTTTAAAACACCCCCCAGGTGGGAATGAGTAATCATACTCAATGTTACCATTCCCTAAGTTAAACATGTTACCTACCACCCCAGCATCAGTGGATAACATAACTTGACAATCAACTTCCTATTATGGTTGAACAATGTATGCAACTGTGATATGCAAATGTTATGTTCCGAAAAAATAAATGGTGGGGTTACTACCCAGCAACAGCATCGGACCAGTGCACATGAAAATATAATTCATGCATGTTTGTCAAGTATTTATTTAATTTCGTATTCAATCAGCGGTATTAGCGAAGTTAGAATACCTCAATTTTATCAAGAGCATAATAAACAAGAACACGAGCGACAGGAACGCGGCAAAACACTGGACTGCGAGGAAAGCCGGACACTAAACAGTGGCCTTACCGAACATTGGACAATGTCAGGTCGAGGTACCCTCTACCAGGTCGGGACCCACCGCAGGCCAAGGCATCCTATGCCTGGCTCCTGGAATGCCAATTTAGGTCTGTCACCCAACATAACTAAATAATGAATCAAATGGTAAGGGTCTTGATGCCCTAAAATGTCATATACATAGTAATGAGTCGTCACCCAAGATCAATGATGGTAGGCTCGTAACCTAGCATCGGAGCTCAAGACTCTCGATAAGACTATCAGAATCAATACCGATCAAAGACAACACAAGCACAGTTACCCATATACCATGCCTGGCCCATGAGCTTTAGTGTGTAGGATTCAATACTCAAGGCTATTGGAGGGCTCATCACCCATACCAGCCAAAGACAGCACAAACACAGTTACCTATATTCCATGTCTGGCTCATGAGACTTGATACGTGCAATTATAAGTGATTGCACAACAATGGTAATTGTGGTATTCGAGATTCTACAGAATATGTGATAATGATCAAATAAATATGATTGACCCATAATTTGACTGATTTGGTAGGCCTAAGCGAAACATCAACCAGACCGGCGTAGCTAGGTTCGGTCGATCATGTTACTCCTAAGTCGACCAAACAAGTCTGTGACGGCCAAACCCAAGTAAGCAGTCCATAAATTGAGATTTTCAGAGATTAATCCCAATCGTGTCAATTAAATAATATACTAAGCATGTTGTGAGAGGAATACAACATCATAGCATTCATTGTCTCAATCAGTCATAAAACCAAACAGTTGACATGTGATATACTTCATGTCATATATGGGCGTAAAATCAAACACTTGGTGTGCTATTGCAGGCCAACTCATCAAATTCACAATCAGGTACTAGCCTAGGTGGATGGTAATCCACTTACTTAAGCATATGTGAACTTCTGCTGACTTAGGAATTTCATCAAACACTTAATGTGCACAACACATCAAATCTCATATTTTCATAAAATCGATTCAAATGGGCAATCAATCCACGCATCGAAGTAAGCATGTAATTAATCAACACATACAGAACATCAATCATAAACATCAATCATTCGGCACTCAACTTTGAATGAAATTCAATAAAAATTCAATTTTCACTATCTGGAACCCTTATGGGCTGATAATAGCCAACTTAGAATAATAGTCCTTACCTGTTTGACGAATCCATGAGCTAAGAATGAGTATTCCTCAAGGATTTGAAGAAAATCCAGTTAGAACACCTAAATTCGACAAAAACCCTAATTAAAAATTAGAATCCCTAATGAAACTTCCTAATTTTTGTAATAGGAGAGATATCTTACCTCAAGGCATAGCCCGCTTATGATCGGTAGAATGAATGGCGATAGAGTAAAAGGGTTCGAGCAAGCCCTAGAAGAAAATCCAAGCAAAAGCCTCAAATTTCGTTTCAAATGGAATTCTCAAATGGGCTTGGTATTTTTAGTTCCAGATGGTCCAAGGTTGAGGTGAGTCACACAACTCACCCTCTCTGGTCTCCATCTACGTTGTGCAATTCGGGATAGGGTGTCAGGTATTTGATGTAGGGGAAAGGTCAAGTCCAATAAGGCAATCGATTCCGCATAGATTTGTGATCAACGGCCCACTAACGAACGGTCTATAATTGTTCTAGGTTTTCAAGACACCATTTAAATGATTTAGAGAATAAGGTTCAGTGAATCCTTTCACTAGGTCGTAGCGGGCATAACTAGGTACATGATGTGATATACGGGATGCATTTATTTGTAAGTTAAGGGCGGTTAATCTCAGTTCGTATCGTTTTACATGTCAAAATGGTTATTTTGTCAAATCGATTTCTAAACTCAAGATAATCGAGATTTGAGTCATTGCTTAGGGTAGTTTAGGGTGGATCTGCATTGTGAGTTAGTTATATAAGTTAATCCATTATGATTTCAGTAAATCATAAATCGAGATTCATTAATTAACGGATCAGATGTAGGATTAGACAATTAAAAAGGAATCGACAGCTATCTATGATATCTGACGAAGAATGTACGGTTAGATTAATGTATCTAAATGTCTTACGAGGTTTCAATCGAATCTGATCGTTCAAACTAGGGTTTTCAATCAAATCTCCTATAGTCTTGGTTCTAAATCGGGCGTCTGCACTCTCAATTGATAATTAAATAAAAAATAATCTTTAAATGTGCTCGAGTACTCTCGAGGCTCGAGGATTGAAATTTCTAGGGTGTTACAATCTACCCCCCTAAAAATAATTTCGTCCCCGAAATTTTCTAGCATATCTATTGGTGGTCACAACAGTCTACCCCCCTATAGGCTAAAGTACTTTCTTTAAAAGAGATGATCTTCGTTGAGTAAATGGAGACTAGGGAACAATGTTCCAAATAATAATGGTTGGGCTTTTCGGTTTTCTAACTATACGATAACTCCTCTCATGGAGAACCCCAGCCGTTGAATCTCTATTACGTACTGCCTTGCTACTGTTGTAGGAGGGGGGCATGAATTTCTTGAACAGGTTCAGAGAAAGAAAGGGAGTGACTTAGGTCGTTTGGTTGACATTCAGGTAATACGACTTTTGGGCATGCTTAGTCAATCTTAACACTCATACCGGGTTGTTAATGATTCAGTAGGGTTGTCCTTATCCAAAGGACGATTCACAACTGGGCTTGTACGGAGAAAACGGTTATAGTAGGCCTGAATCGAATACGTCGATCCTCTGCTTGATCAGAGCAGAGAGGTCATTATATCATTTCCTAATCCTGGTGGATCTTGGTCTTCTGCTCAGCCAAGCAGTGAATCCATTGGTAATCACCCAAGGTTG
The DNA here is from genome assembly GCA_003013855.2 of Liriodendron chinense. Lineage (NCBI taxonomy): Eukaryota > Viridiplantae > Streptophyta > Magnoliopsida > Magnoliales > Magnoliaceae > Liriodendron > Liriodendron chinense. The sequence continues at coordinate 1,156,970 of ML058489.1, read as the reverse complement.
GGAATTGAGTCAAACCGCGAATACTTCGCATGTATATAGTTCCATAAATCCATGATCTGGTTATTCTAGATGCTTAAGAAAAATTGTGTGTTATTAGGAAGTTCAAGTCTCAAGTTTCTAAGATTGTCCTTTGGGTCAAGTTGAAAGAGTGATCATGATAGGTCTATGCTTTAAACTGACAGGGGTTTGGTGTTTCTAGCATTCGTTACGATGAGTATACGAGGGAAAATGAGATGATGTCAGGCAGATGTATAAGTGACACATAAATGGGCAAGGAAATGGAAAGAATGAGTGTTATCTTCTTTATGGGATGCGGACCTCCCATATACAAAGAGTTAGGGTTCTAGAATCCACAAGAACTGAAGGTAGCTTAGGAAAGTCTATAAAAACTAATTGAAACCATAAAGCCCTACGCAATAGAAAGAAAACTCTAACTAAGAGTCCTCAAGCCAATTGTTCGAGACTTCTTAAAATAAAATAAAAAATACAAAAACTAGTAAGTCCTAATCTATCTTGGTCAGATGATTCCTAACATGATACAAACTAGAGAGTACAAATCATTGAATACTTATTCATATTATGCAATGTAAACAAAAAAATATATCATTATCATATACATATATATATATCATAGGTTTCAAATCATAGCGCTCGTAGGTTTCAAAATAAAGTTTTGAATTCGGAGTTGAAATCGTTTTGTTTTAAGTTCGACTAAAATTGTAAATTATAAATCATAAATCCAATGATTTGACAACACTAATAGGATACAATACTTTCTCATGCATATTTTGTGATAAATGGGTCCAATCGAATATGTTTTCGAAGTACCGAAAATGACGGAAGGTTCACCCTACTAACAATAGTAACTATTTCAAAAAACTAAAATTTTGAACAAGAAAGAATTATGTTATGATAAAACGGATAGTTTGGTTGGCCTCAGAATAAAATTCCCATAAGAATCCATATGTCGCACATCACGTAACTCATTCTGGATCAAAAGTTATGGCCATTTGAGTTTGCTACGCAAAACTACAAAATATGCAAGTTGGGAAGTCCATCGGCCGATTAAGAGAATCATTGATTTGAGAGAGGTCCGATGTGATTTAAGCTAATAAATATGCTTGAAAACCTAAAAGAAATAAAGTTTGAAAAGCGAAGAAAAAGTCTTGGAAAAATCAAGTTAAAAGACTTAAATTGTCCAGAAAAATCATAGTGCAGAGTTGCAGGGCCAGAAAAATAAGATGCAGAAAATTTAGAAAAAATAGCCCTATAGTCTCGATGGATGTTTGATAGGTGTCCGATCAATCGGAGAATATGGTTCCGATAGGTGTTCGATCAATCAAAAATTCCATTAGATTTTTTAATGTCTCTAGATAGATTTCCGATCAATCGGAGATAAGTTCCGATCATTTGAAAATAATGATGAAAAATCTCAACTCTCTGGACACTTTTTCGATCAATCGGAGTTCTATCAAAAAAATTTCTTCAATCCATCGGAATCCTATTGAAAAAGTGGTATTTTGTAGCTAACTTAAAAAAATGTATATTTTTTCATACAACTCTGATTGAGGTGATTTAAAAACCACAATCAATCTTGATGAGTCTTGTTTTAGGAAAAAAATAATTTAAAAATAAAAACTAAAATCAAATAAGGTATATTTTTTGTTATTTCAGAAACTATCTAAAAATTTATAAGGTTAAGGAAGCTAGTACTTCAGAAATTTTAAAATTTTCTCTATAACTCAGAATGGGATGAAATTTTTAAGCAATGAAATTAGACTTGTCAAAAAGTTACAAAAAACATTTAAGTAAATATTTAAATGATAAAAATGTAAAAAATCATTTCAAACGACAGACTTGTTGAAACTAAAGTCCATAAACACTTATGAATTTCAGGTTTTCTTGGATTTTCAACTTGAAAGTCCCTCTCTTCACACCCAGAACTAGTGTATTACTCGTTCTAAGTTAAGCCCATCACTGGCAAGGCATTTTACACTTGACACCACGGACTAGGGCCATCCTAGTGTCCAACGTTTCTATGTTCAAGTTCACAATCATCATATAAAGGGGAAATTTTGTCCTAAGGTTCACTATCACTATGTTTAACATTCAGAGTATGTTAATGTGTAGTTTATGGTGTGTCCTTAACGCACTGGCTCAGTTTATTTCTCAACTCATGATCTAATACCAACTTGTCACGCCCCGAAAACCAGGTGTCAAGTAGTCCTCGACTCCCAACTCTTCCGAGGTGACTGTATTTTGCGGAAATATAATTTAATGGCACAAATCCACGACATCAGCTCATAAATAGAGATTTAAGCTAAACAGTATACAATATAGTTTGAATTAAGGTGTAAATACATACAATCATCCACTCAACCAAAGAGTCCACTCATTGGGGCTCAATATATACAAATACAATGAAATCTTTAAGAATATCGACCCAAGACGTCCAATTCAAGGCAGAAAATGAAATGCACGACATAGGTAAGCCGACAAGTCCTGCATCTCATGCATCAAGTGACAGCAACTCCTGCATCAAAATAACTGGTTGGTGTTTTAACCCCCCCCCCCCCCCCTCCCCCCCCCTCAGGTGAGAGTGAGTAATCATACTCAGTGTTACCATTCTCTAAGTTAAACATGTTATCAACACAATCAAGTACAAGTAGTGAAGCATAACAAATGGTGGGGCTCTCACACCTACCACCCCAGCATCAGTAGATAACATAACTTCACAATCAACTTCCTATTCTGGTTGAATAATGCATGCAACTGTGATATGCAAATGTTATGTTCCAGAAAAATAAACGGTGGGGTTACCACCCAGTAGCAGCATTGGACCAATGCACGTGAAAATGTAATGCATGCATGTTTGCCAAGTATTTATTTAATTTCGTATTCAATCGGTAGTATTGGCGAAGCCAGAATACCTCAATTTTATCAAGAGTCTAATAAACAGGAACACGAGCGACAGGAACGCGGCCGAACACTGAAAGCGAGGAAAGCCTGACACTAAACAGTGGCCTTACCGAACATTAGACAATGCCAGGTCAGGGTACCCTCTACCAGGCCGGGAACCACCGCCAGGCCAGGGCTGAAAATACGTCGGTAGTCTAACATGACACCTTCGTATGTGCGGAAGCTTAAAGAGCAACTAGAATTATGGCTAAGTCCTATAGGAGGGAGTGATTAGGACCTTTTAAAAAAAATTTCGCCTACGTACACAATTTAACAAATTAAACTAAGTGAGCAAGAACACTTCAGCTTCCAAGCCTAAGTGGGTCTAATCATAAGACTAGCATAAGGTTTAAGCAATAAACAACCTAGTATAAGCATGCATAGATAATCAATTGATTTAACTAATCAAGCTCTTAATCTATGCAACCTATGTAGACTTATAGGAATGGATCAATGAGTTCAAGTCTACACAACTAGTGAAAGTACATCTTGTGGGTGGATGTGCCTATCTAGAGCTTAGCATACATTCCTATCAAGCATTCATAATTAAGCAAGTAAACTTACAATGCTAAGATATCAATGTGCTTAATTCAATCACAAACACAAGCATGTATAGTGGTTCGACTTTGGGTCTACTTCACTCTCGGTTCAAGTACTCAACTCCTTTGAGTACACCGACATTCATTATTGGAGGTTTTAAATGAGGTTCACCTTTCAACCTTTACACGGAGGTTCAACCATAACCGGAGTTTTAGACAAAGGGCTAACTCTCAACCCAAACGGAGTTTTGGACATAGGCCAACTCTCAACCCGCCGCAATTTCACTCCGGTGTCGGAGGCTCCCCCTTGGAGACTTTGTTTAGGCCTGGCAAACAGGCCGAGGAGTGCCAAACAACCCCTAGTCTTTAGGCTGACAAACAGGCCAAGGAATGGCCAACGTCCCTAGTTCGAGTTTGACAGACAAACCTTATACTCAACTCCCAAAGGGAATTGAGTGGATGGACTCTTAATAAAGACAACCTTACTTGTCGAATGAGCCCCGTGTTCAGCACCGGTTCGAATTGCTTGATCTCCGCTCTCTCGTGCTTCAATCGGCTTCCCTTGTTCCCACGATCGTGTTGTCGTTGCGTTGCCAATGCCTCAGCTACACTCAATAAATCACCTTGCTTGTGATGCCTTTGAGATGCCCAAGGTGATAGGAAGATAGGTTTGATAACTCTACAACTATTAGGAATTGGTTGCCTAGAGTTTCTCTCTTACAACGATCTCATCTTAGAGTTGTGGACAAGGATATGCCTATCAAGGAAGATCCAAACTCTAGAGATCAAGAGGGGATGAAGGTCATCTTCTTTATGAGCTTAGAATGCTCCAATTTTGTGTTAAAGCACAAGGAAGATGCCTTGCATAGGTTGGGAATGAGCCTCAAATGGTCTCCAACAATGGTGGCTTCACTCCTCTCAAAATCCTTCTTCTTACCTCTCAAAATGAGCCAAGCCCCTTTATAAAAGGTATTCAAACGGACAAAAAACGGGCAGAAAACAGCTCCTTCCGACCTGTCCCGACCAGTCTCGACCAGTCGGCCAACGGTCAGTGAAGACAGAGAACTCACTGTCTTAGAGAGGGGTCTGTCCGACAGGGCTGTGACTGGTCGGACCAGACCAACCGACCGGTCACGACCGGTCGGCCCAAGGGCCTGAGCACTCCAGCAGCTTGCTGTCTGGACTGGAGGGTAGTCCGACCGGTCTTGACCGGTCGGTGCAGTCCAGCCAACCAGCCGGGACCAGTCGGACAGGCCTGAGTTCAGCCCATTTGTTAACTGTTCCACCTATTTCATAACCCATCTCAATGGCCAAGGTTTGGATGGTCTTTTGGTACACCTATGGCCAATCTATGATGACTAAATGTTTTCTAATATGGTCAAGGTCATCAAATAGGTTAAAGGTTAGGTTTTGGTCAAGGTTAAGGCACATCAAGGCATCACTTTTACCTATTTCTACTTTCTTGATGCAGTAGGGCCACTTGAGTCTTCGGTCTTCGTCTTCATTAAGCTCAACCGACACTAAACTCACTGACCTAAGTGATTGACAAACAAGGTGCACTAGTATGCCACGAAAAAGTGCACTAACAATCTCTCCTTTTGTCAATTACTTATAAAAACCTAACCTACCAAAACAAAATACATGTATAAGATATTACATTAATAATGAATTAAATACAGGACTCTTGACATGCCTAACTAAGCTGCTCCTCTTCAGTTTGCTCCCCTATAACCTGTCAATCCCTGCATTACAAAGCATAGTAAACTAGTTTTGGTGGGACTTGATCTTTCTCCCCCTTGTTATCAGCAATTGATAAACTATTCTCTCCCCTTTAATGATATATCAATTAAGGTTCAGGTAAGAGTAGATAGTATGTCGCAGTTATAACTATAAGCACAAGCTAACAAGGAGAGGATATGGTGCATGAACTTTTAAAACATGAAGCATGCTAAGGAACATGATTAACAAGAAAATGTAACTATCTAAGCATAGTTAATCATGCATAATTGGTCAAAGATATACATTTGTAATAAAAGCACAGAGGGCTTATAGCCCAATCAACCAACCTCCCCTAATGGTATATCAAGACCAATACTAAGCAAAGATTAGTATACAATGAAGCATATAATTCAGCAAAATTAGCTAATCTAAGCATGGTGATAGTCTAGCAAGCAGATATACAAGTTAAAAGCAAGGCTAAACTACCAAATTTAGGCTTATGAGGCTTGAATCCTCTAATTTGCCCATACACACAGAAATGAGGCTGAAATCCTCAGATTTTCCTATTTAAGCATTTCTAGCTACCCTCACTTATTATGTTTAGTTTGATTAGCCTAAGGATAACTAATTTCCACAACACCCTCATAAAATGCAGCATGAGGTGAGGGGTTGGGAACTCCTTCTCCTAGAAGGGATAGCGGTCGGGATCCTCTGTAATATATTGAACAAATTTTAGGTGTATAAATTTTTAAAAAGAAGAAGATAAAATCTGACCATTGAGTGGATCATATGACACTTGACTATAAATATAGATCAATTTGTTTTATGAAATATCGATCTAAACCATGGATCGTACATCCATGTCATATAAAACGTAAACCTATAGTCGGATCGTCAATTCGAGTGCTATAAATGGTCCGATCGATGGACGAATGACTTAAATCCTCTAAATTGACTATCTTAGAGAATGATCCATCCAATATGTGCTAATCATCTTGTAAATCGTATTATAACATTCAAAATGGTATAAGTATGATAATTTTTCCTAAGTAGAACTTGAGATGTGAGGCCGGATATATGGATGGCCACAATTTATCGAAGATATTAACCAATTTAGTAATCCGATTTGTGTAAAACTACTTTCATATGATTCATCTTAAGTAAACCCATCATGCTAGCTGATTTGATCATATCATATATATACTTAGATCTTTCTAATCATGTGCATGTGTATATTGCATCATCATGACCATCCATTATCTCATCTATCGTACATAGCTGAACATTGCCACTATTTTTCCATGTACATGTACATCATGGTCTATGATTCTGTGCGGTCAAAATTTAATATTTCGTAACCATGTGTAACATATAAGGTTGGCACACACATAAACATGTATATACTTCCCGCCCATGATATTGAGAGAGTACCTTTGGTAGGTGTGCCCTCATGGCTATGAACGGTAATACATCATATCTCGTTATCTCAATATCTTTTGAGAGTGAAATAAATTTTAATAGGATGTCCTTACTTTCAAGGAATAGATAAATGTTTTAGATGATGATGACCACCTATGTGGGACCCACTTTGAGAGTGGCACATGTACGTACTCTAAGCTACACTCTTAAATAAGATTTTCTCTTAAATCCCTATTTCGTAACATTTTTCTTAAATTTCTCTTTTCATAATTTTTTCTTTAATACCTCACACGTTACATAAAATAAACCATTTAAAAAGAGGTGTGCACCACTTCTTACCGTCATTGCACACATACACACAAAGTGAGAAAGAGGATCTTGACAAGTGGGCCCCGTTTCGACCCTACTTGATCTGAGCCGCTCAATCTTATCCAAAGTGCGCCTTAAAGGTATTTTTCCAATTTGATCTACATCTAATGGTTTAGAATACATTAAACCCCTTTTATCAAAAGACGCGCCAATTTAAATTAAGTCGTTAAAGAATATAGATTTTGTTATTTATATGTTGGAATTCTCATCATTTGTTAAGATCCACAATGACCAAATGGTAGATTTTACATAACCAAACATTTTATTATCTAGAGCATCACTTGATCATGATAGATCACTTGGTAGGGATCTAGGTCAATAGTGTAGATCATACTTCGGTCAAGTGTAGTGGGCCCCACATTGAAGGAATGATCAATAAGCACACTAAAAAAAAAATAGATCCGTTCTAACAAACATAATCCTGCCCATGGGGCGGACCACATATCATTACTTATGTCATTAGATGGTGGCCCACCACGAGATCAAGATGTGTGGATGATAAATGATGAGAAATCTTAAATTTAGATTTAATGTTGTACCTGAATGAGATGCACGATGATCATCTCATATGGTGGACCTTATAGTGAGTGGTCACGATCACTCAAGGTGGGCCCCACTATATGGTCTTGATCTATTTAATTAGATTGAGAACGAGATATGAAATCCATGTTAAAGGAAGAATTAATGTATAACTTAATCCAATCATACAATTCAGTAGGGCCCCATGTATTAGATGTTGGATCTTAAGTGGGCCCCACCTTAAGATCTTGTCATTAGAAACATGACAAATGAGTTTTAAATGAAAGATCCATCGTTGACAAGTAATATAGCGGTGGGCCCCAACAACATTAAAGGCATCCTTAAGTGGGCCCCATTGCATTTATTCGAATGAACGATGGATTTTATTCAACAAAGTATAGATCTTTATCGAAAGTCTTATAAATCTTTATCTTCGTTTGTTAATCAAGATCCCGAATCTAATCTTAGATTTAAACCACTAAAGTTTAAATAAAAGATAAAAATGATGATATTGATTGTTAAATCAATGATCATGTCCAATCCAACCGTTGATCAAGGGTCTAATAAACCAATTAAGGAATTGAATTTGGGGATAATAAGATCCACCCGACCCAGATCTAGATCGGATCATCTGATCAAGGATCAACCAGGGTCGTTGGACCAAAATTGTGAAAAATAAGAAAAAGAACCCTCGGATCGGATGGATCTTAACATCTAATTATTATAAAGGTTGATCTTGACCTTAGACCCACTTGAATCATGATATAAACCCATGATCCTTGAGATATGAGTAAGATTTGACTAGTGAATGGACCCGATTATTCATTAAGGTCGCAAGTGGGCCATCTTGAAACCAATGTGATCTAATGTTAACCTTGATCATCAGATCATGAATTAGTTCCATCCAAACCATAAAAAATGTGTCTAAACCCTTGGATTAGTAATTTAACTAGTCATAACTGTCCATCAAGGGGCGAATTGATCAAAATGGAAGATTAAGTATATATGAACCTAGATCCTAACCGACCATATCTTAAATGAACGGTTCTAATTAAAGTTTAACGGTCGAATCGAAAGGATCTCGGGCCTATATGAAAATAAAGTCAAAATGAACAGTTAAGATTGGTAGATCATGAACTAAATGTGAAATATGACTTAACCAAAGATTTGGATCGTTAGCTTGATGATCTAATTGTCAAATCCACGGTCATAATTATGTATTAACGGATAATAATTGATTATATCATGAAATTAAGTATGAAAGTAACCCTATTCGCATAACATTTAAAAGGGAACCCAACGAGAACGAAAACCGAGAACCCGTCAACTAGTCACAGAGGATTATATACAAGGAGCTCAAGCAGAATAAAACTTTTGAGTAAGTAACACTACACTAGGATGGTATTTCCAGCATGCATTCATTATGTATTAATGAATCTTATGATATAAACTGCTTATTTGATATATGTCATTATATGAAATGTGATGTTGAAGTTGAACACCAGACAACTCGGGGATAGAAATTCCTTAAATTCTCGGGTAGAGTTCCCAACCGGAACCCGAGTTGGTACCAATAGGTCCTCCTCCCAAGGCTGCAGCTCAGGGCTGGAGAAGGAGTATAGTCAGCTCTAGAATAAACTACTCATCGTTGAATGGGTGTTGGCAGGCCGGAAGCTGTGCGCAGCCATAACCCTGGTGATTCCTAAGTATGGAGTTATGTTTATGATAGATAGCATATTTTATTGTTATTTTGGTAAACATGATATGTATTGAATCATGCAAATTATTATTACTTATTGGGCTTCTAGCTCACGATGTTGTATATGGAAACCATCCAGGAAAAGACATAGTGGAGGCGTCTCTATAAAGATGACTTCGACAGAATAACTAGTAGAGGAGCCAGAAGGAAATAAGAGAATTTAGTCTTCATATCTATGAAGTTATTTATGTTTTGAGTGATTTAGTTCGGATATAAGCCTTAGGGCCATTTGATACTTTGAGACAATTAATAATTAGTTATATGTTAAGATAATGATTAAACTTTTATTTTAGTGGGTGAATGTGTTGCGGTTTAATTTTAGCACAATATGATAGCTAATACCTCGTACTCGATATCCGAATTGATGGAATTCGGATATCCAAGGTTGAGGTGTTACATCCTCTCTTAGATTAGAGGGAAGAGAGGTAGTGGTGAAGGCCGTGAAAGCTAGATCAATATTTTGGCTCCCATCACTAGTGGAGTCACCGAATTTGGATTCAGACTCCTCCATATCATCCCAAGTGGCAGCAATTGCCTTTTTACCTTTCGGTTTAGGCCCATTCGGATATTTCGGGGCAATATACCCACGATGACCGCAACCGTAGCAATGGACGGATGAAGGTTTTGATGATTTTTTATTATGTTTTTCACAATTCTTGTCCTTCTTGTCACGGCTACTCCCTTTATCAAATTTGAGAAATCTTTTGAATTTTTTGTTCAACTTTTCTTCATCATCATCCTCATCATCACTATTTTACTCCGACTCACTCTTGATTTTCTTATGTTTGTGAGAGGACTTTAGAGCAATACTTTTTTTTTCTAAAGGGGGCATTAAAGTGTAGTTCATGAGTTTGTAGAGAATCTATGAGTTCTTCTACTTTCATGTTATCTATGTCTCTACACTTCTCTAAGGTTACTATCTTGGTGTTAAATCTTTTTGGGAGGGACCTAAGTATTTTTCTACATATACGTCCTTCCAGAATCCGATCACTCAAGGCAGACATTAAGTTGCAAATATCAGAAAGTTTAGTATAAAATTTCATGAAGGTTTCAGTCTCTTCCATCCTAGTGTTTTCAATTTGGTGATTAAGAGCTGAAGCTTCAAGCGTCTTACTATGCTAGTTCCCTCGCAGGTAACCTCAAGTATATCCCACGCTTCTTTTGCAGTTGCGCATGTGAGAATGCGCTGAAATTCATCTGGGGAAACCGCATAGTAAATCGCAATGAGAGCTTTGGCATTTGTCATGTATTGAGCTCTCTCTCTCTGTCATCCCATTTGAAAAAAATCCAATTAGAACACCTAAATTCGACAAAAATCCTAATTAAAAATGAGAATCACTAATGAAACTTCCTAATTTCTATAATAGGAGAGATATCTTACTTCAAAGCATAGATCGCCTACGATCGGTAGAAGGAATGGTGATAGAGTAGAAGGGTTTGAGCAAACCCTAGAAGAAAATCTAAGCAAAAGCCTCAAATTCCATTTCAGATGGAATTCTCAAATGGGCTTGGTATTTATAGTTCCAGATGGTCCAAGGTTAAGGTGAGTCACACAACTCACCCTCTCTGGTCTCCATCTAAGTTGTGCAGTTTGGGGCAGGGTGTCAGATATTTGATGTAGGGGAAAGGTCAAGCCCACTAAGGCAATCAATTCCGCGTAGATTCATGATCAACGGCTTACTAACGAACTGGTCTATAGTTGTTCTAGGTTTTCAAGACACCATTTAAATGATTTAGAGAACAATGTTCAGTGAATCCTTTCACTAGGTCCTAGTGGGCATAACTAGTTACATGATGTGATATACGAGGTGCATTTATTTGCAGGTTAAGGGCGGTTAATCTCATTCGTATGGTTTTACATGTCAAAATAGCTATTTTGTCAAATCGGTTTCTAAACTCAAGATAATCGAGATTTGATTCATTGATTATGGATAGTCGAAGGTGGATCTGCATTGTGAGTTGGTTATATAGGTTAATCCATTGTGATTTCAGTAAATCATAAATTGAGATTCATTAATTAATGGATCAGATGTAAGATTAGACAATTAAAAAGGAATCGGTAGCTATCTATGATATCTGACGAAGAATGTACGGTTAGATTAATGTATCTAAATGTCTTACGAGGTTTTGATCGAATCAGATCGTTCAAACTAGGGTTTTCAATACAAATCTCCTATAGTCTTGGTCCTAAATCAGGCGTCTGCACTTTCAATTGATAATTAAATAAAAAAAAATCTTTAGAGGTGCTTGAGTACTCTCGAGGCTCGAGGATTGAAATTTCTAGGGCGTTACACCCCTACTGGCGAAGATGAAGAAGAAGAAGAGCCCAGTCAGAATAGAACCGACGTTTCATGGCTGGTATGTAAATCACATTACATGACGGTGTTATGTGGGTCTCACCTTTATGTATATGTTTTATCCAGGGCGTCCATCCATTTTGGATCATTATTTTAGAGCATTATCCCAAAAATTAAGCAGATCCAAATCTCGAGTGGACCATACTTCAAGAAAACAGTGGTGATTGAACGCCCACCATTTAAAAGCTTCCCAAGGCCCATTGTAAAGTTTATTTGCCATGCAATCTGTTAATTAGGTCACACATACCTGGATGAAAGGATAACACAAATATCAGTGACCCACAACTTTTGTAACCCCCAAGAAGTTTTTAATGGTAGATATTCAATTGCCACTATTTCCTGTGGTGTGGTCCACTTGAGATTTGGATCTACCATATTTTTAAGGTCATGCCCTAAAATGAGTTGGAAAAATGGATGGATGGTGTGGATAAAACAAATACATCATGGTGGGCCCACATATCACTATGCAATAGCAGAGTCATGCGATCATATCATTTTACGAAGATTGAGTCGCTACTTACGGCACATGCATAGATGCCATCATATCATTTTGTGAACATCGCGACTAACATAGCTAGAAGGTGTTGCTGCATTGTGGCCCACATGTTGCGATGGTATAATGATCTGAACCATCCATGCTCTAGTTGGTACTCTATACTGTCAATCATGAAAAAATTATGTTGAATGATTCTGGCAATCATGATGTACAGATGAATATGAAACATTAAAAGGAATATTTTCAATGGCTCGCATTCCACTATAAATATCAAAGGTTACTGTGTTTTTTAAGTGAGATCATTGTTATATAGCTCGTTGATAGTAATAGGGTCGAGAAGGATGGTTCAAATCATCGGATCATATTTGCATGTGACCACCACTGTTGACATATTTTGATCATCTTGAACCACAGTACACGGCAAACAAACGCAAGTTTTCAATGATGCCTTATCCTGCGAAAGCCTTTTGCCAGACCTTCCTACAATGGGAAGCTAGGTGGGGCCCACTGTGATGTTGGTAAGAAATCCACCCAGTCCATTAGTGCTACTGGATCATGTTAGGACATGGTCTAAAAAATGATGTAAATTCAAAACTCAAGTGGGCTATACGACAAGAAAATGTGGGTAGGTAAATGGCCACCGTTGAAACCTCTTTATGGTCCACTGTGATGTTTATATGCAATCCATACCATTCATAAGGCCATTCCTATCGAGATGAATTGAAAACACAAAAATTAGCCCGAGACAAAACTTTTGTGGCCCCGGTAATGTTTTAACAATGGATGTTCAATCCTTTTTTGTGCTGCCAGTTGAGTTTTGGATTTGCGTCGTTTTTCGGCCATGTCTTAACATGATTTAGCAAAACGGGTGGGCGGAGTGGATTTCTCACAAACATCATAGTGGGCCCTACGTATCCCACCACAGGAAGTCGGTAGGCAACCATGTGGATTCCTTTTTTAATAAACTATTACAACTGTGGTAGAAAGCCGTAGAGGTCATCTCGGGCTCGGGATTAGACAGGGCTCAGGCTGGGCCGACAATAAGAACATGGGCTGGGCTTGGGCTGGACTACTTTGGCTTGACATGGGCCCGGGTTGGATTTGGGCATTGATTGAAAAATGCAGGCTGGGCTTGGACAGAGCTTGGCCCGGCCCTAACCCTAACCCATTGACACCCTTATCTAAATCGATCCAAACTCTAGAGATCAAAGAGGGACAAGTACATCTTCTTCATGAGCTTAAAATACTCCGTTCTTATTATAAATTACAAGGAATATGTCTTGTTAGGGTTAGGATTTGAACCTTTAATAGTCTCTGACAATGGTGGCTTCAAACTCCTTAAAATTCATCCCCCTTTGCCTAAAAATGCCTCTCCCATTTATATAGAAAATTCTCCAACGGGCAAAAAATGACCGCTTCAATTGATTGGAATGTAAATTTGATTAATCGAAGTGATCTTCGATATATCGAAACAATTTACTCTATTGATCGAAGAATTTGTCTAAAGAAATCAGCAAGTTGCTGGACATACTTCCGATGTATCGAATTGAGTTTTAATTAATCGAAACATCAATCTCGATGTATCGAATTGACGCATTCGATTGATCGAAGAATTTGCCCAAATAGTTGGTAAGTTACTGGACATATTTCGATGTGTCAAAATGACCTTTCAGATCGATCGAAGTCCTATCGAAACTGAACTTTGATGTATATGTATCAAAGACTTATTGAAAATTGTTGTTTTGACTGGTTTAATTACAGTAGCTTCCACTTCTTTTATTGACCCAACTGATCATTTTTTTTTATATGATATAAGGCTAATGAAGATGACTAAGGGTTTTTCTAATTGGTCCAAGTCATTTAAGAGGTATTGAATGTTTTAGATTAAAGGGTTAAGGTCACTAATGCATCTCATTTACCTGTTCTTCTTCCTTAATGCTTGCTTGTCCACTTGAATCTCTGGTCTTATTGCCTGTACTAAGGCTCAACCGACATTACAACACATGAACACACGTGATTGACAAATAAGGTATACTAGTTTGCCATAGAAAAGTGCACTAACAATCTTTTCCTTTGTTAATTACGTAACAAAAACCTAACATAGACCATGTTATGATCCATACCAATAACACTACCAAAATATAAATACATGACATGTCAAATGAAAATAAAGATTATAACTCAATTACACTAAGATAAGTTAAACTAGCAATGCGCCTCTTGATTGCTCCCCCATAACCTATCAATCCCTATAACATAAACCAGAAAGCTTGTTTTTTTTGGACTTGATCTTTCTCTTCCCTTTTGTCAGCAATTAACAAATCAATCACTCCCCATTAGTGATACATCAATTAAGTAAAATGAATGAAATATTAGAGTGTCGCAGTTATAACTATAAGCACATGCTAACTAAAGAGAGTATAAGGTGCATAAACATTAAAACATAGAGCATGTATGGAACATAATCAATAAGAAAATGTAACTATCTAAGCATAGTTGATTATGCATAATTGGTCATTTAAGATAAACATGAAGCATAATGACCAAGGCATAGATTAACAAACATTTAAGTATAAAAGTTAACATATTATACTGATCTAAGCAGGGAGACAGTCTAACATTAAAAGTTATCAATCAAAGCATATGCTAAATTATCATTGGCGGGTTAATGAGACTATAATCCTCTAATATTTCCCTAAGTACAAAATGAGGCTAAAATCCTTATATTTTTCTATAGTTTTCATTTCTAGCTATCCTTACAAACTATTTTTATTTTGATCATTTTAGGGCTAGCTAATTTTCACAACTTTCTCATAAAATTTAGCATGAGGTGAGGAGTTTGGAACTACTTTTCCTATAAGGGCAAGTGGTCGGGATCCTCTCTTAGATTAGGGGGAAGAGAGGTGGTGGTGGAAGTCATGAGAATTCTCACTGATTTTTTGCTCTCATCACTAGTGGAGTCACTATATTCAAATTTGGACTCATCCGTGTCATTTTCATGTGGTTGTCATGGCCTTCTTACCTTTCAGTTTAAGTGCTTTCGGACAGTTCGGGGCAATGTGATCACGGTGACCACAATCGTAACATCGGACACATTTGGATTTGGATTTGGATTATTTCTCTTTGTATTTATTACCATTATTGTCCTTTTTGTTACGATTACTTTCTCTATCGAACTTAAGAAACCTCTTGAATTTTTTTTATCTAATTCATCATCCTCATCATCGCTATCTTACGAAGACTCACTCTTAATTTCCTTTTGTCTATGTGAGTGTCTATGTGAAGTCTCAAAGGCAATATTATTCTTTCTAAATGGGGCCTTAAAGTGTAATTCATGAGTTTGTAGGGAACCTATGAGTTCTTCTGCTTTCATGTTATCTGTGTCTCTATACTCTTCTAAGGTTATTACCTTGGAGCTAAATCTCTTCGGGAGTGACCTAAGAATTTTTCTACAAATTCAACCTTCCGGAACCCTTCCCCCTAGGGCAAACATGGAGTTATAAATATCTTACAATTGTGTGTAAAACTCCATGAAAGTTTCAGACTCTTCTATTCTAATTACATTTTCAAATTTAGTGGTTAAGAGCTGAAGCTTCGAGCGTCCTACTGTGGTCATTCCCTTGTGGGTAACCTTTAGGATATCACACTCTTCTTTTGCAGTTACGCATATGAGAACGCACTGAAATTCATCCTGGAAAAACCGTACAGTAAATCATATTGAGATTTTTGGCATTTGCCATGTATTGAGCTCTCTCATTGTCATTCCATTTCTCATCATCTTTGGGAATAATAATGGTTTTACAATCGACCTCCACTTGTTCCGTGAGTGTGAAATATCTACTTTGTGTACTTACCCACACAGATCGGTCCAAAATCCTTATCCTAGACTTCCAATAAGCTAGCTGGACCTATCAAAGAAAGATGATCGGTTAACGATACTCTCATCTTAGTTAAACATTATGCTAGTACTCCGGTATCGAATTTCACTTTATACGGTAAAGTCATTGAAGAGCAACCAACTTTGATACCAATTGAAATTTCGTCACTTTGATAACACTTGAGACGCTATGCGTGCGTAAGCTATTGGTGTAGAGCAACTGGAATTATGGCTAAGTCCTAGAGGGTGGGTGATTAAGACCTTTTTGGAAAAAAAATTTGCCTACTTACACAATTTAACAATATAAACTAAGTAAGCAAGAACACTTTGGCTTCCAAGCCTAAGTGGGTCCAATCACAAGCTCGGCATATGATAAACAATTAATCTACCTAATCTAAGCATGCATAGATCAACATATGATTAAATTTACCAAGCAACTAATCTCTACAACCTAAGTAGACTATATAAGGATGGATCATATAACCACAAGTCTTCTCTAAACAGTGAAAGTACATATTGTGTGTGGATATGCCTATCTAGTGCTTATCATACATTCTAATTAAGCATTCACAATTAAAAAACTAAATCACAATGCAAAATAAAAAAATATGCTTAATTACAATCTCAAACACAATGATGTATAGTGGTTCGACTATGGGTATACTCCATTCTCGGTTTAACTATTCACCCCTTAAGCACACCGGCATTCACTAAGGAGTTTAAATCAGGTTTCTCCCAACTTATATGTTTTAACTCGGATCTACCCTATCGAGGAATTTACAGGTTCCTTCTAATCTACACGTTTCTCCCAACCTACACGTTTACACCTGTGTTGGTGGCTCCCATTAGGACACTTGTTTTATGCTCAACAAACAGGTTAATGATCGATAAACGAACTTGAAATTTAGGCTCAACAAACCAGCCAATGATTGATAAACGAACCTGGACTTTTATGCTCAACCAACAAGCTAATGATCGACAAACGAACCTAAATAGAGTTTGACAAACAAACTATATACTCGATTTTCCACGAAAATAGAGTGGATTGACTCAATACAAATTAACAACCTTACTTGTCGGATTTGAGCCCCTTGATGCGCCGCTTGGGTTGCTTCTTCTCGCTCTCCTGTGCTTGAATCAACTCCCCTTGTGCTCCCTCGACCGCTGATGTTGTTGTGTCCCCAATGCCCTAGCTTCACGATCAGCCACCTTACATATGATGCTTCGGTAGAGATACCCAAAGTGCTAGGAAGTATATTTGAGATCTCTACAACTAATGGGAATGAGTTGCCTGGAGAATCTCACATACAAGTATCTCATCATAAAGTTTATATAGGAATTTAACTATCTAGATTGGTCCAAACCCTAGAGATTAAAGAGGGACAAGTACATTTTCTTCATGAGCTTGGAACGCTCCATTCTTGTGATAAATCACAAGAAAGATGTCTTACTAGGGTTAGGATATGAGCCTCTAATGGTGGCTTCAAACTCCTTAAAATCCCTCTTCCTTTGCCCAAAAAACGTCTTTCTCGTTTAAATAGAAAATTTTTAAACGGTATAAAACGGTAGAAAACAACGGCTTCGATTGATTGGAATGTCAATTCAATTTATTGAAGTGATCTTCGATATATTGAAACAATCAGTTTAATTAATCGAAAAATCTGCCTAGAGAAATCAACAAGTTGTTGGACATATTTTTTATGTATTGAATTGAGTTTCGATTGATCGAAATATCAATTTCGATGTATCGAATTGATCCATTCGATTGATCGAAGAATCTGTCCAAGGAATTGGTAAGTTGCTGAACATATTTCAATGTATCGAAATTGCATTTCCGATCAATCATGGTCCTATCGAAACAAGACTCTGATCTATAAAAGATCTATAAAAAACTGTTGTTTGGGCTGGTTTAATTGCAGCAACTTCCACTTCTTTTATTAATCGAATTTATCATATTTTATTATATGATTTAAGGCTAATGAGGATAACTAAGGGTTTTCTTAGTTGGTCCAAGTCATATAAGAAGTATAGGGTGTTTTGGATCAAAGGGTTAAGGGTCACCAAGGCATCTCATTTATTTGTTCTTCTTCCTTGATGTTTGCTTGTTCACTTGAATATTTGGTCTTTAATTTTTCAAGGCTCGATTGACATTTCAACACCTGGACATACGTGATTGATAAATAAGGTGCACTAATATGCCATAAAAAGTGCACTAACAAAAACATCTTTCGAATGAGGTGCATCATGAACAAAAAGATTTGTAATCTAATAATAACATCAAGAATATTGTGTCAAATATTATAATGGAAAAGCTGCAACTGAAGACAGAGAAACACTTATCTCCATACACGATTAGATGAATCATGGAGGTTAACGAAATAAAGGTAATTGAACGATGTCATATTCCCTTCTTCATTGATAACTATTATAAGGACAAAGTAATGTGTGATGTGGTCGATATGGAAGCTTGTCACATGTTACTTGGTTGATCATGACAGTATGATGTTGATGTTATGCATAGAGGTTATATATATATATATATATATATATATATATATATATATATATATATATATATATATATATATATATATATATATATATAAAAGATAGTTGAAATATTATCCTTGCCCCAATGAGAATGGAGAACCAACCCAAAACTTCAAAAGTGGAGGGGCAGTTTCTCATAATCATACATGATGTCGTTGAAGAATTTTAAGAGACGAGAGGTTGGGGGGGATTAATGCATTAGTTGTAAAGGAGAAAAAAGTAAAACTGACAAATATTTTAAAAACGTTGAAACTAGTGTTGTAGGAGTTTAAGGGGATTAAGGCCGATGAACTTTCTGCAAGTTACCTCCATACGTATTATCTAGCACCATTTTGATATTGTCTTAAGGGTAAGTTTGTCTAATCGCCACATTATCAGATGAGTTTGAAAGAATGTTCGATATCACAAGAATAAGTGGAGGAATCGATTCGTAAAGATCTAATGGAAGAGCTTATGAGTTTGTGTGCTGTACCAGTCCTATTGACACCTAAAAAGTTATAAGAGTCTAATGTCAAGTACAAGGACACGACTGATAAACATCAACACCAAAAGGTGTCTAAAGTAGGTGATAACATGTTGGTTCGCCTATGCAAAGAGATGTTTCTGATTGGGACACATAACAAGCCAAGGAATAAAAAGATAGGTCTTATTCCAATACTTGGGAAAATAAATGATGATGCCTATGCTGTTAATCTTCCCAAGGGCTTGAAGATCTTGCAGACTTTTAATGTCGTAGATCTATATAAGTATTATGAGATGAGTCCACTAGATAACTGGAGACACAAGTTCTTTTCAAGTGAAGGGACTGACATAGGACATGTCATAAATGCATTCTTTGCATGAATGGACAAAAAGAAGCCCAAACAAGAGCGGAAGTAGTCCATCAAATCTGGGTTCATTAATCTTACATAGGGCATGATGTAATTGAGGTCTAGGCACGTCTAACTCGAGGAAATTCGTTTCGAATATGGAGAAATTGCTGTTCGAAGTGTGTATTGTAAATTAGCCGTAACTTTTGATCCGAGCATCGTCATAAAATGCGCAACCTATCAATATTTGTGTAACGATTATTCTGAGGTCAACTGACTTGCACAATAGGCCATGTACCTACATTTAATAAGAAAATGCATGCTTCTTGTTCAAAATTAGGAATTTAAGAAAAAAATTTACTCAAATTTATTTTTGTTGTATCTCCTTATTTTTAGAGTTTTAGAATTTCATCATTTTAAAAGTTAATCATACTATGAATCATCCAGTAAGGTTTATCTGAATTTTTTTAATTTTTTTGGCAAATTAAGTTTAAGAGGAGTTTTATTATTTTGGATAACTTTCAAATTACAATAAAAATTTTGGTGTCTTCGGCAATTTCAAATTAAAATTATATATATATATATATATATAATTGAATTATTTTATTATTACTATTTTCAAACCATATAAGTAATGCAATCAACCAATTTTATTATTATCATTTAAAAATATAATTTTGAATCCTTGGGTCATAATGCATTCAAAGTAGAATTTTTGGACGGTCATGCTTTAGCAAAGTATGTGCGGTTTACCACAATTTCGGTTATAAGAAGCTTTACAGGGCTTGCAAGGATGCCCGTGACAAATCCACTTCGTCCACCAATTTCTCAAGATCACATTAGTATAAGATTCTAAAATTTATTCATATCTAAAACTTAGGTGGGCGACATTAAGGAAATGCTTATCATTGAAACTAGGCCTGGCAAAATTCCACACGACCCGTTAACCCCCACGAAACCCGCATGAAAAAACCAGTGTTTGGGTCCAGCCTTATCGTGTTGGGTCACTAGTGGGTTGATCCTGTTAAAACCCGCCAACATAATGGGTTGGGTCAATGTTTCACCCGCGAATCCATTTAACCCATTAACATAATGGTCTAGATCACCTTACCATGGCCCACCTATGAACCTTGACACTCCATCATATGCAATATTACAATTAGAGTTGCACACAAGCCAAGCTAGCTCGAAAAGCTCGCTCGGCTCGGCTTTGCTCGTAGGCCAGTTCGATCAAGCTCAAGCTCGTTTTTGAAAGCTAGTTAAAAAACAAGCAAAGCTCGAGCACGAGTGAGCTTGGCTCGGCTTGGCTTGAAGCTCGAAGCTCGAATAAAGCTTGGCTCGCTTGAGCTCGGCTCGGCATGAGCTTGATATTTTTATAATATTATATAGAAAAAAAACTTGACCCTAATACTCCACCTGACCCTTTTTTTTCTTTTCATTTTTACTCCCACTCGACCCCACACAGCCTGTTATGCCCCTGCCCGGCTGCCCCTCTCCCTCTTTTCCTCCTTCCATTTTTTTCAAATCTCTCTCTCTATTCTCTCCGTTCCGGCTTCCTCCTTCCTCCCTGCATCGCACTCATCATCGGACGCCCAACAACGAACGTTGGACTGCACCGTACCTTCAAGCCTACCTTAGCGAGCATCCACCATTACCAGGTAGGCTTTTGTGTTTTTTATTTTTTCTTATTTGTGATTTATTTTGTTTGAATTTAAAAATACCCTAATTTTTTAGGGTTTTGAGTCAGAAGATTGGGGTTGGGTTAGTTGGGGTCAGCGGGTTGAGTCGGGTCAGCGGGTTGGGTCACTTAGGGTTAATGGGTTGGGTCAAGCAGGTCAGTGGGTCGAGTAGGGTTTGGTCGGGTCAATGGGTTGGGTGAGTGGGGGTTATACACTCCTATAAAAAAAGAAAAAGAAAAAAAGAGAAGAAGATAAAGCTCGGCTTGACTTGTCTTGGCTTGATGAGATCGATGGGCTTGGCTCGAACAAAGGTCGATCGGCTCGACCAGTAAGTCAAGCTCGAGCGGTTATTTTGAGC
Source organism: Liriodendron chinense (assembly GCA_003013855.2). Classification (NCBI taxonomy): domain Eukaryota; kingdom Viridiplantae; phylum Streptophyta; class Magnoliopsida; order Magnoliales; family Magnoliaceae; genus Liriodendron; species Liriodendron chinense. The sequence goes on along the minus strand of ML058489.1, from coordinate 1,135,562 downwards.
TCGATGCTCAAGCCAAGCCAAACTTAAGCTCAGTGGGCCACTGATCAAGCCAAGCTCAAGCTTTGTAAAGCTCGACTCGTGTGCAGCTCTAATTGCAATGTACAGGTGATTCCTCCTCATCTCACCCGTGAATCCTATTGTTTCCGGTGATAGAATGGGCTCACTAGGTGGACCACAGCTGTCTATTGGGTCAGATTGCCAGTTGTCCTCATCAACGGTGTGACCATCCGATGAGTAGACTGGCCTAACGGGTTAAACGGGTTGGGTTACTGGTAATCCGTAAAATTAACGAATGAATTTGGGTTTCTAAATTTCAACCCGTTGGTTAACGGGCCAGGTTTGGGTGAGCAAATTTTTGACACAACACGAACATGACATGACACGAAAATGGTTCAACATAGGGCTCTCAATGGGTCGGATCTGGATCGGATCCAATTGGATCCGGCTCCAAGTTCGTATATCTGTAGACGAATTCGGATCCAACTCGGATCCAAAAGGTGATATCCATATCCGATCCATTTATAAATTGTTAGATCCATTTCTGATCCAAAATCCATATAACCATCTAATTCGGGTCGGATCTTGGTCCGAATCCACCCCCATTACAAATCTAAAAAATATATGATATAAAATATATAATATAATATATTTAATTTAGTAGAAAAATGATGCAAATCCCACTATTTACTATGGTATGGCCGACATGGCCTAAAATAATTTGTAAAAGGGATGGCCAGCCTGAAAATAACATATATAGTAAGGTGACAATGAGTCATATCTTAATCAGATTCGGAGCAAACTCGGATTTGTTCCTGTGAATCCATATCTGCTCCATTTAAGTAATCGGACCTATTTTAAGATCCAAATCCGGTCCATTTAGCTTATCAGGCTTATTTTAAGATCCAAATCCGCATTATACGGATTTGGAGCGAATTGGACCTTGGATCTGACCGGCTCCACTGAGAGCCCTACTTCAACACGGCCCATTGCCACGCCTAATTGAAACCTTGCTGGAGCCGAACATGATGTTTATATGCCATACAAACCGTTCACATAACTATTACCATTCACATAAACTGTAGGCACAAATACCATCGTGATACAAAACTTCTTTGGTGCCTACAAAGTTTCCAACGGTGGCATTCAATCCCCGCTCTTCTTGTGGTGTGGCTCACCTGAGTTTTGAATCTGCCTGATTTTTCAAATCCTTTCCCACCGTGGTCTTGAGAAAATGATGGACGGAGTGATTTATCAAGGCGTCTTTGTGGGCCCGACATAGCTTACGACCACAGCAACTTCCCAGGTCGCACAGGCAATTCGTCGTCCAAACAAATCATGAAAATTGATTTCTTTTTGCAATTAGCATAGCGTGTTCATCCGTCATCTGTACGCTTTCACGCCAAAATAGTGCACATTTAAGTCAAACCAAGCATCCACACCGTCAATCTAATTCAGATGGGTCAAAATAAGATGATTCACATAAATAAAGGTCCTAATTATCCATGAATGGCTGAAATTCATTGGACCATTAAAATGAAAAAAAATCAATGATCTAAATCTAACAAACAAATATCCATCTATCAGATCTCTAGATCATCTAATTAATGTGCATTTTTGGGTTATGACCGAATACAGTGGGTCCTATAATTAAGATGGTCCAATTTTAGTTATAAATACGGTACATGCATAGTTGAAGTGTGCATGCATATTGACTCTCACGCTCTGGCAGCGTATCAAATAACTCCCCGTTGTTAAACGGAGAAAAGGAGGCAATTAATGAAGCGATTTAAAACATCTTTGAAAGAGCCATTCTAAAATCGGAACTTCCATCCATGCAACTAAACTTCATTACTCATTTTTTGGAATTTATTTGATACTCTGGCTCGTACGGCGCTTGATACGCAGGCAATTTGAAATGGTAGACATGGCAGCTGCTAACTGAAATTAAACCGATTAAATTTTGGAACCCACTGTGGATAAGTTACAAGCCGAAGATCAGACTGGTTGGACAATTCGGACCGTTGATTTATGGACACTAGTTTGTTAAACGAAGTCCAATGGATTATTTTCGACTACAACCGTCCAATATAATTTCCACACATCTGGCAGCCAGATAATCAAGTGATCATGATAAATCTAAAATGGCACCCGTAATTTGGATGGTTTAATTTGAATTAATTTCTAAAGTGCCTGCGTATCATCCATCACCCTCTGTCAGAGTATCAAAGTTTTGGCAAGTTCCCATAGAAAAGGCAACCCATCTATTGGGGCATCCGGAATAACACAACAGGCACGTGAACTGGCTAACTGGACGGTAGAGATGACCCGCACGAGCAACGATCTGGTACCGATTCTTCTTACCTCATCCTGGCCGTGCAAATTCCTTTGGAGGGAGGAGGTGGGCCATCTACGATCATTTTAGACCATCCATAGTAGTGGATCACCGTTGATTGCACATGGCGTTGAGATCCCCAAGATTGTATGATCAAAGCGACCAATCAAAGGCCAGCAACAAACGAACAGCTGACCAATCCTATCATCCACGGCTACATCGTGTATCCAATGGGCCCCACGGAGGAATTCGGACCGGAATAGCAGGACGCTGCTTCGGTGAATCCCTAACTGTATGGCTACCGTGATGCATGTGTCTTATATCCACGCCGTCCATCCGTTTTGCCAGCTCATTTTAGGGCAGAAGCCCAAAAAATGCAGCAGATTCAAATCTCCGGTAGACCACAGTACAGTAAAGAGTGGTGACTGACCATTAAGAACTTCTTGTGGGCCACAAAAGTTTTAGATCAATCCGATGTATTTTTTTCCCTTATCAACAGGCTGGATGGAAAATAAACATTACGGTGGGCCCTGGAAATTTTTAAACGGTGGATGTTAAATCACCATTGTTTCCTGTAGTGTGTTCCACCTGAGATTTGGATGTATTTCATTTTTGGGCTTACATACTAAAATAATATTTAGAAACGGATGGACGGATTGGATATAAGGAAAAAAACACATCATGGTGGGCCCCACATTCAGGATTGGATCCACCGAAGCCGCGTCCGGAATAACGAGAACATATATATACCAGATATGCAATCACAATTAAGAAAGAAAATTCCTAAATGATCACTTTGTTTTACTTTTCAACTTCTCCTCCGTCTCTCTCCATCACCACACCTCAAAAATACCAGAAAACCCCTTCTCACCTCTCTCTCTCTTTCTCTTGTCAGATCCGTTGCAGCAGACATCTTCCCTGAAACGGACGCATCTTCCATCAATTCCATCTCTCTCTGTAACTTACACATGTTCCATTAATTTCATATCTCTTACTGCAGTGATTACAAGAAGCTCGGTGAGAATGAAAGATCCAACCCTGCAAAATCACAGGTCGGTTTGTAGATGCTTCATGAAAACGCATCTGATTTCTTTTCTAAATATAGTTTCAGCTATCACAAGCATGTAATCTTCGCTCGCTTCTTTTTCTTCTTATCTTGCTCTGTTTTCTAACGTTCTTAGTGCTAATACAGCGATGGATTTCAGGTTGTTGTTGTGTTTGTGGATCAGATCTCTTAATTCTCTTTTTGGAAGTTCAGCATCTTGTCGTTGTTTGTTTCTTCTACTATGGCTGCAGATTCGTCGTGTCCTCATTTTTTTTTTTCTAATTTAGGGCATTTTTACGTTTTCCATTAATTACTTGATTTGTGTGTCTGCGTGCCTTGAGAGCGTTTTTGTTACACCTCAATCTAACCATGGATTTAAGACTCAGTGGCTACGGCCGGCTCTTATGGTCTCGAGTTGAGTCGTGACTTGCTTGCCGAGTCAGGGGCGACTTGTCTGGTCGAACCAGATCGGGTCCGGCTGAGTCTGAGTCGACCCGGATTAGTCACATCCGACTCGTGTCAATCCATGGATCCAGCGTTGAAGTTATGTCCACCTTGCGGATACGGTCAACATCTCTAGCGTACAGCATTTGAGTCCATCAACGCTCATGGCCACCCCCAATGCCCAGATTTTGAAGGACACAATGAGAAGGCTAGAAGGTCAGATAACAATTGAGAGGCTGTTGAAGATGACTGACAAAGAATAAAGTAAATGATGGTTTTTGAACGTGAAGAACAGACAATAAATGTAGAGATGGAGATACATTAGTGGCGCCCATACGGGCATGCGAACCATCAACAATTTTGGCATGACTGTCTGATGCCTGTAATGATGAATATGAGTGAAACTGAGAGTCCATACGAGTCATATGATCTGAGGCACCCGAATTAATGACCCTGGATGTACTGGCAGAATAAGTGGACACTAGATGCGCAGAGCCTGATATACCTAATGGAGAATGATTACAGATATGAGAGGAGGAGGTCCCCTCTAAGAGAGCCAAACGATGATGGTCTCTAATTTCTTCAGTTAGAGATCGATGAGTGCCACTTGAAGACATCAGACTAGGGGACTCAGCACGACCACTTCCAGATGAGTCAGCAATAGCAGCGTGGGCATTCATTGGTGGTCAACTAAGTCCCAATAGGTATCTCTTGTATGCCTGGGATGACCATAATATGTGCCAACCAGTTTGCTCCTTTCATCACTAGACAAAGTGCTTTGGCCTTGACGTAAGTCACTATGACCACGGCCCACATAGCCACGACTACATCTTAAGTCACCGTAACCCATACTGTATCACAACAGTCCATACCGTAGCTACTAGAGCCAAATCACTCACCATGCCCTCCATGATGCTGCAACTGCGACAATCAAAGAGGATTTTTTTGACTCTTTCAACACACCATGTTGCTCTGACCCAAGGAGAGTCCTCTGTGCCTCCTTGCTGACCCCTTCCTATGTATCAATCTTCTTCATCATCTCATGTTGACCTCGTGGTTACACGCCATGTTGCTCTGATCCAAGGAGAGTCCTCTGTGCCTCGTTGCTGACCCCTTCCTATGTATGAATCTTCTTCATCATCTCATGTTGTCCTTGTGGTTACCTCTTTCCTTGTGCATCTCATCTTACTCAACAAGCTAGTGACCTGAAGACATGTTTAATAGGAGAGAAAGGATGTTACTATTGTTCCTCTTGATGGTTCCCTCCAATCTAATGCTCCAGACCTAGGTATGACCACCCATTCTGATTCTTTTGATGTTCCCATTGCATTGTGCAAAGGAAAACAGTTGTCTTCTGCTCATCCTTTTACCAATTTTATCTCTTATAACCCCCTTTCTCCATCATATTGTGCCTTTCTTTCCAATTTTTCTTCCATATCAGTCCCTACTACTATTTGTCAAGCTCTCATGCTTCTTAAATGGGAAAACGCCATGTTGGAGGAGATGAATGCTCTAGAAAAAAATCATACTAGGGATGTTATTTAGTTACCCCTTCTGGGAAGAAGGCAGTTGAATGTGAGTCTTCACCATCAAGCATAAACTCAATGGAGAAGCATAATGCTTTTTAAAGCTCATCTTGTGGCGCAAGATTTCACTTAGACCTCAAGGGGTTGACTTTCATGAGACTTTTCCTCCTGTTGCCAAGTTGGATTTTGTTGCATGTCGTACTCTCATTGGTTGCTAATTTCGCGTGGGCTTATCATCAACTTGATGTAAAGAATGCCTTCCTCCATGGAGATCTACATGACAAGTGTGCATGTTGCATGGCTTTCTTCCGACTGTTAGGAAATGGTTTGTGTGTAAGCTCTACAAGGCAATTTATGGCCTCAAGGCTCGAGGAATCACCAACATGGTTTGAGCGTTTTCATCATGCATTGTTGAAGTTTGGCTACTCTCGAAGTAGTGCTGATCATACGCTCTTCTTCAAACGTGCCACGGGTCTCTTTATTTTCATTGTATGTGGATGACATCATTGTCATGTGAAATGATCATGGAGTCATCCGATCATTGAAATCTCTTCTAGGTGCGGAGTTTGATATTAAGGATCTTGGTTGTCTTCACTATTTTTTCGGGGATCAAAGTTGCTCGATCTCGGCGTGGCATTCTATCCCTCAATGGAAGTATACTCTTAATATTCTTTGAGACAATGGGTTTCTTGGTGCTCAGCTTGGGGATACTCCCATTGAGCAGAATCTAGTGACAAGCTTCCTCTTGATGTGGGCATGTGTCAATGATTAGTTAAGTAAATCATGTCTATCGTTGATCCATGCATCTTCTTGAAACCCGATCCAAACTCATCTACTACAACTGCAATCTGTTTCCTATTTTCTTGGGATGCTTCCATCACCACCTTCCAAATACTCGAAGGCTTGAAGCCCTATACAATGAAGAGCTTTAGCTAAACCATCCTTCCTCATGAGCAATGTTTTAGTATTAATATCAATGGATATATTGCACCCTTGGGTTATGGAACATATTGGGTATCACATGGGAAATATCGGATGTATCGGGTCATGTATCCTGTTTTTAAGAATGAAACTTCAGGGAATGTTAAAAAAGACATCATTACACACTTAGAAATCAAAAGATCATAAAAAATTCCCAATGTTCGAATTTTACAATGAAACTTCAGGGAATGTTAAAAAAGACATCATTACACACTTAGAAATGAAAAGATCATAAAAACCAAGTCCACGTAATAAGTTTCCTTTGTATAGGGTCTTAAACTATGCGTCGTTTGATGGAAGTGATGCAACTATATTCAAAATAAATTCATTTCATTTATAAATCTAAGAAGTCATGCATAAGAACACAAGCAATACATTAAAAAGGTTTCCAAAAACTTCTGTAAATTTGTAGATTAGCTTCTCGCCACTCTAATGGGATTTTTCCACAATCTACTTGTAAGTTAAATGGGTGAAATCAGGTAAATTTCAGAAATTTCCCAAATTTCCTATTTTTTGAAAATTCGAGAATCAGAGTGTAATTGATATTCTGAGCATCCAACACCCATAAACACATGCATTTTAAGGCTAAATAATTGCTAATCAATATGGGACTTTTGAAAATTTTTAATTATTTTTCTAAAAATTCCAAAAACGTCCGTCAATGTGTAGATTAGCTTCGAATACTCTAATGTGATTTCCGCACTCTAATTGCAAGTTAAATGAGTGAAATGGGGAAAATTTCAGATTTTTTCAATTTCTCTAAATCTCCCCAACTTAGCAAATTGGAGGTTGAAATCCATGATTGAACATGTAAATTCATGGATTTCCATATTTGTTGTAGTGATCCTAAGTGATTAACAGAAAGAAGAAGAAGAAGAAGAAGAAGATTAAAATCGAAAAAAAAATCTCATCATTTGCAAATCTGTCCATCCGCCCTCTAATCTCGATTTCCGCAGCAAAACCGCTTTTTCCCTCTAAAAAATTTAGAAGGGTTGGTTGATTTCTAGTTAGGAAGGGACTAGAAGCAAAATGTGAATTTTTAGAGGGTTTTTTATTGGGATTTTTTTTTTTTTTTTTTTTTTTAAGAGGGGTTGTCGGCTGGAATGTATCGATAATAATATCAATGGTATCATTGATACATGGAAGAACATAACTATATATCAATGGTATCATTGATACGTGGAATAATATAACTGTAATATAATGAAAATATCGCAATGCATTGATATTTCCACGATACTTTGTGATATGTCATGCGATATCAACCAATACCTAGTAGTCATAACACTTCCGGGCAGTTTCACATCGCTGACCATCAATACCGATAGTATCGGCTGATAAATTGACCTATACTATCGATACTGTAAACACTGCTCATGAGAGCTGTATTTGCTGATATAATTTGTTTCCAAAGATTGTTCTCTTCCATGTTGTTAAACTAAAAAGGCAACATTTTGGAAAACGGACGGCATGTAAAGGGGAAGAAAGGGAGAGGATTTTCTACTTCTCTGTTCCACACACCTTTATTTATAATAGAACTTGCAATAAAAGATAGGCTCAAAATAAATGCAAATGAAATCTAAAAGATACACCGTTATCTCCAAGGATATGGTGTACCACAAGACAACAAAATATGTGTATTCTCACACTCAAATATATTGCAATGCACATACAGTGAAGGCTGTGTACTCTAACACACCTCTCAAGTTGGAGCATGTCCATCAAACATGCCAAGTTTGCTGATCATTCCAAACTTTGGGAGAGGCTAATTGCACTTATGATAACTTGTGGAAGACGGGTTTGCACTTTCATTTCTGTTGAAACGACTAATAGTGCTTCTGATGGTTGAGATGTGAGTCATAGGTACTTCTGGTGGCTACTGTGTTACGCGGCAACATTTCTGGTGGCTCTAGGGGTGCTCTGACTACACTTCTGGTTGTCGGATGATAAACCAGCAGCACTTCAATGGCTCTAGGATGTTTTGCCAACACTTCTGGTGGTTGTAGAATAAACTGCCGACACTTTTGGTTGCTCTAGGGGTGTTTCGGCAGCACTTCTGGTGGTTGCTGACAAACAACGGGGCCCTTTTTATTTCTTGGCAGATCTAGAGAGGCTGTTATATCTTTCGTTGAGGGAGAGCCCTTTAAGACTCCGTGATAGGGTTGGAAGAAAGAAAAAGGGGTAAGGGAAAACAATAGAGATTCATAAGAAGAAAGGTGGAGTAATGAAGGTATCCTGTCTTCGATACCATTACTAGAAGATCGAATGGAAATATTACTAGAAGATTGTGGGGCCATTTTCCATGGTTATAGGTTATCTTTTATATGACCCTCTGCCATGGCCACTTGGCCAGCTCAAAGAGCTTGTGTAAAAGAGGTAGGTTGATATCTAGGAGGTAGATCATAAAACCTTCGCCAGTCTACCGTTTATTAGCCAACTTCAAATTCATAGGAGAAAGTCTTAGATGACATGATGATAATGGCGACAACGACCATAGTATTTTGTTAGAAGTTGAGGAGTGGGAAGATGGTCTATTGTGCAAAATTTAAGTTGGTTGACTGGTCTGATGTTAAGTTGGTTGTAGAGGTTCTGTGTGGTAGGGAGAGTATGGATCTTAGGAGTGGAAGAGGGACCCATAGGAGGGATCTTGCTAATCATTTATTAGTTATTTATTCTTTTTGTTTAGTTGCTTGGTCAATATAGTGTTGTCTTTGAGGTGTTCAGCTTCAGATGTTTGATGCTGGGCATGATTAGGAGAGTGTTATTTAGATTCACTGCTGCATAGAATCCATTTTCTAGCAGTTCCATATGCTAAGATGTAAATTAATAAATAAAATACAAAAATGACAAAATATGAAATTGAAAACCAAAAGGGAAAATATGATATTAGGTCCAATCAATATCAATATCAATATCTAACCTAAAAGATAATCCATTAAGAAAAACATAAGACTTTTTTTTTTCTTCTCGAACAGCAAGAAAATAATGGATGTCATGCAATACCAAAAAGTAGGAGGGTCTGTTTGGATGACACCCATAAATGATTCCAACCATTTTTTTTTTTTTTTGCAACTAAAAGTGACTCCAAATCATTTATGAGGGTGTTTGGGTCACACCTAAACCAAAAATATTTTTTTGAGAAGTCATTGTACTACAAATAAGTAAAACGCTCCCAAAAGCTCCTTTTCACTTGAAGCAAAACTCATTTAGTGAGGTCTCTCTCTCTCTCTCTCTCTCTCTCTCTCTCTCTCCACACCCTGCAACACCAAGGGTTGTCTCCATGGAGTGGATGGTCCATCTAAATGATTGGATCTTTGGATCTTTTTTAGTATAATCAATATGGACCGCTTATTTTTCAGGCAAGTGATAGAATGGTTACAATCAATAGTTTTGGGATGTGAACTCACCATTTTCACAATCATCAATCGGATGGTTGGGATCATCCCATAACTAGAGGTGGGTTCACATAATGGAATGTTGATACTAAATGCTTCTAGTATATTCAATACGAATTGTACATTTTCCTTGCCATTAGTTGAATGGTCATGATCATCTAATTAAAGTGATTTGAGAGGGCTGAGCAACCAAAGGTGGGCCCCACGTGGTGAATGGTCCATGTCAGTGATAAGATCCTTTCTAGTATAATCAATATGGACCATCCATTTTCCTAGCCATTGATCTAATGGTTAGGGTCATTTCGTCAAAATGATTTTTGAGAAGAATGGGCAATTAAAGATGGGCCCAACGAAATGGTTCTTGTGTTTTATGCTCAAGATGGAACCCCCGTTTTTCTGGCCATTGATTGGATGGTTGTGCCATATGATAATAGCACTTTTCGAGAGGGATGAGCAATCAAAGGTGGGCCCACATAATGGATGGTACAGATAAATAACAAAACCTTTTCTAGTATAATCAACATCGACCATCTATTTTCCAAGGCATTGATAGGATGCTTAGATCATTCATTGTGATTTTTGAGAGGGATGTTCAATCAAAGGTGGTTCGACACGGTTGATAGTCATTAATAATTGGACCTCTTCTAGTATAATTGATATGTGTCATCCATTTTTTGTTGCCATTGATAGGAACAAATGATTTTTGGGAGATGGTAATTGATCGTTGTCCTACATGATGGACGATCCATATCAATGATCAGACCTTTTCCAATATAATCAATATGGACCATCCATTTCTCGTAGCCATTGATCAAAGAAACTTTTGAGAGGAATGGGAAATCAGAGGTGGCCCCTCATGATGGATGTTCCATATCTATGGTTGGGCCTTTTCTAGTAACTAGGACAATCAATATGGACCATCCATTTTCCTAGCCAATGATTGGATGGTTAGGATAATTTGTTCAAGTTGATTTTTGAGAGGAATGAATCATTAAAAAACAAAAAAAAACAAAGGTGGTCCCTCGTTATGAATTGTTCATATAACTGACACGGACATCTGGGGCACCATATCAGAAGAGGAGGGCTGAGCCAGTCTCCTTATGGCTAGACGACCATTACATATGGTCCACTTGGCCCAATTCACATTCCTAGCCACGTTGAAGACCCAACGTGCATGTTTATGCATTATTTAGAACGTCACGCTGGGAAGATGCACATAGACTGCATATAGGAGCTTCATGGATACATCGGACCGTTGGATCAAGTGGACACGATGATCGGACCGTTGGATCATCACCATCAGGACATCTTGATTGTGGACCCCCATGGGCCACGAAATAATTTGGTTGTTTAATTTGTTCACATGTTTTGTTATTTTTGGTATAGCTCATATTTGTGATGAGGTTAGGGATTTTTTATTTTTTATTTGGAGAGAAAACTGCAATTTATTAAGAAAACTTGCAAAGCAAGAAAAGAATACAACGCCCGCCCGACGGAAGAAACACTAAAAAGAAGCGCCGACCGGGGCCGACTTGACATACATTGCTCATTCCTTAACTAGGGAGATTACCCTACAAATCACCACATTCTCCCCCTCTTCCACATTTCTGAAATAACGAGCGTTCCTAGAGCCCCAAATGACCCACATTATAGCCATAATAAGCAGGCGCCAATGAGCTTTTCTAGCTTTACCCCCTCTCCCCCATGCCATGCCCAGAGCAACTCGTGAACGGAATTCGGCATAACCCATGCCATTTGGCATGAAGCCAAAAAGAAATCACACACCTTCTTGGCAAACGAGCAATGGATAAAAAGTTGATCAATCGTCTCTTCACCCTTCATGCACATAAGACAAATTTGGGGAGAACCATTGCTCTTCTTTGAAGGTTGTCAATGGTGAGAATCTTTTTCCGGCCCATTAACCAAATGAAAGCAGCGACTCGAGGAGGAGCTCCGTAAAACCAATGGTGAAACGGATGGGAAGGAGCCGAGAAGGAAGGCACCTGAGAGATGGGAGTGGAACGCTTTAATCGAGAACTTTCCAGATTTACAGCTATTCGAAACAGCCCTATCCTCCTCTTTCTTGTCCAACTTGACTGAGCGAAGGAGATCTAGAAGAGCTGCAAATTTTGCAATTTCCATATCAGACATGTTCCTACAGCACGGGGGACTCCACACAATCGAATCCCCAATGACGGAGTAGCAATGAGCCACAATAGCAAACCTGTCTAGAGCGAGAGTAGCGATAGCTGGGAACCTAACTTGGAGCGGCAAAAACTGCACCAAGTATCAACCCAAAATCTTATGCGAGAACCGGAGCCAACCTTGAAGGAGATGCCCTTGATAACCAGATGTTGAGTGTCCATGATTGCTTTCCAAACTCCTGAAGCTCTATACAGAGAAGACCTATTGACATACCATCCACCATCCTGAACCCCATTAGCTGGCTGCTATCAGCTTTTTCCAAAAACTACTATCTTCTCCACTGAATCTCCAATTCCATTTTCCCAAAAGAGCAGAGTTCATAGATGAAATCGGTCTTATACCGGCTCCTTGATCCGTTCCAAAGAAAATTTCTTCCGAGCTTCTCGATTTTATCAATGATGGACTGTGGGCATTTGAAAAGGGACAAAAAATAAATTGGCATATTGGATAACATTGATTTAATCAAAGTGATACGGCCCCCTAAGGACAAAAGTTTACACTGCCACGCATCTAACCTCCGCTCGACCCTCTCAATGACCTTATCCCATAAGTGAAGGGCCGGCTTACCAATGCAAAGGGGAAGACCAAGATACTTAGAAGGGAATGATCCAGGAAGACAGCCAAACGCCGTTGCTAACTTGTTTAGCTCCATTTGGTTAACATGAATACCCAACATTTTTGATTTGCTCACATTGATCTTCAATCTCGAAACCGCTTCAAAACAAACTAGAATCTTCTGCAGGTTTTGAACCGAGTCCGCATTCGCATCACAAAAAAGAAGAGTGTCGTTGGCGTAAAGAAGATGAGAAACTCTGTTAAGACCCGCAATCTGAAACCCTGAGAATAATCCATTTTCCTTGCCTTTGAAAAGCATTGAGCTCAAAGCTTCCATAACCACCACAAACAAATAGGGTGAAAGTGGATCTCCTTGCCTAAGGCCACGGGAGGCCCTAAAGAATCCCTTTGGAGATCCACTCACTAAGACAGAAAAAGAGGCTGAGCAAATGCAGGCTGAAATCCACCCTCTCTATTTGGAGCCACAGCCGAGCTTATTTAACATGTAATCTAAGAAAGCTCAATCAACATAATCGTAAGCCTTTTCGATATCCAGCTTGCAGACCACCCCCCTCTTCTTTTCATGATGTTTGAAATCTATGCACTCATGCGCTGTCAAAGCCACATCCACAATCTGACGACCTATAACAAAAGCTCCTTGATTCTCACCAATCACTTTGGATAAGAGGTCCCTAAATCTGTTAGCGAGAAGCTTGGCTAGAATCTTGTAAGGACCTCCGATAAGGCTAATGGGTCTGAAATCTTTAAACTGCACAACCCCTTTCAACTTCGGAATGAGAGCTATAAACGTAGCCCCCATCTCAATTGCAAGGTGACCACTATCCGAGAATTCAATCACGAACTTCGTAACATCACTTCTCACAACATGCCAAGTTTTTTGGAAAAAAGCGATTGGGAAACCATCTGGGCCTGGAGCCTTGTCCCCACACATGGAAGCCACAACCGATTTAACTTCTTCTTCCGTGACCGGTCTTTCCAGACTTCAGTTGAGAAGCTGCCAAACTGCAAGTTGTCCAATCTCGACCTCTTCCAAGATTCCCTCGATGAAAGTTTTTCATAAAAAGAAACGATGGCCTCGCAAACATGATCTTTGTCTGTGATGACGCCTTGTGCTCTGAAGACTGAGAATTCTATTTGCTTGAGCTCGAGAGCTTGCGATGTCGTGGAAAAAACTAGTATTCTTATCCCTTTCCTTAAGCTAAATGGCCCGCGATCTTTGCTTCCATTTGATCTCTTCTTCTTTGGCCCTCTCCTCAAATTTTGAAGTCAACTCAATCGTCAATTTGCGGTCCTCCTCCGACAGCCCAAAAGTTTCTTCCTTTAAATCGAGATGATGGATCTCTCGAGAAAGCCTTTCAAAGGTCTCTACCCGTTGATCATACACCTCTTTTTTAATTCATCAAGCGTCTTTATGTTGATAATCTTATTTGAGAGTGCTTTTTTGTAAAATGTCTTTTCTGAGACTATAAAGGGTTAGACATCCTCACCCTAACCATTATGCATGTTATGAATGAAAGAGATTTCTCTCATTTTGCTTTGAGATTGAGCAAAAAAATTTCATCCTGTGATTCGATTGGTGGTGCAAAACCACAATGAGCGATTCCCTAGTTATCTTTTTTTACTTTTCTCTCTTCTCATCAAGGTATTATCTTCATTTTTCTCCATTTCTCTACTTTCCCCAATCTCCCTCTTCTTTGATTTTTCTTTTGTCTCCCTAGAATCCGCATTCAATCAAACCTTAACCCATTCAAATCCTTACCCAATCAAACCCTAACCCATCCACTCCAATCCAAAATACTCCAGGCCCAAACCTTTGTCCGTATGGACGTATGGACACGTGTGGGGCTGTCCGTACGGACGCTTCCCTCCCCCTTGTCCCTCTTGCTTCGTCACCTCCATTCCCCTCTGTTCATTGTTTCATATTTTTATCCTAACTCTAATACTCTAACTTAGATTTTAGAATTCCAAGCCCTAATCCACGAACACTAATTTTCAAAATCCTAATTCTCCACTCCTTGATTATCAAAACCCTAGGTATCCAGTCCCCAAAATCTGAAAATCCCTTGGTCAAATCATAAATCCCTAATTCTCATAACCTGAAACTCATATTCCCAATTCTAAAAACCCTAAATCCTAAATCCTTTAAACTCAAAATCTGAAATCCTAACTCGAAGCCTCCTAAAACCTCAACCCTAGTGTTCCAAACCCTAATTCCTCTTAGCCTAGATACCCCAAACCCTTTTCCCACATTCTCTAGCCTTTAAACAGCCTTAACACGTCAAAACTCTTACAGGATACATGATTTCCATTGAATTCAGATTTAACCCAATGCTAGGTTGGGGGTTCTATCTCCCATAAGTCCTGGTTAATTTGTAATTTATGAGATTCACATTGCGGGACTGTCGTAGGCTTCAATTTGGACATGTCATGAATATGAAAATTTTGAATTTATGATAAATTAGCTCTATTTTGTCGCTCCATTGCTCTAGTTAATCTGTCTTTTAATGTCATGGCATCATATTAGGTTAGATCATTCCATCTTGCATCAATAACTGCCATGGTTCAATGGTCCAGACCATTGATCTATTCAACCCCACTTTAGAGGTGGCATGCCCCAAAAATCTCCAAGATTTGCAAGCCACACATGTTGGGATTATTTTTGGTTGAGCATTGACAGTTGTTTTATGTGTTCTTAACCATATGTTTGAACGCCACAATTGATTGGGGCCTGTTGGATCCACTTTGGATGAGGCATGCCCCAAAAGTTGCGATGACATTGATAACTGAGTCATGTTGCATTGATTTTTCATCAAATGTTCTTCCAAATGTTGACATCCAAACAACTTCATACGAAAAACCCAAAATCCAGACCGTCATTGAACATCATTTCCAGATCAAAATCATCTTTGGAACTGATTTCCTAGGATTGCATTCTGGCATAATTTTGTGGCCAGAAAATTATTTCTGGATTGTCCTCTAAATGGGACTGAGGTGTCACGGTAACACTGTTGTTTGGTTTTGCAAGATTATGATCTTGATGGGAAGAGTGGAAATTTGGGCCTGGCAAGTGTTCAGGGCATTGTATCCTTTAAAAAAAAGTGCTTAGGGCATTGTTCATAATCATCGGGAGGTGGTGAAGTTTATCTATTTGAGCATGTTTCCTATCCTTGATTCTTGTAATGTGGAGGTACATGGATTATTTTTATTTTATTATTATTATTATTATTATTTTTTTCGGTTAGTCATGCAACCCACCCACCCACCCAGTCAATCGCTCAACACACCCACCCCGTCAGTCATGCAACGCACCCACTGGTGCTATCAGCAGTGTGGATATTTCACCACCGATGGGTTTCGAAACTGATACCCCTTGTTGAAACTCCGCAGAGTCTACCAACGAGGCAAGGCCTCGAACCCAGGTACATGGATTACTTGAGTTATCAAATTCTGTTGCTCATTTTCTCACATCTTGGGCTTATTGGTGGAAGAAAGGATTCCTTTGATGCCGTTAGGTGGGTGGGTAGATGTTTCTGGAGAGATGCATAGAACAGACCCTTGTTTTTGTGCATACAAATATGGACTTGGAAGAGGACTCTTTAGCCAAGGAGGTAGTCAAGTAGTAAACAGGACCAGGTCAATGTCTTTAACTGGGAACATGAAGTTCCCATGGAGTAATTTCTTGCATTCTTGAAGTAATGCTATGGAAATTCACTCGGAGGTGATTTGTGGTCTTATTCTGACATGTGTCCTTTCCTACCTGCACTCTGGCAGTGGGTGCGATGTTAATATCTATTGGGTCCACCATGGTGTTTGTGTGACATCCGCTTCATCCATCATTTTCGCTAGATCATGTTAGGACTCGATGCAAAAAATTAGGCCTATCCAAACTCTTGTGAGCCACACCATGGCGAACAGTGGGGATAGAATGCAAACAATTAAAACCCTCTTGGGACCCACCGAAGTTTTATGATCAAGCAGATAATTGGTTTATTCCTTCATCCTGGCCATAATCACCTTATGAATGGGTTGGAGGTCATATAAACATCATAGTGGGCCCCAGGAAGATTTCAATGGTGGTGTCTCTATTTCCATTGTTGCCTATAGCATGGCCCACATTAGTTTTGGGTTGGCTTGCTTTTGAGGCTTATGGCCTAAAATGAGCTGGCGCAAGTGATGGATGGATTGGATGCCACAAAGATTTATTCTGTTCATTCTATGAAGAGGGAACATGTGTTGGAATAAGACGGTGAATCATGGGAATCACCCCTGAGTGGATGGCCGTATCATTACGCTTCTCGTTTTCTCACGTCTTAGACAAAGCTTGTATCGATAAGAAAATGTCTTTTAGAATTTAGGTGGTGATATCTGTGGGATCTGCAATGTGAGGTTTGCCATTTAAGTTGAATGACAAAGCTTGTACCGATAAGAAAATGTCTTTTAGAATTTAGGTGGTGATATCTGTGGGATCTGCAATGTGAGGTTTGCCATTTAAGTTGAATGATAAAGGTACATTCTTTTGACCATCTAATCTTTTCTCTTGCATAAAAGATTTGTAGCAAAAGTTTACCAGCTCTATGAGAAGTTTTCTTTGTTAAAGGTCTTCTTGTAAATGTATGAAAGCTTGGGATTTTACTTGCCTACTCGGAAAGTTTGGTTATTGGTACTTGATTTTTTCTTTGTTTAGAAGTACTGGTGTCTATTGGATATAAAAAGACAGTTTTTATTTTTTATTTTTATACAGGAACATAAGATTGCTTTCATCTGGGTAAAAAAATCAAAGTTCACAAGTTCAGCTAAAAGGAGATGAAAATGGCACCCGCAAGCAAGGCAGACAGGAAGGCAGCATTAGATGTGGCTTCATGGATGTTTAATGTCATTACTTCTGTCGGAATCATCATAGTGAATAAAGCCTTAATGGCAACATATGGCTTCAGTTTCGGTAAAATCATCAGAGTTTTCCTAGCTATGCTTGCTCAGTCTTTCGCACTATTATTTTTTCCACATATATTGCAGTTAATTAGGGCTGTCAATGGGCCGGGCTTGGGCCTAGCAAGTGCAAAAAATTGAATAGGCCTGGCCTGAAAACCTGGCCAGAATAGTTCAAAATGCTGCCCAAAGCTTGGTCCATTGACATTCCTACAGTTAATGTCTAATTGGCTTAAAAATGCTAATTGCTCTTTTATGTGGAACCTGAAGATCTTCCTTGCTGTGAAATGACTCAACTGTAACATAGGCTTTTAAGTTCAGATTTGTGCAAACTTACAGTGAATGGGTAGATTCACACCCAAACAATCACCTAGACAAAGTTTCTCTTTCAATTCTCATTCTAGTGGGCATGATGGAATAGACTAATCACTGCATCTCATAGAGGAATTCTTCTTCTTCTTTTTTATAATTATTATTAAAGGAATTCTGTTTTGAAAATGTAATTCCTGCTTTTATCATCATCATCATCACCATCACCATCTAAGTCTTAACCCAACAAATTAGGGTCGGCTACATGAATTATTCCTTTTCCACCATTCAACTCCATAAAATGTAATTCCTACTTTGTTCTTCATAAAAGTTTAGCATCTCTGGAAGTTCTATTATTGTTTATTCAAACCTGGGTGATCTCTGGTCAGTTTTTGAACTACGGTGATGATATGGAGCTGCTAATTTCAACTGGGATTTTGATAATAATCTTCAATAGGCAGTCCTGCACTTTAAATGATCCGGAGTTCTCTTCTCAATAGAATTAATTGGTTGAGTTGAAGTGTCACTGTGTTTGAGATAATGAGTAAAGAGCCGGAAATTTATTTCTTTATTTCTTTTTTTTTTTTTTTTTTGAGAGATGAGCAGGAAATAATGTTACATCTCCAAATTTCTGAATTGTTATAAAATCTCTTCACAGGCGTGGCTCTAAGTTAAACACAAGGAAAATGGTCAAGGCGAGTTGGGATAGTGTTAGGAGATTCTGGTAGCAAAGCCTTTCTACAGAGAGATAATGAAAGCCTTTGAAAATGCTGGTAGCAAAGCCTTTCTACAGAGAGATAATGAAAGCCTTCGAAAAATAATACTGGTAGCAAAGCCTTTCTACAGAGAGAGAACAGAAGCCTTTGAAAAATAATACTTTGCACAACTCATCTACTAAACTTGTTTGCTTGATTGGAAGGGGTATGAACTTGGAATAAATTCCCTAACATTGTGTGTTAATGAGCTATACTAACCTGCTTATTATTAGTTTCTTAAATTAATAAATCCCCTTGAGCAATTTTTTCCTTTGTGGAGTGTTTGAGTCTGTAGGTCAATTGTAGACAGCGTGCATATCAATGTCAAGGTCTCGGGCTCGATCCCAGCTTACCTATATAAAAAAATCCTGAGACATATTAGGTTGGAGGTGCGAGTAGGGTGGGATTCTCATTGTCCACTTTGACCATGGACTATTATACTTCAATTTCAGTTTACTAGTGGAGGTTGCAACTGTTTCGTCATTGGATTGGAATCTCAAAGCTTTCAAATAATGTCGATAATTGTGGTTGGAAGTGACAAAAATATCTAGGTGACTAGGTGGAAGAATTAAAGTATCGGAATGGTGCATGTGCTTTTGTTGAAAAGAGTTCCGTTAGTAAATAAAGTGTTTGCATATGGTGATTGTTTGTTCTGTCAAGATGAATCCTGTGGTGTTGGTCTGAACCACCATTCTTTACAGTACCTGGCGCTCATTGTTTGGCTGTTGTCCCCCCAGGCACTGATGGAGAGATTAAGACTCTTCGAACTGTGGTTGTCTATGCAATAAAAAGAGCTTAAAAAGCGAGGTAAAAAAGATCTTGCTAATTTAGACTTCCTTTAACTAATGTGTTGGGTGCATGCGGACAGCGTGGCGCATTATATTTCAGGTTATTACGGATTGAGTGACATGATTACACGATGACTAAATCAGGATGCCTAAACGTGGAAATTGGCGGCCCACTCAAGCTAACCACATAATGGGAAGATGAGCCAATTCACTTACCTGATTTGACGTAAAAATGGTAGCTAGTGAACGCGGTTTCAATCAAGCATGCGAGTGGGCCCCACGCCTATCTTCCTTTTTTCTTATTTGCTTACATGTGCATGCGCTGCATCTCTCTCTCTCTCTCTCTCTCTCTCTCTCTCTGTAAATAAGAGGCGAGGGAGAGGGGGAGAGTTGGTGGTTGGTGGAGGGCTGGAACACACGTCCAATTGTTCCTTTTATATGGCCCTATAGACCCAATGGACTCTTTGGGGGGAGCAAATAGCAATCGAGTATTGATATTTTTTGAGTTCTTTACAACCGTCCAGCTTCAGTTAAGCCCTTTTGGCTGTATGATAGTCTAGATTTTGAGTCCTAGTGTTTTAAATAGCTATGCTATGTAGCGTGTAGCTTACGCTACGTAGCGTAGCTTAGCCTTAACGCTACGTAACTTATGAAAATAACTCAAGTCATGTGTAGCCTATGCTACATGATAATTTGCATACGCTACACACTACATAAACTAGGCTACACGCTACGTACCTCACATTACAAATTATTTTTCATTACAACATTATAATCAAATAATATTTTCAATTATTTATTACATTTTTCTATTTTCAATATTTAATGCTTTTAGTAAAACTAATACAAGTAACAATATTAAATTAGTTTTGTTGTTGTTTCTTTACCTTTATACTTAAAAATTATCCTTTTCCATTACTTTAAGTCGCGTTTGGTTTCACCAAATATCATGAAAATTTGTTAAAAATTCATTATTAATCAGTCTAATTTGGTGAATATCATGAAATTAGTGCAACCAAGAACAATCTTTATTAAAAATCTAGAAGTAACGTGTAGCTTATGCTACACGCTATATAGCTTACGCCTCACGCTTAAGAGGGGTGAACGCTACACTACACGCTATTCGCTATTTAAAACACTGCTAAAAAACCTTTAAAACCAAAAAGAAAA
Source organism: Liriodendron chinense (assembly GCA_003013855.2). Taxonomy (NCBI): domain Eukaryota; kingdom Viridiplantae; phylum Streptophyta; class Magnoliopsida; order Magnoliales; family Magnoliaceae; genus Liriodendron; species Liriodendron chinense. The sequence goes on along the minus strand of ML058489.1, from coordinate 1,115,110 downwards.
AGTGTTTCGAAAGAGGGATTTCAGAAACCCCTCTTAACCTTTGGGATTTTTATTTCTTTTCATACTTGTGAGTTGTGACTTGTGGTTTCAATTAGACATTACTAATTAAAGTGGTTTGCTTAGAAAGTCGTTGATGCGATAATTACTTGATTATTGATTTTTTTATAACTTTATATATGTGGATTAGCTTTTGATAAATAATAATTAATAACTTGCTTGAACTGCTTGTACTTGAACAAATGAATCATTTGTCAGGCATTTTTATATTTTTTGCTTTTTTCTTACTAATTATCATATTTTTCTTATTTTTAAATTAAAAAATAGAAGTATCATGTAGCTTACGCTACGCTATTACGCTGCATGCTACAGAGGGTTGAACACTACGCAACACGCTACCGCTATTTAAAACACTGATTTCGACTAGGTACTCCGAATACCATATGGTTGACATGTATGGAAGGTTAGTATTAGTTTAAACTCTTTAGCTGCTGTTTTTTTAGCCTCCTTTTAAACCAGATTTGGTAGGAAGTTGACATGGTTTAGGATAGATTTATTTTAGCCAATAAGCTTTGTAGTTAACTTTTATTTTAAGAAGAGACTTTACGGGTGCGTTTGGCTTGAGTCATATTGCTATTTGCATATAAGAATATTTCCATAATGCCATTGGCATAGCTCATCTCGCATTTGGTGCACAAAGGTTATGCTCATGGCTACAATGATCCAAACAGTGCCATTTTGCATGGTTTTTTCTTAGCCTTAGTAGTGGTGTTATCCAAATAGCTGCATGCCTAGGAAAAAACAATACAGCTATTTTCATAATCATTGTTCGGAGTATCCTTGATATTATCAATAATCAATAATATCCCTGATATTATCTGTATCTCCAGCTCGGCAATACCGATAACACCAGTAGCAATTCTGGTAACACTGGTAGTAAAGAAATTTCAGGTACAGGCGATATATGGTTAAGCATTGCCAATGTATCGCCAATATTTTCGACTGTGTAAATTCTAGGTGTCGCTTGTATTGCCAATATTTTTGACTGTGTAAATTCTAGGTGTCTCTTGTATCGCCAATATTTTTGGCTGTCTAAATTCCAGGTGTCACATGTATCGCCAGTGTATGGACGATATTTCGATAATATCGCCAATGTTTTGATATAACCAAAAAATCTGTTTATTAAAAAAAAATTGCATTCCAATTTTTTTTTATGGGGCATGGTTGTATGGTGAAATGCATAGTTGTATGTGTGTATATGCATGCAAGGATGGATGGGTCATGAATGGATGGTTGGACGGACGGATGGATGTGTGTATATGTGTGTATGAACAAGTGCATGAATGGATGGATTGTGCATGTGTGTTTGTATGTATTTATGTGCATGCGTGGATGGAAGGTTGGATGGATGGATGGATCCACCATTTGTCCCATGTTTCCCCAATGTTTCCCTGGGTCAACAATACATGTTTTCAGGCCCCATTAAAATGGAAACTTATTATTTGATTCCTAATTATGCAAAATTGCAAATATGCATATTTTTCACCATTATTTGATTCTTAAATATATAAATGTGTATTTTGGCATCTTCTAAAATATCGTGTGTATTTTAGCTTCTCCTAAAATATCATTGAAAAATTCCACTATTTTCCCCATGTTTCTCTAAGGGCTCGTTTGGGAGCTTGTAAATGGGAAATGGAATTGGAGGTAAATGAATTGGGAGTAAATGGGTCACTCAGTTGTGTTTGGATGGGAGTAAATGAAATGCATTTGAAATCTAAATATTCTGTTTGGATGAGAGGAATTGGAATGCATTGGATTTTTTCAATATATTCACAGCAACATATTTGATATCCCAAATCATCTTTAATATCTCAAATTAGTGTATATATGTGATGTTTACCAGATTGATTGTAATAAGCCCATTGAAGCATATACTTAGCCAAAAATCAGAAAATCTTGAGCTTCAGGTGGGCCACAAATGTAAGGATCACAAACAAGTAACTTGGCAATGGTTTTTAACCGTCCATTTAGATGGCAACCGTGGACCATTAGGATCATTTTTTTTAGTGTGATTTTAGTGATGTAGCTGGTATTTGAATTGTTTTGGAGTATCACTAGCATGTCATGTGTATGGTGGACATGTGCGTAGTGCCAACTTGTGTACTCGCGCGACTCTCCAAGGGAGCTCAAAAGGGCATTTCACCCCATTTACTTCCGTAGAGAGGATTTCATTTACATGCCCATTTACTCTCATTTCATTTCATTTGCATGCATTTACTTCTATCCAAACACACCTCAAATACCATTTACCTTCATTTACTCCCAATTCCCTCCATTTACCTCCATTTACTGCCATCCAAACGGTCCCTAATGTTTCCTTGAGTTAGTGTTACATGCTTTTAGATTCCCATTAAAGAGAAACTTATCATGTATGCGTCTTTTTTTGCAATTATTTAATTACTCAATATGCAAATGTGTTTTTTAGCATCTATTTAAGTTTCATTGAGAAATTCTACCATTTCCTCATGTTTCCTCAATGTTTGCCTCAGTCGATGATACATTTCTGGGTATCAGTATCAGCGATAATATCGGCGATATCGATATGTGTTTCGGTATCCCCAACTAGCGATTCGTGTATCGATGCTGATGCTATCAACACTGTTCATAACATAAAAACAGAAGGGGACTCTTGTAATACTTTTGCACTGTTTAAATAATATTTTATAAACAGAAGGGGACTCCCATATTAAAAAAGGAACGGCATTGTTATACATCAATCAAGACCACCCAAATTGATGACTCATCTGTGGATGATGGGGCACTTGATTTCAACCGTACACATGGCATGGTTACATGGAAGTCGAGACTGTCCAATACTTGGTTTCAATGTTACACATGGCATAGTTGTACATTAATCAGACTGTCGAACCACACACATGGCATAGTCGTATATTAATCCAAACCGTCCAAATTGATGATTCAACTATGGATTGTGGGCCACTTGGTTTCAGTCATACACATGGCATAGTCGTACGGCTCCAAACTGTCCAAATCGCCAACCCAACTGTGGATAGTGGGCCACTTGGTTTCAACTGTACCATAGCAATTGTATGGTAAACCCGACTTTCCTAATTATCGATTCAACTGTGGATGGGGGGCCACTTGGTTTCAACTGAACATTTGGCAGTTGTATGGTAAACCAGACTATACTAATCACTAACTTCATTGTGGATGGTGGGCCACTTGATTTGGACTGTACATGTCACATGGTACTGCAATCTAGATCACCAAATCACTAACTTCAATGTAGATGGAGCCCCATTTGGTACATGGACCAGATCTCATACACGTGCACAACGTTGAAGTGTTTGGTGTGATTAATATACTACATGTTAATTTTGTCATCCAAACAACAGATACCGCTGCGTCGACAGGCTTATACCAACAGGTAATGTCACTGCCAAACACCAGATATCCATTGTCATGACAACTATTGTGTTGCTTTAGTGTTAGGCCTTTTTGGTAGATGCCTGAAAATGAGTTCACCTCTAATACATAATTATGATTAACTAAAATGAGATGAACTTTTCAGGTGTCTAGCAAACTGGACCTTAGTTGCTCTAATTTCCTTACCATTAGTTGGTTTGATCCTTTCTTTCTAGCTGTATAAATTAGATGTCTGGCGGAATATACTTCCACAGTCAACCGTTTGGCCTTTTATTAAATTGCATGGCAATCTCCATTCATTTCGTGCTACTATTGGTAGATTGCAGTGCAAATATGAAGAGAAAAAAGAGAGGTCCAGTCATAATCTTGAAACATCTATTTGATAGGCCTAATGTTTAGAGTATTAGTATCGTTACATGTATCGATGAACGAGGTCATGTAAACATGTATCGGCATCGTTGATGCTTGGCAAAAGATCATTGACTGAGGGAAACATTGGTGAAACATCGAGAGATAGGTGAAATGTTTCAGTGAAACTTCAGGAGATGTTAACAGACATTTAGGAATGAAAGCTTGGCTTCTCTTGGAGATGTTAACAGACATTTAGGAGATGTTATCCCCTAGCATTCTTCCAGGTGTTTTGGGAGGTGGTTTAAGGTAGAAGTGATCGAATTTGTTAAGGAATTCTTTGAGAAAGGCTGGCTTCTCCCGGTACTTGGAACTTCCTTTATGTGATCATCCTTGGAGTGGAAGGGGTGTAGGGTTTGAAATATTTCAGGCCAATCAGTCTTATTGGGAGTCCTTATAAAATTTTGGAGAAGGCGTTGGCAACCAGGTTTAGGGGAGTGTTACATCAGAGAACCATGGTGCCTTCGTAGAGGGAAGACAGATTTTGGACAGTGCTTTGCCCACGAGTGTATCAATTCACGTTTTAAGGAAAAGAAGCCTGGGATTATTTGCAAGCTGGATGTGGAAAAGGCATATGATATCGTTGACTGTGAGTTTTTGGATTACATGTTAGGCCGACTAGGTTGTGGCGAGAAATGGAGAAAGTGGATATGTGACGTAGGGCAACCTTAATTATGATGCATGCTCATGAACATAATTAAACAACGGAAAATAAAAGGAACAAATAATCTAAAATTCAGAATCACTCATCATGAACTAAGAGAAATCCATAAGGAGCTTGCAATGGATCGGGCCAATCGTCACAATCACGAAGTTTGAGTTCAAGTATAACTGGGGTTGGATCCGGCGAGGGATAGGACCTCCCGACCTTGCATGGCTATAACCCAATCAATCAAGAGGAATCTCTAATCCAGGAAATCAAGGGATTTTGGATTAGGGATTTGAAAATCTGAAAACTTTAGATTTTAGGCTCGAAATCAGATTTTGGGATTGTGGTGAACGAAATAAATAGATTAGAGAAGATAGAATTACCTGGAAGAAGGATTAAAGGGGCATAAGAAACAAGTAGAAGAAAGAGGGATCAAGGAAGAAGAAATATCACCATGAGAGAGACAAGACGAAGGAGGCAACCAAATGGTTTGCTTTAATCAATAATCAATAACTAATTCGAGTTTAGGGCTTTAGCCCTCTTAAATAAGCAATTAAAAACAGAAAAGTACTAAAATACCCCTAAAACTAAGCAAAAACGCGCAATTAACAGAAGTGCGGGAAAGTTCGGGCGTTCGGTCGGGCGCTTGAGCTGTTGCCTGAAGTCGTCCGAAAACCTCTAGAGAGGTTCGGGCGCTCGGCAGACAAAGTTCGAGCACCCGAAGGGTACGAGCGCCCGAATTTTTCAGTTCAGGCCTTCTTTCTCCTTTCTTCCTTCACACATGTCTTCCCTGAGTGGGGTCTTCTATGCGTCCAATCACATGTGAAGGGTCTTTAGCTCCTCAATAATCGCCTATCCATAAGGACGGTACTTGTGGTTGGAGCTTTCTTCGTTGGTACACTTTGAATGCTTTTGTGTCCGCATCAATATGGGCATGTGTGGAGTCTCCTATCTTCTCGATCCTTATCAACGGTTCCCTAAAAGGCTTCTTTAGACCGTCCAGAGGTCTAAGACAAGGAAATCCACTATCCCCGTATCTCTTCCTTGTGGTGGCGGAAGCCTTTAGTCGGATGCTTGCTAAAGGACAAGAAGCTGGATTGTTTAGTGGGTTCTCAAGGTCGCCAATCTGGGGGCCAAAATATCTCATCTGCGTTACATGCCGATGACACGATCATCTTTTGTGAATTAGACGAGAGAATGGTAGCTGATTTATGGAATACAATGCTATGTTTTGAGGCAGTCCCCAGACTCAAGATTAATGTGGGGAAAAGTGAGATGCTGGGAATTCACTTATCTATAGAGGAGGTCTCTTCCTTTGCAAAGGTCTGGGTGTAAAGCCGGTTCCCCCCTTCTTATTTGGGCCTTCCTTTGTGCATTGGGAAGCCAACCGAACATCTTTGGGACAAGGTGATAGAGAGCAAGGTGTCCTGTTGCGGTAACGGTGGGCGTAACGGTGCCCACTGTTGCCTATATGTTGAATCAGCATAACGACCGATGCGGGGGGCGTAACGGCCGATAAACCCCTATATCGGTCAATTTTTTTTTCCAAAAAATATTCAGAAATTACAATTTCCAAATATGCATTCATTTATAATTTTGAACATGTTCAAGGTAGTGTAACGGTCCCATCTTTAATGAGAATGTTGTATTGGGCTATCTGATGAATTTATAAATCTGGCAACTTAGAATTAACTGCAAATCTTTTATATTTAATTATTTAACTATATAATATCAATATAAATTTATTAGAATGAATATAATACCAAAAATTTCATATTTATAGGATTTATTATTATTTATAGTAGGTTAGGGATTTTTGATACCTTCCTCATAGATCTTAAGAAAAAATTGAAATTAAATTAAGGTGAATAATGTTGTCGATTTGGGGTTGATTCGGCAAACCATTTGATGTCCCAAATTAGCCTTAAATTCATGCAATTTATTGGTACTTATCCCACTAATGGATTGGTGGACATTTATTGGACAATGAAGAATGAAAAAATATCAAATGGTCCTATTTTCAAATAACAAGTGTCTACAAATTAACGATGAAAATCATTCAAATAATTTAATTTTTTGAATTGTGACTTAGCAACAACGGTCCATAATTTAATTAATTAATTTTGAGTTAATATATGCCTCGTGAACAATTTTTTAAGGCCATGTACATGGGCCCACCTCGATGTATGTATTATATATCTATGTCGTTCATCCATTTTGCCAACTCATTTTATGACATGGTCAAACAATAAGGTAGATCCATATCTCAGGTGGACCACTAGTGGGTGAGGCCCTGAATGTGGGGCCCATCTCAATGTATTTTTATATCCACGTAGTTAAATTTATTTTGCCAACTCATTTTAAGGCAGGGTCCCAAAAATTAGACATCTAAATCTTAGGTACACCATAGTAAGTGATGTCTTGAATGTAGGGCCCACCTCGATACATTTGTTGTATATCCGTGCCATCCATCCTTTTTGCCAACTCATTTTAGGACATGGTCTCCAAATCTTGGTGGACCGCACAATAGGGATTAAATTCCCACCATTAAAAACTTAATGGGCCAAAATATTTTTTGGATCAGGCTGCCATTTGTGTTTTCCCTTCATCGAGGTCCATGTGACCTTATCAACAGGTTCGATGGCAAATAAACATTACTATGGGCCGTAGGATGTTTTTAACTGTGGGTATTCGATCACTACTGTGCGGCCCACCTGAGATTTGGATTTGTTTCATTTTGGGGACCATGGCCTAAAATGAACTGAAAAAACTGATGGACAGCATGGATTACAACACATAATTCAAGGTGGGCCCCGTGCACTGAAACAATGATGCATGTGCACTAATCTGCATATGCCGCAGTGTATTTAAAAAAACGCTAAAGTGCGTGGCTGTGAAACAACCACGCCTTCCATTTGTTTTTCGAGAGAGGGAGAGAGAGTATGAGAGGGAAAAAGAGAAAGAGGGGGAAAAAGAGAGAGCGAGGGAGAGATGAGAGGGAAACAGAGAGAGGGGAGGGGGCCGCACCATGGGAAAGGAAGAAGAAGAAGAAGAAGAAGAAGAAGAAGAAGAAGAAATGATGATGATGATCAGGTATGTTTTTTCTTCTTCCTTTTCTTTCCTTTTTCTTTTCTTTTTTCGTTTTCTGTTAGGTTACTGTTCATAACCACTGTTATGGGGATTGTAACGGCCGTTACAGCCCCGTCATGGCCCGTTTCGGACCAAGAAAGGGAGGGGTGCCGATTCTGGGGCATATGATAACGGCTGTTTCGGACCAAAAAAGGGAAGGGGCACCAATTCGGGGGCATAACAGTGTCGACCGTTACCTTGATAGAGAGGATCGAAAGAAAGTTATCCATCTGGAAAGGTCGTTACCTTTCCTTGGGGGCAGATTAACACTCATCAAAGTTGCTTTATCTAACATGCCTTTATATTTCATGTCCTTATTCAAGTGCCCTCAATTAGTGAGAGAAAGGTTGGACAAATTGAAAAGGGACTTCCTTTGGAGAGGGTTGGCAGAGGGTAACAAGTTTCCCCTTCTTAGCCGGGAGGAAGTGTGTGATCTCACCGCTATGAACAAAACTCTCCTTGGGAAGTGGCTCTGGCGGTTTGGCATGGAAGTAGGGGGTTTCTAGAGGGAAATAATAACTTCTAAATACGGTCTTGAAGCAGGGGGTGGGAAACTAGAAGATCGTCCCTGTATGGAGCATCTCACATTTGGAAGTCGGTGTCAGCCCTTAGGGGGATCTTCATGCACGGCTTCATGCACGGCATTTCCTTTTTTGTGGGGGATGGATCTAGGATAAAATTTTGGGAAGACACTTGGAGCGGGGACTTTCCTCTCAAGGCTGATTTTCCTATCTTGGCCTGCATTGCGGCCAGTAAAGGGCTTAGACTGGTGGAATGCTATTCCCTTGGCAACTTGTCGGTTTGCTGGTCTTCTCCATGCAGAAGAAACCTCACAGATCCTGAAACAGTAGAGTTCATTTCCCTCCCAGTCCGCCTTTAGCAAGTTCACCCCACGGGAGGGGATGACTCCAATGGTCTGGAAAGCTCACAGCTTTGGTCGCTTCACGGTGAAGTCGTTTTATAAGTTGATATCCTCGGAAGGTGCAAGGCCCCAAGAGAACCATGCTCTTTTTTTTTTTTTTTTTTTAACTTTTGGTTCTATGGAGAGCCCATGAAGGTATCAACCTTCACTTGATTGGTGGGCCGGAAGAGGGTTCTCACAATAGACAATCTGCAGAAGAGATCCCTGATTATTCCAAACATGTGCTGTCTTTGTAACCAAGATGCCGAATCCATTGACCATCTCTGTATCTCTTGCCCTTTCACGGAAAAAGTATGGGACTATTTTATTGCTGGTCTTGGAGTTCAGTGGGTGATGTCAGGTTCTGTTTCAGACTTTCTTTGGTCCTGGCATGGGGGAAATGGGAGGGCGGGAGAAAGGTCAGTTTGGCTCATCACACTCCTGGCTATCTGGCGGAACATTTGGGGCAGAGGAACATGAGGCGTTTCCACAACTCTTCTAGATCATGGGAGTTTGTAGTAGAGACAATCAGTTTGTCTATTTCGGAATGAAGTTTAGGTTTTAGTCCTGTTGCTGTTTAGGCAGTGATGTTGTCTAGGCTCAGCTTTGGTGCCTTTTGCTGTATTCTTTTCCCTCCTGGCTTTTGTTGAGGGCTTTTCTAATAAAATTTCAATCACCCTTCAAAGAAGACGAAGAAGAAAATAATAAAAAAACAACTATACACAATAATAAAAAAACAACTATACACAATAAATTTACATTTTATAGGGGCCCAAACCATTGCTATTACGAAAAAAAGAAAGAAAAAAACAACATAGTTATATCCAAAACGAGTTCATACCATTCAAGTACCATACTATGCAAGTAATAAAACATCCATTCTCAATTTGAGGGGTAGAAATGGAGGAAATTAGGATTTCCCCACTTTCCTCCATTTACCCATATATATGTTGATTCATTTGTCACAAATCAATGTCAATGAATGAGATCATGCATATACATTGCAATTCATGCTAACATTTGAAAAAAAGATGGAAGTTTTTATAAATCTTTTGTCGCCTTTGAGTTTTGGCTTGTCTCCACTTCAAGTCAAGATTTCTCCTCCAGATCTAAGCTTTTGATTCAACAAAAGTCAAAAAGAGTGGTTGAAATCACGTACGGAACAAAATCCTAAAAGAAGCTTAGAAAAGATGATGATTTTTTGAACTTTTGGGATTTTCCTTGATTTTTATCACAAAGTTCCAGCATTTTTCGGAAGTAACCCTGGTATCGCTGATATTACCACTAGTATTATCGATACCAGGGAACTCATATACTGTCCAGAGACCAAAATATATTTGGTATCACCTAATATGCTGATAATATTGGAATTATCGGCGATATTTGGAAATTTCTATATTACCTGGGGTTTCAGTATCGCTTTTCTGGAGATCCAATAATATCGGAGATGTTATTGATAATATCACGGATATTTAGTACACTGGATAGGCTTCAACGTGGACTGCCTGTGATGTCAAAGCAGCACTTGGTTAGATGATGCTAACCATCATATCTATGTCATACTTCTAAAACTTTGTGACTTCACCAAGTCAAGCTTGATTCCACGAGATTTGGAGCTGAGTTACTGAGAAACTTGCTCACAAGTGAGACATCCTGACTCCACAAAACTCGTTGAGTCCTCTTGCAAACAGGGTCAACTCGAAGCGACTTGGTGTGACTTGAATCGAGTCACTTGCTGATTCTTGAAAAAAGAAGAAGGAAAATGTGGCAATTGAGTTTTGAACCCTTACTCTCAAGTAGGGAAGCCGATGCGAGCTACCAATTCGCCAGCTACCAATTCGCCATGTGTTGCACCTCTGTCTAGTTAGGCAGCTATTTTATACTCATATGGAATTTCTTTTATGACTCCAATGTACTTATTTGTTATTATTAAATATCGAATCGAGTTGCATAAAGACTTGGTCAAGCCTTCTATTGATCTGACCCGGTGGGGTATTGAGTTGAGTCGAGTTATATTTGCTTTTTGAGCTATGATCTATGGCTTGTAAAAATGGTTGCTTGATGGCTATCCAAAGGACCAAAATCATCTGCTGGTTTGATTTTTGTATCATGGCCCGCTAACAGTGGTGGAATGAACTGACATTCCAGGTAAATGATTGAACTGTCTACGTGTAATTTTAAAGCTTTGGGTACAAATACAATGCTAACATGCCCATGAAGTTGCGTGCATCTGATTGTTTCATATTACTATGCATGTGTGTCTTTATTTGTGTATGGATTCAGTAATAAAACAGCTCTCACAGAGGCATAAGAAATTTCCTAACATTTTCCATCTATAATATTCAAGATTATTCTTCTATGGTTGCACTATGATTGACTATAAAATGATGTTTTTGGAACTGTCACAGAGGCTTCTTTTCTCATCCATGATGGTTATTGTAAGTTTGTAACTATACGAATTGAAACATTATCTCTTTCTTGAATATTGATTTATTACATTGAGGTCTCGGGTTAGAGTCCAGCTTACCTATCTATATATGTCTGTATGTACATGCATTTATATGTATATTGATTTAGTACATAAAAATCTTTAAAGCAAATAATCATTTGCAATACTTAAATCATGCTGTCTGTCAGTCTGTGTGATCCATGGTTGGGGCTGGCAATGGTTTCAAGATCCTGAATAATTGTAGAGGGACCCTCCAAAATAAGAATGGTTGTTCTTTCAGTAAATTCTTTCGCAGAAGTCTGCCTGATGCATGCACCAAGTTGTTGTCACTGACATCTTCTAGAATTATAAAATAAAGCATTATAAAGAGTTTTGTGGTGCAGTGGTGTTTCTAGAGCAGGAAGTTGCAGTGCTTTCAAGTGTATATATGTATGGGAGTTGACAGAATGTTTTTCTAATAAATTGCTGGGCCTGACATTGAGTTGAATTGTGGTAATTTCCTACAGCGACGACGTTAACTGGTCTGCATTTCGCCACCACAACCCTGATGACTGTTTTTCTGAGGTGGCTTGGATATATCCAGTCCTCCCATCTACCATTACCCGAGCTTCTGAAATTCGTCCTCTTTGCAAACTTCTCAATTGTAGGGATGAATGTTAGTTTGATGTGGAATTCCGTGGGGTTCTATCAGGTCTGTTCTAGTACTCGCTTCTTTTCTTTTAGCACAGGAATATTGGGAATTACAGAATGTTATACCTTTTTTGATACATGATTTTCAGATCGCCAAGCTGAGTATGATCCCCGTATCCTGTTTTCTGGAAGTTGTCTTGGACAAGATCCGATACTCAAGGGATACTAAGCTCAGTATAGGGGTGGTTCTGCTCGGTGTTGCAGTATGCACCGTTACTGACGTGAGCGTCAATGGCAAAGGATTTATTGCAGCCATCATTGCAGTTTGGAGCACTTCTCTACAACAGTATGTAAGTTATGATGTGCTGAGATGATATCATATATATCTGTTTTTCTTCTCCAATCAATTATAGTTCTCTGTCTGGCTTTCTATGAATTTTTGTTTTAAGTGCCAAAAACGCTTCTCTTTGTTGTAAGATTATACTGTAAATGGCCTTTGTATCGGTTGCTAAAATGATGCTGGTGCTGGCACATTTTCACTGTGGTTGGAGCTGGCACGCTTCCTAAATCATGGGAACTTTGTGCTATATGATGCGCAACTGACAATCTCAGTTTCCTTGGCATTTGCTACCATGCTGATCATGTCCTTGTTTTATAACTAACTATTCGTTTCTTTTTATATAAACAGTCATTTGCAAGTGGGTTGTATTCATCGACTGATATTAAGCTACCCAAATATTTCAGGAGCTTTGCTATGCCCACACGCGTATGCAATAAAACTCATGTACATGCCACACATGTGCCAGCATGGCATGATAGGTACGAGATCCAATCCATCCATCAGAAATGCATCGCTATGTTGATGCGCTAGCCACCAATCATATTGATCCACTAGTCAGGTGGGCCAAATTATGCAAAACAGATGTATGGCTCTGAAAAACTTGACTGAAGTTTTTTAACCCCTCCACCTGTTTCCAAATCAGGACCCACATGCTCAGTATACCAGATTTAATTTTGGGAAAACACGTAAAAGGTCGGACCGACCTGCTGGATGGATTGGATCTTGCACCTATGTACCATGCTGGCACATGTGTGTCGTGTACATGTACTGTATTGCACATGATGTGTGTAGGCTTAGAAAAGCTCATATTTCAAATTATCATTTTATAATCAGGTATTGGCTGCTATAGTGATGATCCAAAACCTCTGATATGTATAAGCTAGTTGGAGTTCATATTTTGTAGATCTAAACCAAGTGAAATATCTCCAATTTCTCAACCTTTAATCTGATTATTTCTTGTGATTTTTTGTTTGCAGTATGTCCATTTCCTTCAACGGAAGTATAATCTTGGATCCTTCAACCTCTTGGGGCACACTGCTCCGGTCCAGGCTGCCACATTGCTGGTATTGGGCCCCTTCCTGGATTTCTGGTTGACGAATAAGAGAGTCGACCAATATGATTATAATGTTACTGCTGTGGTAAGTACAATCTAGTAATCTTAAACAGCCAAAGCTGGTTCATCCCATTATCTGACTAAAGTTTGAAATGGCCAGGGAAATGCATCCCTCACGCATGCATGTATATGTATGTGTGTGCAAGCTTGCATATTTGTAAACATGTTGGATTCTCTGTGATGTTTTGCATAGTGATCTATTCACACATCTTCTGATTCATTTGTCTGAACGATTGTTTCTAAATAAATAAATACATGAGATTTTCCTAGCCCACATGTGTCACGTGTGTACAATAATGCTAATGCACACAGCAGATGTGCTGGTGTGGCTGACAGGTGCAATATCCAAGCCATCCATAAGGTGGTCCTTACCATGTCTATGTTCTCTCCCAAAAAGAATCTGGCCCATTCAGCAGGCGGCCATAATGTCAGAAACATTTGGGCGGCTAAAAGAAACTCAGCCATGCCATTAATTTATTTTCTAAACTATGCCGCATCTGACGATTGGAACGACCTATTCGTTGGTGAAAGCATCCAAGTAGTGGAACACCTCTAATGAATGGATTAGATCTCATACCATGGTGTCGCATTGGCACATGTGCTGGTGTGTGCATTAGCATCATTGTTCAGGAATGTGGGCTTAGCAAAGTCTAAATACATTTCATGGCTGTACCTGTGCATGTGTGGAGACACATGCACGGTGAAAGTAATTGTCTTGCAAATTCCAATATGAACTTTCATCCATGTCTGCCTTTTCTTTCATACGTATGCATTTTTTTGTGACATTGCTGTGTACACTTTTTGGATTCCTAGACGCACCTGTGCATGTACTCATTTGCTATTGACTTGCATGTGGATGTGTTGTGTCCACATCATTGTTCAGATGCAGATACCTGCATGTATTTTGCATGGATGCATGCACATTTTTGTTCATAAGCATCAATTTGCCATTACCTTTGCTAACTTCCTTCCTGTCAATTCTACAGTTCTTTCTTATCTTGTCATGCACCATTGCGGTAGCAACCAACCTTGCCATTACCTTTGCTAATTTCCTTCCTGTCAATTCTACAGTTCTTTCTTATCTTGTCATGCACCATTGCGGTGGGAACCAACCTTAGCCAATTCATCTGCATTGGGAGATTCACTGCAGTGTCTTTCCAAGTCCTCGGCCACATGAAGACCATCCTTGTGTTGATCTTGGGATTCTTCTTCTTTGGGAAGGAGGGCCTCAATCTACATGTAGTTTTGGGCATGATTTTAGCAGTGGTGGGTATGATCTGGTACGGCAATGCCTCATCTAAGCCTGGAGGGAAGGAGCGCCGGAGCTATTCAATTCCGAGTGACAGATCTCAAAAGCATGGTTCGCTGTCGGACTCAGGTGATCCTGATGACAAGGTGTAGATGCAGGCCGCACATTCTCCACAAGGAGTCGCAACGGTCATCATGATCCTTATTCTCAAGGATATGATGGAAGGACAGCATTCGGAGGATGATAGGGAGACTCCAATAATCACTTATAACTACAAAGGTAGAACTCTTTTTGTTTTCCGATTTTTTTTTTTTTTTTTTTTTGGTTATTTTGTTTTGTTTTTTTTTTTTTAATCCCTTTGATTTTGAATTTCTGTTTGGAATGCTGTTTGGTCCACTTGCAGATTCCTTCAGAAATTTATTTTTGCTTTTGTTGTTGTTTCACGTCAATTTATAGTAATTTATTTTCTTCCACTTTTCAATTATAAATCAAATTATTTTCAGTATCTTGTGACTCATTTCAGAGCAAATGGATCTTAGTTGGATGTCTCCTTGTGTATGAAGCGATATGCGCACTAGTATTCATCCTCTTCGGTTTCACCTAATGAAATTGGCAGGTACAAGGAATTGGGTTATCAGAGGCAGCCGAGTTGGGCCTGTGGAACTACTGGACCTTTGTGCCAAGATGGATGGTCCATGCCTTAAAATCTCCTATAAAAAAGACAAACGTAAATCTATGGGGAAAATCGATGCTTTTTGAGGTCAGGCCTCATGGGAGCTTCCCATAAAAGGTCATTCTTTCTGGGCTGTGCTCTGCTGTGGTGTGCGGGACGATGCTCTCCCTCCCATGGTCGACTATGGGCTCAAGAATAGGCCAATCCATGACTTAGGTGGGCTACACCATATGGAATAGTTGGAGCGGACACCCGCCCACCCATTAAAAACCTTCCTGATTGTTTCTTGAGCCCCTGAGATGTGGTTCAAACATCCAAACTGTCCATCGTGTCGTCCATCTGTACGAGAGGTCGCACCAAATTTCATGCCATTCCAAAATTCATGCAATAGTTATCTTTGTTGTTTTAGGTATGATTTCACACGATTCCAAATGATGTGGTCCACCTGATTTCTGGCTGTTTTGTTTATTTTTATTTTTATTTTGTTAGTTCGGGGGACACACCAAATGCACTCAAGACCCATATAGACATGGGAAGCTCCTATGTAGCGGACTTCATGTACCTTTTCCCAATAAAGCCTTTCTATCTGTGATCCAGTTAGATGGTTAAGAAGAGAAGTACAGCAACAATTCATATTCAACTCCAAAGTAGTTCATATTCAACTCCAAAGTAGTACTAGGATCTTCTGATCCTGGGAATTTTAACGAACAATCTGTCCAAGTTGGGACACTACAACAAAATGTTCTAGATACAGGAAAACGCCTCAGGAATTGCAGAGAAATGTAACAGCTTTTTCCTAACAAACGAAGAGCGGTCACCTGAACAGCAGTGAGATAGTTAAGATCTTCCCATTTTTTTTTTTTTTTTTTTTTGCCTCCCAGTGGTGTACCTGATTTAGATGGCCTGGATTATCATATATTTATGCCACGTGTATAGTGACTGGGTTGCCACCAATTAATTGAATAAAATGGTATCAGTCCATCCTAGCTGATAGATAGTAGCAAAAGCACCATTTACTGCATCTGTGGCAGGTTTATCAGATCAACGGCCGATTAGTCTAGCACTGGAGGTCCATTTGACTCGAGCCCCTAAATATAGCCCCAGGGCTGCTCCCTAGGCTTGAAATCCAGGCCTCATGCCATCGATTGCGTCCTGCTCCCACCTGGATGATAATCCGTCCAAGCAGGGCTCTGTGGGGCCCACTGTGATGTATGGGTTTTAGCCATGCCGTCAATCCATTTTTTTCCAGATCATTTTAGGGCATACCCAGAAATGAGGCAGATATAAGGCTTAAGTGGACCACACAGTGGGGATTAAAAACTTCTTGGGAGCCACAGAAGTTTTGGATCAACCTGATCCAAATAAGCATCATGTTGGCCCCTAGGAAGGTTTCAACTGTGGGTGTTACTATCACCGCTGCTTCCTTTGGCATGGTCCACTTGAGATTTGGATCTGCCTTATTTTTGGGCTCATACCCTAAATTGATCTAGAAAAATGGATTTCATACCCTAAACTAATCTAGAAAAATGAATGAACGGTGTAACTAAAACCCTTACATCAAGCCTAGGCTTGTTCTGTGTACAAAATCCTAGTTGTGCAAGATGTTGGTCACAACATAGACATCACGATGCAAAAATAGGATGGTCCACTACTTATGTGAGCTACCCTGTTGAAGTCAGTGGCCAACTGATGGGTTGAATCAATGCACATTTGTAGCCCATGTAATGAGTGAATTGGTCTGATTTTTGCCTCCATTAAAACTTACAAGTGGCCCAGCCCCGACAGTACAGGGCCAGGGCTAAGGCTTTTAATGTCAATGAAGTCTATGACTAACCCGGACTAACCCCAGCCTAGTTTATTGCCACCCTTTATCAACAATCTTCGTCACTGAACCATAAATGCCACCTACTCAAACTACAAAGCTCCTAACGTCCTTGATGTTATTAATAGTTTAGAGGCCCTTATAATTTTAAGTTATAAACACTTCACACCTGAAAAGAATTTTACAAGTACACTATTTATATTCTAGCATGTTTACAAGTAAACAAATTATCGTGTTTGTCAGTGGAAAGTCAATTCACACTAGATAAAGTTTGGATGACAAATTCCATAAAAATCTCTAAATCACATAAAAGAGCTCGATTTCAGGCTCTAAGTATGCACAATGAACACACAAAGGATAGATTAAATCTACTACACCCATCACAATGGGCCCCACACACAATCTGAAAGGTTTTTAATAGTGTGCATCCTATCCCAATTGTTCCTTGTCATGTAGTCCTCTAGATGAATTAACCGGCTTGTTCTTTTGCGCCCCATGAGATATTAAGGGAAGCACATGATTGATGGATTGGCTGTACCATACAGATCACATGGGCCTACAAATAGAGCGTGTGTTCTAACCATCATAATCTTCTACGTATAATGTCTTTGTAAGAGTAATCCTTTTACTACTTTTTCTGAAATATGCGGTTTTTACTTAAAAAAAATACTGATACTTGTAAACCCTAAACCCTTGATGACTAAAAGAGTGCAGGCAACCATCATCCCTTAGGCAATTTATCTTGGATGTGTAGTGAATTATGGATTTATTAACTTTGAAATTTAAGAGCAGTTTTCATTGGTTATGCTGCCCTTTACCACAGTATGGTACCATAGCAGGTTTCCACATTCCCCATCTTAAGTGATGAAATGAACCGTTCATATTCTAGATTTTTTTCTCCGTGTGCGCCATTGTAAGAAGCATTTGCTCTAAGTGATGTTGTACAAAACCAAATGGCTCATATTGAAATCAAAGATTCAAAGGTAAGATCATCAATGAATCATGGTTATAAGATCATAGCTTTTATACGATAGTAATGAAAGCACCATTGGCTAACATCGTTTTATGGTGGCAATGGGAGGTGGAAACCTGCCAGCATACTCTATTGAAACCCTTTAACAGGCATTGGAAGGTATTTATTGAAAGCGGATACGCTAATTATAAAAGGTTTAAGAATGAAATTATCTTGAATGCATAATCATGTTCGTCTTTTTCGTTGCACAAAAACATGAAGAAAGCTGCTAAAGATGTTAATTTTCAACTATTAAGGAAAAATGCCACTATACATATCATGGAATCTATAGATTTGATAGATGAGAGCTTTTATGAGAAAATGTATTTCTCTAGGGCTAGGATTGGGGGGGGGGGGGGGGGGGGGGAGAGAGAGAGAGAGAGAGAGAGAGAGAGAGAGAGAGAGAGAGAGAGAGAGAGAAGTGGCTTAGTTGAGAGAGAGAGAGAGAGAGAAGTGTCTCCAACTAAGCCTTGACATTCATCCTAGATAAATCCCAATTAGAGACTAGCACCAATGTCACTTAAGTTATTAGCCCGGGTCTAGGTCATTTATATAGGGCAAAGGCCCTAGGGGTTGAACAGGCCTGAAAAAATTACACTTACAATATGACATTAGCCATTTGATTTCCGCTTTGAATTTTGACCATCCACTATTTTTACTCTAATCACCCATTTAATAGACATTAGTTGGATGGTTAGGAATGCTTAGTCAATGTGATTTTGGAGATGCCCCATCAGTAATGGGACCATACTAAGATTGTGATACTTGCTTTTTGAAAATTATACTGCCTAAACTAGGTTTGCTCGAATATATACCAATATATTACATTGCTTCATGTAAAATCTACCTGATTAATAGGTGCGCCATGCTTATTGCTCAAGGCCCAAAGATTAACCCCATCCATGATGCAGGTGGACCACACAATTGGAAAATGTACAGAGAAATGTTCACCCTCCTCATTGTTTTGCTTAGTATGGCTTATATAAATCATGAATAGGTCTGCTTTTAATTTAATGGTTAGAGTGGATTTCATATAATCATCAGAGCCCTGTAAAAATCAGGGGTGAATGTCTCTCCAAGTGGTTTCCTTTGGTGTGGCCCACATGAAGCACATGTCAACCTTATTTTTGGTCTCTGGCCTTAAATTGGGATTACACATCTAATGTTCGAAGTGGATCAAGGTGGGCTTGGTAAAAAATAAAGGGTTGGCATTAGTAAAGACTATATATATTTTTTTTTTTTACTTTTTATTAAACAGAGGGTTTGGGAACACTCCGTGTATAGTAACCCACCGTTGATTTTTTAGGGGCCCACTATAATGTAGATGTGAAATGCACTCCGACCATTAAATGTGAAATTCCACATCAGGCCCCGGGCCAAGAAATTAGTCTGACTTGTAATTCAGGTGGGCCACACCAAGGGAAAACATTTGAAGGGTGAGCATTGTCATGTATAATGTTTACAATCATATGGTCCACCTGAATCATGGACGATGCTGATTTTTGGGCTCTCAGCTTAACACGGGGTGATACACCTGGTGGTTGGAGTAGATTTTCCAAATGGGGTGGGCATGTTTTCACGTTTTCTTGTTCGCTTACTGTTTTAAGATCAGACAATACAACAAACGTGGACCGTACATGTTTTAGTAGCAATTTTGCATTGTTCTCATTGGTATGGCCCACCAGAGATTTTTTTTTTTTCTGGATGATATTTCGTATGTACGGTTCAAATAAGGTTTATAAACTAATGGACGGAGTAGATTACATATAAAACGTGCTGAGATCCATAGAGTTTAGGTGTTTAGTCAGCTACTCATGTATGTGAGGATTGCGGGACTACACTCCAGTTTTAAGTCCATACAAGTAGACCCCATAGTTCATTGATCTAAACCATTGGTTCGTTGGGTCTAATGCTAGATGCACTATTCCCGGTAATCTACCCAATGGAACAATCTTTGCATTAAGAATGACCAGTTAAAAAGATAATTATAGATTAAAATGAAATACATCCGAAGATTAGTGGCTAGGATTTTCCAATTTGTATATATGATCCATCCAGGTTGGGGAATAATAACAACGGTCTGGATTACCGAAGCATGGCTCCCATTTATCAGAATCGGAAACTCGCTTGCAATGACTCGGGTCGCGTATCCAGCTATTGTTCCTCCTAACGTAGCCAAATCTCGTTCTCGGAAATTTCCCGGTCCGACAATTTATCGCGATATTTTCAAAATTTGAAGTTTTCCTATATTACCACGAAAATATCGCTGAAAATAAAAATATTTAAAACATGTGAAAAAATGCATAAGTTGTTCCTTTTTCGGAGTTAAATTGCGATAAAATCTGGATAAAAAGGCGAAAATTTGAATTATTTTTAAAGTATCGCGATAATATTGTTTGGTGTAATATCGCGATAACATTGTTTAGTGTATTTTTGCGATTTTATCGCGATAATTTATAGATGTCGGCGATATTTGTCCCCGGGCGCGACTTGGGTGAGACCCCGGAACCAGCGATGTGGGTGGGACCCCGAACCTAGGGCCCACCTGGATGCATTAGTTGCATATCCATGCCGTCCATCTGTCTCTTCAGCTTATTTTAGGAGTCAGTCCCAAATTTGAAGTGCATGAATATTTTAAGTAGATCCACACCACTGGAAGCAGTGCTAATTGAACGCCTACCATTAAAAACTTCCTGGAGTCCACCGTAATGTTTACTGACCATCTAATCTGTTGATAAGGTCACGTAGACAGGGATGAAAGGAAAAAAAAAATATCCGGTCGATAGAAAACTTTTGTGACCCACAAAAGATTTTTAATGACCATTAACCAGTGTTTCTAATGGTGTGGTCCACAAAAATTATTTATCTGCTTTATTTTTGGTTTCTTGACATAAAATAATCCTTAAAGAAGATGAACGGTATGGATATACAATTAATACATAGAGGTGGGCCCTATGTTCTAGGGTCCCACCCACATCGCTAGGTTCCGGGGTCTCACCCAAGTCGCGCCTCGTCCCCCTGCCTCCGAAACGAGACGGGGGTTGGATAGGTGTGGCCCTTATCGTGGGCCCACCTTGATGCATCTATTCTATATCCACACCGTCCACACCTTTGTCCATATCATTTAGGGAAGGAAGAAGATAAAAATCTCAAGTGGACCATACTTTAGAAATCAGTAATTATTGAATGTCCTACTATTAAAAACCTCCTAAGGCCCATTGTAATGTTTCCAAAATTTTATTTTCCATCCAAAGTGCCATAAGGATGGAGACAAAAAAAAAAAAAAAAAAAAAAATCAGCTTGATCCAATAACAAATGCTTACTATGGTATGGTTCACTTGAGAATTTGATCTGCTTCATTTTTGGAAACATGCCCTGTAATAATCTGAAAAAACAGATGGACGGAGTGGATATAAAAGCGGTGCTGCACCTAATCCGCTCTCAAACGAGACTTTTACTGCAAAAGCCCTGAGTGTGACTATTTTTACTAAAAGTCTAATTTCCCGTCTGGCTCATCGCTTTTGGCCTTTTTGACGAGAAATTGAAAATTTTACAGTCGAGAATGCCCCTCCATGTGCTCAGAGGGAATCCACAGTGCCCCAGCGGAATCCATAGCGTCAAGAGGGAATGGGTCGGAGGGGCACTTGATCATAAATTTTCAATTTCTCGTCAAAAGGCCAAAAGAATAAAGCAGACAAGAAATTAGACCTTTAGTAAAAATAGCCACACCTCAGGGCTATTGCAGTAAAAATCCCCTCCCAAACGGTACCTTAATCGCTGCTTCTCGCTTTGTCGCTCACGTTATATTCACATTCGACCGTTAAAAATTCAAATCTCCGTCTGCAGAAATCCCAAAAGCCCCCGCTCTCTCCCTCTTTCTCTGAAATCTTCTCGCTCTCTCTCTCTGAAACGTTCTCTCTCTCTCTCTCTCTCTCTCTCTCTCTGAAACGTTCTCTCTCTGTCTCTCTGTCTCTCTCTCTCTGAAACCTCTCTCTCTCTCTCTCTCACACACACACACACACACACACACACACACACTGCAATGACGGCTAGTAACGATCTTCTCCAATCTTCTTCCTCTTCCACCCTCGAATGGCAGAAGATTTTTAACGCCCTAGTCCAGATGCTGCAATCCCAACAATCCCAGGTCGAAACCCTAGCCAAGGATCGCCAGCTTCTCCAAGATCGCATCCACATCCAACACCAGCACTGGCTCTCTGACGTCCGTCTCCTTCCAAGATCATCTCTCTCAGGTCCCTCATTTCCTCCCTTCTTTTGAAATCAGAAAGCAAGAAAACAAAGGCAAACATATTCCCTCCTTCGTTATTTGTAATTTTAGGGTTTCTTTTCTCCTTTACAGGTTAAGAGTTCTTTGATGGATGCGGAGATGGGCTGCACACTTGAGGCAGTCAAATCGGATCTTGTGGTTGGAATGGTGCAGGGAGAGGCATTCTTCTATAAGATGAAATCAGGTCCTATTCTCTTCCTGACCCTTGCACTTGGGTTTCCATCTCTTCGTCCTTTCTCTCTCAATTTGGGTCTTTTCTGGATTCTCTTCTTCTATTGATATATTGGCTTTTTTTTTTTTTTTCATTCTTTTTTACTTCTTTTATTTTCCATGAGAAAGGAGTTCAAAACCCAACTCTTTTTTTTTTTTTTTTTTCTTCGACTGTGAAATAGTCTTGTATGGCATTCCTATAGCTACTCATGAGACAAGCCGGCTGAATTCTACTCACTGCATGTGCCATTTGTGTGAGATTGATGGCATTGTCAGCTGGGCGTTACTAAAAATGGGAAGCTGCTTGCCTGAGTTACAGGAATCCCTTTAAACCCTGAGCCTGTGTGACGCATCGTGATGTTTTTGTTTTATCCATACGGTCCATTCATTTCACTCGCTCGTTCTAGGACATGAGCTCAAACATGGTGGAGATCTAAAAGTCTAACTGGGCCACACCAAAGGATACAGTGGGGATGGAAACACCCACATTTGAACCAACCTGGGGCTGATTGTGATGTTTATATATCATTCAACCTGTTCATAAGGTGATTCCCACCTGGATGAAGGAAAAACACAAATATCAGCCTGATACAAAACTTGTGTGTTTCCCCAAGAAGGTTTCAATGGTGGGTGTTCAGTTGCCACTGTTTTTGGTGGCGTGGCCCACTTGAGTTTTGGATCTCTCTCATGTTTGGGCTCATATCCTAAAATTAGCTGGCAAAACGGAGGGACAGAGTGCATATAACACAAACATCACAGGGTACCCCCCATAGAGCATGGGGTTATAGGCAATTTCATCGCAGAAAATGTGCAATGGAAAATCAGGTTGGTCCTGTCTATCAGAATGGGCCATGCCTGCACGCCAATTCTTTTAGCCGCTCACTCATTCATGCATTATGTGGGTGTGCTTTGTGACTGAACTGTCATGACTTTAGGAAATGGGCCTACACAGCAGGGCCAGCAGATAAATGACCCGGAATTTGAGTTGACTTGTATGGCTAATATCAGGAGAGGAAGTATCATAGTTGTTGTTTTTTTTACTATTTATACGGTTTAACCCAAAACGAAGAAAGAAGTAAAGATGTTCATGTTGGAATATGAGAATAAACTTCCTTCCCTGTTAAATTAATTGGGTGCCTTTTGTTTTTGGTTTTTTGTGTGTTTGTTTGGTTTAATTAGAAGAGAGTATGCATGTGGTCTGCCATCCACAATGTATCGCATGCCACTGTACCATATAGTTTGTATTCGTTGATGCTCGACTTCTGTTATGCCTGCTTGATTAGTTGATACATTGGGCTTGTTTAACACAATTCGTTTAATCTATTGGTGTGGGAACGAGTGCCTTCTTATGTGGTTTCAGTCTATCTGCGCTTATTTTTTGTGGCTTGGGTTTGTAGGCTTGCTGTTTGATGCACCTTTTTGGCTCATTCCCCTCTTCTTCTTCCTTTTTAAATAAAATTTGTGTTGCTTGCTAAAAAAAAAGAGGGATATCTGCCCCATTTTATAAATGGAAAGGGAACTTAGCTTGCCGGGCCACCTACTTATCTGGTACCCGAGGCTCTGATTGTTAGAAATGGTAAGTGCCAACCCCATGTTTTGCATTGGTCTTCAAGTGAGAAAAAACAGGTGGCTTACCTCCACACATGGAATATGAGGGGATTGGATAATTTTGTAGAGAAGTGGTACAGTTTTGGACAATCTGGGAAAGGAGGATGCCCATTATAGCAACAATGGTAATTTGCGTGGGTCCCAAATTGAAAATGGGTCGACCACTGCGCTTCCTTTAATAAGAACTGAGGGGACCAAAAAAGAGCTGGTATACTTCATCAAATGTGTTTACTGATGATAGTGGCATGAGAATTCAGGATAATATGGGAAAGGAGGTTTCATGTTGAACTTTTAGCGTTGATAGTTAACTTTGATCTCTTTCTTTAGGTTTTCTTGTCTCAATGGCTTTCTTTTTTGTATAGAAATGAGTGGAATTGAATTTGTACCATGATAGTATTTTCTAAGGAAAGATTAAGTAAACTACTTCCTGTTGATGTAAATAATTAGGATATTACTAGAGCAGTTTGAACTTTCTACATGATTCTTGATTACATTAATTTTCCAAGTTTAATTTTAGCTATGGTAAGGACATGCAGTTTCTGACTTTCTTTGTAATCTTCCTTAACACATATAGATAATTGTTGGTTTCGAATGGGTAGACTACAGTTGAGATAATGTACCCTCTTAGGCCTATAAACATTTTAGAATGGCTAACTTTGTATTTTAATTATAGTTTAGAGGAATAATTTGCATGTGGGTTTGGGAGTTTCTGAACTGAACCTTGTTCTACTTCTTTCATTCTTTCTTTCTTTCTATTTTTTTTTTTCCTTTTTAAATATATATTTACGTGCAAAGCAGAAAGGTCAGGGAGTGACTTGGAGGACTTGCAACAGGTTGTCGACTACTTGGGTCGCAAGCTCTCAGAGAGAGAGGTATGTCAGTTTAATTTTATTGAATTATTCTTCATTTATGGAGTTTGAAGTCCCTTGAATATTGTCTGAATTCTGCTTGACTGCTTTTATTGATTTGTAGGAAAAGTCAGAGCTAAATATTCAAGGAATGGATAAACGAAAGGGAGGAGATAGAGACCTGAAGACTGGTAGAAATGCAAAAGAAGAGGATAAGCGTGCCAAGACTTTGCAAGAAGAAATACGAAGATTAAAGAGTGCAAATGAAAAGCTTAATTCTCAGAAAAGTGCTGAGATCTCTGCATTGTTAGCAGAAAGGAATTTTGTGTGGAACCAGTTTAAAAGGATGGAAAGCGATTATACTAATCTCTTGAAGAGTAAGCGCATTGAAGTTGAACATGCTAACGAAAGCATAGCAAAGCTTCAAGTTAGTGTGGAGACACTACAGTCATCGAACAAAGAAAAGGATGAGGTCATCTTGAAATTAAAAGCAGACGTGTCTAAACATGAGATGGAATTAGAATCATTGAGAAGCTCAAGAAAGATAGTTGCTAGTTCTCCCAGGATGGATTCTACTAGTTTCAGCTTGAAAAATACGACCAACAGTGGGAGGCAAAAGCGGCATCTTCTTAACAACAAACCAGACAGATCTCAACACTCCAATTCAGCAAAGAGTGTTGAGCAGGCAAGTGACTAATCTCTCTGCACACCTCTTGCATGATACCGTTCCTACTATTCATTATGTGGCTGACTTTGCCCAGAAGTCAACTTATTAGGTTGGCCACGTGTACAAAAACACTGGATGGTTTAAAAGAAGTTTCCAGCAGTTCAACATGAATGTGTGGCTTCCCATGAAGCGGGTTGGCCCCACCATGTAGCTGTGGGCCAGAAGCGATACGTAACACGATACTCATATTTTGAACACTGATTAATACAAATAATCAACCTAATCATGTGCTTCTAATCTCTACACATCATAATCAATCATTACTCATTAGTACTACAAATTGGAAAAAGGGCGTAAATACCTCTTTTTCGAATTTTCGGAAAATGGCCCTTGGAGCTTTGATTTGTCCAAATCGTTTCAATCTCAAGTTCTAATCCTAAAAACTATAGCATGAGTAGTCAAAATTTGATGGATAATGGATTTGGAAAGGTCTTGGAATGAAAAAAGAACAGCAAAAAGAATGAGAAAAAAAGAAGGGAAAACCCTAAAATATCAGCTGTTACACTCCTTTTTCGACCGCTACGGAGCGTCATGGCCGTTATGCCCCGAAACGGTCATTACGGTTTCTAATTTCAGGGGGTCACCAATTTAACCCCATAAGTATCGGCTGTTACCATTACGTAACGGCTGATATGCATTTATCATAACTGTTTTGCACACCTTGGATGAGACCTGCTCCCATGCACCAAAAATCTTGCATATGGAAAAACCCTAATTCTTCAACTGTTTGCAAGCTAATAGACAGGTGGTGAGATATAAAACATGGTTGCCATCCAAATGCAACACAGAAATGGCCAAATATTCAATCAATTGCTAGGAAGCATGGGGTGTCCACAATATTAACACAATATGGGTGACATGTACGGGCAGAAAACTTGGATGTAATAATGATATTCTTCGGTTGAGCATTGTACTATACCTCTTACTGTGTCTCTTCAGTTTCAATGGTTGAGCCGAGGAAACATATTAAGCATAATTGATCATGGATGGTTGATTTGCTGTTTACTCTTGAGCGAGCGAGAGAGAGAGTGAGGGAGGCCCAGGTGGGACCGGGCTGTACCCATGTGTCCCACCTGATAAGTAGACCGGGCTGTGCCTGATGAATGGTGCATGGCACACACATCCATCTTCTTCAATTAACTGTTTTGGTATATTCAGAAATGAATTGTGGCATATTCTAGAAATGAGAAGGATTCTAAGTAGACCGGGCTGTGCCTGATGAATGGTGCATAGCACACTCGTCCATCTTCTTCAATTAACTGTTTTGGTACATTCAGAAATGAATTGTGGCATATTCTAGTAATGAGAAGGATTCTAAGTATCCAAAGTTTGTAATGCGTCATCAGGTATCTAAAAGAAGTTCAAAGAGGAGAGGAACAGAAGCTGTTTCCATGTCAGGGACCCCAAGATTGTTCTCATCCACCTTTAAAGTCCCCAAACTCAAGATTTCTTCCTCACCTCATGCTGTGTAAGTTGACTCCTTTTTATCTTCCTATTCTGTTTTCCTACGGCCAATGCTGATAAGGAATTCCATGCCCTTCAATTGCTGGAGTGTCCCTCACACTAACAGCTAGCTGAAAGCCTGTATCTTTGTAATGTTGATGAGTTATATATTTATGTATTTGATGCTCAACTCTGTTTCATTTGCCCAAAAGAAAATAAATCAGATTGATTACTGCAGACTGATGTTTTCTAATCCCAAATGTGCATTGCCCAGTCCATCTACATGCAGGCATGTGCGGTGAGCGTCCATGCCATCAGCAGGTGGACCCCACTATGTACATTCCCTTGCCCACAAGTCATGATAGTCTGCTTCCCATCAGGGCATGTCTAAAAAGAAGGTTTCTTTGACAGTGGCAGCCATTTGTAACGTGCTCTGGCCCACATGATGAGTGGACTGGCCTGATTTTCTGACCAGGGAATCTATGACATGGTAAACACATGAGGTGTACTTGGATCTTGAGTGCACATGACATCTCTGCATGTAGATGGGCTAGGCAAATCATGCGTGTGGCATTAGGAAATTGTAGAAGATGTGAGATTCCTATATTTGAATTCATTAGAAGTCAAGGTTGCATTTGGGTTGACTCAAAGAATCCTCAACTCGACTCGATATTTAGTTTTGTAAATTGAAAGTATTAGGGATGTAAATTGATTTAGTTCAATTTATCATGGTAACATAGAATGTTACTTAAACCTATAACAACCCAGATACTTCGCTAGTTAAGGGCGTTGCTTCCCTTGTTTGAAGTTTGACTCATCTCTGCTCCAGAGGTGAGTCACTCAGTTTGAGTCATGCTGAGACGTGTTGAGTCGACTCAACAAGTCTCTCAGAGTCCAGTCCGAGTCAGGCCCAGTACCAAGTTTCCTCCCAGTGATCTCGCTCGATATCTAGCTGTATTGAGTTGACTTGGACGAGTATGAGTCGAGTCAGCAAGTTCTAGAAATTTGATTTGGACCATGGTCACCAGGTTGGTGAGTGAATTTGTGTGTGGTAAAGCTGTGCGGTGCCTTGCACTGAATCTGTTATGCAAGGACAGGATTTATTTTCTCTGTATACAGAGACATCTATGCACAAACCATGCATCACTGCCTACAAAGTTTTTCCTTGGTTCATTTGTTTCGCTAACTGACATGTGAACTACAAACCATTACAAACATACGTGGTACATGATACAAGCAGTACCATGTACTGGTACCATATGGAAGTAACTTCTCAGGGTCAGGACAAGAACTGTGGTTGGTACTCACTCTTGCAGAAAATAAAGAAAGATTCTACAATGACAAGCAGGTTTGAGAGGTGAGGTTGCATTTGGACAGAAATCCCATGTTGAAGACTTTCATAGGGTACATGATGCTCAATACATGAAACTGCTAACTTGTCATGCTTGCCTGATTTAGGGTGTGAGGTTTGGGCTGATCAAACGGTGGGACCAACCATGAAAATTCATTGACGATAAATCGGGTGAATCCACTCATCAGCTGGTCCTCACTTGAATGATGAAATGATCGTTTAGAAAGAAAATCACGAGTGATGTATGCTCCATGTACATGTCTGGCTGACTTGATGGGTGACCATACACGTTCAGGAGAGGGTATGTTCAAGTTGAAGTTGACTTGGTACATGGCCCTGATTTCTCACATGGGTGCTACATTGGTGCATGTGTCACAAGTTTTCTGTCCCTTTGCACAGCCCACCCAATTCAAATATGTTGATTTTTTAGGGTTTTATTACCTTTGCAAGATTTTTTTTTTTCATAAACTCGTACTCTTTTTTTATTCCCATATCATTGTCATTGCCATACTGTATCCGCAAAGGCATGTATGAAAACACAACTATTCTTAGTTAAGAAAAGAGTCCACAAATTCCATACATACATGGACCGAAATCACTCCATTCCTTCATTTTTTTTACACTTCTCTTTCGTATCTTATTAAGATCTCACAAGATCTATGTTATTAAAGACCCCCCCAAGACATTACTACATCCTATTGAGCATTTTCTATGGCACAAATATTTCGTAATAGAAAATCATTAATGACTTAACATCCCTTTTAATGTTCCTGTAAATAGGTCCCTAACAATTCAAAACCAAGCACCTAGCACACCCTTTTTGTTAAATGCGTTTGCCATGTTTGGTACTGCAGGCAGTTATGACACCTGATACACAAGTACTCAGAAATTGTATATGTGGAATGACTGAGTCACAGTCTCAAAATTAAGTTGGTTGAGCAAATCTCACCTCTGATTCTAGAGAAAATCTAACATCTAACCATAGGATATTTTTTCTATTTTTAATCGCCAACAAATGTCCATCAATCAGATAGTAAAATAATCAAATAATCTCCAATTCATGAATCATGTTACATCTAAGTTGGCATCCATAATCTGGAAAGTTCAATTTTAATTTATGTTAAATTTGTGCAATTTCCAAATATTTTCCAAGTGCCTGTGGTTATGCTAATAAAAAAAAAAAATCTCATTGTTAAGTTCAAGCGTCTCTTGATTCCACCTATTTGCTTAATAACCCTCATTTCATGATCCATTGTTACTCTTGAGAAAGTTTAGGAATTAGATTAAGGGTCTGTTTGGATGCACCCTCGAAAGGGGTGTTTGTGACCTAAACGCTAAACACCTTTTGAGCCAAACCAGGGGTTTTAACATGCGTTTGGATGAACTTTGCAAACTCTGTTTCACCATCTGCTCGACAAAATAGGCACTACAATGCCTACATGACCAAAACCAATCGCATTGGTTTTTGCCAAGTCAACTGAAAAAGCAGGCTTGAAACCCTCCATTGTGGACCTCCTTTTTCGCGAGAGCATCCAAATGGGCCCTTAAGGCTTTCTATGGTTATTTATGTTCTCATGAGCAGGTTGGGTTGGGTTGGGTTGTGTTGGAGTCAGCCAAGACCAACCCTTTTACTTAACAGGTCTTCAATTCTTCAGCCCTAATCTAGCCCTCAAGCCATTAGATGTGGCCTGAAGCCATCAAAGAAGTAGGTCGAGCTGACTAGCACTCATTAAATGGGCCACATGGGTATGTGGAATACGGATTGTTGATCATTAACTGATGAATTGAGCAGGATCATTTTTAGGTCAGCTCATGGCACTGTGGGCCCCAGCTGTTGAATGGCTCGAAGTTCCACATGTATGCCATGTCGGCATCATAGTTTCCACTTTCACATTGTAGGAAATTGTTGAATGGCATGTACTCTCTTGAGGTGGGTTCAGGTCAAGCTAAATGGATTTGATATGGCCCATTTATTTAACTGACCCATGTCAACAATTTGGTCAATCTTTCTTCTTCTTTTGTTTTTTTTTTTTTTATGGCCCATTTATTTAACTGACCCATGTCAACAATTTGGTCAATCTTTCTTCTTCTTTTGTTTTTTTTTTTTTTTTTTCCTTCTTCCTGGGTTTCTTTAATCCTGTCATGTGTTGCCATTTTGTTAGGTGATCCTAACCACCCGTTTGGAAAAAAAAAAAAAAAAAAAAAAAAATCCCTGTAAAAGATGAGGCAGAATTTCCTTTAACTTGGGCTGCATGTGGATATTTTGAAATATCATGGATTTCCGATATTTTGAACTATCAAGAAATTGGATGATATTTGTTGCAACTGGATGGTTTGATGTATCATAAAAATATCATGATATTTGTTGCAAGCCACACGTAACATGAGACTGAAATCCCAATTTGCCTACAAGAATTTACTGCAGGGGAAGCCATGTGGGGCCACTGCAATGTTCGTTTGACATCTACTCGGCCAATCGGTTTCACCAGCTCATGTGAAAAATGAGACAGACCCAAAACTCAAGAGGGACACACCACAGGAACAGTGGGGATTGAATGCCTACCATTAAAACCTTTGTAGGGCCACAAGGGTTTTAGGTCATTTCTAGTATTTGTTTTTTCAGTTCCTCCCAAAGGGAATAACCTTATTATGAACGGTTTGGATGGCATATAAAACATCACAGTGGGCCCTGGGAAGGTTTCAACAGTGGGGTTTTTCCATACTGCTGCTTCCTGTAGTGTGGCCCATTTGAATTTTGGATCTACCTCATTTTTTAGGCCCATCAACTAACGTGATTTGGAGAAACTGATGGACAGAATAGATTTCTCATGGACATCATGGTGGCCCCTACAGGGCTTCCACTGCGGCTTGTAAATTGCATCAGCATGCATAAAATTCAAATTAAAAAGAGGGCTTAAATCCATACCATCCATATTGTGAGTCCCATCAGAGATGGCAGATCAATCGATCCTAACCATCTAATTAACGGCTCCCAAATTGATGGTTAAAAGTAAAATGGGGAGTACACTATAAATTTGCAGGGAAAAATTACATGGTTGATGTTTTATCTTTTGAGTTTAATTTTTGGACTACACTAGCTCTACTTGCAATTGGTAGAATGATCTGGACCGTCCGAATTGCTGTACACCTATGATCTGTGTGAGCATTTGAAGGGTTACCTCAAATTTTGACAAATGGTGAAAAACTAACATTGGAGTGTTGGACAATACATTTCAGCCGCATGCTCTGCAGGCATAATTACTATAATTTTTATTACGGAAAGTGGACCGTCCGTCCTCTGAAATTCGCCATTCAACCAAAGATTTTTCTGCCTTGGCTGTGGGGCCTGTTCTTACCAACTTCTTGTAACAGACGAGGTGGGATAAACTGCTGCCTATGAATGAACCCCCACTTGATTATGAGGATGATGGATGGCTTAGATCTTTCTGAGTAACCCTGCACAATGTAACCAAGACTAAGAGGTGGTCGGGACCGGTTGTTAGTCTTCTGATGTCTAAGTAAGATGGGAAATCCTTGTAGAAGGAATGCATTACAAAGGTTAAATGTTTTGTACCTTGGTATGGAGGCGAATGCCTCTATTTATTGGCTTCGGAGGAGCGATCGTGGGCCCTTTTAGGGCCATAATCTTGAGAGCATGATTAAAGGGCCGGCGTACTTCTCAAGCACTTCCACTTCCATTGGTGATGCTCCCGAACTTGCGCCCCCATATATGACAGGTTGTTCAGCTTGACATTTATTGTAGTATGGTTGAGGTTGATCTTAATATCAGGTCGTCTTGACACCCTCAGCTCGTAGCTCACCTGCGGCTATATCCTTCTGCTCTAGTTTTGTGCTAAGAAACCTCAAGCTCTGATGATATGGTTTGTACCGACCTATATACAGGCCAGGTCGTTCCTCTCTGTCATGAGGTTAGCTCAGGTTTTACCTATAACAGGGTCACTTATTGCTAGATGGCATCAGGTGCAGTTCCTGTAGGTTCACCCATACGGTCCATGTTCATAGAAATGACTGTTGGCGGGCCAAAATTGTCTATTAATCAATCTGTCTGTATCATCTTGGCTGTTGATCGGTGGCACCCAAATGGACATCTGGAAGAAAAAGCAGTTGAAAATTCCACATTAGGAAAAAGCAACACTTCAACATTTTCTTTGGATATGATCAGAAAATCCTGCTAAAAATTAATAATTAAGAAATGTTTATTGGGTTTTGTGACGTTCCCACCTTCATGCCAGCTTATCAATATCCTCATACTTTTTAAATGGTACTTAGGATGACGTATTATGGATCCAAACCGTTCATTCATTCATCCAAATAAGAGCAAGCCATGGTGCAAAAATCATGAAAATAAGGTGATCATAATGCATAAGCTTCCAATCAATAACATAAAAATAGACATTTAAGATTAAATCGAGAAACAAAATAAGTTTAATCATCATCTTGAAACATCCAATAGCTAGATCTTACTTTGTATTTATTATGATTTTAAAATAATGGTTTGATTCAATGATTCTAACCATATGACATATGACTTATAAACAACGGACCATTGTAACAAATTGGTCACATTCAAAGGATCAAGATCACCCAAATGGCATGATTCCTAGAGAATGGTTTGCTCCTAGCAATATGAATGAATGAATGGTTCAGATCCACGATAAATCACTCCTTATGATGTCTAAAAGTTTATGGTAGGGGTTGGGGACATTAGCAACTCATATTAAAATTTTAAACATGTAATATTAATGTCATTCTGTGATAGTTTACAATAAAACTTCAACAAGAATTGTTGCTATTTTGAACTTCTCACAATATTATTGTGATAATATCATTTAATTGATTTTGCATGAAAATATTGCAAGGTTTTCAAAATCTGGTTGGTGAATGTAAGGTGTATGAAAGGGACTGAGCTGGGAAGATTTTCTGTGATAGTTCACAATCATTATAAAAATGGTGGTGACTCATCCTCCTCCTCACATGTGGTACTCACGTATGACTATCTAGACCATCCAAATTCGGAGAAGAGTGTAGAATGGCAGACCATGATGATTAGACTAATCTAGCAATCTAACATTTGAATTGGTGGCTATTAGATGGATAGATTAAAGTAAATGAGTGACTTTGTCCTGATGAGCTCAGATGATTATCATCATCTCTTCAGCACGAAGAAGGTCAAAATTTTGGGGTCTGGATTTCCTTGCAAGCGAGCCACGTGTACTGTGAGAGAGTTGGTCATGTTCTAAATGGTAGCAAACCATCACAGTACTCTTCATGTCTCTCTCAGAGTCTAATATATAATGATGTAGCCACAAGTAAAAACTGGTCGTTAAGTTTGAAAGTGTAGCTGGTTTCTGAAAAGAGAAGTATGCAATACGTTTGCGTCGCGTCCCTGCTTTCCATTGGAGATTGTTGAACGGTCAGCTCAGGCTTTTTCTCGGTCACGAATCCCATTTCTCCTTTCACATTGTAGCTTGCCATGCATGAGATGAATCTCAGAGTGGCAATGTGATGTAGAGGAAGAACCTTTGATGGAGAGCGCAGATCAAGCTAGTTCTTACTAGAGGCGGGCCGAAAAAAGATCAAGAAAAAGTGGCTGGAATTCAGTAATTTTTGGGTTCTTGATGGATTTCTGACGGATTTGGCTGTCAGGCATTGCCGATCAGCCCACAGATTGGATCGAACCGTCGAAAACTTCCCCCAAATTCATTGGACAGTTTGGGCCTATTTCGACCGGCCAACGAGTCAGGCCAATCGGTTGACAGGATGTGCAAATTTATGCAGATTTTGCCCCTTTTTTCTATTTTAATTAGAACTCTTTTCTATTACGCAATTAGGGAGTCTAGGGTTAGTTTTCTATATTTATAGTTATTTAAACTCATTTAATCATTCATCTTTGATTATTATTCAATAAAACTTTGGTTTTCTTCTCTTCTCATGGATTCGAGAGTTCTTTCCCTTATGGATTCAAGGAAGCTCGGTTGAGGAGTCTCAGAAGCTCCGTGGATTTGGGTAGTTACTCCATGAGAAAGAGGGTGATCGACCTCACCACGCCATGCCTGCGTCAAGTGGTATCAGAGCGAGGAATCTCCTTGGGACGATGACTTTTAATAAAGTTATGAACAAAATCCATGCTGACGGTGATCAATGAATTAATTATCTTATGGAGAGAATGAAAGCACTTCACTGGGAGAGTCAGTTGGCTATGCAAGGGCTGCATGCCACTATTGATCGGATCGTAGATGCGCTTAATCTGCCATGTGCCCAAGGTGAAGTTCAGTCTCCAATGATCGTTATATAGAACAATTCGATTGTTCGTAGAGCGCCCTCGATGATAAATCGCAGGGTTACTCTAGACGATTCAAGCCCCAACAACGAAGACGTCGATGATATTGTTGTCTGACGATCGAATCATGGAGACGATTGCCTGGATCGTGCTGAAAGAGACTATCGAGGTAAGGCCGAACTTCCCACTTTTAATGGTCTATTATGGTGTTGGAACTAGAGGATGGGTCATAACGACATCCTCTGAGATGTGGTGTTTTATTGCTCTGGGGTTCTGAATAATGGAAACATTCGTAGACAATCACAAGCATTCACGAAAGTACACAAGAGAAGAGATATCGCAAGGCGAATTTTATTCTAGAGATTCTGAGATCTTGTACATTCCAGGCCGTGATCTGGCACGAGCCCTTAATTACATCGAGTGATCGATGACCTTTGATTAAAAGGCAAAAGACTAGTCAGCAGGGACTATGGTCTTAGAGTTTGTGGTCGTAGAGACCTGTATTTGTTTTGCTGTGTACTGAACCACCTTTGTGTTAGTCAGATGTCTATGTCCCATATTTTGGCCGGAAACCCGGGCTGAGACTGTCAGGGTTTATGACTGAGATAGACGACTCTGGGCCCTCGCCTGTCAACATAGGGACAGGTGACCTCGGGAAGTCCATTCTACAGTTGTGTGTACTTGCGCAGCCCAACCGGCGGATACTGTTTAGATGGGTAGGGCATCGACTGTTGTGTTGTGGCAGTTGAGAGCAATTGGTTTGTAGAGAATCGAAACTCTTTGGCATGGTTTATTGTGGTAACCATGGCCCTGCTTGTCTAGCTTTTGACACAAATCGGATCATGCCTTTACAGTAAACATAAATGACGTCATATTTGCATAGCTCTGGATGTTGGCGGCTCCTTTCCGGGAAGTCACTTCGTTCATCGTGTCGAATCGGGTCAAGCCTCGAAGACGCTCGGTTCTACTTGTTTAGAGTTCTCGAAACGTTCGTTCGACCATTCCATTGCGACCGGAATGCTCGAAATACCCAAGATAGGCTCAAACAGACCTTGAAAACACTTAAAATTGAGCCCGGTGCACCTGCAAACATGTTCTGCAATTGGCTGATTTTTTGGGTGCGTGGGACTTAATTTACGGGTGCGTGGAGTTAAATGCCGATTTTATGATGAATTTAGGGGTGCGTGGGCCTATATTCAGGATGCGTGGGTCCAATTTTACAAATCTGATTTTTGCTGAATTTACGGACGCGTGGGACCGAATTAATGAACGCGTGGGACACTTTTCGGGTGCATGGGGAGGCTGACGTACTTGTTCGATTTGACGATTTTAAAGATGCGTGGGACCGACTTTACAGTCGCGTGGGTCACTTTTCGGGTGCGTGGCCAAACTCGTGGGATTCAGACCTGTAGTGATGTATTTGTGATCGGAAAGGGGATTCCGATGGTCGGAAAGGTATTCCGGCAAGGATTCCGGCGAGGATTTTGGGTATCCGGCAGCGGCAGCTCTCTCTCTCTTTCTTGAATCCTCTCAAATGAACGGGATGAGGGGGTATTTATAGGTGAAGTCGGTCAATAGGAGAGCGCCACGTGCCACGCACCTGTCAAACGTCCCCGACGCACCTATTTATTGATGTGTGGACGCCCTGAAAATATGCCCCAAACATACTCGATTTTTCGGGTGCGTGGGGCTTAATAGACGGGTGTGTGGGGCTCCACGCACCTGTTATTCGATTTTTGACAATCCATGGATTTTAAGGGTGCGTGGACCCATTTTCAAGGTGCGTGGGGGTGTCTAAACGCCTCCGTAATGAAAATCAATGTGCTATTTTTTAAGGATGCATGGGACCATTTTCAGGGTGCGTGAGAGTCAAATCACCCTTGGATGGATCCCTGTTTTTGCTGATTTTTTGGGCGCGTGGGGTGTCCGAATTTTGAGGGTGCGTGGACACGTAAATGTGGGCTCCACTAATTGGGTTTTGACTTTTGGAGGGTTTGTGGGGCCCGTTTCGTCGCACAATCACTGGCACTGTTCATCATAAATAGTAATGAGGTTGCGAGCCCACTCCTGGGCGGTTTCGAACATGATGATCGGCGGGGCCCACTAGAGAATTTGGCTAAGTCAGTAAATCCTGCCTATTTCCGTTTTGCGTGCACTGAAAGGGATTTCTGCGTGATTTCTTCAGAGGTATGTGGTTATTTTACTTATTTTAAGAGTCCTCACTATTTGGGACCCCAACAGATGCCCCTCCGGTGGGTCGCGACGGACGCAGGATCGGCTGGTGCAACGCACCGGACTTCCTGGGTCCCACTATAAGTAGAGGGGGGCTTATTCTCGTCATTTCACTGTTTCTTGCTAGACATCTCTGATCAAGCCCACGCACCCTTTTATTCTCCAACGCACCCAACAATTGTCTCCAACGCATCTTTTTAATCCGCACGCACCTATTTATTCGAGGTAGAAATGACTTCAGGGGTGCGTGGGATGCGCACAGCACCCTGTAATTTGAACTTCGGGTTTTTTGAATGGTCTTTTTAGGGTGCGTGGGGGTGTTACGCACCTGTAATTTTTTGAACTATGGAATTTCCGAATATTTGGGTGCGTGGGGGTCCACGCACCCTTCGTCAAACTTGGGCGGGTCTTGGTCCTTCACGCACCATGAAATTGGATTTGAGTTGACTTTAAGGGTGCGTGGGGTCTCACGCACCTAGCTAATGAATTTGGCCAAGAAACGTACTTTATGGGGTGTGTGGGACCTCACGCACCCTTCGTAGAATTTGTTGAGGGATTGCCCTTCACGCACCCGAAAATTGGGGTTTGAATCGGTTTTTAAGGGTGCGTGGGGTCTTACGCACCCTGAAATACAATCTTGACATACTTCAAATTTTGGGGTGCGTGGAGCCTCACGCGCCCAGTTTATAGGACTTGTGTATATGTAAAATTTTTGCTTCAATAATCTTTTGCGAGACTAGACATTTAAAGTGTATGAGCCCCTTGACCCCTGCCTCGTATTCGCGCACATATGATAGTTATCTTGAGGAGGCGTAGGGTCTCATAGACTTTAGAGTTTTCTAGATCGCATTAGTTTTAAAGGCAATCCCTAGTGGTTGATTTAAGTGATGTTTCGAGCATACCTTTGCATGTCTCTTCTAGCTTTTCTGACTTCACTCGACTAGCTTCTCTTGCTTTCTTTTTCTCTTTCTCTTTTGTCGGACTGCCGTATCGGTTCATCAGCCTTGTTTCTTAGCAGACAATGGTCGTAACTCGTGCTTCCCTTCGTGCGGCCTGAGATTGTCTGAGGCGACTGCTGGGCTCTCTGGACCATCCCGAGGCCTGGTCATCCCTCGCTGATTAGCGCGACGAGGTGGCCGGAGCCTTGGCCCAACTGGGCGCGGACCCTTGCCCTATTCTTCAAGCTATCTGGAACGTCTCACTGATGGCCTCTATCTCTGACGAACACAAAGAGGCCATTTCTAGCTTCATCGGCGATTCTTCCCTCTTGGAAGAGTTGGCGATCCTCGAGGCGGCGGAGCCTTCTCTGGCCGCTTCTTTCTTATCCCTGTCGAAGTGACTTAACTCCCTGAAGGAGGAAAAGAGGGAGAGCAGACGGTTTTTAGCTTGGCTTGTCCCATTGGCGGAGGCCGAGTTTTCAGATCACCGCGCTGGCATCTGGAGGATGGTCAGGGAGGCTCTACGGGAGCACGACAATCTGGCAATCGACGTCTCCATTATAAGGAATTATGCCAATGCCGAGCATCTGAACTTTGACTTTGTGCAACAGTGCATTTCCATCCTAGTGGACTTGATTTTTAAGGAAGCTCAGGTCCAGGCGAAGGTGGACGAGTTGAAAGCTCGGGTTCTTCCGTTGGCGCAGGACTGAGATCCTCGCTTCTGGCTACGGGGAGGGGTCCTCGCAATTTTGTGTTATTTTACACCGATTATTAATTTCTAATTTAAACAGTCGATATTACCATCTAGACATTTGGAATTGTTTTTGGGGTTGATGAATGAATGATAATTGTATCTTTCTTCTTCCCTGATGCCCTTCCTTGTTTGTATGTTTGTGATGATGATGTTGTGGTTGTGGTTGTTGCTTTATTTCTTTCTCTGTTGCTTCGGGTGTGCTCTGCCGGGGCTTTGATTGGCGCTCGTATTTTGTTTACCTGCCGTTTTGTATTCTTTTGGATCTTGTGACCGTTTGATTGCCTTTATGCGAACATCTCCCCTTTTCCTTGTATCTGAGTTTTTTTACATACCATTGCAGGTTACAATGGCCAGCAATCCTTCACAGGCCGGTCCTTCGGGTCCACCCCAGACTCCATCAAAGCGCAAGCGCGCCGCCGCTAAGCAGGTTTCCAGGCCATCGGCTGAGAATCCACAATGGTTCCTTCCCCCGGAGACGTTCAACTTTTACGAGCGCATCCTCACACTATCGAAGGACATACAGAAGAAGATCCTTTGTGATAGGATCGTGCCACCCCCTCCAGACAGGGGCAAACAGGAGCAGTGGCATGCCTGGTATGCTCCTCTCCAGGGTTTCCGAAGTGACGGGACAACAGGTTCCGAAGAGGGTGAGGCGAGTCCGTCGATCCCTGCTCAGGCTACCAGGCGCGGTCGCCCGAAAAGGGCTGGCAAAGGCGCCAAGCAAGTGTATTTGGAGAATCAGGCTAAGTCTAAATCGGACAAAATGAAGGTGGCCTGGTCTAGCGCCAAACTTGTCACTGCGCCGCTCGTCGTTAGAAACCCCTACACTCGGGAGTACATTCGTTACTCGAAGAGTTACCAGCGGCAACGATCCCTCCCGAGTATCGAACCGTCCGATATCTGCAGGAACAACTCTTTCTACAGCGTCGACGCTTGGACGTCCGGCCCGGCACCGTTCCTCAGTTGTTCTCTTTCTAAGAACGGGAAGCATCAGTCAGTCCTAGGCGTAAAGGACATGATCTTCTTGGAGCCGAATCACAGCCCCCATCAGCCCTTTCCCAAACATTATTTTGAGACTCTCCGCCAACGATTTCATCATCTAGGGGATACTGAAGTCTGGTTGACCGGGGCATTCCGAACCCACGGCCATCTGGTCCTCCACCAGGGCTACGAAGCGTGGGCGAACCGGATCTTAGAACAGCACCGAGCTACTTTACGGGCGGTGGGCTTGTATAAGGCGATCAAAGCGACGTCAAGTTATTTTTGCCGAGAGCCCTGGGTATACAAGGGCTTCCTTAACCACTGGTGCTACATTACCAACTCCTTCCATATGCCGTGCGGCGAGATGAGCATCTCGCTCTGGGACCTCAATAGGATCGCAGGCCTCCCAATCCGTGGGAGAATCTACGACGAATGGGTCCCATGCGACGATGAACTGTCGCGAAAGAAGAAAGGCATCAACGAAGGCTTCTTCTCCGAGGCCTGCTATGAGCTGTTTGCAGAATAACCCCAATTTTGGGGCCTCAAAGACAAGCTCCCATTCGAGGACTGGCTAGTCTATTTCAGCCATGGCTTGAAGTAAGTGTTCTGTAACGAGCTGTACCTTCCTGCTTAATCACACTTCTTCCTTTCCGCTAACGCCTCGTCCTTTTCCTTTTAGCTTAGATCACGCGGCCTATGACGAGGGCCGGGGTGACAAGGCACTTCTGGAGAAACGGATGAGGGAAAACTTCCCGCGTCCTAACAAGCTCTCCCCCACCTGCGAGCTGGCCGGCTTCCTGGCGTATTGGCTCAGCTGTGTGGCGCTTCCGAGCTCTAAGCAGGCAGATAATATCAGGGTGTCTTGTTTTGCCGTTGCAGGGGCCCTAGCAAACGGTCATCGGTACGCGCTGGCTCCAGTGGTCCTGTGCTCTATATACAGGGCATTCGGCTACGTTATCAGTAACAAGGAGCGCGCTGCCTACGGGATGAACTCCGCCTACTGCGGATGGCACTTTTTCTCCGGTTGGCTCGGGGTGTACTTCCCCTGGGTCTACGGCGTGCGGCGCGGGGATTACATCAGAGAGGGGAAGCTCCCGCTACACTTCTTTCAGAAGAAAAGGATGATCAGCCATAACCTGACCACCATCGAGGATAGGATCGCGCGGCTTGACGATGTATACTTCTATCACTTCTTCGGTACCCGGAGTGAAGAGTCGGTCCTATGCATGGATGACGATAGTGTTGACTATTACGAGTGTTCCTTCTTGATCACGATTCGTCCTTCGTCACTAGCCGCTTCGCGAAGGTCTGGAGTTCTGGAGGGAACCCTATTATCCGAATCGTTTAGCCCGCCAATTTGGGTACGATCAGGGAGTGCCAGCGACCTTAGAACCAGTAACGCGCGAGCAGCGGGCGTATGGTGTTGGGCCCATTCACTGGAAGTGGATGTGGCGGCAACTCCTGCTGACCGAAACCGGCTGCTCCTTCATCATCCCGGGGACGCAGTGTTTTGCCGGGGCCACCTTTGGGTGGATGAGGTGGTGGGCCCACCAGTATGCACTAGTTCAGAATAAAATGCTCGTCTTGGAGCCCGTCTTCATCACGCCTCCCATCGTTACGCCTACTCCTGCCAACTGGGCTCGGCTATGTATCAGAAAATCTTCATCAACCCACGGTGCCGAGCACGGAGAGATTGCAGACCTCCTTGAATGTAGTGATCGACCATGAAAACCCGGAGCACACCATGGAAGGTTGGATCGCCCATGGAGAGAGAAATGTGACAGCAGCGGGGCCAGAGTTCCCGTCCCTCGGGCCTATTGATGAGTTACCCGCAGAGGGCGATGTTCTGGGAGGGGGAATGAAGGTGGAGGCTTTGATGGCGAAGAGGGTGACAATGATGATGATGCGATGGGCGAGGCAGGGGGTGATGAGGATGATGCTGCCGCGGAGGGTGATGGTGGTAGGGACGGCGATGATGCCATGGGCGGAGCTGGTGGAGGTGATGAAGATGTGGGGGGTGGTGAAGGCAGAGGCTTTGATGGCGATGATGGTGATGACGATGGTGATGATGGGGTATGGGCTGAACGCACTGGTCCTGGGGTGAAAACTGCTCCTCGTCTCCCTGCCGTTTGTGGCGGCAAGAAGATAAAGGACTTGTGGAAACTATGCAGAGCCGAGCGTCTGCGGGAGCAGCTTTTCGAAGAGGTCGGTGATGCTCCGGCCGTCAACGCAGGAGAGGCCAGGGAAGAGGGTGAGTTAAGCTCTCAAGCCAACTTGAGCGAAGGGTGCCGCACCCGGGGGAGCAACGAGAGTGAGCCTGCATATGATAGATCTGTCCCTGAGGAGAACATGGGGGCGATCTTCATGGACCTGGATGATGAAGCACCTGCTGAGTCCGTCCTTCCCCCCAATCCTCCGGTGGCAGAAGCTGAAGCTCAGAGCGCGGTTCCAGAAGTGATTGTCGCCGCCGTAGTGGAAGAGGTCGCGGCCCCTACTATCGAGTTAAGTGCGCCCGAACCTGTTGTGGGGGCCCCTCCTTCCACTGAGCCGTCGTCAACTGAACCCGTTGCTGAAGTTCCTCCCGTCGTTATGTCGTTATCAGCCGAGCCTGCACTGCAGTTCCTCCTGCCGTTGGGCCAGCACCTGATGCCAATATTCCCGAGGTCGTGGTGATATCTTCCCCAGAATTACCCGAACCATTGACTGAGGGAACAACAGAACCGGCCTCGGTGTCACCCGTGCCTACTGCTTCATCCAGCGCCCTTGCCGTCGGCATTTCTGAAGTTGTTTCTACTGTCTTGACTGCTTCCTTTCCAATGATGATTTTCCTGTACTGACATCTACCACTCTCTGTGCCAGCAGCTGCTTCCATCGATGCCTCAGCGTCTATGGTGTTGCCAGAGGCATTCGTTTCATCCCTTCGGGGCCTGTCGAGGACCAAGGCAAACCTCCTCAAGGGCCTTTTGTCTGACATCGTCGACTCTTTAAGAAATGAGGATGAATGGCCTATCTTAGACGAGGCGTTGCAGGCATTAGGACTTAACGCTGCCTGGCTTGGGATTGACCTGTCTTCCATAATTGATCACGTGGCTCAGTTCAAGGAATGGGTAGCTCGAGAACGTGAGGCGAAAAGTCTCCAAGTTGACCCTTCCATTAAGGAAAAGCGTGGTCATTTGAGGTCCCTTCTCCTGAAACTAGAGTTACACGAGGCAGGGGTGGCCGTGGTGAAGAAGGACTGGCAGATCATCGATGCCGAGTGCCGAGAGGTCACCGCGCGTTTGGTAGAGATAGACAATGAAGTGGCTCGGCTGCAAGCCGAACGCTCAATCGTTCACCTTAAATTCTCGAAGCTCAGCGGTCAGAGGGCTCGTTTGCAGTCCTCCCTTGATCAACAGGAAGCAGAGCGCAACGTCGTGAAAGCTCAAGTTGCAGAGTTGGAGCAGTCTCTCAGGGACATTCCTGATCCTGCTCTAGTTCTAGCTGAAGCTGAAACGGCACGGAAGGTGGTCGAGGAGTCTGTAGCAAACTTGTTAGGCCAATGTTTAAAAACTTTAAACAGTTGAGCTGTAATGGCTTTCACTCGTAAGGAATTTTTTTAGAACACGTTGTAACAAATACTGTATCAATGTGTATACTACTGCAGTTTTGGATTCATGCTTGTATTACTAATTTAGTTGCAAATTTTGAGCTTTGAATGCAAACCAATTGAGTCATTTGGAAAGAGCGTCCCCCTGTCAGGACCCAAACCTGTGCTTGTGTGAGCAGGGATGTGATCGAGCCTTTATTAAGGGCTTACCCCCCTTTTTTTGATGGCCTTGAAGAGCGGGGTGTCATACCTGACGTATCCTGAGCCTCGACGACTTTCTGATACCTGTGGAAGAAAAAGTAGATCATTAGTACTTCGCTCCAAACCTTATGCGGTATCATTTCTCTTGGTATTTCCTTCATTACATCATCCCTCTAA
Organism: Liriodendron chinense; assembly: GCA_003013855.2. Lineage (NCBI taxonomy): Eukaryota > Viridiplantae > Streptophyta > Magnoliopsida > Magnoliales > Magnoliaceae > Liriodendron > Liriodendron chinense. The sequence goes on along the minus strand of ML058489.1, from coordinate 1,071,642 downwards.
TGGGGCGTTTACAAAATATAATGATAGGCTTGCGTCAAGTATAATATCTTTTCAAGAATCGACCATTCACCAGCGTACTTGATGCCCTGTCCTTTGCAATCTGTCACCCGGTAGGCTCTATTGGAGTACACTTCATCGATAATACACACCGGATCCCATTTCGGATCGAATTTACTCTTTGGGCCTTACGTCGGTGCCGGATGTTTCATCATTAGCACCAAGTCGCCTCTTTTAAATGACCTACCCTGGACTCGTTTATCGTATGAAGCTGAGATTTGTTTTTGATACATTTCAAGCCTTTGCTTAGCGGCGAGTCTCTTTTCGTCCAGATCGTCCAGCTCGACCATTCTGATTTTAGCATTGTACTCGTCGTCAAGGAGTGTCGGAGCGCGACCCGTAGTGACTCCACCTGTATCTCCATCGGGATCACATCTTCCGTACCGTATACCAATGAGTAGGGTGTAGCTCGAGTGGCTGTGCGGTACGTGGTCCTATATGCCCACAGTGCTTCGGGTAATCGTCTGTCCTAGTCCTTCTTATTCTCTGCCACCGTCTTCTTCAGGATTTTCACGATAATCTTGTTGAACGCCTCGGCCAACCCATTCGCGGGAGGTTAGTAAGGCGATGAATAGCAATGCTTAATCTTGAACGATGCATAGCCTATCGATAGTGACATTTTTGAAGGGTGTCCCGTTGTCGGTGGTGATTCTTTCGGGGATACCATGCTGATATAATATGGAGTGACGGATGAAGCTTTCGACATGTCTGGCTTTCACGTTTCTTAAGGCAATGGCTTCAGCCCACTTAGAGAAATAATCGGTCGCAGTAAGAATGTACTGGTGCCCCTGAGAGGATGGCGGATTAATCGGCCCTATCACGTCCATGCCCCAGGCGGCGAACGGCCAAGATATTACAGATTGATGTAACTCTTCCGGTGGCGAGTGTATTATATCTGCGTGTATCTGGCATTGATGACACTTTCTGACATATTCCATCGCGTCTTTCGTCATTGTGGGCCAATAATACCCCATGTGTCGGACACGGTGATGTAAGTTCTTGCCCCCCTGATGGGCACCGCACTCTCCTCCGTGAGCTTCTTTTAGCGTAGCATATGCTTCATCCTGGTCCAGGCAGCGTAGCAACACTCCCTCATACGAGCGCTTGTAGAGGACGTCGTTCTGTATTATAAATGAACTGGCGCGTCTTCTGACTTGTGTGCGCATCTTGGGCTCTTCCGGTAAAAATCCGTATTTCAAGTAGTAGACAAATGGCCTTCTCCAGTCGTTTTCTTCTGTGATTTCGAAGCAACAGATGGGATTTAGGCTCGATTCGTCGCTGCACGACACGGTAGTTGGTAAGATCCTTCTCTCTTCGATTGTTACTTGGAGTGGGCTGCCCCCGGGATTAGCTACAGCAGCGGCTAGGCTGGCCAATACGTCAGCCTGCACATTCTCCTGCCTTGGTATATGTGAAATGCTACCATTGCGGAACTGTTCGAACAAGGATTGCGCTTGGTGGCAAAATGGCGACAACTCAGGTTTGCGAACCTCATATTCTGTCGTCAGTTGTCCAATGACTAGCCTTGAGTCACCGTAGATCTATATTACCTTGATACGCATCTCGAGGGCGAGCTGTAGTCCGATAATGAGGGCTTGGTATTCTGCTTCGTTGTTGGTACAGGCTGGCACGATCGTAAATGAATAGGGCAGTAGATCTCCCTGCGGGCTAATAAATATAACTCCTACTCCTGCCCCTGTGGGCCTAGAGGCTCCGTCGAAGTACATTTGCCAGAGTCGCGGTTCTTCAATTATCATAACCTGGTCGTCCGGGAGGTCACATTCCATTTCTTCATTGCTTGGGACGGGGTGCGTAGCGAGGAAATCTGCAATCGCTTGTCCTTTAACAGCTCGGGCCTGGACGTAAGTGATATCGAATTTAGAGAGGAGAAGGGCTCATTTTGCTAAGCGTCCAAACAACATAGGCCGATTCATGAGGAATTTGATCGGGTCGGCCTTGGATATCAACGTTATTTGGTGTGAGAGGCAATAATGTCTGAGTTTCTTCACGACGAAGATGAGAGCCAGACACATCTTCTCGATCGCTGAGTAGTTAAATTCGGCCCCTACTAACGTGTGGCTCAAATAATATAGTGCACTTTCCTTACCTCCCTCATTTTTCTGTGCCAGGAGCGCTCCTAGCGAGCTATCACCTGCTGCGATGTATAGAATCAGTGGCTTTCCCTTGATCGGGGCAGGCGAGGACTGGCGAATTCCCGAGCATCCCTTTTAACGAATCGAAAGCTTTCTAACAGGCAGCGTCCCATTCAAACTTGACATCTTTCTTGTTGAGGCGGGAGAACGGCTGACAACGACCAGCCAGGTTTGAAATGAATCTTCTCAGATATACTACGCGGCCTTGGAAACTCTTCAATTGCTTCAGGTTCTTCGGAGGTGGCATTTCTATGATGGACGAGGTTTTTTTTTTATTTTTTTATTTTAAGTGGAGGGGTCTGATGTAGAGGAAGAACCCCCAAATGGAGGGCATGGATCTAGTACGTTCTTACTAGAGGCGGACCGAAAAAAGATCAAGGAAAAGTGGCAAGAATTCAACTACTTTCGGATTCTTAAAGGAGTCCTAACGGATCTAGGCCGTCGGGCATTGTCGATAGGCCGACAAATTGTATCAGTTGGCCAAAATTCCCCCCAACTCACTAGACAGTTTGGGCCTATTTTGACCAACCGACCTCCAACTTTGACCCTTCGACTTCCAACTTCGGCCGACTGATGAGAAGGGTTGACTAGGTCGACAGGATGAGCAAATTTGCGCAGATTTTGCCTATTTCTTTTCATTTTAATTAGAAATCTTTTTCTATTACGCAATTATGGATTCTAGGATTAGTTTTCTCTATTTATAGTTGTTTAAACTTGTTTAATAATTCATCTTTGATTATTATTCAATAAAACTTCAATTTTTTTCTCTTCTCGTGGATTCAAGAGTTCTTTCCCTTGTGGATTCAAGGAAGTTCGGTTGAGGAGTCCCAGAAGCTCTGTGAATTCAGAGTAGTTATCCCGTGAGGAAGATGGTGATTGACCTCACAACGTCTACGCCTGCATCACAATGGGTTGGGTTGACCTCTCTACCATGCTCCTTTGATGCGAGTTCGGGTCAAGCTAAATGGATTTGATATGGCCCATTTATTTAGCTGACACATATCAACAATTTGGGCAATCTTTCATCATCATCATCATCATCATCATCATCTTCTTCTTCTTCTTCTTCTTTTTCTTGAGAGTGAAAGCGCAAGTTAGACTCATTTGAAAAATTTAAGAAAGAAGGGAAAAAAAAATGTGCGACGATGCCTCCCATAAGATCAAGCGGATCTTTCTAAAATAAATGGCTTAAAAAATATTTCAAAAATATTTAGAAATAAAAATCCAATGGAATGATGTTTTATAGGTGAAGACCTTTTCAAAATAAAAAAATTTAAAAAATACAAACGCGCACGGTATCTGGAACGTTGGGTAGTCTTCCATACTTTTTGCTCGGCACTGACATAAAAGTAATAATTGATTTTAGCTTTCTTCAGAATGTGAACTCTCAGTGTTAGCCTGATCATCTCGGAATGTGAACTGAGTCTATTTGAGTTTGCGCAACCATGCGCACTTCAAGTCATGGAAAAGGCTGTTACAATTGCAATGTTAGAATCGAAAAATTGAATGACGAAAGAATAACCTAGGAAGACTCTAGTCTGGACACTTGCTAGCCTAATGCAGTATAATGCGGGGGATCCATAAAGTCGTCAAAAGCATAGGCAACTGCTCATTATATCAACCATTCTTACAGGTGATCCTAGGGGATCATGTAGCATCAAGAATTACCTTTCCAGATCCGAGTGAGTTATCCTTGTGAGATCGCAAAAAGTGTTGGGCTCTAACCACCTAAAATTTAGACTTGTAGACACCCTCGGTGCATAAATGCCGATTACGACGTGAAAGGGTTGTGATTTGATGCTCCATTAGGCAACAAAAAGCACAGGGATAAATCGCAATGTTTTCCCTAACCCTCGTGAGGCATCTAAATTATCTTTTAACTAGGCGAACTTGTCTACGTCTAACCCAAAAGGTGAGGTGCTCACTCACTTTAGCATTCGGTTGCTCACAACCTCTAATAAAGAGGGGTATCTTTACACACCCCACCTAAAATGAGATTAAACTACTTTTCAGACTTCGGTCGAGTTTCAATAAAATTATCCTTAGATAATTCAAAGACAATTGATCGAGAGGGGCAGGGCCCTTGGCACATCAGGGGAACAACCGACAAACCTGATCAGTGGATTAGAACCTAACAAATCAAATCCTGGCTGATCATCTAAATGCTTTGGAAACCATGATTAACACCCTAAAATAATCTCTATCCAACCCGTAAAGCATAAAAATCCAAATGGGTCGCATATTAGGGGTTCCCAACACTTCCCAAAAGCAACCAACGGACCCAATTGACAAAAAAAAACTATCCAACCCGTAAAGCATAAAAATCCAAATGGGTCGCATATTAGGGGTTCCCAACACTTCCCAAAAGCAACCAACTGGACCCAATTGACAAAAAAAAAAAAAATGTAGGCTAGCAGTGAGCCGACAGTGACATCATCATCATCCTTACTTTCATTTTTCGCTCTCACAGGTGTTAGGAAGCTTATTTTGTTAAACAAAATGGTGCCAAGTGGACCGTTGGCCTGCCACATGCCAATGACCACCAGGTGAGCTTTTTACCTAACCAACATTCATATTTGGACCTTGCAGATGTTAAAGTTTGGAAAAGGGACAAGTGACCGCATTGGCTTATCGCGAGCTAACGGTCCCCATCTATAAGTTCAGCGCTGCACTGTAATTTCGGAGGACCCAGTAACACCGAGATAGAGAGGAGTAGAGATAGATGGAGAGTTGGAGATTAGGGTAGGGCTATCTTCTCAATTTTTTTAGAGATCTCTGACTAACGTTGAGACTTTGTCCAACATCATAAGTCAACACTCAAAATGAACTCTACCAAAGAAGTCAATAAAGTAAAAGAGTAGGGTTAGAATTGAGATATCTGATAATCCCTTTTGCATAAAAAGGGTGCTTGGTCTTTCATTTTCCTTTTCATATCTCAATCAAGTTTAGATCATATTTCACACCACGTTTTCCTAATATATCTGCATTTTCTACTTGCACTTCCATTTTCTTTGTTTCGTATATTTTTTTTTCTTTATTGCATTCGTCTACCTAAAGTCATTTGACTTTATGAAGTAATGCTATGATCTTTTTATTTTTATTTGTCCAATTCCTTCTAGGTTATATGAAGCATGGCTAGATATATAATGTTGAAATTTTGCTGAAAAGTTATAAAATTTCATAGAGTAGAGATGCGGGCATAAAGGGTGCTTAATCCATTCATTTTCAGTCATTTAGCCTTTTACTTGGAATCGATGGTCGCAAACTAACCGCATGAGTCACTTAGGTGGGAAATTTTTGCAATTCCCTAACCTGTATATGATTCTACAGTTTCTAGCCGACCATAAATTTTAAGCTTTAATTGGCTAGTAGTGACTCAAAAAATCAAACGCATTATTTTCACATTTGAATCAATTCCACACCTTATCTATGCAATTGACAGTAGAAGTGAAGGTGACCCCGCTCATGCAGGCGTGAGCATTCACACCACCAAATTGATGGCTAAAAGTCAAATGGGGATTACACAATAAATTTGAAGAGAAAATTACATGGTTGACTATATTTTCTCAGTGTAATTTTAAGATTATCACTTGCTGTTGGTAGAATGATTTGGACTGTCCGAATTGCTGTACACCTATGCTTTGTGTGATCATATGAAGGTATCTCAAAATTTGAAAAATGGTGTCTGTTATGAGTAAAGAGCCGAGCGGATGGAAAGCGCTTTCTGCCGACCCGATAAGGACGAGCCGACCCATCTCAGGCTCCGGGTACGAATCGGGTCATGTTTACCCGACGGAAACTGGTCGACTCGGTCCGATGTAATGAAGGTTATCCTTAAGCGAGCTGAGCTGTAAAACTGCAGTCTTGGGCTCACACCAAGATATCAGGAGGAAAGATCGACATCCCCAGCTTTTAGGGATAAGGATCTTCGATTGTTATACGCAGATCCTAAGATCCCGGGAACCCAACTGGCAGTCTGCTAGAATCACGACTCTCCAAAGGGCAAGCAATCTCGCAACCTAAGTCTATAAATAATGGTACTCTCAGTATTATCAAGGTACGCAAGCTAATATCGATCTACATTAAAAATATCCGATTACTCAAGATTACTGACTTAGGCATCGGAGGGTCTTTGGCTGGACCCCAGCCACCCCCCTTATCCTCTGTGCTCTTTTGCAGGATTAAAGGATTCCATCATCTTATATTGAGGGATCAATTTCGTTCAACCGTCCAGATCGTAGATTTACATCTTTGTCTGTTAACCATTTTTTTGGTAACAACAGATTGGCGCCGTCTGTGGGAATTTCGCCTTCTTCCTTTAGGAAGCCCGTGTTCTCACCCAATCGTCTAAGACGATCTTAACATCTTCCTTCTCTTTCGCAATGGCTGGAAAGAGAAAATGCAAAGGGAAAGCTCCTGCGATCACTGAACCTTCAGATAATCAAATCTCCGAGAATGAGGATTCATTCTCTGACAACCCCGCCATCCAGTTCGACAGGAATCCTCCTATTTCTGCTCAGCAGGGGGGACAAGAGAGATCTCGCAACCAGGGAGTCAGGTTGTCCCTTCTCGAAGAGCAGGTAGGAGGTGTCAACCACAAACTGGGGGGAGTCGACGAACGATTGGGCTACGTGGACCAGAGGTTAGACGAAATCAAAGCTCTGCTAACCGGTCTGGTCCATCCAACCATGGTGAATGGTAGAGACCGTGAGTAGCCGCAGCATACTCACTCTCAGCCTCAACAATCCCAACACTCTCACCAGACTCGGCCGTCACAACGCTCCCGGCAGCCCATTCCGGTCGAAGAAAGCGAGACCGCCAGCAAAACTACCGAAGCAAGGTCTCAGCCAGCAACGGATTTGCCTGCCAGCGACCTGTGGCACCGACTCGAAAGACGAAGAACTGCTCGTCTCGCGCATGAGCGAGCTGATTAAGAAACCGGCGATCGGGTCGATAACAACTTGGGCCCACTGGAAGCCGAGCTGAGGGAACTGTGGGAACAAATGGGCGAAATTCAGAGAGCACAGCGAGGTCGAGCTCCAATCGCAGTGGACGCGCTGGTCGACTCATCTGAGTCACCTTTCACCGACGAGATTCGGGAAGAACCCCTTCCCAAAGGGTTCTAGGTCCCCCAGTTGAAGCAGTACTCTGGCATAGGAGATCTGGCGGAGCACTTAGAAAACTTCAAGGTCCGCATGGATCTCCTCGGGGCCAACGGACACGTCATGTGCAAGGCCTTCCCGTTGTCCTTGACAAGCTCGGCATGGACTTGGTTTCGTAACCTAAAGCCCCGCACAATCGGCTCATTCTCTCTGAGCCGAGCCTTCGCCACTCAGTTCATCGGAAGCACCGACCCGAGAAAGCATTCAACACACCTCGCAGCAATCAAGCAAAAGGAAGACGAGTCCCTGAAAGATTATTTCGCACGCTTCAATTCCAAAGCAGTGCAAATTGAGAATCTCTCACAAGATGTGTTACTACACACCATGATCGGTGGATTACGCGACCGAAGGTTTCTCTGGTCTATTGGGGAAGAACCGCCCCAGTCAGTAGCAGAGTTGTTAGATCGAGCCGCTAAACATATCAATGCCGAAGAACTTGTTAACGCTCACCGACCAACGACCAGGAACAAAGATCGTCAGGATAGCAGCAGCTCGAAGAAACATAGGTCGGAGCGAAAGTCGGAACGAAGGTCACTGGCTCAGGGCGGAACTAGCCACGGAGCGAAACCACCTACTTCGCGGTTTGAAAAATATACGCCACTCAATAAAACCATTGAGCAAGTGTATCTGGCAGAAAAAGGCAGATTCAACTTCGAACGACCTGCGAAAATAAAAACCGACCCCAACAGAAGGTCGAAATCAAGGTATTGTCTGTACCACAAAGATCACGGTCATAACACCGTGGATTGCTTCGATTTAAAGCGAAAAATAGAGATCCTTATCCAACAAGGGTTTCTGAAAGACTACATCGCTCAGCGTCAGGACGACCGGAGGAACGAAGATCAGGCAGTCGACCCAAACGAAGGACTGAACAACAATCCTGTGGAAGAAATTCACATGATCTTCGGCGGACCGACAACTGGAGATTCTGGGAATTCGCGCAAAAATTATGTGCGACAAGCAAGAACATCCTAGCCAGAACCAGGACCGTCCGGGTTGTCTGTGAACATTGCCAGCCGACCCTCAAAAGTCGCAAAGGTTACATCTCGGGCTATAACGTTCACTGAAGAAGATGCCCGAGGAATTGTGCATCCTCATGACGACTCTCTGGTCGTCTCGATGGTAGTGGCAAACAAAAGGCTCCACCCTATGATGGTCGATACAGGAAGTTCGTCAGACATTTTGTACGCATCAGCTTTTGAAAGAATGAAGATTGATCGTTCCCGATTAAGACCAGTTAAAACAGCATTAACTGGATTCACAGGAGATAACGTCATGCCGGAAGGAGAAATAACTTTACCGGTCACTGTTGGGGAAGAACCTAATCAAAAAATGATTATGGTTGATTTCCTCATTGTGAACACCCCTTCTGCCTACAATGCCATTATCGGTCGACCTATCTTGCGGACCCTGAAAGTTGCTGTTTCGATCTATCACCTGACGATGAAGTTCGAAGCTGATGAAGGGGTCGGCGTAGTCAGGGGAGACCAGCAAGAAGCTCGGCGTTGCTACGAACTTTCTCTGAGGGGGAAAAATAAAAGCACCGTATCAACTGTCTCTCACGCGTCCTCCTTGGACCCAAGAGAGGACGAGCAGGGGCGCGGAACACCAGCAGAGGAGTTAGTTGACGTTTGCTTGACGGAGGCCGATCCGACCAGAGTCATCCGGATCGGGTCACGCTTGACAGACGAGGTACGCAATGGTTTGGTAAACTTTTTAAAAGAGCATGTAGCTGTCTTTGCGTGGTCCCATGAAGACATGCCCGGCATCTCTCCGGAGGTAATGGTCCACCGGCTCAATGTCGATCCAACCATAAAACCGATCCGTCAAAAAAGGCGCACCTTCAACACGGAAAGGTACGCAATAATTGAAGAAGAAGTACGGAAGCTACGCAAGGCAGGATTTGTCCAAGAAATACGTTACCCAGATTGGTTGGCGAACGTGGTCCTCGTCAAGAAGCCGAACGAAAAATGGAGGGTCTGTGTGGACTACACCGACCTGAATAAAGCCTATCCTAAGGACAGCTTCCCACTACCACAGATAGATCAGCTCGTCAACGTAACCGCCGGGCATGGGCTTCTCAGCTTTATGGACGCCTTTTCCGGGTATAATCAAATCCAGATGCATGCTCCTGATCGACAAAAGACCGCATTCATCACGGACCGGGGGCTCTACTGCTACAAAGTTATGCCCTTCGGGCTCAAGAACGCCAGGGTGACCTACCAAAGGCTGGTAAACAAGATGTTTGCAGATCAACTAGGCAAAACTATGGAGGTATATGTCGATGACATGCTCGTCAAAAGCAAGCGCACAGAAGATCACGTCGGCGATCTACTCGCCACATTCGAAATACTGAGGAAGTATCGTATGAAGCTCAACCCTAGCAAATGCGCTTTTGGAGTAGGCTCGGGAAAATTCCTTGGCTTCATGGTAAATCAACGAGGAATTGAAGCCAACCCGAAAAAAATTCGGGCCCTCCTCGATATGAGCTCGCCTCGCACAATAAAAGATGTTCAGCGGCTCACAGGAAGGATCGCAGCACTCAACAGGTTCGTCTCAAGGGCTACTGACCGATGTCTTCCCTTCTTCAAACAGTTGCGCAAATGCAAAGAAATGACATGGACTCCCGAATGCGAGCAAGCTTTCGTGGAGCTGAAAGCCTACCTCGGCTCCCCACCGCTGTTGTCCAAGCTAGTGCATAAAGAAGAATTGCTCCTGTACTTAGCAGTTTCAGCAGCGACGGTCAGCTCGGCTCTAGTCCGGGACGATGAGGGGATATAGAGGCCTGTTTATTACACTAGCAAGGCCTTGGTTGATTCGGAAACACGATACCCTCAAATCGAAAAACTCGCCCTGGCTTTAATCACCTCGGCACGCAAGTTGAGGCCATACTTCCAAGCGCATCCAATAGCCGTATTAACCGATCAGCCATTATGGCAAGTACTGGAAAATCCTGAAACATCAGGTCGTCTAGTCAAATGGGCTGTCGAGTTGGGCGAATTCGATATACGGTACCGACCTCGTACAGCAATCAAAGGACAAGCTATAGCAGACTTCATCGTCGAATTAACCGACCCGCACGAGGCTGAGTGCGATCGTGAACTTGTCAAACATCCAGAGGTAACAAATATCACACCTTCTTGGACATTGCACGTCGACGGCTCTTCCAATTCACAGGGCAGCGGAGCTGGTCTCGTTCTATCCTCAGCCGATGGGATCAAGATTCAGTACGCACTTCGGTTCGGATTTCGGGCTTCCAATAATGAAGCAGAATACGAAGCCCTCCTAGCCGGTCTTCGCCTCGCCTCGGGAATAGGAATCAGATCGGTACGGGTATTCAGCGACTCGCAACTTGTGGTCGGGCAGGTAACCACCGAATATCAGGCAAAAGGAGGGAGAATGGCCGCATATCTAAACAAAGCTCGTGAGCTACTGCTGCAATTCGACCATTATGAAATTGTTCGAATCCCAAGAGATGGGAACACAAACGCAGACGCTCTTGTGAAGCTTGCATCATCAGCAGACGACGAGCTTGGTAGAATGATACCCATCGAATTCCTCCCTCAGCGCAGCATATCATCAATTGAGCCCATGAGAGTCTTTCCGATATCGAAAATTCCTGATTGGAGAGATCCTTTCATTCGATTTTTGCGATCGGGGGAGTTGCCTGATGACCAGAAGGAAGCTCGGCGCGTCCGCTATAGATCAGCTCGGTATACACTGATAGAAGGTGTCCTCTATAAGAAAGGTATTTCCAGCCCGTGTCTGAGTTGTTTAGGACTTGAGGAGGCTGATTATGTATTACGTGAAATCCACTACGGATGTTGCGGGAACCATTCCGGGGCACGAGCACTTGCACAAAAATCAATCCGACAGGGATATTATTGGCCCACTATTCAGCAAGACGCCCGAGAAACCGTCAAAAGATGCGATAAGTGTCAACGATTCGCCCCGATACCTCATTTGCCACCTGAAGAGCTCACACTCATGGCTGGACCTTGGCCATTTGCTCAGTGGGGGGTTGACATCATCGGTCCACTCCCAACGGGAAAAGGACAAGTTAAATATGCAATTGTCGCCGTCGACTACTTTACAAAGTGGGCTGAAGCAGAACCACTGGCCACCATCACAGAAAAGAAGACTACGGACTTCGTCTGGAGAGCGATTGTGTGTCGCTTCGGAATCCCGAATACCATAATTACTGACAACGGGCGACAGTTCGACAATCAAGGGTTTGGTACATTTTGCACCGGACTGCGCATTAAAAATGTATACTCGTCTCCTCACCACCCTCAAGCCAACGGGCAGGTCGAAGCAGTCAACAAAATTATCAAGAATCATCTCAAAACAAAGCTCGGAGAAAGAAAGGGGGCTTGGGCAGAAGAACTTCCCGAAGTACTGTGGGCTTACCGAACCACGGCTCGGTCTACTACTGGAGAAACCCCTTTCTTCCTGGCATTTGGAGCCGAAGCTGTTGTGCATGTGGAAATCGGACTGCCCTCGAGCAGGACGAGCCATCATAGACCCGACCAAAATGAAGAACAACTGTGAATAAGCTTAGACCTACTTGAAGAAGCCAGAGAAGCTTCTCAAGTACGTATAGCAGCATATCAACAGAGGGTCCGACGGTACTACAACTCCAATGTGCGGGAAAGACGATTCCGAGCTGGTGACCTCGTCCTAAAAAGGTACATATAAACGACAAGGCCGGTGTTTTCGGCCCTAATTGGGAAGGACCATATAAGGTCATTAGCTCACGTCGTCTCGGCACTTATTGGCTCGAAAACATGGAGGGAAAACCACTTCCTCATCCGTGGAATGTCGAACATCTCAAGATTTATTTTCCATGAACGGTGAATTGTGCTCAGCACAAAATATGTTCTTTGGAACGATTATTTGAATAAAATTCTTTCCTAAGAGTTGTTCTACGATGATTTTTCAACACAACTTAATATCAGTATAGTACCTTTAACTTTACTGACAGGCGGGCATATAGGCGGCCGACCTGGCTAGCCAGCCTCAGATCGCTTCGACCATGCAAATTCATTACATTAACGACAATACGAAAGAAAAATTTGCAAGAAAAATTTGCAACAGAATTATCAAAGTTTGCCTTAAGGGCTTGTATTCAAAATTTTGTTGTTGTGTACATCTTGAAAAAAAAAAAAAAATACAGTCTAATCCTTGCCAGACGGGCCAGCCCCGTCACCTCCGACCCGCGCCTCCTCTTCCTCCTCCTCCTCGTCTTCATCCACTGGCGTAAGATCAAGGGTTGGGAAGTGCTTAAGCACGAGGCGTCTGTACTCCTGAAGTCCGTTATTGTATAAATCTTCAGAAATAGCAGACAAGTTTTCGTACTCAGCTTCCGCCCCATTAATCTCTGCCAGGTGCTTTAGCTGGACCTCTTTCAGAAGCTCGGCCAGGTGCACTTTCTCTTCTTCAGCCGTCTTCAAAGCAGCTTCGAGGGATTCGGCCTTATTCCCGTCGGATACGGCCTTGGTCTCAGCCTCCTTCAGAGCCTCTTCTAGAGACTGGACCTGAGCTTGGGATATTTCCAGCTCTGATTGCGCCACCTTTAGCTCGGACTGGGAAGACTCCAGCTCGGTTCGGGTGGACACCAGCTCGGATCGAGAAGACGTCAGCTCGGACTGAGTTTCCTTAAGAAGAAGGACACATTTGTCCAGCTCAGCCTTCATAGCTTCAGTCTTCTTCTTCCAAGAAGCAGCAGCGGCCAGAGCCTTCTGCGCCTGGTGATTTCGCTCGGCCATCACCTTACGGATCATGATAAGTGCAGCCGAATCCTGCGAAAGTAATATGGTTAGCAAGCAACACAGAAAGCATCACAAGTATATGGGAAAGAGAATAAAGAAGTTCAAAAAGTTACCCTGAGGCAGCTCTCTAGCACCACCCCAACCATCTGATCCGGGTCGGAAGAGGCTATAATATTCAAGTCCTGAGGGATGGCATGGTTAACACGCATGTACGCATTGATACCCTCCATCCAGTTTGAATACTGCTCCGTAAGCGGAGGCATCTCGACCCGGTCCTCTCGTTGCACAGCCGGGGCAGTGCGAGGTCGAGGAGGTTGAGAAGAGGAGGTACCCGCAGCAGGTCGGTCAGGTCCAGCTGCTGCAGGAGGGGAGATCTGGGAAGAGACAGGCACGGATATGTGGATGGGTTCAGCCCGAGAACCCGAGCTATCTGGCACATTGATCACCGGCTCATCAGAAGATGTCGCCGGGGTAGCCGTTCGCTCCGTTCTAGGTACGAGTGGCTCGGATCCGGGCCCCGTTAGCTCGGTTCTGGGCCCCGTTGGCCCGGTTCTGGGCTCTGTTGGCTCTGTTCTGGGCTGCGCAGAGTCCGAGCTGGGAAGTTGTCCTGAACCGCAGACGAAGGATTGGGGCAGGCGAGACGATCCCTGCGTTTTGGTGGTAGCCGCCCTCTTCCTAGGGGGCTCAGTAGAGTCTGAGCTCTACCCTTGCTCCAGAAACTGAGCTGGAATCCTCCGCTTGGAGATTGCCTTCGGAGCCATTCCTATATATATATATATATATATAAAAAGGGGTGAGGACAGTGAAGCGACGAGCAGAAAAGTAAATCATCAGCTCAGCATTACCGACCTGATTCAGCAATGGAGTTAAGTGTGATTACTTTCCGGAAGTCCCTCTCTGCAGATGGTACGGCTCGGGCTTTGTGGATCTGTCTCTCTTCAACTACAGATAACGCCACCCGAATGGTCGCCGACACTGAGAAAAGAACCGATACATGAGTAAAATATATATATATATATATATATATATATATATATATATATATATATTTATTTTTCGAAAGAATTGGGAAAAACAGTTAGGTCGGGACTTCATCCGACCTGGCAGAGCGAAGTCGGCTCGGACTCGGAATTTCAGGGGTTGAGGCTCGTCCAGCGCGCACTCCCAACTGCCCGACGCGAAGAACCACTTCCTCTTCCAAGTTTTGGTGGAGGAGGGCATACAGGTGATAATCGAGCCGCCCTGGCCCGGCAACGACGAAAAATAATAAAGTCCTTGGCCACCCAAGGACTTGAGAATATACATGGAGAAAAGTTCATTGGAGGTAAACTCCCTATTTCCTAGTCTCCGCCAGAGTATATAGCATCCGACCATGCACTTCCATGCGTTCGGCTGCAATTGGCTCAGAGATAGACCTAAGACGCTAAGGACCTCCCTCACGAAAGGATGTAAGGGTAACCTCAGCCCAGACTCTAGGTGCATCAAAGAGATAACCACCTCTCCGGCTCTGGGTCGGCTCGGCCTATTGGCTCGGTCAGGAACCCTAAAATCTATATAGTCAGGGATGTCGTATATCTCCTTCGCAGTGTCTAGTTCTTCCTGGGAAATCTGCGAGATCACAGAATCTAATTCAAAGGGCTCTCTATTGGCCGTAGCACTGCCAGCGGCAGACTCAGGGGGCTCAGATTCTCCCTCTCCGGTGGCCCCTTCCACCCTTAAACCTGAATCCGATTCACTGGAACCTGCTCCCTCATGACAGAGGAGAGGTAAATCAGATTCACGGTCATCATGCCTCACTTTGAGGATGGCCTCAGAGTATGAAGTCTCTGGTTCCGACATTTCTCAGATAAAAGAAAAAGAGAGAGAGGAGGGGAAAAGTTCTTTGAAGAAAAGAAAAGGAGCGTACCAGAACGCTGGCACAGCCGCTGGGAGGAAGAAAGTTGAAGAAAATGGGGAAGAAGAAGAACCAAGGTACGGATGCAGAAAATAGAATGAAGAAAGGTTTTCAAAAATCCGGCTAAGTATTGAGTTATATACTCGGGAGAGGATTTGAGCCCTGCGCAGGTCTCAATGCATTCAATACGAAAGCGACACATGGCAACTTTCTACTTGACGAATTCGAAAAGCTGCGCCGTTCAGGACACGCGGCAGCACCCCGTTCGACTAAATCATATCGGCAATATCGCTCCGTACGGAGAAATGATGACACCTCGATATATCAAGAGACGCATTTAATGCCCTCGATAAATCGAGGGACGCATTTAATGCTATTTTCCCGCCCATCGAAATGACGGCGTCACGGATACAAAACGACAAAAATCATCTAGGTCGGCAACTTCCTCTTGAGTTTTTATCCCCGAGCTGAGCAGAACACCCTCGAGGGTAAAAAGGGGGCTTCTGTTATGAATAAAGAGCCGAGCGGATGGAAAGCGCTTTCTGCCGACCCGATAAGGACGAGCCGACCCATCTCAGGCTCCGGGTACGAATCGGGTCATGTTTACCCGACGGAAACTGGTCGGCTCGGTCCGATGTAATGAAGGTTACCTTAAGCGAGCTGAGCTGTAAAACTGCAGTCTTGGGCTCACACCAAGATATCAGGAGGAAAGATCGACATCCCCAGCTTTTAGGGATAAGGATCTTCGATTGTTATACGCAGATCCTAAGATCCCGGGAACCCAATTGGCAGTCTGCTAGAATCACGACTCTCCAAAGGGCAAGCAATCTCGCAACCTAAGTCTATAAATAATGGTACTCTCACCATTATCAAGCTACGCAAGCTAATATCGATTTACATTAAAAATATCCGATTACTCAAGATTACTGACTTAGGCATCGGAGGGTCTTTGGCTGGACCCCAGCCACCCCCCTTATCCTCTGTGCTCTTTTGCAGGATCAAAGGATTCCATCATCTTATATTGAGGGATTAATTTCGTTCAACCGTCCAGATCGTAGATTTACATCTTTGTCTGTTAACCATTTTTTGGTAACAACAGTGTCAAACTAGCATTGGAGTGTTGGACAATTCACGGCATGCTCTGTCGGCAAAATTACTAGAATTTTTAAACATGGAAAGTGGACCATTCCTGCAAAATTCTCCATTCAACCAAGGATTTTTCTTCCTCATCTATGGGGCCACTTATTGCTGGATGGGCACCACGTGAAGGTAAAGTAGGTTGATCCACACCGCCCGTATTCATAGAAATGACAGTTGGCAGGCTAAAACGGTCTGATCAATCTGCTTATATCATCTTGGCTGTTAATCGGTGGCACCCAAATGAATGCAGGGCAGTTGAAAGTTCCACACTCAGTAAGAATAAATAATTACGAAACCGGCTTGGATAGGGAGTTTCTGGGGTGATTTGCAAAACTTCAACATTTTCTTTGGATATCATTAGAAAATCTTGATAAATATTAATAATTTAGAAATGTTCATTGGATTTTGTGACGTCCCTACCTTTATGCCAGCTTAACAACATCCTCGTTCGTTGGGCTGACCTATTGTCGATCCGAACCGTTCATTCATTCAAACAAATGAACCATGGTGCAAAAATCACGAAAATCAGATGACCATATTTCATAAACTTCCAATCAATAGCATAAAAAGGGACATTTAAAATTGACTGTAGAAACAAAATAAGTTCAATAATCATCTCGAAACATCTAGTATATGGATCTCACTTTGCATTTTTTACGACTTTAAAGTAACAGTTTGATTTAATGCTTCTAGCCATGTGATGTATGGCTGGTATACAACAGAGCATTGTAACAAAATGGTCCCACACAAAAGGTCAAGATATCCAAACTGCGTGATTCTCAGAGAATGGCTTGCTCCTAGCTGCATGAATGAATGAATGGTTGAGATGGACAATAGATCACTCCTCCTGTTGTTTAAAAGGTTTTGGTGGGTCGGGAAGTTAGCAAAACTCATATTAAAATTTTTAAACATGTAATGTTAGTGTCATGACATGTAATTTTAATGTCGTGTTTTAAAGTTTTGCAATAAATTCTCAAAAAATTTAAAACTGCTAATATTTTGAAAATCTCAAAATATTATGATAATATCATTTAGATTTTTTTTTTTTTTTTTGGGTAGTCATGCAACACACCCACCCAGTTAGCTGCACAACGCACCCACACGGTTGGTCACACGTTGCACCCACCCACTGGTGGTGTTAGTGAATCTCATTTAGTTCATTTTGTATGAAAATATTGCAAGGTTTTGAAAATCTAGAGATATTGGACCACTTGTGGTTGGTGAATGTACGGTGGTGCATGTATTCGTGAGAAAGGGACTTGAGTTGGGGAAATTTTCTGTGATAGTTCACAATGACTATGAAAATGGTGGTGACTCATCATGTAAGGATGTGGCACTTATGTATAACCACCTAGACCATCCAAATTCTGAGAACAGTGTAGAATGGCACACCATGAACATTAGACTAATCAAGCAATCTAGCATTCGAATTGTTGGCTATTCGATGGATGGCTAAAAGTAAATGAGTGACTCATCCTAATTCTCATCATCATCATCATCATCATCATCTCTTGAGTGTGAACTCCGTCAAAATTTTGATGGTCTGAATTTCCTTACAAGCAAGCCATGTGTACGATATATCATAGAATTGCGTTTCAACTGCATGTCTCAAGTTTGAATGCTAAGGAGACACACTAATTACACCAATGAAGGATATAACGAATAACTAACAATGTGGGTGCATTGCCCAGCTAATGGGCTAGGTGCGTGGCATGAGTAACCAAAAAAAAGAAAAAAGAAAATAATTTAATGAGATGATTATAAGGAGTGGCAATGGGGGCAGGTTGGCCTCTCTACCATACTCCCTTGAGGTGGGTTCGGGTCAAGCTAAATGGATTTGATATGGCCCATTTATTTAGCTGACCTATATCAATAATTTGGTCAATCTTTCTCTCTCTCTCTCTCTCTTTTTTTTTTTCAATCAATCTTGTCATGTGTCGACATTTTGTTAGGTGATCTTAACCATCCATTTAAGGAAAAAAAGGATCTCGGTAAAAGATAAGGCAGAATGGGCTGCATGTGGTTATTTTGAACTATCACAGAATTCAGATATTTTGAACTATCATGAACTTGGATGAAATTTGTTGCAAATGGACTGCAAACTTTGCATAACATATCATTAAATATCTATTACCCGACACACACATGCTGTCTTGAATTCAACGCACGATGGGAGATTTTTAGTATCTTTTTGTTTGGTCAACATCCGAGCAGTGAAATTGTGATCTCACACTAAGCAAAAATAAAAATTTCATTTCCACTGCATAACATTTTCAAGTACAATATTCGCAAAACAGGAATGTTCACCGTAATAGAGACAATAACAGCAGACAATAATAGTTTGATGAATTTAGATTGTCTGCCTGGATTCAACAGGATTTTTCTATTTGTCGTTGCCTGATTGGTCCAGCTCAGCATATGTCAACACTAATTGTATTAGATGCAGCAGTGCTGACATTGTAAGTGCTTAGCTGGACCAATCAGGTGGTTGGCAAACAGAAAATTCTGTTCGGGCTGAGCAGACAATACGGACTCTAGTTTGATATATCATAAAATATCATGATATTTGTTGCAAGCCAAACGTAGCATGAGACTGAAATCGCAATTTGGCTACAGGAGTTTCCTGTCGGGAAAGCTACGTGGGGCCACTGCAGTGTCTGATGGGACATTTGCTTGGCCATAAAATGATCTTTAAAAACTGATTGACGGTGTGGATAAGACACATAGATCCATGGTGGCCCCCACAGAGATTACTGATCATTTAGCCTAAGGGCACTGAGTAACTCAGTATGCAATTCGCTGGCTGTTTGAGCATTTGAAGGGTTACCTCAGATTTTGAAAAATGGTGCAAAACTGGATTCAGAGTGTTGGACAACTCATTTCAACCGCATGCTCTGGTGCAAAATTACTAAAATTTTTAATATGGAAAGT
Source organism: Liriodendron chinense (assembly GCA_003013855.2). Classification (NCBI taxonomy): domain Eukaryota; kingdom Viridiplantae; phylum Streptophyta; class Magnoliopsida; order Magnoliales; family Magnoliaceae; genus Liriodendron; species Liriodendron chinense. Next base: position 1,052,534 of record ML058489.1, on the reverse strand, counting down.
GGACCATCCCTGTGAAATTCTCCATCCAACCAATGATTTTTCTTCCTTGGCTGTGAGGCCACTTATTGCTAGATGGCATCACGTGCAGTTCCTGTAGGTTCATCCATACCGTCCATATTCATAGAAATGACTGTTGGCAGGCCAAATGGTCTATTAATCAATCTGTCTATATCATCTTGGCTGTTGATCGGTGGCACCCAAATGGACATCAGGAAGAAAAAGCAATTGAAAGTTCTACGTTAGGTAAGAACAAATAATTTGGAAACAAGCTCTGGATGGAGAATTTCTTGGGTGATTTGCAAAACTTCAACATTTTGTTCGGATTTCCTCAGAAAATCTGGCTAAAAATTAATAATGAAGAAATGTTTATTGGGCCTTGTGACGTCCCCACCTTTGTGCCACCTTAGCAACATCCCCATACCTTTTAAATGGTACTTGGATGACCTATTGTGGATCTGAACCCCTCCTTAATTCAAATAAATAGGAGTAAGCTAGAGTGCAAAAATCATAGAAATTAGAAGACCATAGATCATAAACTTCCAATCAATAACATAAAAAATGGACATTCAAGATTGATCCGAGAAATAAAATAAGTCCAATCATATTCATCTTGAAACATCTAGTAGATAGAACTCACTTTGTATTTCTTATGATTCTAAAGTAATAGTTTGATTCAATGATCCTAATCATATGATATATGGCTAGTAAACAATGGAGCATTGTAACAAATTGGTCCCATTCAAAGGGTCAAGATCATCCAAACCACATGATTTTTAGAGAATGGATTGCCCTTTTAATGAATTGTTCAGATCAGCAATAGATCACTCCTTGTGATGTTTAAAAGGTTTTGATGGGTGGGGATGTTAGCCACACTCATATTAAAATTTTTAAACATGTAATATTAATTTCATCACTTGTAATATATTAATGTCATGACATGTAATATTAATGTCATATGTGATAATTTTGTGAGTCCGGATAGTCTGCTTGACTTGTAATATCAAATGCAGTCAGTGTTGACATGTGCTAAGCTGGACCAATCAGACATCAGCAATAGCAAATAGGAAGATTAGACTAATCAAGCAATCTGACATTCAAATTGGTGGCGATGGATGGCTAAACGTAAATGAGTGACTCATCCTGATTCCTGGGTGAGCTCAGATGATCATCATCATCTCTTAAGCGCGAACAAGGTGAAAATTTTGACGGTCTGGATTTGCTTTCAAGCAAGCCACGTGGACGGTGAGAGAGTTCCCCTCATGTTCTAAATGGTACCAAACTCCAACGATACTCTTCATGTCTCTCTCTCAGAGTCTAACCCAGCTATAGTCAAAGATAAATAGTGGTCGTTTGGTTTGAAAGTGAAGCTGGTTTTGAAAGAGGAAGCATGCATGCAATACGTTTGTGTCGCATGTATTCTTACTATATAGGGGAAATTGGTGAATGGCCAGCTCAGGCTTTTTCTCAATCACGAATCCCATTTACACTTTCACATTGTAGTTTCCCATGCGTGACGCATATATACTACTTGTATTAATTATTTAATGAGATGATTCTCAGGTGTGGTAATGGGTCAGGTTGGCCTCTCTACTATGCTCTCTTGAGGTGGGTTCAGGTCAAGGTATATGGATTTTATATGGCTTATTTATTTAGCTGACCTATATCAACAATTTGGTCAATCTTTTTTTTTTTTTTAATTTTGTTTAATTTTAATTTTTATGTGTTTCTTTCAATCCTGTCACGTGTTGCTATTTGTTAGGTGATCCTAACCATATGTTTGGGAAAAAAGATCCCTATAAATGATAGGCAGAATTTCCTTTAACTTGGGTTGCACGTGTATATTTTGAAGTATCAAGGAATTTGGCTATTTTGAACTATCATGAAATTGGATGATATTTGTTGCAAATGGACCATAGACTTTGCCTAAAATATCATTTAATATCTGTTTGTTGCGCCCTGAATCTGGTATCCTATACATGTGTGCTGTTTTTTTTTTTTTTTTGGTCATATCCAAGTAGTAAGATTGTGATCCACACACCAGGTACCAAGTAAAAATAAAGATTTTATTTCCACTATATAATATTTACATGCACGATGTTTGCAAAACAGGTATGTACACCGCAACAAAGACAATAACACTAGTGTAAGAATAACGGCACCAAACCCATGCTAGCCCAGCTGGAAGATGCCTAGGCATTTCAACTACAGGTCTCAGGTTCGAAATGCCAAGGAGACACACTAACCCCACAGGTGTGGGGTGCATCGTATGCTGTGTGTGAGTGTATGACGACTCGTAAAAAATAAAATTAAAAATACGCGGCAATAAAAAAAGAACCCTTGTAGGGCCACAAAAGTTTTGGATCATGTTTAGAAAGGTTTCATTTGTGAGTGTTTCCATCCCACTGCTTCATGTAGTGTGGCCCATTTGAGTTTTGAATCTACCTTAATTATTTCTGGTTCCATCAACTAACATGAATTGAAGAAACTGATAGGCATAGTAGATTTCTCATGGACATCATGGTAGGCCCTGCAGAGCTTTCATCTGGGGCTGGGGCTGGGGCTGGGGCTGGGGCTGGTAAGTCCCACCCTCCTCTAGAGGTAGAATGTATAAACTTAAAATTAAACCAATTAAATCGTCAAAACCACTATTGCTGAGGGGTTCCAAGAGTTTAAGCCTGATTCATAGTCCCTAAACTTGATTAGATGAAGCATCCTAACCTCTGATTGTGGACACCTATTTATTTAAATATGACTATTGGATTTTATTCAATTTTAACCTTCCAAAAAATTTCCACCAATCTAATGGTCTGATAATTGAATAAGCATACTTTTTTTAACCTTTCAATGAGCATATTTCTTTATTTCTTTATTAAAATTTGTTCATGGGACATTTAAATTAGACAGATTTGGACAATTTAATTTTAATAACTTGTATGCCAAGCAAGCAATTTTAAAGTAATTTTTAAGCAACAATCTGCACGGGCAAGTGGCATTTAAAGTCACTTCTGTTTTCTTATTTTTATTTTTTATAATGATTTTAAGATATCGCAGGCCATGCATTATTAATGGCTTACCTTATCCATACCACATGAAAGAAGAATTTTGCACGTTTTGATCTCTGTGTTGTATATCCATGCTGTTGATTCGTTTTGCTGGCTCATTTTAGAGCATGGTGCCACACACCAAGTGGTGTGTGGCACACCATACAAACCGCTTCCTACCCCGGCTTGACCAAATGATTGAACTTGGATTAGGTACCATCCCTACCTGTGGAGAGCTCGGAACAGGCTAAACGTGCCCGTATGGTATTGGTGGAAGGCTTGGAAAGGTCCCACAACTTTTGTTCGTTGATATGAGGGTTTCTTTTGATAACCTGCTCTCCACTAATGCAGATGTGCCATGTACAGGCCTGTCTTGAGCTCTGCACAGGCAGAAGTAGTTCCTAATTCACACTCCAAATGATCAGCTCCCAGGATTGCCACGTGTCGAGCAACTTTACTGGACCCAAACCCTCTCTAATGGTTTTACATTCATTTTAAAAGAGGTAGTGACTGATCATCCTCCTCGTAGGTCGCACTAACTACATAAATCCATACCATCCAAATTATGAGTCCCATCACAAATGGAGCATATATCTACAGATCAATTGATCCTAACCATCTAATTAACGGCTCTAAATTGATGGTTAAAAGTAAAATAAAGAGTACACAGCTATAAATTTGAAGAGAGAGATTACATGATTGACGTTATGTTTTCAAATACTCTGTGTGAGCATTTGAAGGGTTACTTTAATTTTTCGAAGAATGGTGTAAAACTAACATTGGATTTTTGGACAATTCATTTCAGCCGCATGCTCTGTGGGCAAAATTACTATAACTGTTAATTTGAAAAGTGGACCGTCCTTACAAAATTCTCCCTTCAACCAAAGATTTTTCTTCCTTGTCTGTGGGGGCCACTCATTGCTCGATAGGCACCACGTGCAGGCACGGTAGGTTGATCCATACCATCCATATTGGTAGAAATGAGAGTTGGTAGGCCAAGATGGTCTACTGATCAATCTGCCTAATCATCTTGGCTATTGATTGGTAGCACCCAAATTGACAGCAGGAAGAAAACGCAGTTCCGCATTAGTAAAGAATAAATAATTACGAAGCCAGCTGTGGATAGAAAATTTCTTGGGTGATTTGCAAAACTTCCAACATTTTCTTTGGATATGATCAGAAAATCTTGCTAAAAATGAATAATTAGAAATGTTTATTAGGTTTTGGGATGTTCCCACCTTCATACCAGCTTATCAACATCCTTGTACCTTTAAAATGGTACATGGGATGATCTATTGGCAATCCGAACCATTCATTCATTCGTATAAAAAGGAGCCAACCATGGTGCAAAAATCATGAAAATTAGGTCACATAATCGAAGCGGAGTGCATCCAGCCCCCAGCTGTCTCTAGCAAGGAATGGGCAGATCTGTGTGGGCCCCATCATGATGTATCTGTTTATCCACACCGTTCATCCCTTCTCTTGAATCATTTTAAGAAACGAGCCAAAAAATGAGGGAGATCCAATCATTTTTGTGCTCCACTTGAGCATTGGATATCAATTCCATAAGAATAGACACTCAAGATTAACCAGAGAAACAAAATAAAGTCCAATAAGATCATTTTGAAACATCTAAGAGATAAATCTCACTTTGTATTTCTTATGATCTAAAGTAACAATTTGATTCGATAATTCTAACCATGGGACATATGGATCGAAAACAATGGATCATTGTAACAAATTGGTCATTCCAAATTACAATGTGATATTCATAGAGAATGGCTTGCTCCCAGTTGTGTGAATGAATGAATGGTTCAGATCGACAATAGATTACTCCTTGTTATGTTTAAAAGGTTTCCGTGGGAAGGGATGTTACTAAAATTCATATTAAAATTTTAAACATGATAATATTAATGTCATGTGTGATAATTTTGCAATAAAATTATTCTCCACAAAATAAGAACTATTAATATTTTGAAGATCTCGCAGTATTATTTTGATAACATCATTTAATAGATATTGCATGAAAATATTGCAAGGTTTTCAAAATCTTGTTGGTGAATGCACGGTGCATGAAAGGGACGGATCAGGGAAGATTTTCTGTGATTGTTCACAATCATTATGAAAATGGTGGTGATTTATCCTCTTCACACGTTTTCACACGTGGCACTCACGCATGACTATCTAGACCATCCAAATTCCGAGAATAGTGTAGAATGGCACACCATGAAAATTAGACTGATCAAGCAATCTAACATCCAAATTGGTGGCTATTTGATGGATGGCTGAAAGTAAATGAGTGACTCGTCCTGATTCCAGGGTCAGCTCAGATGACTATCATCATCTCTTCAGCATGAATAAGTTTAAAATTTTGACGGTCTGGATTTCCTTGCAAGCAAGCCATGCGTACGGTAAGAAAGTTGCCCCCATTTTCTAAATGGTGGCAAACTATCACAGTGCCCATTTCGTCTCCCTCTCACGGTCCAACTAAGGCTCTCAATGGGTCGGATCTGGATCGGATCCAGCTCCAAGTTTCTATATCTGTAAACGGATTTGAATCGGATTCAGATCCAACTCAGATTCAATAGGTGATATCCATATTCGATTCATCTATAAATAGTTAGATCCATTTCCGATCCAAAATTCATATAACTATCACATTGAGTTGGATCTAAGTCCGAATCCACCCCGTTACAAATCTTAAAAAATATATATTATAATATATTTAATTTAGTTTTAAAGTGATGCAACTGGTCGACCTGAGAGTGACATGTGTCAATTTTGAGACATGGCTTAAAATAATATGAAAAACTGATGGCCAGCATGAATATAACATATACAGTAAATGACCATGAGTCAGATCTGAATCATAATTGGATTGACCTCGGATATGTTTCTTTTATCCAAACCCAGTCCATTTAAGTAATTAGACCTATTTTAAGATCAAATCCGGTTCATTTAAATAATTTGATGTATTTTAAGATCCTGCGGATTTGGAGCAAATCAGATAGCGGATCTGACCGGCTCCATTGAGAGCCCTAAGTCAAAAGCAAGATAAAGCCACAAAAAAAAAAGAAAAAAAAAGAAAAAAAAAGAAAAAAGAAAAAAAAAAGAAGACTGGCTGGTTAGCTTGAAAGTCAGAGCAGCTGTTTTTTGTGAAAAGTGGAAGTATGCAATGCGTTGCGTCGCATCTCTGAGTTCTATACATGCATTTTCAACTCCGACATTTAGAGACCTTGATTTGATAATCTGAACCATTGATCTGTTGGACCCACCTCTTAAAGGGCATGCAATAAATCTATCCCAGATTGTAAGGTTCTAGAAATTGTTGTTAAGTCCTATTTCAATCTGATGTAGGAAGATATTGTATTCTTCTTCTGAACCGTTTATCTGTAGAGATGGCTATACTGTGCAAAGATGCAGGCGATGTATCATATCACAGTATATCTTTACAAAAGAAAGTAGATGAGACTCGTGCATGAGGTGGTTAGGTACAGTCGGTGCACGTGGAAGATTAAGGCACTTGCGTACTAGGCGAGTAGGTGGGGAGAGGAAGAAAGGTAGGAGGCGTGGCAGAAATTCAGCTGCATGAGATACCGATTATGCCCTTGTCTTTAACAAAGATGACCGGTTCACCTGTGGCCGGAGAGAGCCACAGGAAGTTCCTGTCTTCGGAAATTATGTGGGGCCCACAGAGATGCCCGGGACAAATCCACTCCATCCATCAGTTTTCAAGATAAAAATAGGACAAAATTTGAAAACTCAGGAAGATCCAAAACTCAGGTGGGCCACACCACATGAAAGAGTGAGAACAGAAACGTCCACCGTTGAAACCTTCCTGGAGCCGACTATGATGTTTAACTATAATAACAAATATCATCCTGTAAAAAACTTCATGTGGCCCCCCAAAAAGTTTCCAATGGTGGGCGTTCAATCCTCACAGTTTCATGTGGTGTGGCCTACCTGAGTATTGGACTTTATCATTTTGAGGTTCCTGTCCTATTGTGATCTTTAAAAACTGATGGACGGAGTGGATTTATCACATTCATCTCTGTGGGCCCCACATAACTTCCTACACTTACCGGAACTTCATGTGGCCGGCCAATTCGCGTCCACCGGCTCCGGCGATAGTTCTACGTATTTACAAAGAGCTGCGCTCGCAAGATAGTCGTACCAATTGTTGTGGGGCCCACGTAATGTCTACGTGAGATCTGCCACGTCGTCCATGGTGTTCCGGCCCTCATGTTCACCGTACAACTAAAGAATTAGGTTGGTCTAAACCTCAGGTGCGTTACAACATAAGGAACAGTGACAACTCATGGATAAAACCACTAAATTTACGTGGTGTGGCCCACCTGAGGTACGTTCGATGCAACGATATTTCATGATTAACCGTTATAATTTCGTTCAATCCCCACTATCTCATGTGGCCTGACCCACTTGAGTTCTAGACCATCTACCTCATTTTTTAGGGTCATTTTCAAACATGAGCTGGCAAAACTGATTAAGGGAGTGGATGTGGCTCATGGTACGGACCCAACTGCTGGAACCGAAATTGAGTTGACTCGGACGGGTCGTCCAAACCATGGGCGCAACTGAAAACGACTCTCTTTTTTAGCTGTCCACTTGTTTGTACAGTGCGGTCACTTGAGGACTTGAGGAGTTTTTTGGTCGGGAGGAATGGACGCCGATTGCATGCGGAGTCGCCACTGGTCAGTGCTCTATGGACCCCACCATGATGCATGTATTTTATCCATGTCATCCATTCATTTTGCCAGCTCATTGTAGGACATGAGCCCAAAAATGCGGCAGGTCTAAATCTCATGTGGACCACACCACAGGAAAACAGTGGTGATTGAAATCCCACTATTAAAAACTTCTCTGGCGCCACAAAAGTTTTGGATCAAGCTGATATTTGTGTTTTCTCTTCATCTAGGCCTCTACGACCTGACCAATAGGTTGGATGGCAAATAAACATTACCATGGGTTGTAGAAAGTTTTTTATGGTGGGCATTCAATCATCACTATTTTCTGTAGTGTGGTCTACCTAAGATTTGGATTTACCTTATTCTTGGGCTCATGTCCTAAAATGAACCGGTAAAATGGATAAAATACATACATCATAGTGGGACCTATAGAGCACTGACCAATAGAGAATTCTGATCTTTCTGCTCAACTTCAACAAGTTTTTTTCTATTTGCAGATGCTTGATTGGTCCAGCTAAGCACATGTCAGCATGGACAGCATTAAATGTACAGTTCTGGCAGCATCAATGTTGAGCCGGACCAATTGGGTGGCCGGCAAACAAGAAAAATCTTATTAAAGTTGAGCAGACAATCCGAACTCACCAGTGAAATATTAGAGCAGTGGGGTCTACCTCATGGAAAACATAGATACGTATACCGTACGATAGTGTGACTAGCAAAGATTGACTAAAAAACTTTCAAAATTTCGACTCTGACCGGCTGGAACATGTGCTGCAAAGTCAGGCCCTATCCTGGCAGATAGAGGTTGGACCGGGTCTCAACAGGAATCATGTGGAGGCACGTTCTCATAGTACTGTTAATTATCTATTTCAGCCTTGACTAACCCAATGGTTCAGATATATGCAGCCTATGGCAGGTGGTTTTTGATTCAAGCATTGTGTTTTTATTAGATTTTTCTTTCAAAACCAACATATTTTATTTTTAAAACGTAAATAAATATATTATATATAAAAATACTTTTAAAAATATTCAGATGGTACAGTTGCAAGAGAAGGGGTTTTTGCCATAGGAACAGCAGTACAAATTTCGACTATTGGCACATGCATGTGCGGCGTAAGTTGTAGGACTATTTAGGCCTTTTTAAAAAAAAATTATTTTATGCATTATTAGTCACACACTTTGTACATATGCCTCATTTCAAAAACTTTTACAATAATAATCGAACGCCTTGAATAATTATCAACGGTTTTTAGCACTCAAAACTCAAACACGTACAATTCTAGTTGGAAGAACCATCCTAATTACCTCAGTTGTGCGAATGGACCCACGGCCAACCCAAGTAATCCTCAAAGGGGCCCCCATGTAATTTTCTATAGCCCCACCTCAAATGTCTATGAAGGATACTTTGAAAACATTCATGCATGACCAAGTTCAAATAAACCAAACGAACAATACAATGATGGTTGAACTTAAAACCTCGGTGGAGAAAATCAAGGCACGCTTAAACGAAGGGGAATGGACTCTTCCGGTCCAACCCCACCTAATCCAAAACCACAATGCGAAATAAGCGTGCCTAGTTCCTCTAGTCAACACATGGAACATGTTAAGTCCATCACCACTCATAGAAGTGGTAAAACAATTGAAAAATCTAACCCGATGAAGGCCTCAACACCGAATGATCTAGTATCTTCAAAAGAGGATGATGGACCTGGCACCACCATGCATGAAAAAGAGCCATTAAGAGAATATTGGCCTGTTGCTCCATTCCCCCAACGCTTGATTTCACCCAAACCTTAGGATAAATATCAGGAATGTTTGGAGGTTTTTAAGCAAGTCAAGATTAACATCCCATTGTTGGATGCTATTAAACAAATACCATCATATGTAAAATATCTAAAGGATCTCTGTACGGTTAAAAAGAAAGATACATGTTCAAAAAAAAGCATTCTTGACAGAGAATGTGAGTGCAATTATAAATCAAGGGATGCCCCCAAAGTATAAAGAACCTGGTAGTCCAACAATATCATGTATAATTGGTGACTACCAGGCGAAGTACGCTTTATTTGATCTAGGGGCAAGTGTGAACTTAATCCCTTGGTTTATGAACAATTGAGTTTAAGTGAATTAAAACCCACCAAAACCATGCTAAAACTTGCTGACCGTTCGATTCGTATACCAAGAGGAGTGATTGAGATGTCTTTGTCCAAGTCAATAAGGTCTACTACCTAGTAGACTTTATTGTCTTGGACACCCGACCCATGGTTAATGTTGGCACTCAAATTCCTGCCATATTAGGCCGCCCATTCCTAACTACATCAAACGCCATAATCAATTGTAGGAGTGGGGTTATCTAAATGTCCTTTGAAAATATGATGATTGAGCTAAATATTTTCAACATTGGCAACCAACAAGAGGAGGATGATGATGAGGTGCATGAAAAAAATTTGATACTCTTTTGAGGAAGATGAGTCCCTCTCAACTCTCTACTCCGGTCACTTGGAGGAAGGCATGAAATACTCTCCCGATATGAATGTGGATTTGATATGGGATGTGGTTGCACTTTTAGAGTCGGTATTGACATATGACACTAGCTAGGAGGAGGATGTAGAAATTACACTTTGTCTTACTGAAAAATCATTTCATGTTTCCACACCTCTATGATTTCTTCATACTGAACTCTACAAACCCTAGGATGTCCCATACTTGCAATATCATTGCTCAGAAAAATTTGAATGGAGACACATTTTTACTGACAAACATGATGGTGTCTCCTCCTATACATGTGGTGAAAACATTAAGGACCCCGTTGAAATTCCTTTGTGGGATTTTTAGTGGCCTATCATGATCACACACACACACACACATACACACGTGTATATTGTAAAGCAGGATTTTGGATAACATTGTTGCGAAACCTTTTGATCCATTTGATGATCCCACTTGATTTTATGCTTTTGGATGAGTTGTTGGGATTAACTTTTTAGTTTGATGGAGGTCAGTTTTAGCCTTTTAATTGCTTTTCTAGGATTAGATTGTATTAGCATTTGTTTTGATTAGTAGATTTAGGTTTAAAAAGAATGAAGTAATCTCTCTCTCAAAATCAATTTTTCCATGCCACGTTACGTGTCAGGTATTATCTCTCTTTTTCACTTCCCTTTATTTATGTCATTGCTCTCATGTATTCATATATTGCATATCCTTTTACACTGAGGACAATGTAAGATTTTGGTTGGGAGATGAGATTCCTAGATTAATCTATTAGTTTTTGTAACATTTCGAGCAATTATGTAAAAAAAAAAAATTCTATTTTTCTTAATTCAAAACTTTTTTTTTAGAAAATGTTGTTTCTATATACTTGAGATTATACGAGTATAAAAGAAAGAGAGATAAAGTGATTTGATTTTGAAATCCCTGAATTACCTTAGATATAGTAGTTTTCTATATGAATTTCCTAATTGATTTGATTGATAGAAAGTTTGGAACACTTTTGGATTCTAGTTCACAGTACACGATTCTTATGATTGAAGGGATTAAATGACTTGTAGATCGGCTAAACTAAGATTTAAAGTGTTAAGGAACTAAGCCGGGAAACTTTGTCCATCATGTTCAGAAAATAAGAGAAGAAAAGAATGTTTAAGATACGAATTTTTAAAAATCTATGTCATGTTTGATATGAAAAGAAACGAAGAAAAGAAATTGTATTGAAAATATGTTGAATTCTGAAAAGGGCTACCTATCACCAACCAAGGGAAGGTTCACCATAACCTAAGCTGGAAATGAGAAGTAGTGTGAAAGCCGTCAAAGGAACAGTAAGGCAAATTCTTCTTATAGGCTTGTTGTTGATCTGTATACTTTTAGATCTTTAATTTCATTGATCTATGAAGAATGTAATCTTGAAAATTTATGAGATGAATATTCATTATTAATGCTAGACCGCATTCGTTTGGATTTTTCTATTTGTTAATCAATCAGTGGGGATTTTATGTGAAATACTCATTATGTTTCGGGAGTTTAAGATTTTAACTTTTATTACTAATGTTCTCTGAATTTTGTATTTGTATGTCTAAAAGTTTATAGAAGTATAGTTTTCGGGAGAGAGTTGAATTTTAAAGAATTGATTAGTTTTACTCATGCTTTGCTTAGGACTAGTAAAAAGCTGGTTCGGGGGTATGTTGAGCTATGAATTGTGCATATTTAAACCCCAATTCATAACACGATTGCATAGTTTAAGTTGTTAAAGTTAAGGACTTATGCTTGTTTTTGTTTTTATAGGTAAAAGAGAGAGATGTCATGAATTTAATGCTAATTTAAAGGATTTAGAATGATTAGGAGATGAAGCTTTGATGAGCCAAAAAAGTGGAGAAAAAGCATTGAAGGAATCAAGTTGAAGACTTGAAAGGGTCAGAAAAACTAAAGTGCAGAGCTGCAAGGCCAAAAAAGAAAAGTGCAGAAACTGTAGAAAATAGCCCTGCTGTTACACATCCGACTAGTCGTTTGATAGGTCGGCCAGTGCATAGGGTGGTCCAGACAGTTTTTATAGTTGAGTTTTTGAGCTCCGATCGATCTGCCAAGGGGCTCTAACTGGTCGGCCACCGACTCAAGTGCATAAGTAGTTACGCAAATCTCGAAGTTCCAAGATGGTGGGTGATTTTTACTATAAAGAGAGGTGTCCTCTTCCTTCCCAAGGCATGCTAGGACGTGAGGAAGATCAAGGAGGCTTGGGAGAAGAATTCATTTCTAATTTTTCTAATTTCTTTCTATTTTGTAGATGGTTTTTATGTTTTTGAGAGAGTTTAGTTCAAGGATGTTAGAGATAAACTAAAGCGTGAAGCTTTTAGTTTGTTTTTTATGAGTTGATTCAACCTAGGTTTTCTTTTGATAATTTAATTGATGAACATGGTTTGATTTATGTTTGAATGAAGTTCTAGTTTAGTTTTTTTTTTTTTTTTATCTCTTGATGACTTCGGGCTTATGTGATGCTTAGTAAATCTAAATCTAGTAACTTACCTGTTTGCATTGTTTATACTTGTGTAATTCATTGATCTATTATAAACTCCGAGCATGATAGATGCTTTGATTACCATGTGTATAATGGCATGATCTTAATGTGGGAACTATTTCAAACCGATGTTCTAATCTTTTGTACAAATATGAGATAGTTGTCTTTGCTTATTGATTTTGGTTTAATTGAAGTTTAAATCATTAGTTCTAGTCAAGTCTAGTGACAGGATTTGATGAAGGCTATGATTATGATCTTAACTAGATTGGAAAGAGGATTGGCCTCTACAATTGAGTGTGCCCAATGCTTGAGTATTATTGTGGGAACTAAATCAATGAACAAGCAACTGTTTTAGATAGTTTTGATTTAACTGTTCCATATTTCGATTGGATAGAGATAGGACCTTGATTCCAGTTGTGTAATTGAGAGACCTAGTTGGGTTGATGCATTGGAAATAATCAAAAGTGGATCCTTAGTGCTCCAGTGCCTTTTAGATTATTATTTTCACCTTTTTAATTCACAATTCTACAATTAAGTTTTTCTAGAGTTAGTTGTTAATATAATCTGGATTCTAAGTTATTTTTGATAAATCCTGAGAATACTTGCATATAAATCCCTATGGGACGATACTAGGTCTTTCCAAATTTATTACTACATCGCAATTTTACACTTGGGGAGTGAAAAATTCGCAGCAGTAAAAAGATGCTTGAATGTCCAATCCTCAGCGGGAGTATCTTGAGTCGACCTCACCTGTCGAAGAAGATGCTCGGGCACCTACAAGCATGGACACCTGACATCAGCGACAACAACAAATGTAAAGTAAAGAAGTACAAGTCCTTAAAAACATATCCGACTTGCTAAGGCGAAGACGGTAGGGACTTGAAACCTCGCCCCCTCCAACTCTGACGCTGATGCTTCCCAATCACCAGAAGTGAAAAACCAACGGTCTTGCAATCCTTATTAGAGGACGGATTACCTCCGATCATCGAATCGTCCTTACTTGACCAGGCCGTAAAATAAAACCAATTTGTGCCATGGTTTTTTTTTCGGCAAGGGTTTTTCCACGTAAAAAGAACATTGTCTTTGCGTGTAATTGCTTATGTGTCGTGTGATTGCTTGTTTGATTTTTTTTTTTTATGCTTCCATAAGGTTCTTAACAAGTGGTATCAGAGCATACATTGGGAAGCAGATTTGAATATGAGACGAACATCATGCAATCCAACATGAAGTACGACATAGAGAAATATTCTGGTAAAAACAACTTCGAATTGTAGAAGATGAAGATGGAAGGCCTTCTAGTTCAGCAAGGGTTCAAAGAAGCGCTCCTTAGGAAGCGACCGACGACTATGTCAGAAAAAGAGCGGATTAAGCTTGATAAAACGGCTAAGATCTCAATTCAATTGTGTTTGACTGATGAAGTCCTGTACAACATCATGAAGGAGAAGACGACGACTAATACATAAAAGAAACTAGAGAACATCTATGTGAAGAAGTCTCTAGAGAATCGTTTGTATTTGATGCTGTAGGTATTTAATCCGAAGATGGTGGAGGGGACGGATGTTGAGAGCCATATAAACACATTCAACAGGTTCGTTTGCAAGTTATTGGACGTAGATGGACCGATAAAAGACGAGTATCAAGCCTACTTCTTGTTGAATTCACTTTCAGGGTTGTATGAGTTATTTAAAGACTTGTTGTGCACAAGCAGGGAGACCATCAGTGTTGAAACCGTCATCTCAGCCCTTCAGTCGAAGGCGATGAGAAAGAAGAGTGGTGACATGGGATCTTCTTCCAATGCATTGGTTATGATGGGAATAAATTCTGAGTGGGGTGATAGACCATTGTGATCGAGATCGAAGTCCAAGAGTAAGGGGAAGGGCAAGTTAAAGTGTTAGGCTTGTGGTACGTCGGGACATATGAAATGATATTGTAAGAATTCCAAATCGAAGAAAGAGAAGACATGTGAACCTTTAAGGGAGGCCAATACCGCAGAATCATTTGAGGGCGTCAGTAATGTATGCTAGGTCTTGACAGTGTCTAAGTTGGGGTTTCTTAGCGATGAGTGGCTCTTGGATCCAGGGGCTTTGTATCACATGTGCCTTGATCGGAGTGCCTTTAGTTCATATAGAGAATATGAGGGTGGTTAGGTATTTCTAGACGATGACTACACCTGTAAAGTTGTGAAAATTGGATCGGTGTGCATTTGGATGTTCGATGGGATTGAACGGATCTTAACAGATGTGAGACACACTTTCAAGTTAAAGAAGAATCTGATTTCTCTTGGTGCACTCGAGGTTATGGGGTGCAAGTTCCCCGGTTATGATAGGTTCTGCAAGGTTTCTAAGGGGGCACTCATCATTATGAAAGCACAGCGGCAAGGCAACCTTTACAAGTTGATTGGAATACTTCATCAGGTGGAGCTTCATCGACTATAGTGAATTTTACATCTGCAAGTATATGACATGCATTCGTAGGCCACATGAGCGAGCTAGGCATGAAGGTACTTTTCGATCGTTCTTTGATTTCAGTTTTTAAATGTATAGAATTTAGTATATACAAGCATTGTATATATGGTAAATAGTCTAGGTTAGCATTTAAATAGGGAAAACATGTTTATAAAGGGGTATTAGAGTATGTGCATTCAAATGTGCGGGGGCCATGGCCCGTTGTTTCTGTTGTTTCTTCCCCTCTTTTCTTTCCCTCTTCGAGCGAAAGAACAAAACCTTAGAAGATGAAGAGTAACGATGTTGATGTTGCTGCTCGTATGCTTATAAAGAGATATACGAGCGCTATATAGAGAAATGATCTAGTGGGCTAGTGTATCAGAAACTTTTAATAGACATCTAGTTGCATTTGAACTCGTTGGAATCCACATCACCTATCTAGACCGTCCATTTAAATCCAGTCCCTACTAATAGGATTTATTTAAGAAAAGAGAGTGGGGAAATTAAAAAATTGTAATTCAATGGCATTAAAAAATGAATGAACAAGATTCTCCCAGCAGATAACTCCATTCAACAATTCTCACTACTGTCGGATTGATGTGAGTTCTTCTAGTTAATGGAAAAATTGTGGAATGAACATAATGGACGATTCAAATTATTGATATTGATGCTAATGAAAATAAATGAAACTAGGTGCATCGGAAGGTTTCCATACATCCCACTAACTTATTTCTCTTTTAAATATTCTTAGAAAAGATTTGTTTAATACTACGTTGGAGTAAGATAATTCATGCTCGTCACTCAGTATTTATTCTCATGAAATACATGCAAATCAAATTTAACCGTCCAAGTTTTGAAAAATATTGTCTAAAGATAACAAAATTGAAATGATATTGATTAGATGTATGTAATAAATGATTATTAGAAAGTTGCTTATTAAACTTAGACCGTTGATTACTTTCCAGTTTATTAGTCCATTAGATGTCCACCATTAGGAATTCTGTTACGGGGTTGATCTAAAATAAAATAATAATAATAATTTAAAAAAATTTACCCATAAGAACAGCAAGTATACCGCTAGAGTATGTGTATTCAGATTTCTATAGACTAGTTGCTTAATTGCTATATCTTTTGTAGTCTATGTGATTGGACCCACTTCAGCTTGGAGGCTAAGTGTTTCTTGCTTAGTTTAGTTTAATTGCTAATTAGTTTTAATTAGATGAAAGTTTTTAAAAGGTCCTAATCACCCCCCAAGGACTTAGCCATAGTTCTAGTAATTCTGCTCTAAACTTCCACGCATAGTGTAGGGTGTCGTTTTAGACAATCCAAAGCAATTTTAATCTACCCCTCTTAAGAAAATCTCATCCTCGATATTTGAGAATGTATGTGTTAATCACCAATATAGCAAGCAATAAAAATCATCCCAATGTGCACTCTACCTTCAATATATCTCCAATACAACAAGATCGGCTAATAATCCTTAAATTATCCTTGTATCTCTAATATTATGATTAGGGGTCTAAAAGAGTCATCTTATTTTCCAACTCTTGACAAAATCAAGTGTTCCAATTCAGTCACCATTGAAATAGAGAATTTATTTTAATATTTACTAAGGTCAGGAATTGATTTTAATGTTTAACAAAAGTTGATAATTTATTTCGATTTCCATTGAAAGTTGGGTATTAATTCATTGTCTACCAAAAATACATATTTATATATTTTCCAAAAGTGGAATTATCATCAAGTCTTTAATTTCAATTCATAATAGGGGTATCTATGTTTTAAGATTTCTAAATTTCAATAACTCCTCGCACTAGGTCAGTATCGTAGGTTAATCAATCTGTCTATATATTTTAAGAAAATTTAGCAAAAATCGAGTTGACGGACAAATTGTCAATCTCAAAATTTTCATTTTCAAACTGAAAAATTAAATTACATAAAATTTTAAACTTAAATTTTTGATTATCTGTTGGACTACCAAAAAAATTTTAAAATAAAATTTCTCTATTTGATTAGGTTTCTATCTCTTTTAAGGTGGGAAAATCTTATTGTCCAGCAGTAGTTCATGCGATTTTCAGACTTTTGTTTGAATTGTGGTGATTTTTTTTACAATTGGAATTGCTCATAAATTTTATGGGGTTGTTTAAAGGTATGTTTGTGACTTCCATAAAAATTTGAAAAAAATTTAGACATAAATCTTTGTGGTTTTAATCAGAGATACTAATCTGGTTCAAAATTTCAGCCCTAAGGGCAAAACTTTATTAAAAAATTAGAAAACTCCACTTGCAACTATAATTCATTTGCTATTACTTGGGGAAAATATTGTTCCAAACCTCGGGAAGGTCCTGGAGAGTTTAAGTCTTATTTCTCAATAGATTCTCTTTGGGGTTTTAGTTCCATGGGGATTTCTGTTTAGCATATATTTTAAAATGGTGAAAAATTGTCTCCCATAGTACCTCCAAATTTGTGTCTATGTTCAATGACTATCTTATTAAATTTTTCCAGAAACCTTAGAACTTGGGTCTCTATATTCATTGCGTTATCTTGATTTGATGGAAATTTTTTCCTAAGTGGCAAAATCTCTAATTTCAAGATCCTACCTTAAATCACATGGAACTTATGTAAAGTCTTAGCCCAAGGCCCAATTTATATCATTTTCATGTATTGATACCAACTATAATGCCTTTAAAATTTAGCACCTGAGTATAGGGATTCTGATATTGAACTTAAGGGTGTTAGATAAATAATGAATGAATACTAATGATCACACCATATTTTTTTTCATTCAAATCACAATCACCTGATATACATCACGTAGAAGTAAAATAAATGAAACTTTGTATTTAGACTTCCAGTCATAAAATCAATTAAA
Organism: Liriodendron chinense; assembly: GCA_003013855.2. Taxonomy (NCBI): domain Eukaryota; kingdom Viridiplantae; phylum Streptophyta; class Magnoliopsida; order Magnoliales; family Magnoliaceae; genus Liriodendron; species Liriodendron chinense. Next base: position 1,034,472 of record ML058489.1, on the reverse strand, counting down.
TTGTCTTTAACGGTTAAATCTAATGGTCACTAATAGACCTTATTATATCAATGTCTTCAAACTTAAACTCGAAAGGAAACCTATGCTACGCATCTTCTAGAATTCTTCCTCTGAAAGCACCTCTTCCAAATCATCACCTGTAATTTTTTTATTTCGCATAATAAAAAGGTCAACAATAAAAGCCAGTGATATAACCTTGTATAGTTTAATACATGTAATCCAAATTATAAAATCGCATAAAAGCATTTTCATAGAAATATAAGATTTCGAGTATTCAAACTCAAATGAATATCAAACCAAAGCTTTTAAACCATGCATGAAATGCAAGATATACAAGTATGCATCAACTATCTCGGTATGATTTTCTGCAGAATATATAGGACCAATTTCATTTCAATCGAGCCTACATTAATAATAAAGTTTTGTCAAACCTGCAAAGATGGTCTTTTGTACATAACGGGGTACTCACCCAACCAGCCACGATTAACGGTTATCCATCGGACACGATAATATGGTATGTTATATACACTAAGGCACTTAACAAACTTGGCCATAATTGATAGAGTAAACGGTATATTGCACACAAGTGGGCACTCAGCTAAGGAATATTCCACACACTTGGGTGCTCATATAAACATAATTAATGGACTTATTGCACACACATCGGCACTCACCCTAAAGACACTATAGGGTCTGTTGCATACACTAGGGTGCTCACTCAAAAGGTAATACTGAAGTTCTTAAATCGTGCAATGCATGAATAAAATAAGGTATTTCACAAATCTTTTTAGAACTCTAACCATCGGCATTTCAACCCTTTCAAGACATAAAAAATAAGATTGAAATCAAATAAATTACATAATTTCTAAATGTGCAACGATGAACCATTAAAATCATAAACAAGATATGGCCAACAGAGAAATGATTTCCAAATTGGAGTATATTACTCAATCTTCTAGATACTAAATCGGATTTAAACAAGCTCACACCAACAAAAACAAGTTAAAATCAATTTTTTTTAATAAAATAGATCAAAACGTAAATTCCATATGAATAAAAATATGGAAAAATAAGATAAAATCCAAAACTACAAGTTAAAAGCCATATGAGACAACTCACTTGTTTCTTGATGTTGAAACAAACTCGAAATCAATGTGACTCGACCCAGTAAAATCCAGACTAAGTGACTCGACTCACTGAGTCAGCAACACTCTAACTTCTCTCTCTTTCTCCCTCTCAGTTCTTTCTTTTCTCATTTTCTTTCCTTTTTTTTTTCACATCGTTAATGGACCTAACTGGGATTCAGAATCAAAGTGACTTGAAACTGACACACCAAGTCCAATGACTTAGTGCCTCCCTTTTCTTCGAATTCCTCTATCAAATTTTTACATGTTTTAATCTCGGACTAAACTAGAGAATTTATAGGATTTTCAGGTGTTAACAACACTTTTGGAACTTCCTAACGTGGAGACTCAATGCCGGCTTGATGCGGTTGTGAATCATGCGCAAATACCATGTGGAAAAAGTGTATCTAACGTGATATTTGTTTAATCATTGGTTGTAGCACATGATATGGTTTCTTAGTTGTTTTACAAGGATTGAATACTAATCCTGAGGTCCACTTAATGAATGTTTCAGATTTTTGGATTGAACCCTGCACCAGATCGCACAACTCAAGTTTAAATTAGGGAAGAAGGGTCACTCTTTAATGGCAGATTCGTACCTATCATGTATTTCTTTAAACTGCTTCTAATGGATGGCGTAGATTGGTTAGAGGAGGCTTCTTGTAGCTTCAACTCAAAGCTTTGTCATGGTTTCCTTAGTGGTTCACGTAAGAAGTTGATTTGACTCATTATCGTAGGTCACCGTGGAAGACGACTTGAATTCCGGATCTTCTCGACGTTTGAGTGTTTTCTTCTGCAAGAAGAGATAAGAATGGATGATTAGGATCTTTCCGGTTTAGTCAGTTTAGATTTGTTTGAAGATTTTGCTATTACGGAAGTTTCCTGATAGCTTCTCTCAATCGTCGTTCGAAGGCGAGTCTTTTTTATTTTTATTTTTCTGGCATTGATAATATTTGAGAAATTGGACTACTTTGATTGCTTTCATGAACAATCTAGATATGTTGGAGAAAAGCACTCCCGTGTTGTAACCATACTCAATCGAAAGTGTCGGTTTTTTCATGTTTGAGGATAACAAGGATTCCACAATCATGAACGACTATGATTTGAAATTGTTTTGAGGCTTTCTGAAATTGTTTAAAGGGAGAGGTTGTGAAATTCTTGGTATGTTACATTTGTTTAACCATTGGAATATCTCAAATAGATCCCTCGCATGTGTGGTTATGTTGAATGACCGAGATTATTCTTTGTTGGTTGCGATCGGATGATTGCACAACTCAAATTCATTAAAGAAGTTCCACAAAGATTGCAGAAGGGTTTGGTTTTCGAATGAGACCTTGAAATGAAGGGTTTCAGAGAGATCTTTTCACACTAAGGCTCTGATCTCTATTTCTTTTAAAGTATGCATGTGCACACGAGTTGTGCACCCCGGGTGAGATCAAGAAGAAGTTGTGTTAAACTTGATCATGGATCATGTCCCTTCATGATCTGTTCATTGAATGGTTTAGATCCGATGACATTGATTCAATCAATAGTTTTTAACTCGAGTAGTTTTAAACGAGGTTTAACTTAAATCTGACAGTTGGATCGCCCTCCAATCATAGCTTAAGTGGCCTATGAGGTTTCTAGGACTATATAGGTGCAAGTGCATGGATGATCTCCCAAACTAACAGTTAGATCGCACTTTTAGTGAGCGGGGATGTACGATGTAGAATGCACATTCAACTAACATACTATTTTCAGTTTTAGTAACAATAGGAAGTATAAGATTCTTTTCTAGAATATGTGGACTTCAAAAATAGATCTCGACAGGTACCGGTGTAAGATGTAAACTGATAGATTCGTAAAAAATTGTTTATGGATCTCGGTGACAGATGTTATCTGATTTTAGGGTGGGTCATCTAACAGATATGATGCAAAATCTAATAGATGGTAGATCTTTTGAGTTAGGTCTCAAAATTGATAATGTACGGCTCAATTAATCTAACAACTCATTTTCTGAAGTTTCACCACGATTGGGTTCGTAGAAATATGTTTTTTGAGGTTTAGTATCGGATATGAATATATATATACCATGGAAAACTTAAAACGATTGATGGAACATATGTGATCATCAGAATTGAACTTTAACGGTGTAAAATGCTTCTTGGTATATTAGGATCTTGATGTAAGGTTTGGATGGCTTGATCTATGGATGAAGATCACTCCCAATGGTCAGATTTAGGTTAGAGTGTAGATAGATGGTTAAATTAAGCTTGATCGATGGATTTACACATGTATGATTGAATAATTATAAGCATACATACTCGTGTGTGTACACGTATAAAAACATCTTAGGTCATTACATTGTTAAAATAGGGTTGATTGATGGATTTCACAGGGCTCACCATGATGTGTTTGTAAGATCTACCCTAACTATTAGATATGTAATAATATGTTAGCCCAAAGAAAAAATAAAAACAAAATAGTTGACTTGTGATTCAAATAGGCTACACCAAAGGAAATAGATGGGAGAGAGACGTCCACCCTTGATTTTTATAGAGATCATCACACTGATTATATGAAATCCACTCCAACTATTATATGCCGCATTAAAATTTAGGTTTGGGGCAAACAAATTATTCCCATTTGTGATTCAGGTAAGCCACATCTTGGGAAATAGTTTGAAGGGTGAGCGTTGCCCTATTCATTGTTTCCAACCATGTGGTCCACAAGAATCACAAATGGGGCTGATTTTTGATTCCTAGCCTAACATGGGGTGAAGCACTTGATGGTCGGGATAGATTTCACATAAATATCATGGTGGGGCCTACTTGAGTTGTGAACCTATTTTCTTACATAACAACCTTAAGAAATCTAATGGAAATCTCTATTATAATCTAATTAGAGTTTTTTAAATAAGAGCCACTCCAATAAGCTCTTTTTGTTCCAGCTCTTGTTTTAAATAAACTTGTTTGGTAAAATTACTTTTTTAATACTAATAAAAGCTTTTATTAGAAATAAACACATTTGACAAAACATTCAAATATGAGTTTTTTTTTAAGGGTGGTTAATGTCTTTTTTGTTTTTTGAAAGATAATGCCATCTTATTAAAAAGAAAAATAGAAATAACAAAATGCTGGACCGCTGAGAGCAATCTAAATGGTTATTTAAAGGTTACAAAAACTTTAGTATAAGAGCAATCCAAATGGTTATTTTGGTGGATCTCACCATATATGGATCGTGCTTAAAATGTCAAAAGAATGGATGGCTACAATCTTCATGTTTTAAGACATTTGGGCCATCCATTATGTAGGACATTGGATGTGAATTGTCCATTGTATGGAGCCCACCTTGGATGTGAACCTTTCATCATGTGAGTCAAACCTCCAAAGTGGGTTGTTCATCATGCAAGGACTGTCTTGGATGTGGACTATTCATCATTCTGGGCCCACTTTGATGTAGGTTATCCATCATGTGTGGCCCAACTTCAATGCTAATTGTCATTTATGCTTGTGTACCCCTCAATGTCCACTACACATCATCTATCACGTGGAGTCTACATTTGATGTGTCCACTGTGTGGACCCTACCTTCAAAGTGGATTGTCCATATAGGCCCATTTTTGACATCCACCATCCATCATGTGGGGCGTACCTTCTATGTGGATCATCTATGATGTGAGCCACTTTTGATATGGGCCACCCACCATGAGAGACCTTGGATGTGGACTGTCCATCACGAGAGGCTACACTTTAATGTGGGTGATGCATCATATGAAGCCCACTCCGTCCATTATGTAGGCCGACCTTGATGTGGACCATTCATTGTGTAGTAGCTTGAAAGTCTTTGATACTACGATGCCATACTTTGATGTGGGTTATCCATCATGTGGGGCCCAACTTTGATGTGGACTATTGAGCATGTGGGGGTCTACTTTCAATATGGATCATTTATCATGCGGGTCCACCTTTGGTGTCCACCATCCATCATGTGAGTCCTACCTTTAATGTGGATCATCTATCAAGTGGGGCCCACTTGATGTGAATGGTCCATCATGTTAGGTCACACTTTGATGTGGGCCGTCCATCATGTGGGTCCCACCTTTCATGTAAACTATGCATTATGTGGGCCTATCTTGGTGTGAACTATTCATCATGTGGGGCCCAACCTTCAATATGGACCACTCATCATATGGGCTCACATTTGATGTCAACCTTCAATGTCCACCATCCATCATGTGGGTCCCATCTTTGATGTGGACCATCCATTAGATTGGGGCCACAATGCACATACTTATGGAGCAAAAATAACGAGTGAAGGAGACGGGGAGATGAAAAAGCATTTTTGATATTTTGTAATGCCGATAGAAGAGAGTATTTATGGTATTTTGAATTTTTATTTTTTTTACTAAAGAACCACCTTTACCCACGGAAGCCAATAAGAGTTTTTTTTGAAAAATTACCCTTACAATTATTAAATTGGAACTTATTTATCATTTTCTAAATGCATAAGTTTCTTTATTAGACATTTGGTTACAAAACAGCATGGCTGCTTTTACAAATAAACTAACAAGTTCTACAAAGCAGAAATGCCAAACAGCAGCCCCTTAGACTAATGAGGTAGGTTAGAAAACGTTTTTGAAAAGATATCGAAATGTAAATTATATAGTAATTAGGCAGTTTTCTTGTGAAATTTTAAAAAAAATAATAATCAAGAATCATCCAATCTTCTTCAATTAAAATGGATAAGAAAAAATATTTTTCTTCGGAAGCTGATTGCGTGGTGTGCCGACCTCCATGGTGTGTTGACATCACCAAGCTCTGTGGGCCCCATAATAATGTATGTGTTATATCCAAACCGTCCACCCATTTCAAGATTGTTTTAGAGCAAGGACCCAAAAATGAGGCGGATCTAAAGTTCACGTGGACCACACCTCAGAAAGCAGTGAGAATGATGACAACAACCTTTAAAACCTTCCTAGGGCACACCGTGGTATTTCTTTGCCATCCAATCTGTTCATAAGATGACACACACATGGATGAAGAGAAAACACGTTTTCAATGTTAGGAGTTCAATCCCCACTGCTTTCTGTGGTGTGGTCCACTTGAGCCTTCAATCTACCTCATTTTTAGCCCATAGCCTAAAATGACCTCACAAAATGGATCGACGGTGTGGATATAACACATAGATCAATGGATGATAGATGACCAAAGCATGGGCCCATCCGATCAGTGAAGGATGTCAGACAGATGAGCAAACCAACGGTCGGCCCAACCTGGCCCGTTCACAGCCCTGTTTTGAGACTGAAAAAAAAAAAAAAAAAGCGGATGCTGGAGCTTTTAGTTTTGGCTCTGAAGTAGAAGGAAATGATTGTCAATATGTGCATTTCAGTTGCCTGTCCCATGATCTGGACCGTCCATTTTTTGGCCCAACTATGTATCAGCTATGACCAATCTCTTTAACCAATGATTTGGTGGGCTATTGTTGGATTGTTCATGTCCCAAAAAAGCAAGGGAAATGGACTGTGCTGGCCATCTGAACATTCATGGGTCAAAACTCACAAATGGAATGATCAAAGTCGTCCAACCACTTCAATTTTTGGACCATGTCTCAAAATTGCTGTGGCCCGCCGGATAAACCGTCCCAACCATCACGACCCCATCACTGCAGCCATAATCAGCTGGTTTCATCCTCTACAGCTGACTAACCAGGTGTTCCGATACGCCAAGAAGGCGGGCGCAAGCTACATCAACAAGCCGAAGATAAGACACTATGTTCATTGTTATGCATTGCATTGCCTCGACGGTTATTTTATTCATCACGTTTTATCATGATAAAATCAGAAAAATTGTTAGGCATAGTCTAAAATGACCTCACAAAATGGATCGATGGTGTGGATATAACACATACATCATGGTGGGACCCAAAAACTTGGTGACGTCAACACACCTAGGAAGAGTTGGCACACCAGGCAATCTGCTTTCCAAAAATCCACCGTAAATTATGATTTATTTTCAATATGTGACGGTCTTGCAACGGAGATTGAGATGGGTCTAGGTGGTGTGTGACTTCCCAAAAATCCACCTTCAATCAATATTTATTTCCAATATGTGACAGTTACGTGACATTCTTGCAATGGAGATTGAGATGGGTCTAGGTGGTGTGTGGCACACCACGCAATCTGCTTCACAAAAATCTACCTTAAATGGTGATTTATTTTCAACAGGTGACAGACTTGCAACGGGGATTGAGGTAGGTCTAGGTGGGCCTCCAGCTTTAATGAATCCACCTTGCTTCTGTGGTGTATGTCCCCTTGATGTTACTACTTACCATTGAGGGCAAAAGCAAGGCAGTTTGTTGATTATAATATATACCAACTGCACTAGCTCTAGTGCATTTCCCACCCATGCACTGATAAGGAACACCTGAAATATCAGAGCTGCTCAAACAACTCATCCTACTGAGGTTTCTAAGAAATGGGCTAATATGGGGCTATTTTTTATACCAACAGAGGGTCAGGATTCAATCAATTTAGTGCTCTTAGGAAATGTAGAGTGGACCCATTTAGTAAAGGACAGAAGAACACGAAAGAGTATTAAGATGAATATGATTTCCACATTTATTTTTATTCACTTTCCTTTTATATTCAAAATTAATTAGATTTTAACTAATATTGGATAGATTTGATTTCATTTTAATGTTTCTTTGCTTTATGTCATTCCTTCTCTATAAATTTAGAGCTATGCCTAACAATTTTTCTGATTTTATCATGATAAAACGTGATGAATAAAAACGAAAGTATGAAAATCATATTCATCCTTGTAATGAGTACCATACATAGTTTTAAAAATCCTTAGGTTGACTTAGAACTTGTTCAAGCTATCACGACTTGTTGAGATTTTGAGCCTGATTTGTTAGGAAGCTCAATCCCTATTTGGGACAACTCCTCGTATTCAGTTTACTCGATCCCAACTTTGAATGACTTGCCACAACTTCGGAAGACTCTATCTTCTAACACCTCGATATTTGTAACTAGAGTTCTATATTTGTGTCCTAAAAACTTAAGTGTTAGCCTTTGAGAATAATCCACATTTCACAGTGTGTGTGTGTGTGTATTTTCATAAGCGTTGCAGTAAAAGAAAAACAAATCAAGTATAAAGGGAATGTCCAAATTAATAACTTAATAAATCCAAGTAGTGATCATAAGACTTATATAAATCAAACATCTTAAAACAATTCAAATACAGAAGTGAAACTAAACCAACTATAAAAAAATTCTAAAATATAGTAAATCTTGAAATGCTTACTCATCCAGCTCCTCCACTCAATGGTTTTAACATTAGCATGTACCTATCTATCATTTAAATCACCTGCAATATCTGTTACGCTTTTACAGTGTCAATCGCTATCATAGTGATGAATCACCCTTTTCATAGTATTTTCTGAAAATGTTTGTAAATTTAGAAATTATGTCCATCCCATCTGTGATTGTTATATTAGACCATAGATATGTATTTCTAATAATTTATGTGCCACCGATAAATAATGTGGTGTCCCTTTAGCATCATATTGCAATTATCTAACCCAAGTGTGGCTGCGTCAGGTCGGTTGGTCCAGCGCAAATAACCATTTAGAAATAATGGGTCAGGTGACTTGGGGTTGGGTTTGATGAGTTTCCAAGTGGCTCAATTCCTGTCAAAAGGATAATGAGGTGGTAGGTAGGCCAAAATTCATGTACTGTCTTAGCAAACATGTATGTTGCTCCAGGCATCTGAAGTGTGACCAACGGCGTTGGGCACGTGACACCCAAGTTGTAAATAGACATTGAAGGGAGGAGGGGGTAGTTGCCACGAGAGGTAGTTGCAGCTGCCACACCTTGGCTTCACCCATGTTATAAACCCTCCTTGAGACCCTCTCCATCATTCACTCACTCACTGCAAAAATCACATCAATTCCCAAATCAAAAGAAAAGAGAGAGAGAGAAAGGAAAGGAGTGATGGCTCCAGCTACGCCCTTCCTACCGACAGCTACGAATGAGACGACACTCCGATCCAGCTTCATCAGGGACGAGGATGAACGTCCCAAGGTTGCTTACAATCAGTTCAGCAACGAGATCCCCGTCATATCTCTGGCAGGCATCGACTCTCCTGATGGACGGTCGATTGTCTGCAAGAAGATCGTCGAAGCGTGCGAGGACTGGGGGGTCTTCCAGGTGGTGGACCACGGCATCGATTCGGACCTTATTTCGGATATGACTCGTCTCGCTCGGGAATTCTTCGCTCTGCCTGCTGAGGATAAGCTCCGATTCGATATGTCTGGTGGGAAGAAAGGCGGTTTCATTGTCTCCAGCCACCTTCAGGTATCTTTCCTTCTCTCTGATTTTATTGGACGGTCTGATCGGCCGTACTAAGTGGGGCCTACTAACGTGGATGATAATGAAAATCCGTGGCCCCCCAAGAAGTTTTCAATTGTGGGTGTTCAATCCTCACTATTTCTTGTGGTGTGGTCCACTTGAGACTTGAATCTGTCTCATGTTTGGGATCTTGTTCTAAAATGATCTGGAACAACAGATGAACGGAGTGGATATAGCACACACGTCACATTGGCCCCACAGGACTTAGGGCTTGTATACCTCGTTAAATTTTTACATAGGGTTACTCTCTCTAATGTGGGGGAAACCACTGAACTTGCATGAAATCCAGTCCGTCCATCAGGTACACCATCTTCGTTTTGGACTAGATCTTAAATATCAGTCTAATTCAACACTTAAGTGGGCCACCCCATAAAATTCACGTGGTATGGTCCACATGGGTTTTGAAAGGCTGTGATTTGTGAGTACGTCGTTCTTCTTGGTTGCGTACATCGGATGTACACGTCGTTACCAAATAACCAAGAGTAGGTCATTTAAAGCGGTCGTGAGATGGGCTGGTGGTGGGTCTTCATTCGTCCAAACGCGTGACATTTGTAGACTGCCACGTCATTTGACTGGCCGCCTCCCTGTACGGAGCCAATAGAATCGCCTCTTGACCATCTACCTGTTTGTCAATTCCAATTCAAACGAGTGACGGTCGAAAATCCTTTCTTTTTCATTTTCAATGGCTGGCATTCAGCGACGCATGCTCATAATGGCGGTAAAGCTGTTTAATCACGTAATTTTCTCATCATTAATGAGGGGAGCTTATTCGGTCACATCTCTCGGTCCGGCAGTTACGGTGGGGCCCACCTTGATGTATGTGTTGTATATCCACGCCGTCCATCCTTTTTGCCAGCTCATTTTAGGGCGTGGGCCCAAAAACAAAACACATCAATAATAATAATAATAAAAAAAAAATGTACGGCGTGGGTATACAAAACATACATGAAGGTGGCCCCACGGTTTGACTTGACCGAGATAGGTGCTACCACTAAGCGACTGAATCGTCGACGCAAAGATATCTGACCTGTAAATAATGGTGTACGTTCAATCAACACTGTTTTCTTGTGGTGTGGTCCACCTGAGATTTGGATCTGTCTCATTTTTGGGCCCATGCCCTAAAATGAGGTGGAAAAATGGATGGACAGCGTGGATAAAACACATACATCATGGTGGGGCCTACACAGCTTTGACACCAGCCCCCTGGCTGTTGTTGGGGTCACTAGCTAATCCGCGTCCATCCATGGCAGCGCAAGGGAAGCCGCCCCATCGCCTGACAATTCATGGAGCCCACATGCGGCAGAATGCCGGGTGTGCCGCACACCACAGACCTCGATGGTGTGTTGACATTACTAATTTCTGTGGGCCCATCATAATGTATACGTTATATCTACACCGTCCATCCTTTCGGCCAGTTCATTTTAGGGCATGATCTACAAAACGAGGCAGATCAAAAGCTCAAGTGGACCACACCATATAAAACAGTGAGGACAATGCCGTGATGTTTATTTGCCATCCAACCGGTTGATAAGGTCACACAGACGATAGTGGATTAGGTGAGACCCCGGCCTCCTCACCCAAGACGGTGCGGCCCTTACCGTGGGGTTACTGTAGGGCCCACCTTGATTTATGTATTATGTATCCATGCCGTCCATCTATTTTTACATATCATTTTAAGGTACTTTACAAAAAATGGAAGCAGATCCAATTATCAGGTGGACCATACCATAAGAAACATTGGTGATTGACCGTCCTACCATTAAAACTTCTTAGGGCGCATTTCTGTAGTTTTTATTTACCATCCAATCCATTGATAAAGTCACATAAGTCTGGATGAAAGGAAAAAAAAAAAAAATCATCTTGATCCAAAACTTTTACTGTCCATTAATGGTCAATCAACACTGATTCCTATGGTTTGGTCCACCTGATAATTGCTGATAATTGGATCTGCTTATTTTTCCGGAGGATGGATCTGGAAAAACAGATGGACGTGTACATACATAATACATACTATCTCGGATGAGGCTGGGTTGTCACCTAATCCTCTCTCATGCCTGGATAAAGGGAAAATCCAAATATCAACTTGATACAAGTCTTCTGACGCGACGTGTGCGATTGTGACGTGTGCGATTGTTCTGCACTTCGGACCAAAACGTAGGGTTTTGGAGAGTCCGCGTCTGCCTCTGAAAATATGCATTATATATAAACTTAAATTAATTGTCATATATTTATTTATATGTAATCGGGTAGACGTGGGGTTTGGGTATTGCGCTCAGCTACGGTCGCCGTACCCTACTTCCTAGCCATCTGATTGTTGGCACGTAAGGCCTACTCAAAACTGGGCCTAACAAAATTCCACACAACAACCTGTAAACCCACATGAAATCCGTAAAAAAAATCCATCTTCAGTCTGTCTTGATTGTATTAGGTCACTAACGGGTTGGGTTGAGTCAATGTTTTACATGTGAAACCCATTTAACTCATTAGTAATGATATTTTGATAATTATGTTTAGTGTGTTGAGAAATTCCTCAAATGCTAAGATAGCTAATAAGACTCTCTCTCATATTTTAGAGTTTTCTCTATCTTTCCACCTACAGCTCTATATGGCCACACTCCAAAATCTCCGGTTGAATCGAGCACCTTCCCATCTCTATGCCTACAAAGCATCACCCATTTATTTAATGAATTAAATAGGTTAAGTTGTTAGTTACCCATTAAATTAACAGATGAGTTTGTTTTTTAGATCACGACCCATTAGTTAACAGGCTACATTTGGGTGAGGGCATTTTTGACATGACACGAATACAATAAAACATAAACAAATACGGTTCAACACAACCGGTTGCCAGGCCCACTCAAGGCCAAGGCAGTAAAAAACGGTTAACGGTCAAATATCCAGTGGAGAAAGATAAGCCATCCAGGATATGGTTTTTGTATGTGAACCATATAAAGTGGGTCCCCACCCATCCAAACCGTCAAAATGAAGGTTGATGACATCTGATGCACACATCAGTGTCCCGAAATGGCGTGTATGGTGATTGGACGATGATCTGTCTTCCTCTTGCAGGGTGAGGCCGTACAGGACTGGCGGGAGATTGTAACGTTCTTCTCATACCCGATCAGACTCAGAGACTACTCGAGGTGGCCCGACAAGCCGGAGGGATGGAGAGAGGTGGCTGAGAAGTACAGCGAGCGCCTCATGGGGCTGGCCTGCAAGCTGTTGGAGGTGCTGTCGGAGGCGATGGGGCTCGACAAGGAAGCTCTGACCAAGGCCTGTGTCGACATGGACCAGAAGATGGTAGTGAATTTCTACCCGAAATGCCCCCAGCCCAACCTCACCCTCGGCCTGAAACGACACACCGACCCTGGCACCATTACTCTACTGCTGCAGGACCAGGTTGGAGGCCTCCAGGCCACCAAGGATGGCGGCAAGACCTGGATCACCGTCCAGCCCATCGAAGGAGCCTTTGTTGTAAACTTGGGTGATCATGGCCATGTAAGTATTTTACCATATCAGAAAGAGAAAAAAAATTGAACGGTCTGATCATTGTGTGTGTGTGACTGGACCTATACTCAGTGGGTTTTATTACTCAGATTAGTCCAGTGTAACTTGGATCTTAGCCAATTCATCTATGACTGGGGTGAGACCGACCCGACTCGAGACTGACCGAGTCTGATGGAGTCACCTTCGATTTTCTGAAATAACTTGTAAAGATTTTCGCCGGACCCTCAAGGAACCCAAAAGATGGAAATCTGAATTGATGATAAAGCAATCCAAATGATCATGTTTATTTCTCTCTCTCTCTCTCTCTCACACACTCTCTTGCTCTCGCTCTGACTCTGTGCTCTACTCATGGCAGTTTCTTAGCAATGGGAGGTTCAAGAACGCGGATCACCAAGCGGTGGTGAACTCGAACTTCAGTCGCCTATCCATCGCTACATTCCAGAACCCGGCTCCAGAGGCAATCGTGTACCCACTTGCGGTGCGGGAGGGAGAGAAGCCAGTGATGGAAGAACCCATCACTTTCACAGAGATGTACCGAAGGAAGATGAGCCGAGATATAGAGCTCGCCAATCTCAAGAAGCTCGCCAAGGAGGAGAAGCAAGCTGAGGAGCTTGAGAAGGCCACTGTCCAGAACCAAGCCAAGCCCATTGATCAGATCTTTGCTTAGAAGGAAGAAAAGAAGCTGCAAGGTAGCAGTCGTGGCTAGATGACCGTGCTACAACAGTCTGGTCTCTTTCTCTCTTATAGATAAATATATATGTTGGAACTCTATGTGGGTAGATTTAATAATGCATATAGAGAGTAATGTAATGTTTCTTTCTTTAATGAAGCATTTTCTTTTTCAGTTGTTGGTGGTAGTTGAGATGATTATGATCGATGATCAGTCGTTGGAATGCAGTTGATTTTGGCTTCACTTCATAATCATTGAAGATTAGGCTGTTTTCGTTAGAAAAAAAAAAAAAAAAAATGACAAACCATTCCTATCCATTCAAATCCGGAACCCCAGAGGATGGTGACCAACATACCCCAACTTCATCATATGAGCCCCACACCTTTAAAGGGGTAGTTTGGATTGGGGAATTCGAATGCTGAGGTTTTTCTTACTGCCTGCTAACCTCTCAATTCCAACATCTAGAGGATGGTGAGTGTTATGGGTAAATTCGGGCTGAGCTCAAAATATGGAAAGCTTTCCACTGGGGCTCATCTACAATGATTATGGACCGATTATTTAAGAGAGGAAGCTAAGTCAGGCCTCGATCCACTTGGGCTCGGCATTCAGCATTCTCGGGCTCTACATTCAGCCCTCTCGACCTTGGCCCACCTCAGCTCAACATCTGGCCCGAGGCTTGGCCTCATCTGCCTTGGTTTGGATAAAGCTTATCCCTCTTGATAAGATAAGGATAAAGCTTATCCCATTGATCCAGATAAGGATAAGGATAACCATTGATCCAGATAAGGATAATAATAACTATTGATCCAGATAAGGATAAGGATTATCCCAACTTAAATCTCTCAAATAATTATCTATAAAGAGGACTCCCACTCTCTCTCTCTCTCGAGGTAAGCAATCCACCGTCATTAAACCTCTAATAGCCTTCTCTTTCAGTATCCATACTGACTTAGCCATCGGAGGGCCGTAAGCCGGGCCAACCGGCGGCGGTCCTAACCTTTGTTAGTGGTTGCAGGTCCCTCAATCTACACCATTTATCTCTGAGTGGAGATTAGACGATGAAGAATCAAAGTTGGTCCCTGACCAACAGCTGTGAGCCAATTTTTGGCATCAACAGATTGACGCCGTCTGTGGGAACGACTAGATCGTTCACTTGATTATTTCTTCGTCATTCAATCGCTCTTTACCTCACAAATTAAGTGGCTCCGCCGTATACATTTCATTCTTCCACGTTGTCATCAGATTTCACTACCGAAAGAACAAGAAGAAGGAAAAAACCATCAGTTTTCAGCAAAAAAAAAAAAAAAAAAAAAAAAATCCATTTTCCTTTTCATTTTTCAATTCCTGTTTCAAATCCAACAAAATAAAGAAAAAGGGTGGAAAAGAAAAAAAAAGGAAAAAGGAAAAAAGGGTGAAAGATCTGAAACATCGTGCAAACTCCACCGTCCGATCTCCATCATCGGTTCATATGAGTCCCGAGCTGCTTCTGCTCTTGCTCCGATGTCGCCGGCGATGGTAGATTTCAGATCCCCGCTTCAAAACCCTAACCCTAATTCTAAAAGCCAGACTCATCTCTCTTCCATTTCCAGACGCCCTATCAATCTCTCCCAACCAAACATGCCGTCTTCCACCGATGGCAGTTCCCGTAATTTCGATGCCGATGGCAGTTCCCGCAATTTCGGCAGCTCTTTCGCTTCTCCACTGCCGGCGGTGGCGCCGTCGGTATCGGGATCGTCCAGGCCCAGGCTCCTTAAGGTGAGGCGCCATCTGGGTTCCCAACAAAGCAAGCCTACGACGCCAGCTACGGCCGGTCGGGCCAATCCCGGCTTCAACCCATTTCGTCCGGCCGTGGCGGTTCCGGAGAGTTTGGATCAAGGGGTTGGTGGTAGAATGCGGGACGTGGAGGGTCTGGCAGGTTCGAGTTTCAATTTGTTCCGATCAGGTGCGGCGGTCTCGGACGGCTTGGATGGAGCTGATTTGGGTTTCGATCTGTTCCGGCCAAGGGCGCCAGTTTCAGACGGTTTGGATCAAGGCGATGATGTCAAAATGAGGGGTGTGGAGAGTATGGTTGATTTGGGTTTGGATATTTATGGGACGAGTGAGTCGGTTTCAGAGGGTTCAGATCGAGGTGATGGCACTGGAATGAATGCGGCGGCGAGTCAGGTTGATTTGAATTTTAATCTTCTTCGGCCAAAGGCGCCTGTTTCGGATGGTTCTGATGGAATGGATGATGTAAGAATGCAGGCCACTTATGATTGGGCTGAACGTCTGTTTAGTCCGAGTGCTTCGGTCTTTGGTGGCGCAGAGCATCAGGTTGATTTGGGTTTCAATCTGTTTCGGCAGAGCGCCACAGTTTTGAGTGGTCTGGATCAAGCAGATGATAAAGGACGGGCACTGAAGGACCAGTTGTACAGCTCAAATAATTTCTCGTCGCAGGAAAATTAGGGTGTGGATGGTTCCAGAGGTTCGAAGTTGGAAAGCTTTGAGTTTGGGAAGTCTAATGATTCAGGTTTCAAGTTTGCAGCAAAGCCGTTCTCGAATTCGGATTCAGGAAACGTGCTTCCAGATGAGATGAGGAAGTTGAAAATTGGAAGTGAATCTGCATCTTCAAATGTGGACAGTTCAGGTTTTACATTTACTGCTGGCCGAAAGGGGAGTTCAAGCTCGAGTTCAAATTTGAATATGAATTTAGGTGAGGTTCCGAAGAAAGATGATGTTTTTGTATTCGGAAATAGCGAGAAGAAAAGTTCTGTTTCACGAACAAACTCAGCGGATGAAAGCAAGATGTCTGGGCTCCCGGATGAGATAAGGAAATTGAAAATCGATGAGAAAGCTAAAGGTACTTCCCATAACTCTAAGATGGATGGAAAGGTAAATTTTGTCTTTGGAAGCAATAAGAACTTAGCTAGTTCTTTTGGTGGGAGCACAGAAACTATTCGTCCTGATGAAATGAAAAAGTTGAATATCGGATTCGCAAGTTTAGAGTGGAAGGTACCACTTACGATCCACATGATGGGAAGATAGATGGCCGAGTACCGGCATGGATCTAAACCTTCAAATGATTGCAAAGATTGCGGCTGTTTGCAATGATGCTGGGATTGCACACTCAGGCCATCAGTACATTGCCAGTGGAATGCCAACGGAGGCAGCTCTGAAGATAAGGTGTTCGTCAAAATCACCATCTGCCCTACAAACACAACAACCAGATGGGAAGATCTCCGTCATCCATCAACTGGGCGCCTCGGCCTAAACAGTCGGCCTAGGAACTCGGCTAGGCTGTCGGCATTCACCTCGGCTCGGCCTATTCAACCTCATTATTTTGGCACACGGCATTAGGTACTCGCCCTCGGCTCAGCCTTGGGAATTCAGCCTACTCGCCCTCGGACTGACACTCGCCTCAGGAAGCTACGCATAGGAGCTCGGTCCCATCGCTATTTATGGTTCACCCACCTACGCTCAGCAACAGGCCTCGGCTTTGTTGGCCTTATCACTCGGCTCATCATTTGGCGCCCGTCGCCCTCGGATCGACACTCACCTCGGGTATTTGGCAGATGTCCTTAGCATCGTCCTGAAGAAAAAAATATGAAATCAAGACACTGGCCCATAAGGGCCATCCCCGCAACTATATAGCGCGGCGAAATCTCTCCTCCAAGAAACATGGCAAATCTCCAGGTCAGCAAGACTGACCATGACGGGATCAATCGTCTTAGTGCCCTAGACTAAGAGTCAAAAGACTGACCTGGGCAGTCGGAAGTGCCCTAGACCAAGAGTCGAAAGACCGACCTGGGCAGTCGCAAGAGCCCTAGACCAAGAGTCGAAAGACCGACCCGGGCAGTCGGAATGGACAAAAGAGTCGGACCAAAATGCAAAGTGTCCAAAGGTCACCTCTATATGTCGACCCGTATAATTAACAGAGCCTATGGGCCACCCTACTAGGCCGACCTCATGCAGTTGGCCAAATTCAAATGTCAGCTCATCCATTTCTCTTTACTCTCAAGCCGAGCAAGTCAGGCTCGAGAGTAGGGGGGCTTCTGTTATGGGTAAATTCGGGCTGAGCTCGAAATATGGAAAGCTTTCCACTGGGGCTCATCTACAATGATTATGGACCGATTATTTAAGAGAGGAAGCTAAGTCAGGCCTCGGTCCACTTGGGCTCGGCATTCAGCATTCTCGGGCTCTACATTCAGCCTTCTCGACCTTGGCCCACCTCAGCTCAACATCTGGCCCTCAGCTTGGCAAGAGGCTTGGCCTCATCTGCCTTGGTTTGGATAAAGCTTATCCCTCTTGATAAGATAAGGATAAAGCTTATCCCATTGATCCAGATAAGGATAAGGATAACCATTGATCCAGATAAGGATAATGATAACTATTGATCCAGATAAGGATAAGGATTATCCCAACTTAAATCTCTCAAATAATTATCTATAAAGAGGACTCCCACTCTCTCTCTCTCACTCTCTCTCTCTCTCTCTCTCTCTCTCTCTCTCTCTCTCGGTAAGCAATCCACCGTCATTAAACCTCTAATAGCCTTCTCTTTCAGTATCCATATTGACTTAGCCATCGGAGGGCCGTAAGCCGGGTCAACCGGCGACGGTCCTAACCTTTGTCAGTGGTTGCAGGTCCCTCAATCTACACCATTTATCTCTGAGTGGAGATTAGACGATGAAGAATCAAAGTTGGTCCCTGACCAACAACTGTTAGCCAATTTTTGGCATCAACAGTGAGCATAAAAGAATCGTAGTAATTTAAATGTCTATCCGTCATTGCAATACAAACAAAATTGGGGATTTTTTTTTAATTTCCAAAAGAATGATGAAATTTCACTCTAATACCCACAAAATACTTCCCAAATCTTGGTTATGTTGAACCTCTAAATTATACATTTTCTAACCTTAATGCATCACATATTATGCATGGTTTTCATGTTTAAAATACTACTCTGATGCATGATTTGTGATTGTAGGAATGAGATGGAGATTTCATTGATTCTAGGCTTAAAAAAGCACTTTACATACATTGAAGAGCAAGGAACCAAGTACTAAAGGATGGAAGAAAGAAGCAAGAGAGAAAAGGAAGAAAGAAGGAAGTGGTCCAGAAATCAACACTGCAGACCGGCCAAGGCACAGGACCGGTTGTCCGACCGGTCTGCAATTCAACAGAGACCCCCATTCATTGGATCAAGACAGACCGGTCGTCAGACCGGTTGACTCCCACTCAGACCGGTCGTCAGACTGGTCGAGCACTTAATAGGGGAAGATGAAAAATTTCAAAAGCTTGCTAGACTAATTTTGCCGTTTTACGACCGGTTGTGCGACCGGTCGTCGTGAGCTTAGACCGGTCTGACGACCGGTCAGCTGCGTAACAGAGCTTGTTCTACAAGCTCCGATTTTCTCTACTCAACTCTGTGATTCCTTGCACAATCTGCAATCTTCCACACTATTCTATAAAAGGACACTTAGGGCCTCTTCTAAAGGCATCCTAAAAGAGATTGGAGGTCATGGAAAGTAAAGGAGAGCACTGTGGAGCGTCTACAACTCCGTCGATTCCGATTTTTCTAGTTTTTCATGCTTTTATTTAGTTTTTCTTTTGAATTCTAGTTATAGTATGACAATGCTCGGCTAGAATCTCTCAGTTAGGGCTAAGAGGTGAAGCTTGTAACCAATTTTATGTTTAATTTAGTTTGATTCAAGTACTTTCACTTTAAGTTTGGATTTTAAATGTTCTAGTTTGAATAAAGTTGATATTTTTAGAAGTTTTATGAGAGTTCATGTGCTCCGGACATGGATTCCTTGCAATTCTTTGAGATTATCATGTTTGACTTGATTAAATTTGAATTATGGTAACTCTTGAGCATGCCATAGTCCATAGGCATAGCTGTTACTCCGAAGGCTATGATTTTAAATGCTATGTGATTGAATAGGACTAGAACTTGAAAGTTTAACTGAAGTAGGGTTGAATGTGCTTCAATGCTTTTTCTTCCAACTAGATGAGAGATAGAACTTTGAATCTAGTTATGTTTTGTGCTTGTATTGAATGAATTAATATGGGATTACTACAAGTGGATCCTTGAAAGCCTTAGTTCTTTTAAATTACAGATTTTTCTAAGTTACTGTTTTGAGTTAGTTTTCTTAATTGAATTCCCAAATTGTTCCAATTAAAGTTGCTGGAATACTTTAGAACTATTTATCTAATTCCCTGTGGATCGACCTTGGTCTTACCGAGAATTATTACTACATCGCAGCCTTACACTTGACGCGAGCGAACAAGTTTTTGGTGCCGTTGCCGGGGATTTTAGATAAACGGTTCTGGATTGTTTTAGTGACTGTAGAAGTAGAAGTAGATAAGTTTTTTTTTTTTTTTTTAATTTCCTAGGACTAACAATTTGTTTTGCTTTGTAGGAATTCTTCCATAGTTCAAGCAAATCGGGCAATATCATTCTAACTTAGTACTTTTTACAGATTTTTAGATTTTTGTTAATTTCTGTTTTAGGACTTAGGATTAGTTTAGTTCTTAGTTGTGTGGTTTATGTCCCGTTGGGAACGTGACCACACCAATCATCTCCAATCCGAAGGTGGTCTAGTTGGACCATTATTAATCCATAAACGAGTCCGAAAATATGAAGAGCATTGTGATAGTTTGGGGAGTATGGATAAAAAACCTTTAGGGAATCCTCCCCCCTACTCTAACTATAAACGCAAATCAAGATAGAGTAGGAGAGAATGAGGTACACAATATTCCTCCAATGAGATCTTTACGGGATTACCTACAACCGACCTATACAACTACACCCTCATGTGTGGTCTTACCACCAACCGGGGGAAATATTGATATAAAGTCGGGTGTGATTCAACTTTTGCCAAAGTTCCATGGGCTAGACTCTGAGAGCCCATATTTACACTTAAAGGAATTTGAAGAAGTGGTGGCTACTTTGCAATATGCTAATGTTTCAGAAGATGCCATTAAACTTAAATTTTTTCCCTTTTCATTGAAAGAAAGAGCCAAGAGTTGTCTCCACTCTCTTAGACTACACTTGATAGGGTCATGGAATAAGATGACCCGGAAATTCTTGAAAAAGTTCTTCCCGGCTCATAAAACAAACACCATTCGAAGAGTCATAATGAACTTTTCGGTTAAAGAGAATGAGTCATTCTTCCAATTAATGTTGGGAAAGGTTTAAGGACCTCCAACTTGCTTGCCCACATCACGGCTACGAAAGCTAGCGAATTATAAACTTCTTCAATGATGGATTAAGTTCTAACATGTGCCAATTTGTAGAAATGATGTGCAATGATGAGTTTATGAGTAAAAATCCAAATGAGACTTGGAGTTACTTGGACATGTTGGCTGAGAATGCCTAATCATAGGATACTTCAGACTAATCCAGTAACCTCAAGCCTCCTCAACAAAAGGACAAATGAGGCATTTACATCCTTAAAGAGGAAGATGATGTTAATGATAGGCTAGCCAACCTCACAAGGAAAGTCGAGGCCATGGAACTTAGTAAGAGTGGAGTTTCAAAGTCCAATGAAGCTATTGAGAAAATATGTGGAATTTGTGCCACTAATATACACGCTACGCAAGATTGTCCTACAATTCCTGCATTTCAAGAGGTGTTACAAGAACATGCAAATGCCACATATGGATATCAACAGCCTTTTAATGGACTGATGGGTAACACGTATAACTCTACTTGGAAGAACCACCTAAATTTCAGTTGGAAGAATAATCCCACGGGTAATCCTACCAACTCTCAAGGAGGGCCACTGCTACAATCCGAAGATTGCACACCCAAGTGCAGGTAGCGAAGTAGTAAAATACTCGGTAAGACCGAGGTCGATCCACAGGGATTGGGGTTAAGAACACTTAGAGGAATTAGTTTAGGTGAGTGAGATGAAATCTGGTTTATCCACGAGAGTGGAGCAAGTTGTGTGTGGTGAGAGACAAAAATAGAAAAGGGGCTAAGGCATCAGGGATCCACCTTTGATTCATTCACAAGATTCGATTCGTTGGTCCAACTATAACTCAACTGGAATTGAATAAAGATTCATTCAAACCGGAAGATAAAACAGTTAAACTATTTGCATATTTCATAAAAGATGGTGATATGAACCGATTGATTTGACCATGAAGCACTCGTTAGTTGATCGCAGGGAATTCCAAGCATCCACTATGCCCGGAGTCGACAATGGATCAAGGAATTGTACAGATCAACAACTTTGCCAACAAGTCAACCGATAAGATCACAATTCATACGATCAAATGCATACTTACAAGATAGGAGGCTTTGATTGACCGATCCAACCGTTAAGATCTCGTCTATCGATCGCAGGGAATCCAAAGTATCCAATGTGCCCGGAGTCTACAATGGATCAAGGGATTTTACAGATCGATGACTTTACCTGCACTAGCTCGATGACCGTAGGGAATCCAAAGCATCCAACGTGCCCGGAGTCGACGATGGATCAAGGGACTTTATCGATCATGAACTAGCTAATTGGTGTGCAAGGGATCCCAAGCATCCAACGTGCCCGGAGTCGACGATGGATCAAGGGGCTTGCACAACAATAGCGTCTGCCGAGGTGGATAACCAAACCGATCAACCAAAGAGAACTCCCACATTTACACCACACAATGTTGAACCAAAAGAACCATATCTTGCAAATTTCTTCAAAGGCTTCACCCCTAGCCTTAGCTAGAGGTTTAGCCAACCATGCTACAATGGAAGACTAAATTCTCTACAAAAGAGAAAACTACTCTACACTACAAAAGAAAGAAAGAAAGAAAACTAAAGAGAAGAGAGGAGTTGTAGAGAATGGGATGATCAGAATGAGAGGGAGAGGAGCTTCTTTTATAGCCTCATGAGAATCTCCCAAGCCTAGGTGGCACACCAAAAGTTTCTTTAGGTTTGGGAATGAAGTTAGGCTTGGAGTGCCCAAAGCAAACTTTGCTTTTAGGTTCGGGCTTGGAGTTAGGCTTGGATGGACATGTGGCAAGAAAAGAACTCCAATCCTAGGTGTCACTCCAAGCCTAAAGCAAACTTTTCTTTTAGGTTTGGGCTTGGAGTGAGGCTTGGATGATGAGGTGGCATTCCAAGCCTTACACATGTGTGGGGAGAGAGAGAGAGAGAGAGAGAGAGAGAGAGAGAGAGAGAGAGAGAGAGAGAGAGCTCCTCTCTTGCAGCCATGGTGGAGATGAGGCACGTCCACTGTTTGGGATTGTTGCTAGCCATTGAATGGATTGATGTGTGGCCCTCCTTACAGGACACGGATGGTGGAGATGACGTCTCCAACTGGTGCAGCTAAGACGTGCTTGCAGCACGTGTAGGAGTGGACGCTGGTGCTCACTGGACAGCTGGTTGGACGTCCACTGCTGGACATGTTGATGGAAGGCTGGGGAGCTTGGTGAGGCAGATGAGGGCAGCAATGATGGACGGCTGGAGATCAGGTAGTTGTTTGCTGTAACGTCAACTGCTACATGCTGGACGGTTGGATTGTGGCCTATCTTGATGGACGGGTGAGCTGGTTCAGCTCACGTGCAAGGTGGGGCCTGCTGATCTTGCTGGATGCCAGACACCATGGACGGCTGATGTTGAAGCTGCTCCTTGTGCATATGGACAGTTGATAGCTGGAGCTGCTGAAGTGATGGATGGTGGATGCAGGTAGTTGCCGCTCGTTGGATGGGAGCTGAAGGTGGTGTGGGGGCCACTGGAATATGGGATGGACGGTGGAGATCACTGCTGGACCCACGGCTGGTACGTGCTACAGCTGGGACGTCCACAAGATGGACTGGATGGAGGTGGCTTTTTAGCTGGTGGAGCCCTCTTGACGATGTTAATCATCTGGCCACTGGATTGGAGATGAGGGACGTCCTTGATTGGATCTGGATGTGGATGGTTCAGATGAACGGCGCTGGAGATCTCCAGCTACTGGACGGTGAGGATGGAGTTGCTACACGTGCAACAGGTGGGGTCCGCCCTCAATGGACGGTCTGATAGATCTGGTGGACGTTGAACTGCTGCTGGATGCCATCTGCTCGTGAGAGAGATGCAGAAATTCTTTCCATCTGCTACACTTGTTGGATCATCTGGATGAAGGAACAGTTGTTTGGGAGATGAGGTGGACGGAGGATTGATGGCAGCTTCTGGTTGAACAGGAGCGGACCGCTGGATGTTGAAGGCTGATCAACGGCTGAGATTTCCTGCTGTGGTGATCACCTGATGGTGGTTGAATGTGATGATGATGGCGGCGTCTTTCATCAGCTGGGATCCATGGACGGATGTTGATGGTGGGCCACTTGATGGACGGTTGCTGTCTTGGCAGCTGCTGTTGTTGCTGGACGTGAGGTGATGGAGGATGGACGGTTGATGATGATAGATGAAGCTGATCTCCAGCTGGACGGTGGAAATGTTAATGTCCCTTGAATGCTGCTTTGAGCTGGCACGTGTGGAGGATAGGTCTGCACATGCTGGATGGAATAGTGTTGGCCATTCACTGCAGAACTTGATGTGATCTCCAGATTTTGTGGACGACTGAGATGAAGCAATGCCGCTTCACAAGATGGGGAGTCCAGCACGTGTGATGGACAATGGATGAGATTGATGGTGGGGTTGCACACGACTCCAGCTTGATGGACGGTCCAGATGATGTGGACGATTAGGTGATGAAGCAGCTTTGCATCTGCAGCTTTGATGGACCGTTGCAGCTCCTTCTTCTAGCACTCAGATGCACGGTGGAGATTGCAGCACTACTCGCTGGATGTGTGGCTGGTACACACGTGTCGGTCACTCATGATGGATGGTTGGAGGATGGACGCTGGTCCTGATGGATGGATGACTTGGGATTTCAATGTTGTTGGTCCTCTCATGTCGTGCATGTGCATGGGCTTCATCAAATGGTTGATAGTTGAATGGATGGTGAAGATGATGGGATCTTCATCTGATCTGCACACAGCCTGGACCTCCAAAATGTGTGACCTTGATAAGGTCCTTCGGGGCATCTTCTTCTATCTCAATCATACAATATGGTCCAGCCTTCGACCTTTATATTTCAATTTCCTCTAGAGTTATCTCCATGCTTGATTTTGGTCTTTAAACGTATTGATTGGCTTGAATCTTGTCCAACCTCTCCTGATCACCTGGACATTGAAAAATCGCCTAATGAGGGATAATTAACTGGAAAAACAATGATATTGATCTTAACAACCAGGGTTAATTATACAATATTAGGTACTTATCAGCCATCCATGCAAAATATGGCCCTACCTCAATTCTCAATGGAGGATACTTTAAAGGCATTTATGTAAGGGCAAACGCAAATCAACCAATCAAATCAGTAAATGTTCCAAGAACTTAAAGTCTCGGTTGATGAGATTAAGGGACGCTTGAATGTTAGGGAAGGGACCTTTCCGGCCCAACCTCAGTCCAATCCAAAGCAAGTATATGAAGTAAGCATCCCTAATTTCCCCAACCAACATGTGGAGCAAGCCAAATCCGTCACCACTCTTAGAAGTGGTAAACAAATTGACAAATCTATTCCGGTGAAGGCCGACAAGCCTAATGATCTGGTAAATTCTGAGAATGAGGACGGATTTAACTCAGCCCCCACAAGAAACGGAACGCGTTTATAAGCCCGTAACACCATTCCCTTCGAGATTGGTTGCTCTAAAATCTCTCCCAAACTCTCATGATATTTTAGAGATTTTCAGAAAAGTCAAGATAAACATTCCATTGCTTGATGTCATTAAACAAATCCCTTCTTATGCCAAGTTTCTAAAGGACCTATGCACAACCAAACGCAAATATAATGAGCAATAAAAGGCCTTTTTGAATGAACAAGTGAGTGCCATTCTCACTCAAAAGACCCCCCCCCCCCCCCCCCCCCAAAAAAAAAAAAAAAAAAAATTCAAGGATCCCGGTAGTCCCACAATCTCATGTATCATTGGTGACTACTGGATTGAACTTGCATTGCTAGATTTGGGGGTAAGCATAAATTTAATCTCATACTCGGTATATGAGCAATTGAGTCTTAGTGAATTAAAACCCACCAAAACCACGTTGTAACTCGCTGATAGATCCATCCGTGTACCGAGAGGGATAATTGAGGATGTATTGGTCAAAGTCGACAAATTCTACTATCCGGTAGATTTCATCGTCTTGGACACACAACCGGTTATGGATGCTAGCACTCAAATACTGATGATTCTAGGCCGCCCCTTCCTTGCTACATCGAACGCAATTATAAATTGCTGGAATGGGGTAATGCAATTGTCCTTTGGAAACATGACGTTAGAGGTAAATGTGTTCCACTTGAGCAAAAGGCATAAGGATGATGACGATGCCCACGAGGTTGATATGATTGAATTAATCGTGGAAGAGGAGTTCGCTTTAAATCAGAATTTTGATAATTTAAATGTTGTTAGCTTTGATCCCTATGAGGATTGGGACGATGATGACGGTCCTCATGAGATAAACATGATAGAATCTAAGGAGGATGGGGAGTATTTCCAACGCAATCTACCTGAAAGCTTGGGGACATGTTGACACATTCCAAGGATTAATTCAACTCTATTATTAATGAGATCTTGGAAGTGTCAATTTCTGAAAATTTACTTAAGAAGTCCCTAATTTCTGATTTACACAAATTTGTTATGCAGGAATTGGAAGAATTGATGCTTGACTTGCCTATAGAGAGGCCAATTTCTGAAAGTGTAGAGGTTGAGGACCCACTCCAACCTACACAAATGCTTGAGAAGGAGGAAGACGTAAATGGTCAAAATCTGAAAACTTCCTCTCATGAGGTTTCCTACACTCTAGAGGAGTGTTTGGCATATTTTGAGGATTTGATTAATCCTATGATCCGTGACATTGTCAATGCCTTAAGGGAAAATTCACCGGTGCCCACGAAGACTCATTCAATGGAGTGTGAAACTAATTTATCAATATTGGAGGCACCGGTAGAATTTAAAAATGTGGAGACCATAACAACTTGTGAAGCAGAATTTCAAGTCTCCACACCCCTTTCGTATGTTCAAACTGATGAACACCACCTCTGGGATGACTCGTATTTGATAAATTTGTGCCCAGACAAGATGGAAAGGAGATCCATATTCAATGATTTCCAACCAATGCAATTCTCCTTTTCTAGTACATGTGACAATGTTATTGAGAGACCCGCTAAAATTTTTCAGCAGGATTTTCAATGGATTCGACTGATTAATGTCACCATTGTACTTTCCAAAGTAGGATGGTGGATAGTCTTATTGACAAATCTGTTACACCACCTGGTGATCCTGCTCAATTTTGTCCTTTTGGATGTTATATTGATGATTGACCTCCTAGTCTGATGGAGATTCTCTTTTTAAAAGGATAGCTTAGGTTTTGTCTCTTGCTTTAAATATGATTAGTTTTTGTTTGATTTCCTGTTTTAGGTTTATTTCGTTAGTAGCTTTAGTTGCCGGAGTTGTAGATTTTCATGATCGACTCTATCAGGTGACCACGTTCGCACTCTCCTTTATGTTATTGCTCTCATGTTATTGCTAGTTGCATATCTTTTGCATTGAGGACAATGCAAGATTGGTTGGGGGTAGATGGAATTCCTCATCTAGCGTTTGTGGACAATTTTCAAGCCATTATATGTGAAAATTTTTCAAATTTTTTTAAAAATTCAAAACTCTTTTGAAAAACCTTATTTCTATGCATTCGAGATGATACAGTATAAGAAAAGGAGATATGAAGTGATTAAATTGTAAACACCCCGTACTTCTCAATCTTAGGTGTTACTATTGAGTTAAGATAGGCATTTAATGGTGAAGTCTTTAGGATATGATAATCAGTTTTTCAGAAATTTACCAATTTTATGTGTCGGCACATTAATTAATGAAAAATCGAATCACTAATTAATAAATCACTTAAGATATTGTGTAGGTACATGGGTTGGATTTATTTGTGTGACCCAAGTATTAGTGATGGTGAATTTTACTATTTATAATATATAAAATAATAATACTAATAATAATAATCATAAGGATGATGATATTATTATCAATGTGCAATAAAATAAAAATTAATGGCTATATCAACTTTTAAACCAGTTAGAAAAAAAAAAAAATTAAAACAAATTAAAATTAAAAATACACAAAGAAAGTTAGGACAGTGCACAACGATAAACAATCCACTAGGATTGGTATACAAACCCTTTTTTCTAGGGATATTTACTATCCGTCTTAAAGGAAATTGAACCCAACGTGCACATAAAACTTCATAGTTCCTTAAACCGATAAAACTTGATAGTACTTTAACCTACTATAAACAACGTTTACCTGGTATCTGAAACGGATTTTATAGTAAATTATAGACAAACAACGCGGGACTTAGACCATAGGATATGTACACACGACAAAAAAAAAAAAAAAACCAGTATAGGTTCATCATTCTAACACTAGGTGTGTGGTCCATGGTTCATTTTTATTTCTAAAATAAAGGTGATATATTATAAATGTACGTGCTACAAACGTTTTGTCCATACATGTGGCGTTGTTTCTGTTATTGTGATCACATTCTTATTGCCGTGGTTTGGGTACGATCGGGTCGACCTTCTACGGATCCGTAAAGTTGATGTCCAGAGTCCAAGCTTTACGGTTCCTCTGTGTGATTGGGGTGTCCACACCCCACGTAGCATACGACACACACTCACATACTGCTGAGCATTTTTTATTTTAATTTTTATGCGCCGTTATTTTTTTCTTGGGAACATCCCGGTGTTTTCAAAACCTAGTACAAATCTTTCCAAAGTAAACACTCACAAAGGTAGGGTGACGAAGTACATCACACCGGGTAAACTCAAAACTTAGATGGAATTAATAAAGACCAAGGTAGTTGATTGTACTTAACTTCTTTGACTATCCGTATCATCTAAAGAGTACCTGTAGTACCATCCGGGACGTCTCGAAAGTAGACCCCGACCCCGACCCCGACCCCCCCCGACCATTCAGGGTGGGAGGAGATCTCCCATCTTACATATTTGAATTTTAATTTGGTTAATTTAGCAGTTTTGGTGATAACGACTCCCCAAGGTTCTCAAATTCGGACTAAGTATCAGGGATTTGAACTAATCTACTTCGTAGGATTGGAGACTAACACCTGTGGATAAATAAATTTATACTGATAACCTAAAATAAGTTAAAATTGGAAGGTTTTTTAAAGGTGGTTAGACTACCAGACTATTAACTTATTCGTATGAAAAAAAATTGGAAAGTTACTCCATATTTCTTTATTTCTTTATTAAAATTTGTTCATGGGACATTTAATTAGACAGATTTGGACAATTTAATTTTAATAACTTGTATGCCAAGCAAGCAATTTTAAAGTAATTTTTTAAGCAACAATCTGCACGGGCAAGTGGCATTTAAAGTCACTTCTGTTTTCTTATTTTTATTTTTTATAATGATTTTAAGATATCGCAGGCCATGCATTATTAATTGCTTACCTTATCCATACACATGAAAGAAGAATTTTGCACGTTTTGATCTCTGTGTTGTATATCCATGCTGTTGATTCGTTTTGCTGGCTCATTTTAGAGCATGGTGCCACACACCACTTAGGTGGGCGGTGTGTGGCACACCATGCAAACTGCTTCCTACCCCGGCTTGACCAAATGATTGAACTTGGATTAGGTACCATCCCTACCTGTGGAGAGCTCGGAACAGGTCTAAACGTGCCCGTATGGTATTGGTGGAAAGCTTGGAAAGGTCCCACAACTTTTGTTCGTTGATATGAGGGTTTTCTTTTGATAACCTGCTCTCCACTAATGCAGATGTGCCACGTACAGGCCTGTCTTGAGCTCTGCACAGGCCAGAAGTAGTTCCTAATTCACACTCCAAATGATCAGCTCCCAGGATTGCCACGTGTCGAGCAACTTTACTGGACCCAAACCCTCTCTAATGGTTTTACATTCATTTTAAAAGAGGGTAGTGACTGATCATCCTCCTCGTAGGTCGCACTAACTACATAAATCCATACCATCCAAATTATGAGTCCCATCACAAATGGAGCATATATCTACAGATCAATTGATCCTAACCATCTAATTAACGGCTCTAAATTGATGGTTAAAAGTAAAATAAAGAGTACACAGCTATAAATTTGAAGAGAAAGATTACATGATTGACGTTATGTTTTCAAATACTCTGTGTGAGCATTTGAAGGGTTACTTTAATTTTTCGAAGAATGGTGTAAAATTAACATTGGATTTTTGGACAATTCATTTCAGCCGCATGGGCAAAATTACTATAACTGTTAATTTGAAAAGTGGACCGTCCTTACAAAATTCTCCCTTCAACCAAAGATTTTTCTTCCTTTGTCTGTGGGGGCCACTCATTGCTCGATAGGCACCACGTGCAGGCACGGTAGGTGATCCATACCATCCATATTGGTAGAATGAGAGTTGGTAGGCCAAGATGGTCTACTGATCAATCTGCCCTAATCATCTTGGCTATTGATTGGTAGCACCCAAATTGACAGCAGGAAGAAAAACGCAGTTCCGCATTAGTAAAGAATAAATAATTACGAAGCCAGCTGTGGATAGAAAATTTCTTGGGTGATTTGCAAAACTTCCAACATTTTCTTTGGATATGATCAGAAAATCTTGCTAAAAATGAATAATTAGAAATGTTTATTAGGTTTTGGGATGTTCCCACCTTCATACCAGCTTATCAACATCCTTGTACCTTTAAAATGGTACATGGGATGATCTATTGGCAATCCGAACCATTCATTCATTCGTATAAAAAGGAGCCAACCATGGTGCAAAAATCATGAAAATTAGGTCACATAATCGAAGGGGAGTGCATCCAGCCCCCAGCTGTCTCTAGCAAGGAATGGACAGATCTGTGTGGGGGCCCATCATGATGTATCTGTTTATCCACACGTTCATCCCTTCTCTCGAATCATTTTAAGAAATGAGCCAAAAAATGAGGCAGATCCAATCATTTTTGTGCTCCACTTGAGCATTGGATATCAATTCCATAAGAATAGACACTCAAGATTAACCAGAGAAACAAAATAAAGTCCAATAAGATCATTTTGAAACATCTAGGAGATAAATCTCACTTTGTATTTCTTATGATCTAAAGTAACAATTTGATTCGATAATTCTAACCATGGGACATATGGATCGAAAACAATGGATCATTGTAACAAATTGGTCTCATTCACGGGCCGATATCATTCCAAATTACAATGTGATATTCATAGAGAATGGCTTGCTCCCAGCTATGTGAATGAATGAATGGTTCAGATCGACAATAGATTACTCCTTGTTATGTTTAAAAGGTTTCGGTGGGAAGGGACGTTAGTAAAATTCATATTAAAATTTTAAACACGATAATATTAATGTCATGTGTGATAATTTTGCAATAAAATTATTCTCCACAAAATAAGAACTATTAATATTTTGAAGATCTCGCAGTATTATTTTGATAGCATCATTTAGTAGATATTGCATGAAAATATTGCAAGGTTTTCAAAATCTTGTTGGTGAATGTACGGTGCATGAAAGGGACGGATCAGGGAAGATTTTCTGTGATTGTTCACAATCATTATGAAAATGGTGGTGATTTATCCTCTTCACACGTTTTCACACGTGGCACTCACGCATGACTATCTAGACCATCCAAATTCCGAGAATAGTGTAGAATGGCACACCATGAAAATTAGACTGATCAAGCAATCTAACATCCGAATTGGTGGCTATTTGATGGATGGCTGAAAGTAAATGAGTGACTCGTCCTGATTCCAGGGTCAGCTCAGATGACTATCATCATCTCTTCAGCATGAATAAGTTTAAAATTTTGACGGTCTGGATTTCCTTGCAAGCAAGCCATGTGTACGGTAAGAGAGTTGCCCCCATTTTCTAAATGGTGGCAAACTATCACATTACTCATTTCGTCTCCCTCTCACGGTCCAACTAGGGCTCTCAACGGGTCGGATCTGGATCGGATCCAACTGTATCCAGCTCCAAGTTCCTATATCTGTAAACGGATTTGGATCGGATTCAGATCCAACTCAGATTCAATAGGTGATATCTATATCCGATTCATCTATAAATAGTTAGATCCATTTTCGATCCAAAATTCATATAACTATCACATTCGAGTTGGATCTAAGTCTGAATCCACCCCATTACAAATCCAAAAAAATATATATTATAATATATTTAATTTAGTTTTAAAGTGATGCAAATGGTCCACCTGAGAGTGACATGTCTCAAAACCTGAGAGTGACATGTCTCAATTTTGAGACATGGCTTAAAATAATATGGAAAACTGATGGCCAGCATGAATATAACATATACAGTAAGGTGACCATGAGTCAGATCTGAATCATAATTGGATTGACCTCGGATATGTTTCTTTTATCCAAATCCAGTCCATTTAAGTAATTAGACCTATTTTAAGATCAAATCCGGTTCATTTAAATAATTTGATGTATTTTAAGATCCTGCGGATTCGGAGCAAATCAGATAGCGGATCTGACCGGCTCCATTGAGAGCCCTAAGTCAAACCAAGATAAAGCCACAAAAAAAAAAAGAAAAAGAAAAAAAAGAAGAAGACTGGTTGGTTAGCTTGAAAGTCAGAGCAGCTGTTTTTTGTGAAAAGTGGAAGTATGCAATGCGTTGCGTCGCATCTCTGAGTTCTATACATGCATTTTCAACTCCGACATTTAGAGACCTTGATTTGATAATCTGAACCATTGATCTGTTGGACCCACCTCTTAAAGGGCATGCAATAAATCTATCCCAGATTGTAAGGTTCTAGAAATTGTTGTTAAGTCCTATTTCAATCTGATGTACGAAGATATTGTATTCTTCTTCTGAACCGTTTATCTGTAGAGATGGCTATACTGTGCAAAGATGCAGGCGATGTATCATATCACAGTATATCTTTACAAAAGAAAGTTGATGAGACTCGTGCATGAGGTGGTTAGGTACAGTCGGTGCACGTGGAAGATTAAGGCACGTGCGTACTAGGCGAGTAGGTGGGGAGAGGAAGAAAGGTAGGAGGCGTGGCAGAAATTCAGCTGCATGAGATACCGATTATGCCCTTGTCTTTAACAAAGATGACCGGTTCACCTGTGGCCGGAGAGAGCCACAGGAAGTTCCTGTCTTCAGAAATTATGTGGGGCCCACAGAGATGCCCGGGACAAATCCACTCCATCCATCAGTTTTCAAGATAAAAATAGGACAAAATTTGAAAACTCAGGAAGATCCAAAACTCAGGTGGGCCACACCACATGAAAGAGTGAGAAAAGAAACGTCCACCGTTGAAACCTTCCTGGAGCCGACTATGATGTTTAACTATAATAACAAATATCATCCTGTAAAAAACTTCATGTGGCCCCCCAAAAAGTTTCCAATGGTGGGCGTTCAATCCTCACAGTTTCATGTGGTGTGGCCTACCTGAGTATTGGACTTTATCATTTTGAGGTTCCTGTCCTATTGTGATCTTTAAAAACTGATGGACGGAGTGGATTTATCACATTCATCTCTGTGGGCCCCACATAACTTCCTACACTTACCGGAACTTCATGTGGCCGGCCAATTCGCGTCCACCGGCTCCGGCGATAGTTCTACGTATTTACAAAGAGCTGCGCTCGCAAGATAGTCGTACCAATTGTTGTGGGGCCCACGTAATGTCTACGTGAGATCTGCCACGTCGTCCATGGTGTTCCGGCCCTCATGTTCACCGTACAACTAAAGAATTAGGTTGGTCTAAACCTCAGGTGCGTTACAACACAAGGAACAGTGACAACTCATGGATAAAACCACTAAATTTACGTGGTGTGGCCCACCTGAGGTACGTTCGATGCAACGATATTTCATGATTAACCGTTATAATTTCGTTCAATCCCCACTATCTCATGTGGCCTGACCCACTTGAGTTCTAGACCATCTACCTCATTTTTTAGGGTCATTTTCAAACATGAGCTGGCAAAACTGATTAAGGGAGTGGATGTGGCTCATGGTATGGACCCAACTGCTGGAACCGAAATTGAGTTGACTCGGACGGGTCGTCCAAACCATGGGCGCAACTGAAAACGACTCTCTTTTTTAGCTGTCCACTTGTTTGTACAGTGTGGTCACTTGAGGACTGGAGGAGTTTTTTGGTCGGGAGGAATGGACGCCGATTGCATGCGGAGTCGCCACTGGTCAGTGCTCTATGGACCCCACCATGATGCATGTATTTTATCCATGTCATCCATTCATTTTGCCCGCTCATTGTAGGACATGAGCCCAAAAATGCGGCAGGTCTAAATCTCATGTGGACCACACCACAGGAAAACAGTGGTGATTGAAATCCCACTATTAAAAACTTCTCTGGCACCACAAAAGTTTTGGATCAAGCTGATATTTGTGTTTTCTCTTCATCTAGGCCTCCACGACCTGATCAATAGGTTGGATGGCAAATAAACATTACCATGGGTTGTAGAAAGTTTTTTATGGTGGGCATTCAATCATCACTATTTTCTGTAGTGTGGTCTACCTGAGATTTGGATTTACCTTATTCTTGGGCTCATGTCCTAAAATGAACCGGTAAAATGGATAAAATACATACATCATAGTGGGACCTATAGAGCACTGACCAATAGAGAATCCTGATCTTTCTGCTCAACTTCAACAAGTTTTTTCTATTTGCAGATGCTTGATTGGTCCAGCTAAGCACATGTCAGCATGGACAGCATTAAATGTACAGTTCTGGCAGCATCAATGTTGAGCCGGACCAATTGGTTGGCCGGCAAACAAGAAAAATCTTATTAAAGCTGAGCAGACAATCCGAACTCACCAGTGAAATATTAGAGCAGTGGGGTCTACCTCATGGAAAACATAGATACGTATACCGTACGATAGTGTGACTAGCAAAGATTGACTAAAAAACTTTCAAAATTTCGACTCTGACCGGCTGGAACATGTGCTGCAAAGTCAGGCCCTATCCTGGCAGATAGAGGTTGGACCGGGTCTCAACAGGAATCATGTGGAGGCACGTTCTCATAGTACTGGTAATTATCTATTTCAGCCTTGACTAACCCAATGGTTCAGATATATGCAGCCTATGGCAGGTGGTTTTTGATTCAAGCATTGTGTTTTTATTAGATTTTTCTTTCAAAACCAACATATTTTATTTTTAAAACGTAAATAAATATATTATATATAAAAATACTTTTAAAAATATTCAGATGGTACAGTTGCAAGAGAAGGGGTTTTTGCCATAGGAACAGCAGTACAAATTTCGACTATTGGCACATGCATGTGGGGCGTAAGTTGTAGGACTATTTAGGCCTTTTTAAAAAAAAATTATTTTATGCATTATTAGTCACACACTTTGTACATATGCCTCATTTCAAGAACTTTTACAATAATAATCGAACGCCTTGAATAATTATTAACGGTTTTTAGCACTCAAAACTCAAACACGTACAATTCTAGTTGGAAGAACCATCCTAATTACCTCAGTTGTGCGAATGGACCCACGGCCAACGCAAGTAATCCTCAAAGGGGCCCTCATGTAATTTTCTATAGCCCCACCTCAAATGTCTATGAAGGATACTTTGAAAACATTCATGCATGACCAAGTTCAAATAAACCAAACGAACAATACAATGATGGTTGAACTTAAAACCTCGGTGGAGAAAATCAAGGCACGCTTAAACGAAGGGGAATGGACTCTTCCGGTCCAACCCCACCTAATCCAAAACCATAATGCGAAATAAGCGTGCCTAGTTCCTCTAGTCAACACATGGAACATGTTAAGTCCATCACCACTTATAGAAGTGGTAAAACAATTGAAAAATCTAACCCGATGAAGGTCTCAACACCGAATGATCTAGTATCTTCAAAAGAGGATGATGGACCTGGCACCACCATGCATGAAAAAGAGCCATTAAGAGAATATTGGCCGGTTGCTCCATTCCCCCAACGCTTGATTTCACCCAAACCTTAGGATAAATATTAGGAATGTTTGGAGGTTTTTAAGCAAGTCAAGATTAACATCCCATTGTTGGATGCTATTAAACAAATACCATCATATATAAAATATCTAAAGGATCTCTGTACGGTTAAAAAGAAAGATACATGTTCAAAAGAAGGCATTCAGATACATGTTCAAAAGAAGGCATTCTTGACAGAGAATGTGAGTGCAATTATAAATCAAGGGATGCCCCCAAAGTATAAAGAACCTGGTAGTCCAACAATATCATGTATAATTGGTGACTACCAGGCGAAGTACGCTTTATTTGATCTAGGGGCAAGTGTGAACTTAATCCCTTGGTTTATGAACAATTGAGTTTAAGTGAATTAAAACCCACCAAAACCATGCTAAAACTTGCTGACCGTTCGATTCGTATACCAAGAGGAGTGATTGAGATGTCTTTGTCCAAGTCAATAAGGTCTACTACCCGGTAGACTTTATTGTCTTGGACACCCGACCCATGGTTAATGTTGGCACTCAAATTCCTGCCATATTAGGCCGCCCATTCCTAACTACATCAAACGCCATAATCAATTGTAGGAGTGGGGTTATCTAAATGTCCTTTGAAAATATGATGATTGAGCTAAATATTTTCAACATTGGCAACCAACAAGAGGAGGATGATGATGAGGTGCATGAAAAAAATTTGATACTCTTTTGAGCAAGATGAGTCCCTCTCAACTCTCTACTCCGGTCACTTGGAGGAAGGCATGAAATACTCTCCCGATATGAATGTGGATTTGATATGGGATGTGGTTGCACTTTTAGAGTCGGTATTGACATATGACACTAGCTAGGAGGAGGATGTAGAAATTACACTTTGTCTTACTGAAAAATCATTTCATGTTTCCACACCTCTATGATTTCTTCATACTGAACTCTACAAACCCTAGGATGTCCCATACTTGCAATATCATTGCTCAGAAAAATTTGAATGGAGACACATTTTTACTGACAAACATGATGGTGTCTCCTCCTATACATGTGGTGAAAACATTAAGGACCCCGTTGAAATTCCTTTGTGGGATTTTTAGTGGCCTATCATGATCACACACACACACATACACACGTGTATATTGTAAAGCAGGATTTTGGATAACATTGTTGCGAAACCTTTTGATCCATTTGATGATCCCACTTGATTTTATGCTTTTGGATGAGTTGTTGGGATTAACTTTTTAGTTTGATGGAGGTCAGTTTTAGCCTTTTAATTGCTTTTCTAGGATTAGATTGTATTAGCATTTGTTTTGATTGGTAGATTTAGGTTTAAAAAGAATGAAGTAATCTCTCTCTCAAAATCAATTTTTCCATGCCACGTTACGTTTCAGGTATTATCTTTCTTGTTCACTTTCCTTTATTTATGTCATTGCTCTCATGTATTCATATATTGCATATCCTTTTACACTGAGGACAATGTAAGATTTTGGTTGGGAGATGAGATTCCTAGATTAATCTATTAGTTTTTGTAACATTTCGAGCAATTATGTAAAAAAAAAAAATTCTATTTTTCTTAATTCAAAACTTTTTTTTTAGAAAATGTTGTTTCTATATACTTGAGATTATACGAGTATAAAAGAAAGAGAGATAAAGTGATTTGATTTTGAAATCCCTGAATTACCTTAGATATAGTAGTTTTCTATATGAATTTCCTAATTGATTTGATTGATAGAAAGTTTGGAACACTTTTGGATTCTAGTTCACAGTACACGATTCTTATGATTGAAGGGATTAAATGACTTGTAGATCGGCTAAACTAAGATTTAAAGTGTTAAGGAACTAAGCCGGGAAACTTTGTCCATCATGTTCAGAAAATAAGAGAAGAAAAGAATGTTTAAGATACGAATTTCTAAAAATCTATGTCATGTTTGATATGAAAAGAAACGAAGAAAAGAAATTGTATTGAAAATATGTTGAATTCTGAAAAGGGCTACCTATCACCAACCAAGGTAAGGTTCACCATAACCTAAGCTGGAAATGAGAAGTAGTGTGAAAGCCGTCAAAGGAACAGTAAGGCAAATTCTTCTTATAGGCTTGTTGTTGATCTGTATACTTTTAGATCTTTAATTTCATTGATCTATGAAGAATGTAATCTTGAAAATTCATGAGATGAATATTCATTATTAATGCTAGACCGCATTCGTTTGGATTTTTCTATTTGTTAATCAATCAGTGGGGATTTTATGTGAAATACTCATTATGTTTAGGGAGTTTAAGATTTTAACTTCTATTACTAATGTTCTCTGAATTTTGTATCTGTATGTCTAAAAGTTTATAGAAGTATAGTTTTCGGGAGAGAGTTGAATTTTAAAGAATTAATTAGTTTTACTCATGCTTTGCTTAGGACTAGTAAAAAGCTGGTTCGGGGGTATGTTGAGCTATGAATTGTGCATATTTAAACCCCAATATTCATAACACGATTGCATAGTTTAAGTTGTTAAAGTTAAGGACTTATGCTTGTTTTTGTTTTTATAGGTAAAAGAGAGAGATGTCATGAATTTAATGCTAATTTAAAGGATTTAGAATGATTAGGAGATGAAGCTTTGATGAGCCAAAAAAGTGGAGAAAAAGCATTGAAGGAATCAAGTTGAAGACTTGAAAGGGTCAGAAAAACTAAAGTGCAGAGCTGCAAGGCCAAAAAAGAAAAGTGCAGAAACTGTAGAAAATAGCCCTGCTGTTACACATCCGACTAGTCGTTTGATAGGTCGGCCAGTGCATAGGGTGGTCCAGACAGTTTTTATAGTTGAGTTTTTGAGCTCCGATTGATCTGCCAAGGGGCTCTGACTGGTCGGCCACCGACTCAAGTGCATAAGTAGTTACGCAAATCTCGAAGTTCCAAGATGGTGGGTGATTTTTACTATAAAGAGAGGTGTCCTCTTCCTTCCCAAGGCATGCTAGGACGTGAGGAAGATCAAGGAGGCTTGGGAGAAGAATTCATTTCTAATTTTTCTAATTTCTTTCTATTTTGTAGATGGTTTTTATGTTTTTGAGAGAGTTTAGTTCAAGGATGTTAGAGATAAACTAAAGGGTGAAGCTTTTAGTTTGTTTTTTATGAGTTGATTCAACCTAGGTTTTCTTTTGATAATTTAATTGATGAACATGGTTTGATTTATGTTTGAATGAAGTTCTAGTTTAGTTTTTTTTTTTTTTAATCTCTTGATGACTTCGGGCTCATGTGATGCTTAGTAAATCTAAATCTAGTAACTTACCTGTTTGCATTGTTTATACTTGTGTAATTCATTGATCTATTATAGACTCCGAGCATGATAGATGCTTTGATTACCATGTGTATAATGGCATGATCTTAATGTGGGAACTATTTCAAACCGATGTTCTAATCTTTTGTACAAATATGAGATAGTTGTCTTTGCTTATTGATTTTGGTTTAATTGAAGTTTAAATCATTAGTTCTAGTCAAGTCTAGTGACAGGATTTGATGAAGGCTATGATTATGATCTTAACTAGATTGGAAAGAGGATTGGCCTCTACAATTGAGTGTGCCCAATGCTTGAGTATTATTGTGGGAACTAAATCAATGAACAAGCAACTGTTTTAGATAGTTTTGATTTAACTGTTCCATATTTCGATTGGATAGAGATAGGACCTTGATTCCAGTTGTGTAATTGAGAGACCTAGTTGGGTTGATGCATTGGAAATAATCAAAAGTGGATCCTTAGTGCTCCAGTGCCTTTTAGATTATTATTTTCACCTTTTTAATTCACAATTCTACAATTAAGTTTTTCTAGAGTTAGTTGTTAATATAATCTGGATTCTAAGTTATTTTTGATAAATCCTGAGAATACTTGCATATAAATCCCTATGGGACGATACTAGGTCTTTCCAAATTTATTACTACATCGCAATTTTACACTTGGGGAGTGAAAAATTCGCAGCAGTAAAAAGATGCTTGAATGTCCAATCCTCAGCGGGAGTATCTTGAGTCGACCTCACCTGTCGAAGAAGATGCTCGGGCAAAGAAGGTTGTGCCTTAGGATGACCTACAAGCATGGACACCTGACATCAGCGACAATAACAAATGTAAAGCAAAGAAGTACAAGTCCTTAAAAACATATCCGACTTGCCAAGGCGAAGACGGTAGGGACTTGAAACCTCGCCCCCTCCAACTCTGACGCTGATGCTTCCCAATCACCAGAAGTGAAAAACCAACGGTCTTGCAATCCTTATTAGAGGACGGATTACCTCCGATCATCGGATCGTCCTTACTTGACCAGGCCGTAAAATAAAACCAATTTGTGCCGTGGTTTTTTTTTCGGCAAGGGTTTTTCCACGTAAAAAGAACATTGTCTTTGCGTGTACTTGCTTATGTGTCGTGTGATTACTTGTTTGGTTTTTTTTTTATGCTTCCATAAGGTTCCAAACAAGTGGTATTAGAGCATACATTGGGAAGCAGATTTAAATATGAGACGAACATCATGCAATCCAACATGAAGTACGACATAGAGAAATATTCTGGTAAAAACAACTTCGAATTGTAGAAGATGAAGATGGAAGGCCTTCTAGTTCAGCAAGGGTTCAAAGAAGCGCTCCTTAGGAAGCGACCGACGACTATGTCAGAAAAAGAGCGGATTAAGCTTGATAAAACGGCTAAGATCTCAATTCAATTGTGTTTGACTGATGAAGTCCTGTACAACATCATGAAGGAGAAGACGACGACTAATACATAAAAGAAACTAGAGAACATCTATGTGAAGAAGTCTCTAGAGAATCGTTTGTATTTGATGCTGTAGGTATTCAATCCGAAGATGGCGGAGGGGACGGATGTTGAGAGCCATATAAACACATTCAACAGGTTCGTTTGCAAGTTATTGGACGTAGATGGACCGATAAAAGACGAGTATCAAGCCTACTTCTTGTTGAATTCACTTTCAGGGTTGTATGAGTTATTTAAAGACTTGTTGTGCACAAGCAGGGAGACCATCAGTGTTGAAACCGTCATCTCAGCCCTTCAGTCGAAGGCGATGAGAAAGAAGAGTGGTGACATGGGATCTTCTTCCAATGCATTGGTTATGATGGGAATAAATTCTGAGTGGGGTGATAGACCATTGTGATCGAGATCGAAGTCCAAGAGTAAGGGGAAGGGCAAGTTAAAGTGTTAGGCTTGTGGTACGTCGGGACATATGAAATGATATTGTAAGAATTCCAAATCGAAGAAAAAGAAGACATGTGAACCTTTAAGGGAGGCCAATACCGCAGAATCATTTGAGGGCGTCAGTAATGTATGCTAGGTCTTGACAGTGTCTAAGTTGGGGTTTCTAAGCGATGAGTGGCTCTTGGATCCAGGGGCTTCGTATCACATGTGCCTTGATCGGAGTGCCTTTAGTTCATATAGAGAATATGAGGGTGGTTAGGTATTTCTAGACGATGACTACACCTGTAAAGTTGTGAAAATTGGATCGGTGTGCATTTGGATGTTCGATGGGATTGAACGGATCTTAACAGATGTGAGACACACTTTCAGGTTAAAGAAGAATCTGATTTCTCTTGGTGCACTCGAGGTTATGGGGTGCAAGTTCCCCGGTTATGATAGGTTCTGCAAGGTTTCTAAGGGGGCACTCGTCATTATGAAAGCACAGCGGCAAGGCAACCTTTACAAGTTGATTGGAATACTTCATCAGGTGGAGCTTCATCGACTATAGTGAATTTTACATCTGCAAGTATATGACATGCATTCGTAGGCCACATGAGCGAGCTAGGCATGAAGGTACTTTTCGATCGTTCTTTGATTTCAGTTTTTAAATGTATAGAATTTAGTATATACAAGCATTGTATATATGGTAAACAGTCTAGGTTAGCATTTAAATAGGGAAAACATGTTTATAAAGGAGTGTTAGAGTATGTGCATTCAAATGTGCGGGGGCCATGGCCCGTTGTTTCTGTTGTTTCTTCCCCTCTTTTCTTTCCCTCTTCGAGCGAAAGAACAAAACCTCAGAAGATGAAGAGTAACGATGTTGATGTTGCTGCTCGTATGCTTATAAAGAGATATACGAGCCCTATATAGAGAAATGATCTAGTGGGCTAGTGTATCAGAAACTTTTAATAGACATCTAGTTGCATTTGAACTCGTTGGAATCCACATCACCTATCTAGATCGTCCATTTAAATCCAGTCCCTACTAATAGGATTTATTTAAGAAAAGAGAGTGGGGAAATTAAAAA
Organism: Liriodendron chinense; assembly: GCA_003013855.2. Classification (NCBI taxonomy): domain Eukaryota; kingdom Viridiplantae; phylum Streptophyta; class Magnoliopsida; order Magnoliales; family Magnoliaceae; genus Liriodendron; species Liriodendron chinense. The sequence goes on along the minus strand of ML058489.1, from coordinate 992,590 downwards.
ATTGTAATTCAATGGCATTAAAAAATGAATGAACAAAATTCTCCCAGCAGATAACTCCATTCAACAATTCTCACTACTGTCGGATTGATGTGAGTTCTTCTAGTTAATGGAAAAATTGTGGAATGAACATAATGGACGATTCAAATTATTGATATTGATGCTAATGAAAATAAATGAAACTAGGTGCATCGGAAGGTTTCCATACATCCCACTAACTTATTTCTCTTTTAAATATTCTTAGAAAAGATTTGTTTAATACTACGTTGGAGTAAGATAGTTCATGCTCGTCACTCAGTATTTATTCTCATGAAATACATGCAAATCAAATTTAACCGTCCAAGTTTTGAAAAATATTGTCTAAAGATAACAAAATTGAAATGATATTGATTAGATGTATGTAATAAATGATTATTAGAAAGTTGCTTATTAAACTTAGACCGTTGATTACTTTCCAGTTTATTAGTCCATTAGATGTCCACCATTAGGAATTCTGTTACGGGGTTGATCTAAAATAAAATAATAATAATAATTTAAAAAAATTTACCCATAAGAACAGCAAGCATACCGCTAGAGTATGTGTATTTAGATTTCTATAGACTAGTTGCTTAATTGCTATATCTTTTGTAGTCTATGTGATTGGACCCACTTCAGCTTGGAGGCTAAGTGTTTCTTGCTTAGTTTAGTTTAATTGCTAATTAGTTTTAATTAGATGAAAGTTTTTAAAAGGTCCTAATCACCCCCCAAGGACTTAGCCATAGTTCTAGTAATTCTGCTCTAAGCTTCCACGCATAGTGTAGGGTGTCGTTTTAGACAATCCAAAGCAATTTTAATCTACCCCTCTTAAGAAAATCTCATCCTCGATATTTGAGAATGTATGTGTTAATCACCAATATAGCAAGCAATAAAAATCATCCCAATGTGCACTCTACCTTCAATATATCTCCAATACAACAAGATCGGCTAATAATCCTTAAATTATCCTTGTATCTCTAATATTATGATTAGGGGTCTAAAAGAGTCATCTTATTTTCCAACTCTTGACAAAATCAAGTGTTCCAATTCAGTCACCATTGAAATAGAGAATTTATTTTAATATTTACTAAGGTCAGGAATTGATTTTAATGTTTAACAAAAGTTGATAATTTATTTCGATTTCCATTGAAAGTTGGGTATTAATTCATTGTCTACCAAAAATACATATTTATATATTTTTCAAAAGTGGAATTATCATCAAGTCTTTAATTTCAATTCATAATAGGGGTATCTATGTTTTAAGATTTCTAAATTTCAATAACTCCTCGCACTAGGTCAGTATCGTAGGTTAATCAATCTGTCTATATATTTTAAGAAAATTTAGCAAAAATCAAGTTGACGGACAAATTGTCAATCTCAAAATTTTCATTTTCAAACTGAAAAATTAAATTACATAAAATTTTAAACTTAAGTTTTTGATTATCTGTTGGACTACCAAAAAAATTTTAAAATAAAATTTCTCTATTTGATTAGGTTTCTATCTCTGTTAAGGTGGGAAAATCTTATTGTCCAGCAGTAGTTTATGCGATTTTCAGACTTTTGTTTGAATTGTGGTGATTTTTTCACAATTGGAATTGCTCATAAATTTTATGGGGTTGTTTAAAGGTATGTTTGTGACTTCCATAAAAATTTGAAAAAAATTTAGACATAAATCTTTGTGGTTTTAATCAGAGATACTAATCTGGTTCAAAATTTCAGCCCTAAGGGCAAAACTTTATTAAAAAATTAGAAAACTCCACTTGCAACTATAATTCATTTGCTATTACTTGGGGAAAACATTGTTCCAGACCTCGGGAAGGTCCTGGAGAGTTTAAGTCTTATTTCTCAATAGATTCTCTTTGGGGTTTTAGTTCCATGGGGATTTCTGTTTAGCATATATTTTAAAATGGTGAAAAATTGTCTCCCATAGTACCTCCAAATTTGTGTCTATGTTCAATGACTATCTTATTAAATTTTTCCAGAAACCTTAGAACTTGGGTCTCTATATTCATTGCGTTATCTTGATTTGATGGAAATTTTTTCCTAAGTGGCAAAATCTCTAATTTCAAGATCCTACCTTAAATCACATGGAACTTATGTAAAGTCTTAGCCCAAGGCCCAATTTATATCATTTTCATGTATTGATACCAACTATAATGCCTTTAAAATTTAGCACCTGAGTATAGGGATTCTGATATTGAACTTAAGGGTGTTAGATAAATAATGAATGAATACTAATGATCACACCATATTTTTTTTCATTCAAATCACAATCACCTGATATACATCACGTAGAAGTAAAATAAATGAAACTTTGTATTTAGACTTCCAGTCATAAAATCAATTAAATTGTCTTTAACGGTTAAATCTAATGGTCACTAATAGACCTTATTATATCAATGTCTTCAAACTTAAACTCGAAAGGAAACCTATGCTACGCATCTTCTAGAATTCTTCCTCTGAAAGCACCTCTTCCAAATCATCACCTGTAATTTTTTATTTCGCATAATAAAAAGGTCAACAATAAAAGCCAGTGATATAACCTTGTATAGTTTAATACATGTAATCCAAATTATAAAATCGCATAAAAGCATTTTCATAGAAATATAAGATTTTGAGTATTCAAACTCAAATGAATATCAAACCAAAGCTTTTAAACCATGCATGAAATACAAGATATACAAGTATGCATCAACTATCTCGGTATGATTTTCTGCAGAATATATAGGACCAATTTCATTTCAATCGAGCCTACATTAATAATAAAGTTTTGTCAAACCTGCAAAGATGGTCTTTTGTACATAACGGGGTACTCACCCAACCAGCCACGATTAACGGTTATCCATCGGACACGATAATATGGTATGTTATATACACTAAGGCACTTAACAAACTTGGCCATAATTGATAGAGTAAACGGTATATTGCACACAAGTGGGCACTCAACTAAGGAATATTCCACACACTTGGGTGCTCATATAAACATAATTAATGGACTTATTGCACACACATCGGCACTCACCCTAAAGTCACTATAGGGTCTGTTGCACACACTAGGGTGCTCACTCAAAAGGTAATACTGAAGTTCTTAAATCGTGCAATGCATGAATAAAATAAGTTATTTCACAAATCTTTTTAGAACTCCAACCATCGGCATTTCAACCCTTTCAAGACATAAAAAATAAGATTGAAATCAAATAAATTACATAATTTCTAAATGTGCAACGATGAACCATTAAAATCATAAACAAGATATGGCCAACAGAGAAATGATTTCCAAATTGGAGTATATTACTCAATCTTCTAGATACTAAATCGGATTTAAACAAGCTCACACCATCAATTTTTTTTAATAAAATAGATCAAAACGTAAATTCCATATGAATAAAAATATGGAAAAATAAGATAAAATCCAAAACTACAAGTTAAAAGCCATATGAGACAACTCACTTGTTTCTTGATGTTGAAACAAACTCGAAATCAATGTGACTCGACCCAGTAAAATCCAGACTAAGTGACTCGACTCACTGAGTCAGCAACACTCTAACTTCTCTCTCTCAGCAACACTCTAACTTCTCTCTCTTTCTCCCTCTCAGTTCTTTCTTTTCTCATTTTCTTTCCTTTTTTTTTTCACATCGTTAATGGACCTAACTGGGATTCAGAATCAAAGTGACTTGAAACTGACACACCAAGTCCAATGACTTAGTGCCTCCCTTTTCTTCGAATTCCTCTATCAAATTTTTACATGTTTTAATCTCGGACTAAACTAGAGAATTTATAGGATTTTCAGGTGTTAACAACACTTTTGGAACTTCCTAACGTGGAGACTCAATGCCGGCTTGATGCGGTTGTGAATCATGCGCAAATACCATGTGGAAAAAGTGTATCTAACGTGATATTTGTTTAATCATTGATTGTAGCACATGATATGGTTTCTTAGTTGTTTTACAAGGATTGAATACTAATCCTGAGGTCCACTTAATGAATGTTTCAGATTTTTGGATTGAACCCTGCACCAGATCGCACAACTCAAGTTTAAATTAGGGAAGAAGGGTCACTCTTTAATGGCAGATTCGTACCTATCATGTATTTCTTTAAACTGCTTCTAATGGATGGCGTAGATTGGTTAGAGGAAGCTTCTTGTAGCTTCAACTCAAAGCTTTGTCATGGTTTCCTTAGTGGTTCACGTAAGAAGTTGATTTGACTCATTATCGTAGGTCACCGTGGAAGACGACTTGAATTCCGGATCTTCTCGACGTTTGAGTGTTTTCTTCTGCAAGAAGAGATAAGAATGGATGATTAGGATCTTTCCGGTTTAGTCAGTTTAGATTTGTTTGAAGATTTTGATATTAAGGAAGTTTCCTGATAGCTTCTCTCAATCGTCGTTCGAAGGCGAGTCTTTTTTATTTTTATTTTTCTGGCATTGATAATATTTGAGAAATTGGACTACTTTGATTGCTTTCATGAACAATCTAGATATGTTGGAGAAAAGCACTCCCGTGTTGTAACCATACTCAATCGAAAGTGTCGGTTTTTTCATGTTTGAGGATAACAAGGATTCCACGATCATGAACGACTATGATTTGAAATTGTTTCGAGGCTTTCTGAAATTGTTTAAAGGGAGAGGTTGTGAAATTCTTGGTATGTTACATTTGTTTAACCATTGGAATATCTCAAATAGATCCCTCGCATGTGTGGTTATGTTGAATGACCGAGATTATTCTTTGTTGGTTGCGATCGGATGATTGCACAACTCAAATTCATTAAAGAAGTTCCACAAAGATTGCAGAAGGGTTTGGTTTTCGAATGAGACCTTGAAATGAAGGGTTTCAGAGAGATCTTTTCACACTAAGGCTCTGATCTCTATTTCTTTTAAAGTATGCATGTGCACACGAGTTGTGCACCCCGGGTGAGATCAGGAAGAAGTTGTGTTAAACTTGATCATGGATCATGTCCCTTCATGATCTGTTCATTGAATGGTTTAGATCCGATGACATTGATTCAATCAATAGTTTTTAACTCGAGTAGTTTTAAACGAGGTTTAACTTAAATCTGACAGTTGGATCGCCCTCCAATCATAGCTTAAGTGGCCTATGAGGTTTCTAGGACTATATAGGTGCAAGTGCATGGATGATCTCCCAAACTTACAGTTAGATCGCACTTTTAGTGAGCGGGGATGTACGATGTAGAATGCACATTCAACTAACATACTATTTTCAGTTTTAGTAACAATAGGAAGTATAAGATTCTTTTCTAGAATATGTGGACTTCAAAAATAGATCTCGACAGGTACCGGTGTAAGATGTAAACTGATAGATTCGTAAAAAATTGTTTATGGATCTCGGTGACAGATGTTATCTGATTTTAGGGTGGGTCATCTAACAGATATGATGCAAAATCTAATAGATGGTAGATCTTTTGAGTTAGGTCTCAAAATTGATAATGTACGGCTCAATTAATCTAACAACTCATTTTCTGAAGTTTCACCACGATTGGGTTCGTAGAAATATGTTTTTTGAGGTTTAGTATCGGATATGAATATATATATACTATGGAAAACTTAAAACGATTGATGGAACATATGTGATCATCAGAATTGAACTTTAACGGTGTAAAATGCTTCTTGGTATATTAGGATCTTGATGTAAGGTTTGGATGGCTTGATCTATGGATGAAGATCACTCCCAATGGTCAGATTTAGGTTAGAGTGTAGATAGATGGTTAAATTAAGCTTGATCGATGGATTTACACATGTATGATTGAATAATTATAAGCATACATACTCGTGTGTGTACACGTATAAAAACATCTTAGGTCATTACATTGTTAAAATAGGGTTGATTGATGGATTTCACAGGGCTCACCATGATGTGTTTGTAAGATCTACCCTGACTATTAGATATGTAATAATATGTTAGCCCAAAGAAAAAATAAAAACAAAATAGTTGACTTGTGATTCAAATAGGCTACACCAAAGGAAATAGATGGGAGAGAGACGTCCACCCTTGATTTTTATAGAGATCATCACACTGATTATATGAAATCCACTCCAACTATTATATGCCGCATTAAAATTTAGGTTTGGGGCAAACAAATTATTCCCATTTGTGATTCAGGTAAGCCACATCATGGGAAATAGTTTGAAGGGTGAGCGTTGCCCTATTCATTGTTTCCAACCATGTGGTCCACAAGAATCACAAATGGGGCTGATTTTTGATTCCTAGCCTAACATGGGGTGAAGCACTTGATGGTCGGGATAGATTTCACATAAATATCATGGTGGGGCCTACTTGAGTTGTGAACCTATTTTCTTACATAACAACCTTAAGAAATCTAATGGAAATCTCTATTCTAATCTAATTAGAGTTTTTTAAATAAGAGCCACTCCAATAAGCTCTTTTTGTTCCAGCTCTTGTTTTAAATAAACTTGTTTGGTAAAATTACTTTTTTAATACTAATAAAAGCTTTTATTAGAAATAAACACATTTGACAAAACATTCAAATATGAGTTTTTTTTTAGGGGTGGTTAATGTCTTTTTTGTTTTTTTTGAAAGATAATGCCATCTTATTAAAAAGAAAAATAGAAATAACAAAATGCTGGACCGCTGAGAGCAATCTAAATGGTTATTTAAAGGTTACAAAAACTTTAGTATAAGAGCAATCCAAATGGTTATTTTGGTGGATCTCACCATATATGGATCGTGCTTAAAATGTCAAAAGAATGGATGGCTACAATCTTCATGTTTTAAGACATTTGGGCCATCCATTATGTAGGACATTGGATGTGAATTGTCCATTGTATGGAGCCCACCTTGGATGTGAACCTTTCATCATGTGAGTCAAACCTCCAAAGTGGGTTGTTCATCATGCAAGGACTGTCTTGGATGTGGACTATTCATCATTCTGGGCCCACTTTGATGTAGGTTATCCATCATGTGTGGCCCAACTTCAATGCTAATTGTCATTTATGCTTGTGTACCCCTCAATGTCCACTACCCATCATCTATCACGTGGAGTCTACATTTGATGTGTCCACTGTGTGGACCCTACCTTCAAAGTGGATTGTCCATATAGGCCCATTTTTGACATCCACCATCCATCATGTGGGGCGTACCTTCTATGTGGATCATCCATGATGTGAGCCACTTTTGATATGGGCCACCCACCATGAGAGACCTTGGATGTGGACTGTCCATCACGAGAGGCTACACTTTAATGTGGGTGATGCATCATATGAAGCCCACTCCGTCCATTATGTAGGCCGACCTTGATGTGGACCATTCATTGTGTAGTAGCTTGAAAGTCTTTGATACTACGACGCCATACTTTGATGTGGGTTATCCATCATGTGGGGCCCAACTTTGATGTGGACTATTGAGCATGTGGGGGTCTACTTTCAATATGGATCATTTATCATGCGGGTCCACCTTTGGTGTCCACCATCCATCATGTGAGTCCTACCTTTAATGTGGATCATCTATCAAGTGGGGCCCACTTGATGTGAATGGTCCATCATGTTAGGTCACACTTTGATGTGGGCCGTCCATCATGTGGGTCCCACCTTTCATGTAAACTATGCATTATGTGGGCCTATCTTGGTGTGAACTATTCATCATGTGGGGCCCAACCTTCAATATGGACCACTCATCATATGGGCTCACATTTGATGTCAACCTTCAATGTCCACCATCCATCATGTGGGTCCCATCTTTGATGTGAACCATCCATTAGATTGGGGCCACAATGCACATACTTATGGAGCAAAAATAATGAGTGAAGGAGACGGGGAGATGAAAAAGCATTTTTTGATATTTTGTAATGCCGATAGGAGAGAGTATTTATGGTATTTTGAATTTTTATTTTTTTTACTAAAGAACCACCTTTACCCACGGAAGCCAATAAGAGTTTTTTTTGAAAAATTACCCTTACAATTATTAAATTGGAACTTATTTATCATTTTCTAAATGCATAAGTTTCTTTATTAGACATTTGGTTACAAAACAGCATGGCTGCTTTTACAAATAAACTAACAAGTTCTACAAAGCAGAAATGCCAAACAGCAGCCCCTTAGATTAATGAGGTAGGTTAGAAAACGTTTTTGAAAAGATATCGAAATGTAAATTATATAGTAATTAGGCAGTTTTCTTGTGAAATTTTAAAAAAAATAATAATCAAGAATCATCCAATCTTCTTCAATTAAAATGGATAAGAAAAAATATTTTTCTTCGGAAGCTGATTGCGTGGTGTGCCGACCTCCATGGTGTGTTGACATCACCAAGCTCTGTGGGCCCCATAATAATGTATGTGTTATATCCAAACCGTCCACCCATTTCAAGATTGTTTTAGAGCAAGGACCCAAAAATGAGGCGGATCTAAAGTTCACGTGGACCACACCTCAGAAAGCAGTGAGAATGATGACAACAACCTTTAAAACCTTCCTAGGGCACACCGTGGTATTTCTTTGCCATCCAATCTGTTCATAAGATGACACACACATGGATGAAGAGAAAACACAAATATCAATTCTTGGTTCAAAACTTCTGCCCCCCCCCACCCCCACAAGTTTTCAATGTTAGGAGTTCAATCCCCACTGCTTTCTGTGGTGTGGTCCACTTGAGCCTTCAATCTACCTCATTTTTAGCCCATAGCCTAAAATGACCTCACAAAATGGATCGACGGTGTGGATATAACACATACATCATGGTGGGACCCAAAAACTTGGTGACGTCAACACACCTAGGAAGAGTTGGCACACCAGGCAATCTGCTTTCCAAAAATCCACCGTAAATTATGATTTATTTTCAATATGTGACGGTCTTGCAACGGAGATTGAGATGGGTCTAGGTGGTGTGTGACTTCCCAAAAATCCACCTTCAATCAATATTTATTTCCAATATGTGACAGTTACGTGACATTCTTGCAATGGAGATTGAGATGCGTCTAGGTGGTGTGTGGCACACCACGCAATCTGCTTCACAAAAATCTACCTTAAATGGTGATTTATTTTCAACAGGTGACAGACTTGCAACGGGGATTGAGGTAGGTCTAGGTGGGCCTCCAGCTTTAATGAATCCACCTTGCTTCTGTGGTGTATGTCCCCTTGATGTTACTACTTACCATTGAGGGCAAAAGCAAGGCAGTTTGTTGATTATAATATATACTGCACTAGCTCTAGTGCATTTCCCACCCATGCACTGATAAGGAACACCTGAAATATCAGAGCTGCTCAAACAACTCATCCTACTGAGGTTTCTAAGAAATGGGCTAATATGGGGCTATTTTTTATACCAACAGAGGGTCAGGATTCAATCAATTTACTGCTCTTAGGAAATGTAGAGTGGACCCATTTAGTAAAGGACAGAAGAACACGAAAGAGTATTAAGATGAATATGATTTCCACATTTATTTTTATTCACTTTCCTTTTATATTCAAAATTAATTAGATTTTAACTAATATTGGATAGATTTGATTTCATTTTAATGTTTCTTTGCTTTATGTCATTCCTTATCTATAAATTTAGAGCTATGCCTAACAATTTTTCTGATTTTATCATGATAAAACGTGATGAATAAAAACGAAAGTATGAAAATCATATGCATCCTTGTAATGAGTACCATACATAGTTTTAAAAATCCTTAGGTTGACTTAGAACTTGTTCAAGCTATCACGACTTGTTGAGATTTTGAGCCTGATTTGTTAGGAAGCTCAATCCCTATTCGGGACAACTCCTCGTATTCAGTTTACTCGATCCCAACTTTGAATGACTTGCCACAACTTCGGAAGACTCTATCTTCTAACACCTCGATATTTGTAACCAGAGTTCTATATTTGTGTCCTAAAAACTTAAGTGTTAGCCTTTGAGAATAATCCACATTTCACAGTGTGTGTGTGCATTTTCATAAGCGTTGCAGTAAAAGAAAAACAAATCAAGTATAAAGGGAATGTCCAAATTAATAACTTAATAAATCCAAGTAGTGATCATAAGACTTATATAAATCAAACATCTTAAAACAATTCAAATGCAGAAGTGAAACTAAATCAACTATAAAAAAATTCTAAAATATAGTAAATCTTGAAATGCTTACTCATCCAGCTCCTCCACTCAATGGTTTTAACATTAGCATGTACCTATCTATCATTTAAATCACCTGCAATATCTGTTACGCTTTTACAGTGTCAATCGCTATCATAGTGATGAATCACCCTTTTCATAGTATTTTCTGAAAATGTTTGTAAATTTAGAAATTATGTCCATCCCATCTGTGATTGTTATATTAGACCATAGATATGTATTTCTAATAATTTATGTGCCACCGATAAATAATGTGGTGTCCCTTTAGCATCATATTGCAATTATCTAACCCAAGTGTGGCTGCGTCAGGTCGGTTGGTCCAGCGCAAATAACCATTTAGAAATAATGGGTCAGGTGACTTGGGGTTGGGTTTGATGAGTTTCCAAGTGGCTCAATTCCTGTCAAAAGGATAATGAGGTGGTAGGTAGGCCAAAATTCCTGTCTTAGCAAACATGTATGTTGCTCCAGGCATCTGAAGTGTGACCAACGGCGTTGGGCACGTGACACCCAAGTTGTAAATAGACATTGAAGGGAGGAGGGGGTAGTTGCCACGAGAGGTAGTTGCAGCTGCCACACCTTGGCTTCACCCATGTTATAAACCCTCCTTGAGACCCTCTCCATCATTCACTCACTCACTGCAAAAATCACATCAATTCCCAAATCAAAAGAAAAGAGAGAGAGAAAGGAAAGGAGTGATGGCTCCAGCTACGCCCTTCCTACCGACAGCTACGAATGAGACGACACTCCGATCCAGCTTCATCAGGGACGAGGATGAACGTCCCAAGGTTGCTTACAATCAGTTCAGCAACGAGATCCCCGTCATATCTCTGGCAGGCATCGACTCTCCTGATGGACGGTCGATTGTCTGCAAGAAGATCGTCGAAGCGTGCGAGGACTGGGGGGTCTTCCAGGTGGTGGACCACGGCATCGATTCGGACCTTATTTCGGATATGACTCGTCTCGCTCGGGAATTCTTCGCTCTGCCTGCTGAGGATAAGCTCCGATTCGATATGTCTGGTGGGAAGAAAGGCGGTTTCATTGTCTCCAGCCACCTTCAGGTATCTTTCCTTCTCTCTGATTTTATTGGACGGTCTGATCGGCCGTACTAAGTGGGGCCTACTAACGTGGATGATAATGAAAATCCGTGGCCCCCCAAGAAGTTTTCAATTGTGGGTGTTCAATCCTCACTATTTCTTGTGGTGTGGTCCACTTGAGACTTGAATCTGTCTCATGTTTGGGATCTCGTTCTAAAATGATCTGGAAAAACAGATGAACGGAGTGGATATAGCACACACATCACATTGGCCCCACAGGACTTAGGGCTTGTATACCTCGTTAAATTTTTACATAGGGTTACTCTCTCTAATGTGGGGGAAACCACTGAACTTGCATGAAATCCAGTCCGTCCATCAGGTACACCATCTTCGTTTTGGACTAGATCTTAAATATCAGTCTAATTCAACACTTAAGTGGGCCACCCCATAAAATTCACGTGGTATGGTCCACATGGGTTTTGAAAGGCTGTGATTTGTGAGTACGTCGTTCTTCTTGGTTGCGTACATCGGATGTACACGTCGTTACCAAATAACCAAGAGCAGGTCATTTAAAGCGGTCGTGAGATGGGCTGGTGGTGGGTCTTCATTCGTCCAAACGCGTGACATTTGTAGACTGCCACGTCATTTGACTGGCCGCCTCCCTGTACGGAGCCAATAGAATCGCCTCTTGACCATCTACCCGTTTGTCAATTCCAATTCAAACGAGTGACGGTCGAAAATCCTTTCTTTTTCATTTTCAATGGCTGGCATTCAGCGACGCATGCTCATAATGGCGGTAAAGCTGTTTAATCACGTAATTTTCTCATCATTAATGAGGGGAGCTTATTCGGTCACATCTCTTGGTCCGGCAGTTACGGTGGGGCCCACCTTGATGTATGTGTTGTATATCCACGCCGTCCATCCTTTTTGCCAGCTCATTTTAGGGTGTGGGCCCAAAAACAAAACACATCAATAATAATAATAATAATAATAAAAAAAATGTACGGCGTGGGTATACAAAACATACATGAAGGTGCCCCACGGTTTGACTTGACCGAGATAGGTGTTACCACTAAGCGACTGAATCGTCGACGCAAAGATATCTCACCTGTAAATAATGGTGTACGTTCAATCAACACTGTTTTCCTGTGGTGTGGTACACCTGAGATTTGGATCTGTCTCATTTTTGGGCCCATGCCCTAAAATGAGGTGGAAAAATGGATGGACAGCGTGGATAAAACACATACATCATGGTGGGGCCTACACAGCTTTGACACCAGCCCCTGGCTGGTGTTGGGGTCACTAGCTAATCCGCGTCCATCCATGGCAGCGCAAGGGAAGCCGCCCCATCGCCTGACAATTCATGGAGCCCACATGCGGCAGAATGCCGGGTGTGCCGCACACCACAGACCTCGATGGTGTGTTGACATTACTAATTTCTGTGGGCCCATCATAATGTATACGTTATATCTACACCGTCCATCCTTTCGGCCAGTTCATTTTAGGGCATGATCTACAAAACGAGGCAGATCAAAAGCTCAAGTGGACCACACCATATAAAATAGTGAGGACAATGCCGTGATGTTTATTTGCCATCCAACCGGTTGATAAGGTCACACAGACGATAGTGGATTAGGTGAGACCCCGGCCTCCTCACCCAAGACGGTGCGGCCCTTACCGTGGGGTTACTGTAGGGCCCACCTTGATTTATGTATTATGTATCCATGCCGTCCATCTATTTTTACGGATCATTTTAAGGTACTTTACAAAAAATGGAAGCAGATCCAATTATCAGGTGGACCATACCATAAGAAACATTGGTGATTGACCGTCCTACCATTAAAACTTCTTAGGGCGCATTTCTGTAGTTTTTATTTACCATCCAATCCATTGATAAAGTCACATAAGTCTGGATGAAAGGAAAAAAAAAAAAAAAATCATCTTGATCCAAAACTTTTACTGTCCATTAATGGTCAATCAACACTGATTCCTATGGTTTGGTCCACCTGATAATTGCTGATAATTGGATCTGCTTATTTTTCCGGAGGATGGATCTGGAAAAACAGATGGACGTGTACATACATAATACATACTATCTCGGATGAGGCTGGGTTGTCACCTAATCCTCTCTCATGCCTGGATAAAGGGAAAATCCAAATATCAACTTGATACAAGTCTTCTGACGCGACGTGTGCGATTGTGACGTGTGCGATTGTTCTGCACTTCGGACCAAAACGTAGGGTTTTGGAGAGTCCGCGTCTGCCTCTGAAAATATGCATTATATATAAACTTAAATTAATTGTCATATATTTATTTATATGTAATCGGGTAGACGTGGGGTTTGGGTATGCGCTCAGCTACGGGCGCCGTACCCTACTTCCTAGCCATCTGATTGTTGGCACTTAAGGCCTACTCAAAACTAGGCCTAACAAAATTCCACACAACAACCTGTAAACCCACATGAAATCCGTAAAAAAAATCCATCTTCAGTCCGTCTTGATTGTATTGGGTCACTAACGGGTTGGGTTGAGTCAATGTTTTACATGTGAAACCCATTTAACTCATTAGTAATGATGTTTTGATAATTATGTTTAGTGTGTTGAGAAATTCCTCAAATGCTAAGATAGCTAATAAGACTCTCTCTCATATTTTAGAGTTTTCTCTATCTTTCCACCTACAGCTCTATATGGCCACACTCCAAAATCTCCGGTTGAATCGAGCCCCTTCCCATCTCTATGCCTACAAAGCATCACCCATTTATTTAATGAATTAAATAGGTTAAGTTGTTAGTTACACATTAAATTAACAGATGAGTTTGTTTTTTAGATCACGACCCATTAGTTAACAGGCTACATTTGGGTGAGGGCATTTTTGACATGACACGAATACAATAAAACATAAACAAATACGGTTCAACACAACCGGTTGCCAGGCCCACTCAAGGCCAAGGCAGTAAAAAACGGTTAACGGTCAAATATCCAGTGGAGAAAGATAAGCCATCCAGGATATGGTTTTTGTATGTGAACCATATAAAGTGGGTCCCCACCCATCCAAACCGTCAAAATGAAGGTTGATGATATCTGATGCACACATCAGTGTCCCGAAATGGCGTGTATGGTGATTGGACGATGATCTGTCTTCCTCTTGCAGGGTGAGGCCGTACAGGACTGGCGGGAGATTGTAACGTTCTTCTCATACCCGATCAGACTCAGAGACTACTCGAGGTGGCCCGACAAGCCGGAGGGATGGAGAGAGGTGGCTGAGAAGTACAGCGAGCGCCTCATGGGGCTGGCCTGCAAGCTGTTGGAGGTGCTGTCGGAGGCGATGGGGCTCGACAAGGAAGCTCTGACCAAGGCCTGTGTCGACATGGACCAGAAGATGGTAGTGAATTTCTACCCGAAATGCCCCCAGCCCGACCTCACCCTCGGCCTGAAACGACACACCGACCCTGGCACCATTACTCTACTGCTGCAGGACCAGGTTGGAGGCCTCCAGGCCACCAAGGATGGCGGCAAGACCTGGATCACCGTCCAGCCCATCGAAGGAGCCTTTGTTGTAAACTTGGGTGATCATGGCCATGTAAGTATTTTACCATATCAGAAAGAGAAAAAAAATTGAACGGTCTGATCATTGTGTGTGTGTGACTGGACCTATACTCAGTGGGTTTTATTACTCAGATGAGTCCAGTGTAACTTGGATCTTAGCCAATTCATCTATGACTGGGGTGAGACCGACCCAACTCGAGACTGACCGAGTCTGATGGAGTCACCTTCGATTTTCTGAAATAACTTGTAAAGATTTTCGCCGGACCCTCAAGGAACCCAAAAGATGGAAATCTGAATTGATGATAAAGCAATCCAAATGATCATGTTTATTTCTCTCTCTCTCTCTCACACACACTCTCTTGCTCTCGCTCTGACTCTGTGCTCTACTCATGGCAGTTTCTTAGCAATGGGAGGTTCAAGAACGCGGATCACCAAGCGGTGGTGAACTCGAACTTCAGTCGCCTATCCATCGCTACATTCCAGAACCCGGCTCCAGAGGCAATCGTGTACCCACTTGCGGTGCGGGAGGGAGAGAAGCCAGTGATGGAAGAACCCATCACTTTCACAGAGATGTACCGAAGGAAGATGAGCCGAGATATAGAGCTCGCCAATCTCAAGAAGCTCGCCAAGGAGGAGAAGCAAGCTGAGGAGCTTGAGAAGGCCACTGTCCAGAACCAAGCCAAGCCCATTGATCAGATCTTTGCTTAGAAGGAAGAAAAGAAGCTGCAAGGTAGCAGTCGTGGCTAGATGACCGTGCTACAATAGTCTGGTCTCTTTCTCTCTTATAGATAAATATATATGTTGGAACTCTATGTGGGTAGATTTAATAATGCATATAGAGAGTAATGTAATGTTTCTTTCTTTAATGAAGCATTTTCTTTTTCAGTTGTTGGTTGTAGTTGAGACGATGATGATCGATGATCAGTCGTTGGAATGCAGTTGATTTTGGCTTCACTTCATAATCATTGAAGATTAGGCTGTTTTCGTTAGAAAAATAAAAATAAAAAATGACAAACCATTCCTATCCATTCAAATCCGGAACCCCAGAGGATGGTGACCAACATACCCCAACTTCATCATATGAGCTCCACACCTTTAAAGGGGTAGTTTGGATTGGGGAATTCGAATGCCGAGGTTTTTCTTACTGCCTGCTAACCTCTCAATTCCAACATCTAGAGGATGGTGAGTGTTATGGGTAAATTCCGGCTGAGCTCGAAATATGGAAAGCTTTCCACTGGGGCTCATCTACAATGATTATCGACCGATTATTTAAGAGAGGAAGCTAAGTCAGGCCTCGGTCCACTTGGGCTCGGCATTCAGCATTCTCGGGCTCTACATTCAGCCCTCTCGACCTTGGCCCACCTCAGCTCAACATCTGGCCCTCAGCTTGGCAAGAGGCTTGGCCTCATCTGCCTTGGTTTGGATAAAGCTTATCCCTCTTGATAAGATAAGGATAAAGCTTATCCCATTGATCCAGATAAGGATAAGGATAACCATTGATCCAGATAAGGATAATGATAACTATTGATCCAGATAAGGATAAGGATTATCCCAACTTAAATCTCTCAAATAATTATCTATAAAGAGAACTCCCACTCTCTCTCTCTCTCTCGGTAAGCAATCCACCGTCAGTAAACCTCTAATAGCCTTCTCTTTCAGTATCCATACTGACTTAGCCATCGGAGGGCCGTAAGCCGGGCCAACCGGCGGCGGTCCTAACCTTTGTCAGTGGTTGCAGGTCCCTCAATCTACACCATTTATCTCTGAGTGAAGATTAGACGATGAAGAATCAAAGTTGGTCCCTGACCAACAGCTGTTAGCCAATTTTTGGCATCAACAGATTGGCGCCGTCTATGGGAACGACTAGATCGTTCACTTGATTATTTCTTCGTCATTCAATCGCTCTTTACATCACAAACTAAGTGGCTCCGCCATATACATTTCATTCTTCCACGTTGTCATCAGATTTCACTACCGAAAGAATAAGAAGAAGGAAAAAACCATCAGTTTTCAGCAAAAAAAAAAAAAAAAAAATCCATTTTCCTTTTCATTTTTCAATTCCTGTTTCAAATCCAACAAAATAAAGAAAAAGGGTGGAAAAGAAAAAAAAAGGAAAAAGGAAAAAAGGGTGAAAGATCTGAAACATCGTGCAAACTCCACCGTCCGATCTCCATCATTGGTTCATATGAGTCCCGAGCTGCTTCTGCTCTTGCTCCGATGTCGCCGGCGATGGTAGATTTCAGATCCCCGCTTCAAAACCCTAACCCTAATTCCAAAAGCCAGACTCATCTCTCTTCCATTTCCAGACGCCCTATCAATCTCTCCCAACCAAACATGCCGTCTTCCACCGATGGCAGTTCCCGCAATTTCGGCAGCTCTTTCGCTTCTCCACTGCCGGCGGTGGCGCCGTCGGTATCGGGATCGTCCAGGCCCAGGCTCCTTAAGGTGAGGCGCCATCTGGGTTCCCAACAAAGCAAGCCTACGACGCCAGCTACGGCCGGTCGGGCCAATCCCGGCTTCAACCCATTTCGTCCGGCCGTGGTGGTTCCGGAGAGTTTGATCAAGGGGTTGGTGGTAGAATGCGGGACGTGGAGGGTCTGGCAGGTTCGAGTTTCAATTTGTTCCGATCAGGTGCGGCGGTCTCGGACGGCTTGGTTGGAGCTGATTTGGGTTTCGATCTGTTCCGGCCAAGGGCGCCAGCTTCAGACGGTTTGGATCAAGGCGATGATGTCAAAATGAGGGGTGTGGAGAGTATGGTTGATTTGGGTTTGGATATTTATCGGACGAGTGAGTCGGTTTCAGAGGGTTCAGATCGAGGTGATGGCACTGGAATGAATGCGGCGGCGAGTCAGGTTGATTTGAATTTTAATCTTCTTCGGCCAAAGGCGCCTGTTTCGGATGGTTCTGATGGAATGGATGATGTAAGAATGCAGGCCACTTATGATTGGGCTGAACGTCTGTTTAGTCCGAGTGCTTCGGTCTTTGGTGGCGCAGAGCATCAGGTTGATTTGGGTTTCAATCTGTTTCGGCAGAGCGCCACAGTTTTGAGTGGTCTGGATCAAGCAGATGATAAAGGACGGGCACTGCAGGACCACTTGTACAGCTCAAATAATTTCTCGTCGCAGGAAAATTAGGGTGTGGATGGTTCCAGAGGTTCGAAGTTGGAAAGCTTTGAGTTTGGGAAGTCTAATGATTCAGGTTTCAAGTTTGCAGCAAAGCCGTTCTCGAATTCGGATTCAGGAAACGTGCTTCCAGATGAGATGAGGAAGTTGAAAATTGGAAGTGAATCTGCATCTTCAAATGTGGACAGTTCAGGTTTTACATTTACTACTGGCCGAAAGGGGAGTTCAAGCTCGAGTTCAAATTTGAATATGAATTTAGGTGAGGTTCCGAAGAAAGATGATGTTTTTGTATTCGGAAATAGTGAGAAGAAAAGTTCTGTTTCACGAACAAACTCAGCGGATGAAAGCAAGATGTCTGGGCTCCCGGATGAGATAAGGAAATTGAAAATCGATGAGAAAGCTAAAGGTACTTCCCATAACTCTAAGATGGATGGAACGGTAAATTTTGTCTTTGGAAGCAATAAGAACTTAGCTAGTTCTTTTGGTGGGAGCACAGAAACTATTCTTCCTTATGAAATGAAAAAGTTGAATATCGGATTCGCAAGTTTAGAGTGGAAGGGACCACTTACGATCCACATGATGGGAAGATAGTTCAATGGCCGAGTACCGGCAAGGATCTAAACCTTCAAATGATTGCAAAGATTGCGGCTGTTTGCAATGATGCTGGGATTGCACACTCAGGCCATCAGTACATTGCCAGTGGAATGCCAACGGAGGCAGCTCTGAAGATAAGGTGTTCGTCAAAATCACCATCTGCCCTACAAACACAACAACCAGATGGGGAGATCTCCGTCATCCATCAACTGGGCGCCTCGGCCTAAACAGTCGGCCTAGGAACTCGGCTAGGCTGTCGGCATTCACCTCGGCTCGGCCTATTCAACCTCATTATTTTGGCACACGGCATTAGCTACTCGCCCTCGGCTCAGCCTTGGGAATTCAGCCTACTCGCCCTCGGACTGACACTCGCCTCAGGAAGCTACGCATAGGAGCTCGGTCCCATCGCTATTTATGGTTCACCCACCTACGCTCAGTAACAGGCCTCGGCTTTGTTGGCCTTATCACTCGGCTCATCATTTGGCGCCTGTCGCCCTCGGATCGACACTCACCTCGGGTATTTGGCAGATGTCCTTAGCATCGTCCTGAAGAAAAAAATATGAAATCAAGACACTGGCCCATAAGGGCCATCCCCGCAACTATATAGCGCGGCGAAATCTCTCCTCCAAGAAACATGGCAAATCTCCAGGTCAGCAAGACTGACCATGACGGGATCAATCGTCTTAGTGCCCTAGACTAAGAGTCAAAAGACTGACCTGGGCAGTCGGAAGTGCCCTAGACCAAGAGTCGAAACACCGACCTGGGCAGTCGGAAGAGCCCTAGACCAAGAGTCGAAAGACCGACCTGGGCAGTCGGAATGGACAAAAGAGTCGGACCAAAACGCAAAGTGTCCAAAGGTCACCTCTATATGTCGACCCGTATAATTAACAGAGCCTACGGGCCACCCTACTAGGCCGACCTCATGCAGTTGGCCAAATTCAAATGTCAGCTCATCCATTTCTCTTTACTCTCAAGCCGAGCAAGTCAGGCTCGAGAGTAGGGGGGCTTCTGTTATGGGTAAATTCGGGCTGAGCTCGAAACATGGAAAGCTTTCCACTGGGGCTCATCTACAATGATTATGGACCGATTATTTAAGAGAGGAAGCTAAGTCAGGCCTCGGTCCACTTGGGCTCGGCATTTAGCATTCTCGGGCTCTACATTCAGCCCTCTCGACCTTGGCCCACCTCAGCTCAACATCTGGCCCTCAGCTTGGCAAGAGGCTTGGCCTCATCTGCCTTGGTTTGGATAAAGCTTATCCCTCTTGATAAGATAAGGATAAAGCTTATCCCATTGATCCAGATAAGGATAAGGATAACCATTGATCCAGATAAGGATAATGATAACTATTGATCCAGATAAGGATAAGGATTATCCCAACTTAAATCTCTCAAATAATTATCTATAAAGAGGACTCCCACTCTCTCTCTCTCTCGAGGTAAGCAATCCACCATCATTAAACCTCTAATAGCCTTCTCTTTTAGTATCCATACTGACTTAGCCATCGGAGGGCCATAAGCCGGGCCAACCGGCGGCGGTCCTAACCTTTGTCAGTGGTTGCAGGTCCCTCAATCTACACCATTTATCTCTGAGTGGAGATTAGACGATGAAGAATCAAAGTTGGTCCCTGACCAACAGCTGTTAGCCAATTTTTGGCATCAACAGTGAGCATAAAAGAATCGTAGTAATTTAAATGTCTATCCATCATTGCAATACAAACAAAATTGGGGATTTTTTTTTTAATTTCCAAAAGAATGATGAAATTTCACTCTAATACCCACAAAATACTTCCCAAATCTTGGTTATGTTAAACCTCTAAATTATACATTTTCTAACCTCAATGCATCACATATTATGCATGGTTTTCATGTTTAAAATACTACTCTGATGCATGATTTGTGATTGTAGGAATGAGATGGAGATTTCATTGATTCTAGGCTTAAAAAAGCACTTTACATACATTGAAGAGCAAGGAACCAAGTACTAAAGGATGGAAGAAAGAAGCAAGAGAGAAAAGGAAGAAAGAAGGAAGTGGTGCAGAAATCAACACTGCAGACCGGCCAAGGCACAGGACCGGTTGTCCGACCGGTCTGCAATTTAACAGAGACCCCCATTCATTGGATCAAGAGAGACCGGTCGTTAGACCGGTTGACTCCCACTCAGACCGGTCGTCAGACTGGTCGAGCACTTAATAGGGGAAGATGAAAAATTTCAAAAGCTTGCTAGACTAATTTTTCCGTTTTACGACCGGTTGTGCGACCGGTCGTCGTGAGCTTAGACCGGTCTGACGACCGGTCAGCTGCGTAACAGAGCTTGTTCTACAAGCTCCGATTTTCTCTACGCAACTCTGTGATTCCTTGCACAATCTGCAATCTGCCACACTATTCTATAAAAGGACACTTAGGGCCTCGTCTAAAGGCATCCTAAAAGAGATTGGAGGTCATGGAAAGTAAAGGAGAGCACCGTGGAGCGTCTACAACTCCGTCGATTCCGATTTTTCTAGTTTTTCATGCTTTTATTTAGTTTTTCTTTTGGATTCTAGTTATAGTATGACAATGCTCGGCTAGAATCTCTCAGTTAGGGCTAAGAGGTGAAGCTTGTAACCAATTTTATGTTTAATTTAGTTTGATTCAAGTACTTTCACTTTAAGTTTGGATTTTAAATGTTCTAGTTTGAATAAAGTTGATATTTTTAGAAGTTTTATGAGAGTTCATGTGCTCCGGACATGGATTCCTTGCAATTCTTTGAGATTATCATGTTTGACTTGATTAGATTTGAATTATGGTAACTCTTGAGCATGCCATAGTCCATAGGCATGGCTGTTACTCCGAAGGCTATGATTTTAAATGCTATGTGATTGAATAGGACTAGAACTTGAAAGTTTAACTGAAGTAGGGTTGAATGTGCTTCAATGCTTTATCTTCCAACTAAATGAGAGATAGAACTTTGAATCTAGTTATGTTTTGTGCTTGTATTGAATGAATTAATATGGGATTACTACAAGTGGATCCTTGAAAGCCTTAGTTCTTTTAAATTACAGATTTTTCTAAGTTACTGTTTTGAGTTACTTTTCTTAATTGAATTCCCAAATTGTTCCAATTAAAGTTGCTGGAATACTTTAGAACTATTTATCTAATTCCCTGTGGATCGACCTCGGTCTTACCGAGAATTATTACTACATCGCAGCCTTACACTTGACGCGAGCGAACAAGTTTTTGGTGCCGTTGCCGGGGATTTTAGATAAACGGTTCTGGATTGTTTTAGTGGCTGTAGAAGTAGAAGTAGATAAGTTTTTTTTTTTTTTTTTTAATTTCCTAGGACTAACAATTTGTTTTGCTTTGTAGGAATTCTTCCATAGTTCAAGCAAATCGGGCAATATCATTCTAACTTAGTACTTTTTACAGATTTTTAGATTTTTGTTAATTTCTGTTTTAGGACTTAGGATTAGTTTAGTTCTTAGTTGTGTGGTTTATGTCCCGTTGGGAACGTGACCACACCAATCATCTCCAATTCGAAGGTGGTCTAGTTGGACCATTATTAATCCATAAACGAGTCCGAAAA
This sequence comes from Liriodendron chinense, assembly GCA_003013855.2. Taxonomy (NCBI): domain Eukaryota; kingdom Viridiplantae; phylum Streptophyta; class Magnoliopsida; order Magnoliales; family Magnoliaceae; genus Liriodendron; species Liriodendron chinense. Next base: position 970,652 of record ML058489.1, on the reverse strand, counting down.
TATGAAGAGCATTGTGATAGTTTGGGGAGTATGGATAAAAAACCTTTAGGGAATCCTCCCCCCTACTCTAACTACAAACGCAAATCAAGAGAGAGTAGGAGAGAATGAGGTACACAATATTTCTCCAATGAGATCTTTACGGGATTACCTACAACCGACCCATACAACTACACCCTCATGTGTGGTCTTACCACCAACCGGGGGAAATATTGATATAAAGTCGGGTGTGATTCAACTTTTGCCAAAGTTCCATGGGCTAGACTCTGAGAGCCCATATTTACACTTAAAGGAATTTGAAGAAGTGGTGGCTACTTTGCAATATGCTAATATTTCAGAAGATGCCATTAAACTTAAATTTTTTCCCTTTTTATTGAAAGAAAGAGCCAAGAGTTGGCTCCACTCTCTTAGACTACACTTGATAGGGTCATGGAATGAGATGACCCGGGAATTCTTGAAAAAGTTCTTCCCGGCTCATAAAACAAACACCATTCGAAGAGTCATAATGAACTTTTCGGTTAAAGAGAATGAGTCATTCTTCCAATTAATGTTGGGAAAGGTTTAAGGACCTCCAACTTGCTTGCCCACATCACGGCTACGAAAGCTAGCGAATTATAAACTTCTTCAATGATGGATTAAGTTCTAACATGTGCCAATTTGTAGAAATGATGTGCAATGATGAGTTTATGAGTAAAAATTCAAATGAGACTTGGAGTTACTTGGACATGTTGGCCGAGAATGCCCAATCATAGGATACTTCAGACTAATCCAGTAACCTCAAGCCTCCTCAACAAAAGGACAAATGAGGCATTTACATCCTTAAAGAGGAAGATGATGTTAATGATAGGCTAGCCAACCTCACAAGGAAAGTCGAGGCCATGGAACTTAGTAAGAGTGGAGTTTCAAAGTCCAATGAAGCTATTGAGAAAATATGTGGAATTTGTGCCACTAATATACACGCTACGCAAGATTGTCCTACAATTCCTGCATTTCAAGAGGTGTTACAAGAACATGCAAATGCCACATATGGATATCAACAGCCTTTTAATGGACTGATGGGTAACACGTATAACTCTACTTGGAAGAACCACCTAAATTTTAGTTGGAAGAATAATCCCATGGGTAATCCTACAAACTCTCAAGGAGGGCCACCCATGCAAAATATGGCCCTACCTCAATTCTCAATGGAGGATACTTTAAAGGCATTTATGTAAGGGCAAACGCAAATCAACCAATCAAATCAGTAAATGTTCCAAGAACTTAAAGTCTCGGTTGATGAGATTAAGGGACGCTTGAATGTTAGGGAAGGGACCTTTCCGGCCCAACCTTAGCCCAATCCAAAGCAAGTACATGAAGTAAGCATCCCTAATTTCCCCAACCAACATGTGGAGCAAGCCAAATCCGTCACCACTCTTAGAAGTGGTAAACAAATTGACAAATCTATTCCGGTGAAGGCCGACAAGCCTAATGATCTGGTAAATTCTGAGAATGAGGACGGATTTAACTCAGCCCCACAAGAAACGGAACGCGTTTATAAGCCCGTAACACCATTCCCTTCGAGATTGGTTGCTCTAAAATCTCTCCCAAACTCTCATGATATTTTAGAGATTTTCAGACAAGTCAAGATAAACATTCCATTGCTTGATGTCATTAAACAAATCCCTTCTTATGCCAAGTTTCTAAAGGACCTATGCACAACCAAACGCAAATATAATGAGCAATGAAAGGCCTTTTTGAATGAACAAGTGAGTGCCATTCTCACTCAAAAGACCCCCCCCCCCCCCCCCCCCCCCCCAAAAAAAAAAAAAAAAAAAAAATTCAAGGATCCCGGTAGTCCCACAATCTCATGTATCATTGGTGACTACCGGATTGAACTTGCATTGCTAGATTTGGGGGTAAGCATAAATTTAATCTCATACTCGGTATATGAGCAATTGAGTCTTAGTGAATTAAAACCCACCAAAACCACGTTATAACTCGCTGATAGATCCATCCGTGTACCGAGAGGGATAATTGAGGATGTATTGGTCAAAGTCCACAAATTCTACTATCCGGTAGATTTCATCGTCTTGGACACACAACCGGTTATGGATGCTAGCACTCAAATACTGATGATTCTAGGCCGCCCCTTCCTTGCTACATCGAACGCAATTATAAATTGCTAGAATGGGGTAATGCAATTGTCCTTTGGAAACATGACGTTAGAGGTAAATGTGTTCCACTTGAGCAAAAGGCATAGGGATGATGACGATGCCCACGAGGTTGATATGATTGAATTAATCGTGGAAGAGGAGTTCGCTTTAAATCAAAATTTTGATCATTTAAATGTTGTTAGCTTTGATCCCTATGAGGATTGGGACGATGATGACGGTCCTCATGAGATAAACATGATAGAATCTAAGGAGGATGGGGAGTATTTCCAACGCAATCTACCTGAAAGCTTGGGGACATGTTTGACACATTCCAAGGATTAATTCAACTCTATTATTAATGAGATCTTGGAAGTGTCAATTTCTGAAAATTTACTTAAGAAGTCCCTAATTTCTGATTTACACAAATTTGTTATGCAGGAATTGGAAGAATTGATGCTTGACTTGCCTATAGAGAGGCCAATTTCTGAAAGTGTAGAGGTTGAGGACCCACTCCAACCTACACAAATGCTTGAGAAGGAGGAAGACGTAAATGGTCCAAATCTGAAAATTTCCTCTCATGAGGTTTCCTACACTCTAGAGGAGTGTTTGGCATATTTTGAGGATTTGATTAATCCTATGATCCGTGACATTGTCAATGCCTTAAGGGAAAATTCACCGGTGCCCACGAAGACTCATTCAATGGAGTGTGAAACTAATTTATCAATATTGGAGGCACCGGTAGAATTTAAAAATGTGGAGACCATAACAACTTGTGAAGCAAAATTTCAAGTCTCCACACCCCTTTCATATGTTCAAACTGATGAACACCACCTCTGGGATGACTCGTATTTGATAAATTTGTGCCCAGACAAGATGGAAAGGAGATCCATATTCAATGATTTCCAACCAATGCAATTCTCCTTTTCTAGTACATGTGACAATGTTATTGAGAGACCCGCTGAAATTTTTCAGCAGGATTTTCAATGGATTCGACTGATTAATGTCACCATTGTACTTTCCAAAGTAGGATGGTGGATAGTCCTATTGACAAATCTGTTACACCACCTGGTGATCCTGCTCAATTTTGTCCTTTTGGATGTTATATTGATGATTGACCTCCTAGTCTGATGGAGATTCTCTTTTTAAAAGGATAGCTTAGGTTTTGTCTCTTGCTTTAAATATGATTAGTTTTTGTTTGATTTCCTGTTTTAGGTTTATTTCGTTAATAGCTTTAGTTGCCGGAGTTGTAGATTTCCATGATCGACTCTATCAGGTGACCTCGTTCGCACTCTCCTTTATGTTATTGCTCTCATGTTATTGCTAGTTGCATATCTTTTGCATTGAGGACAATGCAAGATTTGGTTGGGGGGTAAGATGGAATTCCTCATCTAGCCGTTTGTGGACATTTCAAGCATTATATGTGAAAATTTTTCAAAACTCTTTTGAAAAACCTTATTTCTATGCATTCGAGATGATACAAGTATAAGAAAAGGAGATATGAAGTGATAAATTGTAACACCCCGTACTTCTCAATACTTAGGTGTTACTATTGAGTTAAGATAGGCATTTAATTGTGAAGTCTTTAGGATTATGATAATCAAGTTTTTCAGAATTTACAAATTTTATGTGTCGGCACATTAATTAATGAAAAATCGAATCACTAATTAATAAATCACTTAAGATTATTGTGTATGGTACATGGGTTGGATTTATTTGTGTGACCAAGTATTAGTTGATGGTGAATTTTACTATTTATATATATAAAATAATAATAATAATAATAATAATAATAAGGATGATGATATTATTATCAATGTGCAATAAAATAAAAATTAATGGCTAATAGTTGAAATTACACCTCATAGTATGTACTATAGTGATCCATGAGCCTTCTCAACCGTTGAAATTGAATTTAGAGTCAATTTAACCGTTGGATTGTGTAAAACATCATAGTTATTGGCCAAATCGCAGTGTATGGCCCACTTGATTGAGGGAATCGGCCTTTGGTGGACCACTAGTCTCAGTATGGCTCATAAAAGTAAGTGGCCGGAGTAGACTTCTCAAAACATTATAGTAGACCCCATTTTTTGGTGCGTGTGTATCAACCCGAGTCGCACACACGTTGCATCGAACCACCACCAGGCAAATCGGGCGCTGGCCCGAGAAATATCTCAAAAGAGAGATTTCTCTCTTTCTAGTTCCGTCGCCCAGAGAACGGACTGACGCTGTCCGTGTTTGGGGCATGTGCGGCCCATTTTTGGTCAATGGTACGGGTGATCTGAACCATTCATCTGGTTCACAGTGGAGTCGTGACAAAAATCTTGTTAGTATACCACGCTGATGTTTGCTGTCCTGTGCGCAATGCGGCGTCAAAGTCAGACTGTCCAAATGCAGACTGTGTTTCTAGCAGCCTTGCAAATTGAAGATTGCGCTTTGTATGTCCCACTTTCAGATGATCTAAACCGTCTATCTGGTAGAGCTCTTGGTGATCTACCTATCCATGATGGTTTCCTTGTATGAGGATCATCATCTAGGTGTTAAAGTCAAGCCAAGGTCAGGTTTGCGAGCATATTTTCCAGTTTAGGAATTGCCAGGTTGGCAATCCGCGTCTGTTGGATTCCAAACATCTTGACCGTTCATAGTGGTCTAGAAAGACTGGTTTTAGAAGAATCTCAGCCCTCCATTGTGCTTCACACGGATCGACTATTCCATATTTAAATGGAAATATTTTCTTTTTCTTTCTCTTTTTCGTTTCTAAAAACAGAAACTGTAGATCTGAGAGATCCAGACCCTTCATTCCACCTTCCCTTACATATTAGCAGGTCAGAGAATCAATCCTGACCGTCCAGATTCGATCTAGACTTGAGATCAGCACCCGAATTCATCTCTCTCTCTCTCTCTCTCTCTCTCTCTCTCTCTCTCTTCATTTTCTCTTTGCTTCCCTTCTCCTCTCAAATCTCTTCTAAGATCAGATCTGCATCATCGTCAGCTCAGTGGACCACACTCCAGTACCTATATCAAATCAGATCAAGACCATGTGTTTGATCCAGATCTCGTCTACATCATTCAGCGATTGCCCAAGGAAATCGATTGGTTTCTCTCCAACCTTCGAACCACCTGCAGGTTGGTGTGGTGGTTCCAATCTCTCATTTCTCCAAGCTCATTAGCAACAATATGAGCTGTACAGAAGCCTCAGCTTGAAGAAAACCTCAGCGAGAAAGAGCTCACCGTCTGCTGGCGGTGAATCTGCCATTAAAACTGGTGGAGTTTTCCGGCAAGTTGCGGTGGCGGCTGGTTGTTTTTCGGTGGCCCTTTTCAGCTTGAAGTAGCTGATCTTAGAAACTAAATATTGGCAGTATGGATTGGAGATGAGAATTCATCTCATCCGTAATTCATTAAAGGAAGAATCAGAGGTGAAATCAATCAGGTTGCGGTCGAGTCGGTGGGCGAGTCAACTCGGCAGGTTTCTGTTGAGTCGGATCCAGATTGGCTGAGTTCGAGTGGCTTTAGGCATAAGCTAGGCCTTGACTGATTGTATTGATTAGGTGGGTAAGTAATCTTCAACCTAGTTTCGTTCTGGTTCATAAGCACATTAGAAGTTTTGTGGTGGATCTAAATAAGCCACTGCATTATTTTTCTTTTTCTTTACTGAGTCACTGAGTTGTTGACTCAGTAGATCTTTTCCAATTCAAAGTCAGATCTAACTTGGTGTGACTTTGCTTCACCTCAGTTGCTCAACTTGGGTTGAATGATTCACCCAGTTTCACAATCAAGTTCCAGACCGAATGGATTCAAGTTGTACTCACGTGGCTTGAATCAGCTCAGGGTGTTGCTGAGTTCAAATACTGTTGTAACTTAATTGGTAATTATTTTTGTATTACAGCTATATCCGGTCTAGAAGGGTTGAATATTGCTGGAGAGTGTTAATCAGGTTCGGTTTGGGGCCAAGTTGAGATCCAGTTATCAATTACTTAAATTAAGCTAGACACTTAAAGTGAGGTTTCTCACCCTTCAAGTTTTCCATTAATTTAATTGAATTGAGTATTTCTTGTATAGTATTGTTTGTTTAAATACATATTGTCAATTGAATTCCTATATATATTGAAATAATTGCTTTGAATAAATTGTGATGAATATCTTTTATTAATTGTTTCATACTTAGATTCCAATGGATACAACTTTTACTTGTTGGTTAGTTTCAAATGATTTTAGTGGATGGGTTGTACATGAATTAAGGATGTCATTGGGAGAATTGGTTGTGAAATATTATATGTTGTGTCCTAAGAGAATGACTTGTTGCCATTTAGTGAAATTTATATTGTTGGTGTCCTTAAATGGACTTGATGCCATGTGGCTTTGGTTGGAAAGATCCTTCCTTGCTGGTGTCCATTAATGGACTTGTTTTTCAGGTGGCTTAGACGAAGAAGAGTATCCTTTAGTTGAAAACTTTGGAACACACACAAAATAGTAATGTTAATTGTCTAATTGTAGATAATCATAAAATTTGTACTATAGTATATTTTGTTGAACGTCTCATGAGCCGGGGATGGTGTTATGGGATGCTATGCCTAAGCCGTCGGCCTATGCTGGGTTGCGCACCCCCCATAGTGACCGTGAGCTTTTAATTGCTTGTTTTATAAATTGGACTAATAAAAGCTAATCATACATACATGGCATTTGCGGGTAATGTTGTTGACGAGCCACATTACTGTCGGTTTGATATGCATTGCATTGCAAGTAACATTGGTGACGAGCCATGTTACTGTCGGTTTGAAATTCACCAGCTGGATGTACATCCCCAGGCTGAAGAACATTTGCATACACACATTCATGTAAACGGGATTAAAGTTGGAATATATGGATTGAATGTTATAATTTGTTGGTATTTGTAATATAAGTGAATTTTTACATTTGATTGTTTTAAATGTCATTTCATTTGGAATTGTATAAATTGCTTCTTGTGCAATATATTATTTTTAGTTGGTCTTTACTTAACTGCTATCATGCCTGATAATTTTGGAGGGTTTTTACCTCACTATGATAGCGTTCTAACGTTATCGAACCATAACAGTTGATGTAGGTGTCTTGGGATGAGAAGTTGGAAGGTGGTGCAACTCAAGTCTACTTGAAGTGTTTTTTTCATTTGGTTTCCTTTTTAATTAATGTAATATGGAGACAATTGATTTGTATAAGCCCTATGGGCACCACTTTTACGGTTTGATTTATATTGGACATTACATGTCTGGATTTGCTTCCATTGCATTTTAAATTATATATATATATATATATATATATATATATATATATATATATATATATATATATACACACTGTAAAGTAGATCTTCGAATGTTTACACTCGGGTTTTCAGAACTCGGGCTCAACACCCGAGCATTGAAAACTGGGGCGTTACATAAATGTTGCAAGTCTTGAACAACTTCTAATATAATGGTTTATATGTGAATTCCCCTATTTATATGATTAATAGAAAAGTTGAACACTTTTACACCTAGTTCACATTACATGATTTTTATGGTTTGAAAGGATTATGTAGATTTGTGGATTGGCTAGACTTAGATTTGATGTGTTGAGAAACCAAGTCGGGGTACTTTGTCCATCCTTGTCCATGAAAAAATAACAAAAGATATGGATTTCTAAAAATCCTATCTAATATATAAAAAAAGGAAAGGAAGGATGAAAATATGGGAATGATTGAGAATATGGTGGAAAATTTCGAAATGGGCTACCTATTACCAACCGGGGGATGGTCTACCCGTAATCAAAGCCGGAAATGGGACGTAGTGTGAAAGCCGTCGGAAGGATGGTAAGGAAAATTCCTGTCATAGGCTTGTTGTTAATCTGTACACCTTAAGATCCATAGTTTAGTTGATCTATGAAGAAGATGATCCCGGAAACTCATGAGATGAGCCATCACTATGCACATTTGGTTGAATTTGTTCAAAGTTCTTCTATTTATCAATCAATCAGCGGGAATTCTATATGAACACTTATTATGTTGTGAGAGTTTAAGGTTTCAGCTTCTATCACCCATTTTCTCTGACTTTTACACTTGTATGTCTTGGGATGTATAGAAGCATAGTTTCTGAAGGAGAGTTGGATTTTGAAGATTTGAACTTGTTTCACGCATGTTTTGCTCGGGACTAGCAAAATGCTGGTTGGGGGGTGTGTTGAACTTCTAAATTATACATTTTCTAACCCCAATGCATCACATATTATGCATGGTTTGCATCTTTAAAAGACTACTCTAATGCATGATTTGTGACTGTAGGAACGAGATGGAGATTTCATTGATTCTAGGCTTAAGAAAGCACTTTACATACATTAAAGAGCAAGGAACCAAGTGCTAAAGGATGGAAGAAAGAAGCAAGAGAGAAAAGGAAGAAAAAAAGAAGTGGTGTAAAAATTAACACTGCAGATCGGTCAGCTGACCGGTCGGCCAAGGCACAGGACTGGTCGTCCGACTGGTCTGCAATTCAATAGAGACCCCCATTAACTGGATCAAGAAAGACCGGTCGTCAGACTGGTGGAGCACTCAACAGGGGAAGATGAAAAATTTCAAAAGCTTGCTGGACTAATTTTGCCGTTTTACGACTGGTTGTCTGTGAGCTCAGACCGGTCTGACAACCGGTCGGCTGCGTAACAGAGCTTGTCCTACAAGCTCTGATTTTCTCTGCGCAACTCCATGATTCCTTGCTGTTCGCTCGCCTCAAGTGTAAGGCTGCAATGTAGTAATAAATCTCGGTAAGGTTGCAATCCACAGGGAAAGAGGTAAACAATTCCAACTACTCTAATAACTAGAATCTAAGAAGTTTAGGAAAATAGTTTTTCACATAAAATAGGAAAATCTGAAAATAAGAAGAACTAGACCTTCAAGGATCCACTTGTAGTAGTTCAATACCAATTCATTCATCCAAGCACAACACAATTAGAATCAAAGTCCTATCTCTCATCTAATTGGAGGATATAACATTCAAGCACAAACAGTCCCACTTAAATTTGGAAATCAGATTTCTAGTTCTAATAAAGCACATATAACTTGAACTTGTAGCCTTCGGAGTAACAGCCATGCCAAGAGACTATGGCATGCTCAAGGGTTACTACAATTCGAATTCAAACAACCCAATCATGGTAATCTCAGAGAATTGCAAGGAACTCATGTCCGGAGTACACAAACTCTCACAAAACTTCTAAAAATCCAAACTTTATTCAAACTAAAACTTGAAAATCCATAAATAAGTAAAGGGTACTTGAAGACACGAATTAAAGCATTGAAACAAACTACAAACTTCACCTCTTAGCTCTAGCTAAGATGTTAGCTAAAAGAAAACATTAAAAACTAGAAACTAAAATTAGAAGAAGAAGAAAACTAGTTGTAGGAGGCTAGGAAGCTTCCTAGGTCTTAATCTCTTTGCTCCCCACGTTGCTAGATGGGTTAGAAAGAGGTTGTAGGTGTCCTTTTATAACTTAGAGGCGTCACCGACTTGGAAGAATCACGAAACTACGGAGTCGTCCCGCACTTAGGAAACCCAAAATCGGAATTAGAAAGCTATAACTTGCTGTCTACATGTGGCTGACCGATCTTTTGACAGTTGAGGGAGTGGCCGAGCTGTTGGCTGACCGGTCTTGACCGGTCGGACCTCCTATTTTCCTTTATTTTCCTTCTTTCTTTCTTCCTCATTCTCTTCTCTTTCTTCATCATTCTTCGGTCCACCTTGGGCCTTCATCGAAGGCTCCTAAATGTGCCCTTTTGGTCACCAATTGGGCGAAGCCACTCTCATTCCTACAATCACAAAACAAGCATTAGATGTGCCATTTTAAACATGCAAACCATGCATATAATGTGATGTAATGGGCTAGATCATGTATAAATTTGAGGCTCAACACTTGCGCAATCTGGAATCTTCCGCACTAGTCTATAAAAGGGCACCTAGGGCCTCATCTAAAGGCATCCTAGAAGAGATTGGAGGTCGTGGGAAGTGAAGGAGAGCACCATGTAGAGTCCACAATTCCGTTGATTCTGATTTTTCTAATTTTTCATGCTTTTATTTAGTTTTTCTTTTGGATTCTAGTTGTAGTATGACAATGCTCGACTAGAACCTTTCAGGTAGGGTTGAGAGGTGAAGCTTGTAGCCAATTTTATATTTAATTCAGTTCGATTCAAGTACTTTCACTTTAAGTTTGGATTTTGAATGTTTTAGTTCGAATAAAGTTGATATTTTTAAAAGTTTTTATGAGAGTTCATGTGCTCCGGACATGGATTCCTTGCAATTCTCTGAGATTATCATGTTTGGCTTGATTAGATTCGAATTATGGTAACCTTTGAGCATGTCATAGTCCATAGGCATGGTTGTTACTCCGAAGGCCATGATTTTAAATGTTATATGATTGAACAGGACTAGAACTTGAAAATTTAATTGAAGTGGGGTTGAATGTGCTTCAATGCTTTATCTTCCAACTATATGAGATATAGAACTTTGAATCTAGTTGTGTTTTATGCTTAGATTGAATGGATTAATATAGGATTACTACAAGCGGATCCTTGAAAGCCTTAGTTCCTTTAAATTATAGATTTTTTTAAGTTATTGTTTTGAGTTAGTTTTCTTAATTAAAATCCCATTAACAGGTAAGCCCAAAGCCTACGCTCGAACTGACAGGTGCTTTATGCGAGATGCATGCTGTGTGTTTGATCGATTAAAGTTTCTAATGAATGAATTTCGGGTAAATCGGCAAACTTCAGAGCATACACTAAGATCTGATCAGGTGTTTGTAGTGCAATGATAAGCAGGGGGGTTGGAAGAATAATAAATATGACAGTTATGCTAGATGCAAATGAGATGATGCTGATATGAGAGTAGTTGGATGGACGGAAGTATCGCAAGGATTTGCTTCAAGCGGCTAAGATTGAGACTTAGACCAGGGCTAGACTCTTCTCACTCTGGCTCTCCTTGGTGGAGGAATGGGCTAAAGAGATGGAGATGGACTCGAAACTCTCGGGCTGAAGAGAGGAGAAGTGGATGCTGAAATAGGAGAGGGAATGGGGTATTTATAGTTGCGAAGGATGGCAGCTTTGGTAATTATGCTTGGATGAACCCTGGGGGCAGCTTGTACGGACTCTCCGCTCCAGCTTCGAAGTGTACGACCCCCAAACCTTAAGCAGAAAAGCTGTTGGTTCGAGGTTCGGACCTACTTTGAAGCCGTGGCTCGGAACCGGTGAGTTGACTGGGTTTGAAAGGTGGATTGACAAGGTGAGTTGACTGGGTGTAGGGGCTGGACTGACCCGGTGAATTGACTCGGTGATTTGACTCACCAAGTTTGACATTTTAGGAATTTTTGGACTGGTTTATCTTGTTGGGGGTTTTTCAGACTGATGTTTAGGGGTGAGTTGACTGGGTTCAGGCTTGAGTTGGGCTATGGATTGGGGCTTGCAGGGGTGAGTTTGATTGGGTTTGGACATGGGGTTTGGGGGTATGCACCTCCATCCATTTAGCTATCTTAACCAGCTTTGTAGCCGAAGGTGGGGTGTCTACAAATGCCCCTCTTTGGCAGAGGTTGCATGCAACCAAATGTCAAAGCGAGTGGACACCCCACTTCTGACCTGGTCATTCATAGATCGTGGTCTGGAATCTTTATTTGCCTTTGTATTTGAGTCAGTTAATTGTCTGAAAATCGATAACTCGCACATGCCGCGGGAGTTTGGAGAAAACGTTGCGATTGTCCCTGCATGAGCTGCAACTTGGGTACCCAATCACAACCCTTCTGTTCCCGATCGGTACTAACATTGGAAAGGTACAGCAGAGCCTTTGTGTCCATTATAGTCTTACGAGGTTGCTGACCCTGTGATTGATTGTTCATTGCTTTCTCAGATCACTTCAGGAGTACTTATTTTGCTTGACTGTCAAAGTGGTTAGCTACCCTGCGTCTGCATGGCCTTACGGGTAATCCACTACTCCGACTTAGACTTAGTCAAGGTACTTCAGGCATCCACGCCTAGGTATGTGCGGTGAACTTTTTTCACCCAATCTTCTAGTTTTGATACTTGCGTTACAATTCATCGTTTCCATCGTTCAGATGGTTTCTTTGACAGAGCCTTTTGGCTTTCATCTTTTCGTATATTGGCAGTTGGTACGACCTTCCTGACACTGGAGTTCAGGCCGACCGTACTTTGAGTGCATTGGATCCGATAGTCTCTAGGGAAACCGCGAGACATCGTATCTTATATGATTTTGTGTTAGCTCATACTCGGAGATATGGAAGATCTCTTAGTGTTTTGGAGGCCAAACGCTCTACTGAGAAAATATTTTTGAATTTTGAAAAGACCCACTCTGGGGAGTGATACTCCGTGGGTTTTTTATTTGCAAATAGGAATATGTATATAATATTTTTATTTTTTTGAAAAGGAAATCTAGCTTGCACGTGCCTCCACTAGGGATGCCTGTGGGGTCTTTAGCTAACCGACTTTTCTTTTGAAAGCAGGTAAACATGATGATTAATGCAATGGATGCTGATGCATATGGATGCACATTTGATGATGGATGCATGGTTTGGTTCATTCTCTTTCAGTTTAATGATTTTGCTTTCACTGGGGATTCAGAGAACTTTGAGCTTATTAGTTAGAAGGTTTTGCTTCCCTGGAGTTTTTCTTTTTTTATGCAGATGTTTGGTCAGCGGGTTGGTCAAGATCCCGACCTGTGGTTGATAAAGTCCATCGTCCCAAGATGCTGTTTCTTTGCTGTTGGGGATGAATGAAGGAGGTTATAGGTTGTAACCTCAAGATGCTCTTTTGGAGAATGGATGTGATTGGGATGGTGCTTGGTCGCCAGTTTTAGTCAAGATTTCAATTTGAAGATGATTGGATCTGTCATCCCAAAACTGTGAAGTGGATGAACGGAGTTCGAGACTCCTGAAGCTCTTTGCTGGGAATAGTGACTATTTTTATGATTTTTTGTAAGTATTGATCCGAATCTTTACCTAAGTAGTCAGGATGGAGATCAGTGTTATTGAAAACAGTAGAAATATTTTTGTGATTTTTGTAAATATCTGATCCGAGCCTCTTCCTGAGTGGTCAGGATGAAAATCGATCTTATTAAAAGAAAGGAAAATATTTTATGATTTTTGAAAGCTGATTTTGCAATGTTTTGGTATTTTGTTGGATTTTTTGAAATGCAGGGAAAGGTATGGAATTTTCATCCACTTCCAACTTCTACTGTTGGTACCTGATCCAGTTTCCATCAGCAAGCAAGATGAATTTCACACAGTTAAGTGCCGTAGTTTTACATCTTCGAATGAGGGAATTTTGAGGGTTTTCAGTCAATACACCTATAAAGTTGCCTGTTCCTCATGTGCAATGCACATAGATCAAGTATTATCCGCGGACTCCTTCGGCCACAAAATGAGCCACATCCTCACATTTCCCTTTATCAATCCAGTATGGGGTCTTATGCTGCTCACAATTCTGTGAGGGTGCGCTTCACCTCCCAACTACCTTAATCCCCTTCATGAGTTTTAGGAACAGGGAACATTCATCAGATTCAACAGCGACTTCCAAATCAAGGTCGTCTATCATAGTGCGTTCAACACGAACAGGATTGCGGGGTTCTGCCAGCCTCAGCCTTTACATATTTAGAGAACTCCGGACACCCGTACGATCAAATGTCAGCCATGTCCAGAACATGTTAGGAAAGAAAGCCCCCGAGAAGTTTAATCCCAGTGTAGTTTAAGGTCTTCGGACCACTGGGGATAGATCTATGCAGTTACAATCAGAGTTGAATTTTTTTGTTTGTTTTTTTTAGAAAGTTCTAGACCTTAACTCGAGAGGTCAAGATTGGTGCTGGCTTTTATGGGAAGCTTAAAATATTTTTGGTATTTTTGAAATGATCCGGGTCATCGAACCTTGACTCGAAGGGCCGAGATTGATGTCGGTTTTTTTTTTTTTTGTTGAAAGCAAGAAAATCCCCTAAGAAGTTAATCCTAGTGTAGTTTAAGGTTTTCGAACCATGATTTTGTATAGATGATTGAGAGAAATATTTTTTAATGATTTTTTAGAAATAATCCAGATGGTGGATACCAATTCGAGCGATTGGGATTAACCCCAGTTTTTATTAAAAATCTCACAGGATTTTGATCTCGACGTAGTTTAAGGTCTTCGGACCATATTTATATAAGCGAGGTTGTAAATGTATTTTTTTGTGTTTTTAGGAAAATGTCTTGAGTCATCGGATCTTGATTCAGACAATCAAGACCGATGCCGGTTTTTATTGAGAATCTCTTGGGATCTTGATCCCGACGTAGTTTAAGGTCTTCGGACCACTTTTGAGAGTAAGACTGGGAATATACATATATATATTTTTTGTGATTTTGAAAAATGTTCTTTGTCATTGATCCTGATTTTGATGGTTAGGGTTGATGCCAGTTTTTATTAAAAATCCCTCGGGATTTTGATCTCGACCTAGTTTAAGGTCTTCGGACCCGAAACTTTATATAAGAGACTGGAAATATATATATATATATATATATATATATATATATATATATATATATATATATATATATATATATAATTTTTTATTTTTAGAAAAGATCCGGGTCATCGGATCTTAATCAGAGTGGTCGAGATTGATGCCAATTTTTATTAAAAATCCCTCGGGATCTTGATTCCGACATAGTTTAAGGTCTTCGGACCACAACTTTGTACAGATTAGGGTGACACATCTTTTTGTGATTTTCTCGAAATGATCCAAGTCATTAGATCTTGGCCCGAGTGGTTGGGATCGATGCCAGTTTTTATTAAGAATCTCTCGAGATCTTGATCCCGACGTAGTTTAAGGTCTTCGGACCAAAAATTTGTAAGCGATTGGAAATCAGGGCTGGAAGTTCTCGGTATTTTTTGAAAAACGATTCAGGCCATCAGGCCATGAATTTGGATGGTTGAGATCAATGTTTGACCAAGTCAATTCTTTTTTCTTTCTTTTGAAAATCTCATGGAGCTTTTTCCACATCATATTCTAACATCTCCTCAATTTCTCACAAGATGAGATTTTTGTGAGATTCCTTTCTCTTTTTCTCATCCTTCTCTTCCATCCACTACAAGAAAACGGTGTTTTACCGACGAAAGTATTACCGACGAAATTGTTTTCGTCGGTAAAAAGCCATTTCCC
This sequence comes from Liriodendron chinense, assembly GCA_003013855.2. Classification (NCBI taxonomy): domain Eukaryota; kingdom Viridiplantae; phylum Streptophyta; class Magnoliopsida; order Magnoliales; family Magnoliaceae; genus Liriodendron; species Liriodendron chinense. The sequence continues at coordinate 955,348 of ML058489.1, read as the reverse complement.
AGACGAAATGAAGTATTCGTCGGTAAAATACATACCAGCACACCCTTTTACCGACGAAATCATGATTTCGTCGGTAAAAAGTTTATTACCGACGAAATTACCCGTCGCTAAAAAAAAAGTAAGAAATTTGGCTTTTACCGACGAACATTTTCGTCGGTATAAGTCTTTTTTTGGCGACGATTATTGTCTGTCGGTAATAATTTGTGGTATGTGCGTAAGTTAAGGAAGATGACTTTTACCGACGAAATTTTTCGTCGGCAAAAGTCATTTTTACCGACGAAAATGTTCGTCGGTAATAATATTGATGTTTCCCGCCCAAGTGAAAAAGAGGACTTTTACCGACGAAAACTATGCTTTTACCGACGAAAATTTTCATCGGTAAAAGTCTTTTATTTCACTTACCCGATCGGCCTCCCTCATTTCTCTCCTCTCTCTCGCTCTCGCTCTGTTCTCTCTCCTCTCTCTCTCGCGCGCGCTCTTCCGGCCGGCCCACCCATCTCGGCTCTCCCTCATCTCCGACCGCCGGCCGTCAACGTCACCGGCGGCCCACCGCCTCAGCCGACCACCCCCCCCAGCCGACCAGTGTCGCCGGTCGCCACTCTCCTCCACCGACCTCCGTACGCCGCCGCCTCCTCCGGTAAGCCTCTCCCCCTTTCTTCTTGCTCCATTTCCCCTCTCTCCCTCTCTCCTCGTTGTTGATTGTGGGGCCCACTCCCAAAATCCAATGCATGTGGGTCCCACCATCGCTGTCCAATGCATGTTGGTGGGTCCCACCGTCGCTTTCTATTTGCATGTGGGTCCCATCGTCGCTTTCCATAGTGCATTGCATGTGGGGTCCACCTTAGCTGTCTACAATTTGGTGGGGCCCACTGATTTATTAAATCCCTAATTAGGGATTTCGAAATTAAAATTCCCTAATTAGGGATTTCAATATTAAAATCCCTAATTAGGGATTTAAAAATTTAAAATCCAAAATTTTGTTTTACAAATTAAAAAAAAATGAAATACGTAATTGTGGGGCCCACCGTTGCTGTCCACTAGCTGTGGGGCCCATGTCGCTGTCCACTGGCTGTGGGGCCCACGGTCGCTGTCCACTGCCTGTGGGGCCCACGTCGCTGTCCAGTGCCTGTGGGGCCCACCGTCGCTGTCCACTGGCTGTGGGGCCCCCGAAGATGGGAACCGCTGGTGCCAAAAAATGAAGCATATCAAAATCTAAAGTGGACCACAGCACAAGTGTGAACTGAATGTCTATCATTGAAAAATTCTTAGAGGACACAGAAGTTTTGGATCAAGCTGATATTTGTGTTTTCCCTTCATCCATATCCATGTGATCTTATGAACAGGTTGGATGACAAATAATGATCACTGTAGGTCCTGGGAATGGTGGAAATCATTATTCCCACGATTTCCCATGGCATGGTCCACTTGAGATTTGGATATGCTTAAATTTTGGGCTCAACCACTAAAATGAGCTGAAAAAACATAAGGACGGAATAGATAAATCACATACATTCTAGGTGGGCCCAACTGAATTTACTCTACATGATAAGAGCGTGCAGAGTTACTCTGCACGCAATCCGATTCCCATGGTGGGCCCCATACATACTTATTTGTTGAGAAAGTAGCAGTCATTAGGTATTTGATTAGACTTGATTCATGGTGTTGATGATTCTGTCATTTTATGTGCTTGTGTATCTGGAATTGATGGAGCAAACCCGGGATGTGCGTTAGAGCTACCCGTGGTTGATTTATGTGGATGTATGTTGTGGATGTATTTGGCTTATTATTAATAGTTATTTTTTGTCCACAAATGGTAGTATAATAGAATCAGTTAGCCCATTTGGAGATTTCTATATTGCCGAGCATAGATAAAGTGTGTTTTGGAGGTATAGAAATTGCCAAATTGTCCTGTTGGACAGTCCAAGGTTGGATAGATTGGAATGTTATCGTTGTTTGTCATTTACATGCTCTGTCATTAGTTTCGTGCGGTAACTCTCCTATTCTCTCTGGATATGTTTCTTATGTTTAATTCCATTGTCAATTTAATCCACACAATGTGTGGATAGTTGACGTGGAAATTAAATGTAAGATAAATATATTTGGAGAGATAGGGGGAGATGCTGTCGAAATTTAGGCTTGGGCATTTAAATGGAAATAATGATAGCATTTCAATCTATCCATCCTTGGATGGGCGACTGATTTTATTATATTATCATTTAGTGGCAAATTAGATGACGAACATGATACTTGTGATTAAGAGTAGTTGATTGATGTTGATGTTGAGCGGGGGTCCCTGGAAGGTGGGAACCGAGGTTTAGACCATGATGATGAAGCTGTCCATTTCCTATGGACAGCAATATGGGTGGCCTGGCCATTTGGACATGCCCGTATTTATGTATTAGCTCGAAATTAATGGAGCAGACCCGGATGTTCGTCGGAGCTATCCGGGTGTTGAGCGGGGGTCCCTGGAAGGTGGGAACCGCTGTTATGACCATGATGATGAAGCTGTCCATTTCCTATGGACAGCAATATGGGTGGCCTGGCCATTTGGACAGGCCCGTGTTTATGTATTAGCTCGAAATTAATGGAGCAGACCCGAATGTGCGTCGGAGCTATCCGGTTGTTGAGCGGGGGTCCTTGGAAGGTGGGAACCGCTGTTATGACCATGATGAAGCTGTCCATTTCCTATAACTAAAACCCGAAACCATAAACCTAAAACTAAAACCTATAAGCTATACCTAAACCGAAACCTAAACTCAATTCATCTAACTCTAAACTGGGGCCCTATAAGCTACGAAAATGCGTCCCTAAACCCGATCCCGAACCCGCAAATCCAAACCTATGCCCTAAACCTAATCTCATGTCACCTAACCTAAACCTACACCTATTCCTAAATCCATTCACCTAACCTAAACCTAGACCCAAACACGAGAACCAAACCCGAAACCTATGCCTAAACCTAATCCTAAACTCAAATTACCTAAACTAAACCTACACCTATTCCTAAATCCATTCGCCTAACCTAAACTTTAACCCAAACACGAAAACCTAACCCGAAACCCGATCCCGAACCCGAAAATCTCAACCTATACCTAAGCCTAATCCTATATTCAAATCACTTAAACTAAACCTACACCTATTCCTGAATCCATTCACCTAACATAAACCTAGACCCAAATATGAAAACCTAACCCGAAACCCGATCCCGAACCCAAAAATCTCAACCTATGCCTAAACCTAATCCTAAACTCAAATCTCCTAAACTAAACCTACACCTATTCCTAAATCCATTCACCTAGCCTAAACTTAGACCCAAACACGAAAATGCGACCCTAAACCCGATCCCGTACCCAAAAATCTCAACCTATGCCTAAACCTAATCCTAAACTCAAATCTCCTAAACTAAACCTACACCTATTCCTAAATCCATTCACCTAACCTAAACTTAGACCCAAACATGAAAACCTAACCCGAAATCCAATCCCGTACCCGACTATCTCAACCTATGCCTAAACCTAATCCTAAACTCAAATCTCCTAAACTAAACCTACACCTATTCCTAAATCCATTCACCTAGCCTAAACTTAGACCCAAACACGAAAATGCGACCCTAAACTCGATCCCGTACCCAAAAATCTCAACCTATGCCTAAACCTAATCCTAAACTCAAATCTCCTAAACTAAACCTACACCTATTCCTAAATCCATTCACCTAACCTAAACTTAGACCCAAACATGAAAACTTAACCCGAAATCCAATCCCGTACCCGACTATCTCAACCTATGCCTAAACCTAATCCTAAACTCAAATCTCGTAAACTAAACCTACACCTATTCCTAAATCCATTCGCCTAACCTAAACTTTAACCCAAACACGAAAACCTAACCCGAAACCCGATCCCGAACCCAAAAATCTCAACCTATGCCTAAACCTAATCCTAAACTCAAATCTCGTAAACTAAACCTACACCTATTCCTAAATCCATTCACCTAGCCTAAACTTAGACCCAAACACGAAAATGCGACCCTAAACCCGATCCCGTACCCAAAAATCTCAACCTATGCCTAAACCTAATCCTAAACTCAAATCTCCTAAAATAAACCTACACCTATTCCTAAATCCATTCACCTAACCTAAACTTAGACCCAAACATGAAAACCTAACCCGAAATCCAATCCCGTACCCGACTATCTCAACCTATGCCTAAACCTAATCCTAAACTCAAATTACCTAAACTAAACCTACACCTATTCCTAAATCCATTCGCCTAACCTAAACTTTAACCCAAACACGAAAACCTAACCCGAAACCCGATCCCGAACCCAAAAATCTCAACCTATACCTAAGCCTAATCCTAAATTCAAATCACTTAAACTAAACCTACACCTATTCCTAAATCCATTCGCCTAACCTAAACTTTAACCCAAACACGAAAACCTAACCCGAAACCCGATCCCGAACCCGAAAATCTCAACCTATACCTAAGCCTAATCCTAAATTCAAATCACTTAAACTAAACCTACACCTATTCTTAAATCCATTCGCCTAACCTAAACTTTAACCCAAATACGAAAACCTAACCCGAAACCCGATCCCGAACCTGAAAATCTCAACCTATACCTAAGCCTAATCCTATATTCAAATCACTTAAACTAAACCTACACCTATTCCTGAATCCATTCACCTAACATAAACCTAGACCCAAATATGAAAACCTAACCCGAAATCCAATCCCGAACTCGAAAATCTCAACCTATGACTAAACCTAATCCTAAACTCATGTCACCTAAACTAAACCTGACTCTAATCTTTGCATTGTAGATATGGATAAGAGTTGGATGCAAGCTAAGAATCGGTTTGGCCCAGAGTATAAAGAAGGTGTTAAGGAGTTCATGAAATTTGCGAGAGATCGGGCAGATTCAGGTAATAGAATTAGGTGTCCATGCCGAAAATGCAAGAACATGATTTACAAGACATTGGACAAAGTGGAAGATGATTTGTTCATAGTTGGGATTGACCAGGGTTACACTTGGTGGATTCATCATGGTGAAGACTTCCACCAAAGAGTTGAGGCCACTGAAGTCCTTGCTGACCCAATTGTGCGTAATGACGAGGATGAAGATATTGACGATATGCAAGATATCATTGGGGATGTGTTAAGGGGAACAATTGCGGATACTGATTTTACAGCGACAAGTACTAGCCAGGATATTCCTCCTATGGGTGATGCCGAATCAGAAAAGTTTAGTAGGTTGTTGAGGGATGCGCAACGCCCACTCTATCCGGGGTGTCGGAACTTCTCCAAGTTGAATTTCCTTACAAGGTTACTTCATTTAAAGACAATAAATCGTTGGAGTAACAAATCGTTCGACATGTTACTTGGCTTGTTGAAAGAAGTATTACCTGAAGGTGAGACATTGCCTAAGTCTCATTACGAGGAAAAATCGTTAATGCGAGACTTGGGCCTTGGTTACATCCTCATACATGCATGTATAAATGATTGTGTATTGTATTGGAAAGAACATGAAAATGTTGAGGAGTGTCCACAATGTGGAGAGTCTAGGTGGAAATATGACGAAGCTAAGCGTAAGAAAATTCCACAAAAGGTGTTAAGGTACTTTCCATTGAAACCCAGATTACAAAGATTGTTTACGTCGAGCAAGACGGCTGAAGATATGAGGTGGCATAAGGAGAAACGCCTTCATGATGATAATACATTGAGGCATCCAGCTGACTCTGAAGCCTGGCAACATTTTGATAAGCAATATGACTGGTTTGCAGAGGATTCTCGCAATGTTCGGCTAGGTCTTGCAAGTGATGGTTTTAATCCATTTGGTAATATGAGTAGCTCGTACAGTATGTGGCCAGTGATACTTATGCCCTACAATTTACCTCCTTGGTTGTGTATGAAGGAATCATTTTTTATGATGTCGTTGCTTATTCCTGGACCCAAGTCACCGGGGAATGACATTGATGTGTATCTCCGACCATTAGTAGATGAGTTAAACGAGTTGTGGAGTCAAGGTGTCCAGACGTATGACACTTTTGCAGAACAGACGTTTCGATTGCACGCAGCGGTTTTGTGGACAATAAATGACTTCCCTGCATATGGAAATTTGTCTGGGTGGAGCACGAAGGGAAAGTTGGCTTGTCCTACATGTAGTACTGAGACTTGTTCATTGTCATTGAAGCATGGTAAGAAAACGTGTTATATGGGCCATCGTCGCTTCCTTCCGAGGGATCATAATTGGCGCAGGAAGACGGTAATCTTTGATGGCAAACAAGATCATAGGCCACCACCGAAAGAACTATCTGCAGAAGATGTGTTACAACAACTGAGTAACATTGAAGAAGTTAGATTTGGTAAGGCACCGCACTTGAAGAAGAGAAAACGTACAGTATTGGAGTACAACTGGAGGAAGAAGAGCATTTTTTTTGAGTTGCCTTATTGGAGTCATCTGAAATTACGACACAACTTGGATGTCATGCATATTGAGAAGAATATATGTGACAATGTCTTTGGAACATTGATGAACATAGAGAAGAAAACAAAAGACAGTTTTAAGGCTCGATTGGATCTACAAGCAATGGGTTTAAGGAAAGAGTTGCACTTGCAACCACATGAAAATTCATATACTATACCAGCAGCATGCTACACATTGACAAAACTAGAGAAAAAACGTGTATGTGAATGGTTGAACAAGGTGAAATTTCCAGACGGGTATGCATCGAATATCTCTCGGCGGGTCAACATTACGGACTGTAAGGTAACAGGAATGAAAAGTCATGACTGTCACGTCCTTCTTCAACGCCTACTACCGGTTGCGATTCGTGGATTCCTTAACAAGGATGTCAGTGCTACGCTGATTGAGTTGGGGATATTCTTTAAGGATTTGTGTTCGAAATCTTTAAATGTAGAGGTTATTAAACGACTGGAGAAGGATATTGTCGTAATCCTTTGCAAACTTGAAAGAATTTTTTCACCTGCATTTTTCGATGTCATGGTACACCTAGCGATTCACTTACCGCACGAAGCGAAGCTTGCAGGCCCAGTACAATATCGTTGGATGTATCCGATCGAAAGGTGATAGAACAATGATCATAAATTTTTTTTCATTCCATAAACTACGTATATCCATGTTTTCATGTCTTAAACATATTGATTTTGTGTACAGATACCTTCACACATTAAAACAATATGTGAGGAATAAGGCACGTCCAGAGGGATCCATTGCTGAGGCGTACATTGATAATGAGTGCCTGACATTTTGCTCCATGTATCTTCGTGGCATAGAGACTAGATTCAACCGAGAAGATCGTAATGCCGATGCAGGGTAGGAGCATGAACAAGGACTCATATCTGTATTCGCACATAACGTCCGTCCTTTAGGATCGCCGACGTTTCAGGATATGGACCCTCGGGATCTTGCGAAGGCGCGGTGGTATGTGTTGCATAACTGTGAAGAAATAGAGTCGTACTTGGAGTAAGTCTTCGCACATAATTATTGTATATCTACAGACAGTTTTAATCTCAAAATTTCTTGCTTACAACGTACCAATTGTGTATAGCGAACACATCGAGGAGATGAAGTCCCAATACCCTACAAATTATGATCGAATGCATCAGGATTTGTTTTCAGAATGGTTTGCAAAACGTGTAAGCTTAATTTACCTTCTATCTCACCACACTTACAATATTGTTGTATTGCACAATATTTACACGTAATTTTAAATGCCTAAACGTACATTTATATTCTGTACGTGATGATAGATGAAGATGTTGCGCGCTAGCAACTCTGCGGATGCATCTGATGCGCTCTACTCACTGGCGTGTGGCCCTGATAGACGTGTATCTAGATATACAGGTTGTATTGTAAACGGGATTCGGTTCCACACTGAGGAGCGTGAGAAATATAGGACCACACAAAATAGTGGTGTGGTTGTGAAGGGAACACATGAGGAGGTCGAAATTGATTTTTATGGCGTTTTGACGGATATTATTGAGCTGAGTTATTGTATGAGAAAGCGGGTGTACTTATTTAAATGCGATTGGTGGGACATTGGAAATAAAAAGTTGGGAATACAGACTGATAATTACTTCACGAGCGTAAATTTATCTCGGAAGTGGTTTAAAGATGACCCATTTATCATAGCCGGCCAAGCCGAACAAGTATTCTACCTCGCTGACACCAAGTTAGGCGGTTCTTGGCACGTGGTGTAGAAAATAAAGCCCAGGAACATATTTGACGTTACCGAAGTAGACGTTGAAGATAACGATGAAGGGAGTAATAGAACGTCGTCAGTTCAACAAGCATACCAAGAAGACATGCCATCTTGGGATAGAGGGAATGATCCAAATGTTGATATTGATGTGGTGCAATTGAATAGAGATGATGTGCCACCTGATCATGTTGATGCCTCAATCATAAATGACATTGTTAGAGATGATAGCGCTTTCATCGATGACAATGTTGCAGACGATGAAGAGGAAATTCTGATCAGCGATAGTGATGGTGAAGAAGAAAGAGTCCTAAGCGATAATGATTCAGACGACGATTATTAAATGTATACAAGATTTACATGTAATTTTTCAATTCGATTAATTTGATTATTACATGTATATATGTTTTACAAGTCATGATTTTTTTCCTGAATTGACTTGTTGATAATCTACATTTACAGTTAAGTCACTTTCTGGTCATGTCCTCCACAAATTGGAGAGTAGCGGAAGCACGCAGCATACTTCATCAGCTGTTGCGGATGGACTTTCCGGCCCTATATTCTTCTGGTATGGCCAGAGAGATACCCGGTCTGGTCGACATATGTAGGAAGGAAGACGATGACTCAGATGAAAGATTATACAATCTCAAAGAAATTCCGGACCTGATTGAGGAATATAATCGCAGAAAACTTCGTATGGAAGATGCGACATTATCACTTGCACATCTGAATGGAGTCCCGAGAGATCAGATTTCTCCTATTGTGACTGGCATGTTGGCTGTAACAATGTCGAGTGCTTCATACAGCATCGAATATACATCTGCAGCGTACGATAACTTACGCAGGGAGTATTTCGGATAGTTGATCCGAAGTTGATTTGTATTACAATGAGATATATGTATTTAATATAGAATGACAATGTGTAATGGATTTTTCAACTTTTATATTCTGTTTACGGTTTTATTATATTCTGTTTACGGTTTTATTATATCCTGCTTGCTTATAGTGTAATGGTCTAATCATATTTTTATCATTTCTCTAAGCATAAGCACAAATTCACTCTGCAATGATGTTCATAAACTTGCATTGACATTGTTTAAATTTATAAGTTTGTATTTCAGATATATTCAGTCATGGCACCAGGTGGGAGATCAGGTCGTTCGCGCACTGGATCTACCCCTTCCACCCGTGATGCGACGCAGACAGCATCGACGTCGCACGGTGCATCACAGTCATCTGATCCTTCGGTTCAGCATACACCGGGCACTGCATGTAAGTCTAGACATTTATTTAGTGATTTCTGTTTATATTGTTACTTACATATATCTTTTCGCAGCAGCATCTTCTACCAGCCGACGAGGACGTGGACCCACGTGTGGGTTAGTTTTAGAGCGACTTACGCGTGAGGGTAGGGTGGCAGTAGAGTTCCCACAGGACTGCCTTAGACCTGTTGGGGACAGTGCCAGATTGTTTACGTCTGAGGTCGGTGTCCTATGCCGATCTCTGATCCCGCCACCACCCCCCGTTGGACTGACGTGACAGATGATGTGCGACAGCTCATCCGTCAGCGCCTTCAGGTAAAGTTTAGTAAATTGAAATTTTCTTTTGTGAAAGTTCATTTACGGTTAAGTCCTATTGTTAATAAGTTTATTCCCTTAATTTATTATTTACGAAACTGCAGGATAAATTTGAATTCGATTTGAATGTTCCTTACATTTCTCATGCCGTCTACGACATGATTAGGGAGCGGTTCAAGGAGTACCGCGGAGAGTTGCACCAGCGGTACAAGCGGTGTAGGACACACGATGAGGCCGTACAGTCCGCACGCCACACGTTAGTACAGACGACTGAGAAATGACTCTGCAATGATGTTCATAAACTTGCATTGACATTGTTTAAATTTATAAGTTTGTATTTCAGATATATTCAGTCATGGCACCAGGTGGGAGATCAGGTCGTTCGCGCACTGGATCTACCCCTTCCACCCGTGATGCGACGCAGACAGCATCGACGTCGCATGGTGCATCACAGTCATCTGATCCTTCGGTTCAGCATACACCGGGCACTGCATGTAAGTCTAGACATTTATTTAGTGATTTCTGTTTATATTGTTACTTACATATATCTTTTCGCAGCAGCATCTTCTACCAGCCGACGAGGACGTGGACCCACGCGTGGGTTAGTTTTAGAGCGACTTACGCGTGAGGGTAGGGTGGCAGTAGAGTTCCCACAGGACTGCCTTAGACCTGTTGGGGACAGTGCCAGATTGTTTACGTCTGAGGTCGGTGTCCTATGCCGATCTCTGATCCCGCCACCACCCCCCGTTGGACTGACGTGACAGATGATGTGCGACAGCTCATCCGTCAGCGCCTTCAGGTAAAGTTTAGTAAATTGAAATTTTCTTTTGTGAAAGTTCATTTACGGTTAAGTCCTATTGTTAATAAGTTTATTCCCTTAATTTATTATTTACGAAACTGCAGGATAAATTTGAATTCGATTTGAATGTTCCTTACATTTCTCATGCCGTCTACGACATGATTAGGGAGCGGTTCAAGGAGTACCGCGGAGAGTTGCACCAGCGGTACAAGCGGTGCAGGACACACGATGAGGCCGTACAGTCCGCACGCCACACGTTAGTACAGACGACTGGCGGATACTCTGCGAGAGATTTTCGTCGGAGGCTTTTTAGGTAATATTTACATGTACGATATCTTACGGTAACAATTAAATTCGCGACTAATTTCGCAATTAATAGAAATGTATTTTGTATAATGTGTTCAGAAGAGGAGCAGAATAAATTCTGCGAACAAGGAAAAGTTACAAGTGAACCACGTAGCTGGTTCAAAGTCATTTGTACGACATCGTTACGACATGGTAAGAAATTATTGATGATTATTAAGTTAATATATTATTTTGATTGGCATTTATTATAAGTCTTTTTTCCTTTCGATTGCGCAGCGGGATTCCGTCACCGGCCAGGAGCCTGGACCAGTAGACCTCTACAGAGGGACTCACTGTCGGCAGGCGACGGGATCTTGGGTTCATCCTAGAGCCAGTGAGCATTGGGTAAAAATCTTTACTTTGTTAAATTTAATTGCGCATTGATTGATAATAATGTCATTCATGTCATTTTTTATGAAATTTCATATCTTTTCATTACAGGCGGCGATGGACACCATACGCAGTCAGCCCACTCCCGATGGTAGTCAGCGGAGTGAGCCAGAAATCCTGAGCGAGGTGCTTGGCACCCGTTCTGGATATGTGCATGGGCTTGGCCATGGTGCTAAGCTCATGGCACAAACTAGAGCTGGCTCCAGCCGATCCGTAGCTGGTGAGAGCGCTCAACGCCGAGCTGACATCGCAGAGAGAGAGGTTCAGCAGCTACGGGTCGTCGTCGATGGGATTCGGGAGCAGATGGAGAGGCAGAGGGAGGAGGAGGAGAGGCGACGGGAGGAGCAGGAGAGGAGGATCGAGGAGTTGCGGCAGGAGCATGAGCGACGGATGCAGGAGATGTTTCAGGCTCTCGCTGCACGCCTTGGCGCCGATGCCCCGCCACCTCCCCCACCTCCGCCTTCATCTTCCTGATTATTTTTTTTTAATATACGACTTTTAACTTGTATATATTTGTGTGTGGATGAATATTGTTTGTTTGTGAATGTGGAATGGATTATTTGTGTATGGATGATGTACTTTTTGTTTGTTTGTATGTTTGTGGATGTGAGTAGGATTCAAAATGTATAGGTTTTTTTACAGGTGTATATCAGGAATTTTCCTGAATTTTTGAAAACAAATGGAACCGAGACAGGAAAAACTTTTACCGACGAAATATTTCATCGGTAAAAGAAATGAAAAACTTTTTACCGACGAAATATTTCATCGGTAAAAAGTTCTTAGATGCTTTTACCGACGAATTATTCCGTCGGTAAAAGTTTTATCATGTTTTTACCTACGCATTATTTCGTCGGTAAAAAGTTTTTCCTTTCTTTTACCGACGAAATATTTCGTCGGTAAAAGTTTTAACATGTTTTTACCTACGCATTATTTCGTCGGTAAAAGTTTTTTCACCGAGTATCATTTTCAATCCCGACAAAATTCATATGTTTGGCCGACGAATAATTTCGTCGGTAATGGTGCAATTATTACCTACGAAAAATTATTTCGTCAGTAAAAACCTTTACCGACGGCCTTTCTGCGACGATGTTAGCCGCGAAAAATTTCGTCGGGAAAAACATTTCCCGACGAAATTTTACTGATTACCGACGAAATCATTCGTCGGTAAAAATGGAATTTTTTGTAGTGATCACTTCATTCTTACATGGAGGTATAAGATTCACTTGCAACTACTCTTCCCAGGGGGGAGTTCTTCCCAAGGAGAGAGAGGGAGGGGTTGTTTCACTTTGATGGGAGGACGGCTAGCCCCCTGGGTGCCGCCCAAGCCTCCTCTGCCCACTGATTTTTCTAGTGGGATGGGTAATGGGGTGCCCTCCCTTTTTCTATATAACATGGGGCACCCTTTACACTTCCATTGTGCAATCTCTCTCTCTCTCTCTCTCTCTCTCTCTCTCTCTCTCTCTCTCTTTAAGTTTTTCTCTTCTTTTGGTGGTCCTCTTGTTCCTTCAAGTGGTGAAGCTTTGGTAGAGTTTGGGACAGCAAGGTGGTCCCCCTTTGGTGAGTGGTGAAGGTGTGGACCACTCCTTCCTTTCATTTCATTGCTTTCCTTTTCATTCTCTCTTCTTATACTCTTTTCCTTTTCTTTATGTAGGTACTTCAAGAGAGTTTAAGGTGGGCCCAAGCTTTTTGGTCTTCTCCACTTTTCAAACTCTACTCAAGTTGGTGCATGGAGAGAGACATTTCAAGCTTCATTTCATTTTTCCTTTTTCTTTTCATACGACCTTCATGTGCATGTAAAGAGTAATTTTGCCATGTTTATCAAGTGTGCATAATAAAATATCCTATTTTCTTTCATGGGAGTTGGGCTTTATATGTGTATCAAATGGGCTCAAAGTGAAGTCATGGCCCTTGGTGCATTTGATGGGTCCAATACTTCATTTTGGGCTCCCTCATGCCCTCTTTTCCTTTTCATGTTTTCCTTAAATGCTTTCTCCTCTATTTCATCTTCTTTTCAAGGTTTGGGCCCATAAGATTGGTAGGGCCCACCTCAAGTTTTGGGCTCACAATGCTCATTTTGGATGGCCCCTTCTTTCTTCATATGTGTATGGACAAAAGTGACTAGCCCATTCTTCACTTGGATCTTAAGAGGGCTAGATTTCCTAGTTGGGCCTTTATGGACAAATGGCCCAATTCTTCCTCCATCTTTTGATTATGATGTACATCCTTGGTCTCATTTCCTTGTGCACAAGATGTGGTGGTTTTTTTGGAATTCCTCCACATAGATGGGCTTTTGGGCCCCTATTAAAACTTATGAATTTCTTTTAGTTAAGGGTGCACCACCACACTTTGTGTATGTAGGATTATTTTCCTTCATGCTTTTTCCTTGGATGAATGGAGGACTTGGGTCACTTGATCATTTACAAGGCCCATGAGTGAGCTATTTCAACAACCTCACTAAGTTCAAGTGGTTTCTCATGTTGTAGGAAAAATGGTACTCAAGAGTTTCCTTTAATGTTGCCAACCTCAAATGGATAATCCTTCTTCAAGTGAGCTACCCATGCAAGCATGGAGGCATACGAGGCCTCGTGTCTCCGGATTATGCTTTCTGATGCTGAGTCATTTCAGTGGTACTTGGGACAGAGGTTGTTTCGACAGATCACTGGCATTGCTCGGGTTCCTTGTTTTGCACCCCCTCGGGCTGCTCAGATTCTAACTGATGCTATGGCCGATGCTCTCGAGGTTCAGCCTGGATTTCACTTCCCGATCCCGGATAGTGATTATGATGAGTGGTATCTGCTGTACGAACAGGGACCTCTTCTTCCTTCACTTATGTTCCAGGGGTCGACGCAGGTATGTTAGCGGATCGGTGACTGCTCCCTTGATGGATCTTCATCGTTGGGAGCAGGAGGAGAGGAGAGACGACCATGATTACATTGGTGATCTGTAGCCCACTTCTTTAAGGATGTATTCAACTTGTTGATGTATGGCCTACTAATATTTAAGGCCTTTTGCTTTACTTTTGTACCAACTTCTGAATGAAATGCAACCTCTGTTTTACCTCAGATTTCTTGATGATGCTCGGATGCTTTGATGGTTGTTGATGCTTTGATCTTTGATCCATTCTCTGATGCTTTATGGAAGATAGGGTTCTCGGCTGCATGGATGATGACTTGAACGGTTCAGATTGCTTGATTTAGCCATGTGGGCCCTTTCAGATTTCAGTTTTGCTTTGGAACTCCTATCTTTGATGTTTTGTGGGGCTAAGAAGGCTTTCCATAGTGCAGATGATCATTTGAACGGTTCAGATCACTCTTTTTGGCCATGTGGGGCCACTTAATGATCAGATCCTGGACTCTAACCTTCTTTTTTGATGATCCAACCTTTAATCTTGCTATTTTATGATTCATATAAGCTATTCCATGGTTTGGATCTGATGATCTAGCCTTTGGATGGCCTAGATTGCTTGTGGGCCCCTCTTGATCAACTTTTTTTTTTTTTTTGGCTTTGTTAGACCTATTTTGATCGTGGCTCTTCATGATTGGACAGGTGAGGCACCTTCTAAATGATTCAGATTAAAGTCTTTCAAAATTCGGAGTCAAAAGAACTTTGGGAGGCCCCCGGGGGGCCAATTGCTGACGTGGACTGACAGTCTCACCTACCAGAGACTGCGGGGCCAATCCCGTGGAGAGAGAAGGAGACTGTCCATACGGGCGGCCCCCTGTGTGTGCTTTGGTTCGGACGTGATTTGTTGTTCCCTATCCCTGTCCCCACATTCCCTGTACTGGAGAGTTCGATTCCAGTCATGAATCCTTCTTTCCTTGTCTTTTTTCTTCATTTTGTCCTCTTCTTGTCTTGTCCTCTCTTAAGCTATGGATGGTGGAGATTTAGGGGCTATGGGGGCTGACCATGATGGGTCCCACACTTTAGATTTTCAATGGAGGGGAGGTACCTTTTATGGATGGGGTAGATGGGGCATTAAGAGGGGGCATTGATGTGGATTAAGGATGGTTGTTGGGGAAGCTTTAAATGCCCCCATTAATGGTAGCCATGTTGAATTTTCTAATTTGGATGGGGCATTGATTATGGGAGGAATGGATGGTATGGATGAGATGGGGAGAGTGGACATAGGTCAGGCTATGCATCCCTTGAGTGTAGGCCATATGGATGATGTGATAGATGGTGATGATAGGGTCATGATGGATGTAGGTGGGCTGATCTCATATTTAGATGGTATGGATGGATCAGATGATACCTTTGATGGCTTGGATGCACTCGATGACGGCCGAGATGTGCTGTACACTTGCTTGGGCAGACTTGATGTGATCATTGACGATGTCCCCTTGATGATGGATGGTGTGGATATTCCGATGATTCCGTTGACTGGACAGAGTGATGGTTGGATCCCCGACTTCATGCTGGAGAGGATTGCAGGTCCAGATCTGACCGTAGATTCTTTGATCGGGATTATCGGGGCCCTTCTTGATGGTTCAGATGCCTTTTTTAGCGGTCAGATTGGTGAGGATGCCATGATGTGCGGTGTGATCTTTGCTGATAGCCTTCTTGATGGAGATTATGGACCCTCTGTTGATCATCGGCCTTTTACGCACTTTGTTCATGAGGTGGGCGATTCTTCTCATACCGAAGAGGTTGTGATAGTTTCGGACAGTGATGCGACTATATCAGACATAGTCGTTACTTGGGATATGTCAGGGACTGTTGAGTTCGCAGAGTTTCCAGCTTTTCCTTCTCCTTTGCCCGTTGATCTTCCGATCCTTGAGGAGCTGTCAGGCATTTCTGGACCTTTCGTTCTGGAGGGGATTCCTGTGAGGACTTGTTAGTTGCTTCCTCATCCTTTTTGTTCACCACGACTACTTGCATGGCTTGACAGATTATCAGCTTATGAGATTCGGGAGCTAAAGTCCTATGGCTTTGGCGGTCTGATCCATATGGCTAGGGTTGACGTTAATTGGAGGGTGCTCAAGGCCGCGCACTGATTGACTGGGTCCATTCATTGAACTTGTTTGTGTTCAACGGTATGGAGATGTGACCTTCTTTGGAGGAGCTCGCGCGCTTGACAGGTCTCCCTTGGGATTATGCACAGTATTTTTCTCCGAAGACTTTGCCAAAGACTGCCACTCCACAGAACTGGTTTGGGATCCCATACCTTATTCAGCCTGTAGCTAATGGTCAGGATGCTGTAGTCTTTTCTTTAGACTTACTGTATGATCTTTTTCCGGGCCCTCGAAGTGTAGCAGGGTCCCTACTTTTTCAGAATGCACTAATATTCTGTCTGATAGCTGAGGTGCTATTCTCGGGATGACGCCGATCTCAGACTCCTTTGCTCTTCGAGGTGAGGAGTCAAGTTGTTCGTCGGCAGGGGATCATTTCTCTTGTCCTGGCTGAGCTGTTCAACAGGCTGACTAACTGTGCCCTAGGCCGTACCCGCTTCCTTTGCTGCTGCTGTGCATTTCTTCAGATATTCCTTTCGTACTTTCTTTTTCTTTCTTGTCTTTTGGAAGTGTTTTGCTTTAGCTGAGTCTCTTCACTTTCTCATGGTCAGATTTGGCTATGGGAGCGTCTTTCGCTGACTGTTCCTGTATCGTTTCCCGGCACTCGTCGCCCTAATCTTATGTACCATATCATGGAGTTTCTTTCGTATACAGCTAGGATGAGTGAGCCTTTGTATCGTAGGATGTTCGCTGAGCTGCGTCACTAGAATGTTCGTTGGGAGTCATCTTGGCTTTCACTTCCTCCAGTACTTTGTGATGCTCATCACCTTCCTCTGATGCTAGTAGGCTTTCGCTCTTACTTCTCTTATCATCTTATCCGGTTCTTGTGGCAGTTTGGGTATGAGCAGGATATTCCACATTTTGCTTCCTTGGGTATTGGGCGTCGATTACTTCCGGCTAGATCATTTGACTTTAGGACTCGGGTTGATGGGTCTTGGGCGAGTCACCTGACTGCTGATTTGCTTGGTTTCGAGCAGTGGACTTTTTTGATGGCGACTGTTCCATATCAGCATTGGATTGCTGAGCAGTCTTTATATTGACGCATTCCTTGTTGACACCCTACCGTTGATGAGGATGAGCTGGATGTCCTTGGGGATGCTGGTTCTTCATCTAGTTCATATGAGCCCTTTGAGGAGCACCCCTTTATCGACCCCGGCTTCCTCTTAGCCACTCATGGCCACTTGCTGTCTGAGATTTCTGCGCTTCGGGATCATTGTGAGATGATGTCGAGGAGATTGGCCATTGATCAAAGGTTGTCTGATGAGGAGACGGCGATCCGTAGCCTTGAGAGAGATGAGGTGCATTACCTATGCATAGAGGTGAGTAGGCTGAGAGCGAGGTTATTTCATTATGAGTCAGATGACTTACTTGACATAGCTTCTGAGGAGTAGGATAGAGATTGATTTTCTACTTTTGAGGGTTGTGTTGGCCGTCTGTACGTCCCTTTTTGCATGGTACATGACTGGCGATGATGTATTTTTTTTTTGTTGTATTTTGGAAGAAATGATATGATATATGTAAAAGAAATATGATGCATTAATGTAAAGAGAAAGCTTTTTGAGAACTTATTGTGCCATGAGTTGTCTTATGAGTGTGTGTCTGGATTTTGTGCCAAGACATAGGAATCAGAACTGAGGCTCGACCAATGCTTTGACTGATGTTTCGAGATTGACTTCTGTGAGATCCCTTTAGTTCTCTAGAGAGGTAGGCAGTAGAAATCATTACTTCCTAAGAGTTTTGTTAGAGTTTGTAGAGTTCCTTATCCCTGACTGTACTTCATCTTGTTCTTGAACTATAACTGCCTGAGTTGATCTTGACTGCATTGTTTCTTGGTACCTGCACTTTTTATTTTTATTTTTTTTTTCGAGCCATTTTTTCCTGTAGCTGTTGGGGTCCCAAAAGTGAGGGTCCCCGAAACAATGATTCCAAGTGCCCGAACCATCACTCGGTCAAATTTAGGGCCAGCGCATCGAAAATCGCGGCACGAATCGCGACACATACACCAGACTTGACCAAAAGCAGGGAATTGGGCCAGTGGTGGACCCCACCGGTCATCATGATCAAAACTGTCAAATGTTGGGAGGATTACCTCAATTATGAAGAGATAGGAGCAGTGCATCGGCATTCATCGCGAGGCGGACCCCACAAATCCCCCAATTTACAAAACCCAAGTTTGGGAGACACGTATACGTCCAGCGCATTCAGAAAATGAATTTCAGGACGCACTACCCTCAGCGCATCACAAAAATCCTCCAGCGCATCAGGAAATTCGGACGACTTGAATTTCAGGACGCACTGCCTCCAGCGCGTCCACAAATTCACCCGGCGCATCATGTAATTCAACCATTTTGAATTTCAGGACGCACTGCCTCCAACGCGTCCGAAAATTCACCTGACGCATCCAAAAAATCAGCCAATTTCAGGGCGCACTGACAGCTGGCGCGTCCTGCAAACCAACCTCCGAACTCAGCCATTTAGAGACGCGCTGAGTGACTTTAATCGACACGCCGACCCAATTTCCCGATGCGCTACACGTGTCGACCGCTTATTGGGCGACCTTACCTATAAATACCCCCTCCCACCACCTCATTCGGATGATTCAGCGAGAGAGAGAGAGAACCTCGTCGCCGGAAAACCTTTTCCGATCGCCGGATCCCCTCGCCGGAAATCGCACCTCCGACCATAATAGGTCTGAAGATGAAATAACTCCCTTTTCGACGCACTGATCCCAGCGCATCAGAAAAGCCATTGGCGGATCAAATAAATCATAAACAAAGTTAATTTTGGACGCATTGGCCCCAGCGCGTCGCAAAATAGGCCAGCGGATCAGAAAATACAAGTTACTAAGGCAAGGCTATTTTTTTGGACGCACTGCCCCCAGCGCGTCGCAAAATAGGCCAGCGGATTAAATAAATCATAAACAAAGTTATTTTTCAGACGCACTGGCCCCAGCGCATCGCAAAATAGGCTAGCGGATCAGAAAAATACATTTTTAAGACGCACTGGCCCCAGCGCATCGCAAAATAGGCCAGCGGATCAGAAAAATACATTTTTAAGACGCACTGGCCCCAGCGCATCGCAAAATAGGCCAGCGGATCAGAAAAATACATTTTTAAGACGCACTGGCCCCAGCGCATCGCAAAATAGGCCAGCGGATCAGAAAAATACATTTTTCGGACTCACTGGCCCCAGCGCATCAGAAAAATCAGGCCAGCGGATCGCAAAAATCAGCACTTTGAGCGTTCACCTCAGCATCTTTAAATCTTCATTTTATGACGTTTTCAAGCCCCGTTTGGGCCTATTTTGGGTATTTCGAGCATTCCGGACGCAATGGAGCGTTCAAATGACCCATCCGGGCCACCCAATGAGCAGAACGCGAGCCTTCTGGATCTGACCCGATCCGACGAAACGAATGGAGTAATCCTCCCGAAGAGAAGCCACCAGTGCCCAGAGCCATACTGATGCATCATCATTACATGTACTACCATAATATGACTCGGATTCAGGCCCGGATTAAGCAAAGGGGACTATGGTTAACACGATAAACTATACCAGGAGAGTTCTAAACCATCACACACAATTTGTTAAAGACTGATACTTCAAGAACAGTCGATGCCCTACCCATCCAAAACGGCATCCGCTGGTTGAGCTGCTCAGGTACATACAACCATGGAATGGACTTCCCGAGGTCACCTGTCCCCACATTGACAGGCGCGGGCCTAGATTCGTCCTTCTCGGCCATAAACCCTGACAGTCTCAGCCCGGATCTCCGGTCAAAACATGGGACATAGACATTCGACTCGTACAAAGACGATTCAGTCTATAACAGAACACCACAAATATAGGTCCCCGCGACCATATAAATACAGGTCTCCGCGACCATACAAATATAGGTCCCCGCGACCATACAAATACAGGTCTCCGCGACCATACAAATACAGGTCCCCGCGACCATACAAATACAGGTCTCCGCGACCATACAAACACAGGTCTCTACGACCACCAAAACACAGGTCTCCGCGACTATGAACTCTGAAACCACAGTCCCCGTTGACTAATCTTTTGCCTTTTAATCAAGGGTCATCGATCATTCGATGTAATTAAGGGCTCGTGCCAGATCACGGCCTGGAATGTACAAGATCTCAGAATCTCTGGAATAAAATTCGCCTTGCGATATCTCTTCTCTTGAGTACTTTTGTGAATGCTTGTGATTGTCTACGAATGTTTCTATTATTCAGAACCCCAGAGCAACAAAACCCAACATCCCAGAGAATGTTCATCCTCTAGTTCTAACAAACTGGCGACTCTGCTGGGGATTGAACTACACCAGGATCTCTGGTTATATCTGAATATATGGACACTCTAAAGATCAATTACTTAAAAACACGAATCTACGCATGGAAAAGCTACCGCAAGGCGTAATGTTTCGGCGCCCCTCGGGCGCCAAACTGGCAACTCTTAACGGGAACGTTCTTCCCTTCATCTTTAAGGCAATAGACATTTAAAAGGTTTTCGAACCCACAATTTCCACAATTACACGTATTTTGTCTCCTTCTTTCTTATTTCATCAGTTTATGCATTGCGATCAATGGGCTCATACTCCCGACCGCGCTTGTGAACTGTTCTAACGATTTTTATGACATAACAGAATTAGCAAGATATTAGAACAGACAGAAGAAATGGCATGCTCAATGACCAGTTCGTGCACCTTCCTTACCACTGGAGGCTTCAACTTCCCTCGCTTCATCCCAACCACGATGACTGCTTCTAGTTCAGGATGGCAGTTGGTCGAAACGCGCCGGCAGAAGAAAGAGCAGAAGAAAGCAGCCAGCTTAGCAGCATACGAGAAGGTGAATGTTGCAAGACTTCGCTCCGCAACCAAGAGACAATGGCAACCAAAACAAGGGCAGAAGATCTCCACCAACTGTCACACCGCATCAACCACGTCCTCGGTGCCTACGATGACGATGGAACAGTTTCCGCCATTGTCCAAGACCACCCGTGCCACATATAAATCAACCAAAACTGCGATTGCAAGGAGCTCCCAGCCCGTGATAATTCCCAAGCCAGGACAGGGGCAGGTTCAGAAGGCCCGACCAGTGATGATCGCAATGGTTCAGGTAGCAGAGGCGGAGGAGGGATCATACGAAGCAGACGAACTGCCTACAGTCCAAGATCAGATCGACAGATTAGTTCAGGACTAATCGGGAAACGAATGAACGAATGAGGGTGATTCAGGAAGCATTGACCACTTTAATAGCTCAGAATGCTACTCGAAGCCTTGCACCACCTACGCGTCCATTAGCCGAAGAATCTCAGGGGGCAGCAGAAGAGCCAGCTAGTGCCGAGCCACTTACCCAGGCCAAAAGAGTTCCAGCGGAACGAATAATAGTCCCGACTACGCAAATGACGAGAGAGGAATTGTCGCAAACAATTACAAGCCTCATGCGACAAGAGAAGGAGAAAGAAAAGGGAACTGGGTACAGATATCAGGTCCCATACCCGCTGGAGATAGAAGAAA
Organism: Liriodendron chinense; assembly: GCA_003013855.2. Lineage (NCBI taxonomy): Eukaryota > Viridiplantae > Streptophyta > Magnoliopsida > Magnoliales > Magnoliaceae > Liriodendron > Liriodendron chinense. Next base: position 933,486 of record ML058489.1, on the reverse strand, counting down.
TACCATTTCCGATCAACTTCAGATGTCCGGATTTTGAAAAATTTGACGGTAGGGGATTGCCAGAGGAACATATCACTCGCTTCCTCACAGCATTGGGGAATTGGTCTATCGTCGCACAGTACTGTATGCGGTTATTCGGGTCAACGCTGACAGGGAAGGCTTTTCAATGGTACATGTCGCTACCAGCCGGATCAGTGAAGTCATGGGAGCAGATGCGAGACAGTTTTATCTCAAAATTCTTCTCTATAGCAAGAGAAACGTCAGTAACAGATCTGGCCTTGATCAGACAGAGACAGGGCGAACCCGTGGAGAGGTTCATGGACCGATGGGGGACAATAGCCGCTCAATGTCAACAGTTGCCCAGCGAGAAGGAACAGATAAAGATGTGCATGCGAGCCCTGGACCCAATGATATCATACGGGTTGTCAGGGAATAGTTTTCACTCTTTCCGAGAATTGGCCACCAAAGCACACCTGGTAGAAGAAGCCGCAGCACGAGTGAACCTCAAGCCAGAAAGGCAGAAAAGAGAAGGAGTAAGGATTGCCGAAACGCACAACATAAGCAAAGGTAAAAGTACGATAGATCGGAAACGGCCCGCCGCAGAACCTAAGACAGATACGAAAGCAACACCTACCCAAGACAGAGGCAAAAGGCCCTACGTTCCTCAAAGAATAACAATAGCCGAGAGAGAAAGAGCTAACGGCCCATACACCTTCGACATGGCCAACCTGATCCCCATCATGGAACAATTGGTGGAAGAAAAGGTAATCCGCTTGCCAGAACCGATTCGGCCCCGCGAGGTTGGGAAGGTAGATGATCCCCGGTATTGCAAATACCATCGGTGTCTGAGCCATAAGACAGAAGACTGTTTTAGCCTAAAGGGAAGGATACAGGGGTTGATCAACCAAGGGGTGATCAGTATGAAGGCACCGGAAACGACAGCGAAGGAAACAGCGGGGGTGGTTTCAACCTTCCCCTCAGACGAAAACACCCAATTGTACATCCCGTTCCTCGAACCTGAAGAACCCTGGACTTTAGTTAGCAGCCAGAAAAGGCTCGAGAACCGAAGAAGACTCCTCAACCGCAAGAAGGAAGGGATGAGAAAGAAGGGCAGCCAAGAGAAGAACCGACTTACAGAGACTCGGGTACATTGCGCGATGGTGTCGTTTATAGAACAGCCATCAACAGAAGAGACATTGCAGGCAGGTAAAGAAGAAGTCAATGCCGTCATCCTTCGATCCGGAAGGCAAATTCCGGAGCACATCCGGCCAAAACCAGTCGACCTGATGCAAGAAGACGGAAACCCAGATATACCCTCAACAAGGCCCCAGGGGCAGAAGTTGAAAGAGAAAGTTGTCGAGGCCACGTCCAGTCAGCCGGAGCCAAGGCAAGGGGCAGCACCAGTAGCTTATGATGTTGTGTCGCACTTACGAAAGGTCCCGGCTCGCCTGAGTATATACGACGCCTTGTGTCTCTCAAAGGCATATAGGGAAATGTTGATCAACGCGCTGCTAGACAGTGAAGCCAGAGAAGTGATGATGGCAGAAATCGAAGCGGAAATGAGCGATCCGGATAAGTTTTGGGAAGGAAACGCACCAATCCAGCAAGCGATGCAGATAGATCACCCCTCTGTGATCACATTCTCCGAAGAAGACCACACAATTGAAGCAACAGACCACAACCGTCCATTGATGGTCACAGGAACGATTAGAGATACGGAAATTAAGCGATGCATGCTTGACGATGGGTCCGCGGTGAACATTATGTCGTTGAAGACACTACAAAGATTGGGTTATAGACCATCAGCCCTGCGACCCAGCACCATGGTCATTCAAGGGTTCAATCAAGACAGCCAGCGCACTCTGGGGTCGATCGCTGTGACGCTGGAAATTGAGAGGTTGAAGATGAAAGTAACATGCCAAGTAATCGACGCGGTAACAACGTATAATCTTCTGTTAGGAAGGTCGTGGCTCCATCAGAATCGCGTCATTCCCTCAACCTATCATCAGTGCTTCAAATACAACAGAGAGGGAGTTTAGTACAGAGTGGCAGCAGACCCAAAGCCGTATACAATCGCGGAATCATTCTTAGCCGATGCCCGGTACTACGACTTGATTGACGAAGGGGAAGTCACAAAGAAGCCCGATGAAACGCAGAAAGGGCAAGGGGCAAAACCAAAAGTTAGCAAGTTCGAACAGAGAGGCAAACCGCAATCCATTACTCAAAAGGAAACCGCAGGTCAGCCGGCTGAGGAACCTCAAAGGACCACCAAGAAGTTTTACATAGTCCCGAAGCACTTGCGACAGCCCGGGCAGTCCGTCCTCGAAATGATATCGAATCAGCACATGAGTGTGCTCAAATCTAGCTTTAATATGCCAGTGCCGAAAATAGGAAGGGTTAGACCTTTCCCAAAAGTTCCTAGCCAGTTTGTAGTACCGCCGAATGCCGATACAAAGAAAGAAATCAAATTCTATTCAGTGTCAAGTGAATCCATGCAGTCTAGAGACGAGGCTGAGAAATCGCTTCGTTTACCTCAACCAATAGAAGAGGAAAGGTACAGTGAGGTTAGCCGTAACATCATGAAGAATATGGGCTTCTGTTACTCAGAATCGACCTCGAGTGGTAGAATGTTAGCACCATTCGAAGAAAACGCCAGAGTTTACCAAGGAAGGGGAGGATTAGGGGCAAAGATGAAGATTAGGCATGTCAACATGGTGACAATCAATCCTACGGAAGAGGTACAGCCACAAGAGGTAGTTGACGTCATCCAACCCAGTGCCGCACCCGCACAGATAGAAGACGGGGGACAGCCCACAATAGATGAGCTTGAAGAAATAAATCTGGGAACCCCAGAAGACCCCAGAAATACATACCTGAGCAAAAATGTCCCAGGAGAAGAGAAAAAGAAATACGTTCAACTGTTGAAAGAGAACCGAGACGTGTTCGCTTGGACATACTCAGAAATGCCAGGGCTTAGTCCAACAATTGCGATGCACAAGTTGGGCATCCTGAAAGGGAAGAAAGCGGTCAAACAGCCTCAATGACGATTCCACCCAGACATAGTGCCCAAAATCGAAGAAGAAGTCGAAAAGTTAATCCAAGTCGGGTTCATCCGAGAGGTCAAATACCCACAATGGATCTCAAACATTGTGCCGGTCAAGAAGAAGAGCGGTCAAATCCGGATCTGCGTAGACTTCCGGAACCTCAATGAAGCATGCCCTAAGGATGATTTCCCACTGCCTATCCCGGAGCTACTGATCGACAGCACAACAGGGTACGTGGTGATGTCCTTTATGGACGGTTACTCAGGGTATAATCAGATTCGTATGGCCCCAGAGGATGAGGAATCGACAGCATTCCGTACAACGCTGGGCATATACTGTTACCGCGTGATGCCGTTTGGGTTGAAAAACACAGGGGCAACGTATCAGCGTGCGATGCAGGTGATCTTCCAGGACATGATGCATAAACATGTCGAATGCTATGTAGACGATCTGGTAGTGAGGTTGGCCGGGCATGAACAACATAGAGAGCATCTAAGGCAAGTGTTCCAAAGACTGAGAAAGAAAAGCCTTCGCATGAATCCATTAAAGTGCGCATTCGGGGTTTCCTCTGGCAAGTTTTTAGGATTTGTTATCAGACACCGAGGCATAGAAATTGACCCTACGAAGATTAAGGCGATCAGGGAAATGCCACCTCCGAAGAACCTCAAAGAACTAAAAAGCTTCCAAGGCCGGGTCGCGTACCTAAGAAGGTTCATCTCGAACTTGTCCGGTCGTTGTCAACCATTTTCGCGCCTCAACAAGAAAGGAATACGGTTTGAGTGGGATGACGCTTGCCAAAAAGCGTTCGACTCTCTGAAGGACTTACTCAAAAAATCTTCAGTCCTTGCGGCACCAATCAAAGGGGAGCCACTAATCCTCTACATTGCCGTCGGTGAAAATTCACTTGGAGCCCTCTTAGCCCAGAAGAACGAAGAAGGGAAGGAAAGCGCACTCTATTACCTTAGCCGCACACTGGTGGGAGCCGAGTTTAACTACTCAGCAATCGAGAAAATCTGTCTGGCATTGATCTTTGCTGTCAAAAAGCTTAGGCATTATTGCCTTTCTCACCAGATAACGTTGATATCCAAAGCGGATCCCCTTAAGTTTCTCATGAACAGACCCATGTTGTCTGGGCGGCTGGCCAAGTGGGCCCTTCTCTTGTCAGAATTTGACTTGACATACATGCCGGCTCGGGCCGTCAAAGGGCAAGCTATCGCAGATTTCCTTGCCGCACATCCAGTACCAAGCGGTGAAGAAATAGAGTACGACCTCCCAGACGAGCAGGTCATGGCGACTAATGAAGCACGCCATTGGGAGATGTATTTCGACGGCGCAGCCAGAGCGGTAGGATCAGGGGCAGGAGTTATATTCATCAGTCCGCAAGGGGACCTGCTACCCCATTCATTCACGTTAGTCCCGGCATGCACTAACAACGAAGCAGAGTACCAGGCTCTTATTATTGGATTACAGTTGGCACTGGAAATGCAAATCAAGGAAATACGTATCTACGGTGACTCTAGGCTTGTCATCGGACAATTGACGACAGAGTACGAAGTCCGCAAACCCGAATTATCACCCTATTGTCACCAGGCGCAGTCCATGTTCAATCAGTTTCGAAACAGCAGTATCTCGCATATACCGAGGCAGGAGAATGTGCGAACAAATGCACTCGCCAGTTTAGCCGCTGCTTTGGCTAACCTCGGAGGTAGCCCACTTCAGGTAACGATCGAAGAAAGAAGAATCCTGCCGACGACCGCGCTGCGCAATGGAGAATCAAGTGCCAATCCCGTTTGCTGCTTTGAGATCACAGCGGAAGATGATTGGAGAAAATCATTCATTGACTATCTGAAGTACGGATTTCTGCCAGAAGAGCCCAAAACGCGCACACAAATCAGAAGACGCGCCAACTCATTCATACTCCAGAATGACGTACTTTATAAACGATCGTACGAGGGAATGTTGCTGCGGTGTCTAAACCAAGATGAGGCACGTAACACCTTGAAAGAAGCTCACGGAGGAGAATGCAGTGCTCACCAGGGAGGGAAGAATCTACATCATCGCGTGCGACACATGGGTTACTACTGGCCTGCTATGGCAAAAGACGCGATGGAATACGTGAAGAAGTGTCACCAGTGTCAAGTTCATGCCGATATCATCCATTCGCCACCGGAAGAGTTACATCAGTCAGTGATGTCCTGGCCTTTTGCAGCCTGGGGCATGGACGTGATCGGGCCGATCAGTCCACCATCCTCCCAGGGGCATCAGTACATCCTCGCAGCAACCGACTATTTCTCTAAATGGGCCGAAGCAGTCGCCCTGAGAAACATGAAAACCAAACATGTCGAAGGTTTCATCCGTCACGCCATATTATACCGACATGTTATCCCCGAGAGAATCACCACGGACAACGGGACACCCTTCAAGAATGCTACCGTCGATAAACTGTGCGCAAAATTCAAGATCAAGCATTGCTACTCATCGCCCTATTATCCTCCTGCGAATGGACTGGCCGAAGCGTTCAACAAGACTATTGTGAAGATTCTGAAGAAGACAGTGGGAGAAAATAAGAAGGACTGGGACAGACGGTTGCCCGAAGCACTGTGGGCTTATCGAACTACGCACCGCACGGCCACCTGGGCTACGCCCTACTCACTGGTATACGGTACGGAAGCTGTGATCCCGATGGAAATACAAGTTGAATCGCTAAGGGTCGCCCTCCGACACTCCATGACGGCCGAGCATAGTGCCAAGATCCAAATGGTCGAACTTGATAATCTAGATGAAAAAAGGCTCGCCGCCCAACAAAGACTCGAAATGTATCAGAAGCAGATTTCAGCCACGTACGATAAGCGCGTCAGGGGCAGATCATTCAAGAAGGGCGATCTCGTACTAATGATGAAGCGTCCGGCACCGACCCAGGGGCTGAAAAGTAAATTCGACCCAAAATGGGATCCCGTCTGCATCATCGACGAAGTATATTCCAACGGAGCCTATCGGGTAATTGATTGCAAAGGGCAGGGCATCAGTTCGCTAGTGAATGGCCGATTCTTGAAAAGATATTACACTTGACATAAACTTATCATCGCAAGTTGTAAATACCCCAGTAGAGGGAATGTAATAGAGTAGATGCCAAAAGAAAGGATGCCATGCAATGACTAAACTAAAATGCTAATCATCTGCTTTATGTTTACACAGGTATTGGAAGGGTCACCAAGGCTCAAGACACGTCAAGCAGGACACCAGGCCTTTTCGAGATTATTTAAATCAAGATCAGCCCTAAGCCGAGGCTCGGCTACATCCTCGTGCACATGCGTAGGTTTAAGTCCTAACAGGGGGACGTTCCTTTCTAAATAGCACGATCTATTTTGCATCCAAACTCAAGAGGAACGACAAGCAGGCTAAAAAGCACAATATGAACTCCGCATCACAACAGTATACATAATGATACAACACTCATTACAACGTGTTTTAAAACTACAAAAGAATCATTATTATTACAGCCTAACCATCTAAAGTTCTCAAACATTGCTCCAATAGATTAACTGCAGACTCCGCAATCACCTTCTGTCTTTCCTCAGCCTCGGCCAAGACTTGGGCAGGGTCAGGAGTATCTTGGAGAGACCACTGCAGCTCCGTAATTCGTGCCCTCACAGCGTTACACTCCGCCTTGCGTTGGTCAATAGAAGACTGCAGGCTTACTTTCTGACCACCGAGTTTCGAAAGTTTGAAATGGACGACAGAATGTTCAGCACGTAATCGGGCCATCTCATCCTCAATTCCTGCGAGACGCCTGGTGGCCTCTTGGTGCTCAGTATCCACAGCCCGCCAATCCTTTTGTACTGTGGCCACATCCGCCTCGTGCAACTCTAGTTCCGGAAGAAGGGACCGTAACTGACTACGTTTTTCTTCAACAGAGGGGTCAGTCTTAAAGTGCCTCGCATCGTTCACTTGAGCCACACCATCTTTAAATTGTGACACATGGCTGACTATCGAAGAAATGTCGACTCCAAGCCACGTAGCAGTGAGTTCCAACGCCTGCAGTGCCTCATCCAAGATAGACCCTTCGTCTCCTTTCCTAAGCGAATCGACGATGTCGGACAGTAAGCTCTTCAAAAGGTTCGCCTTGGTCCTTGATAAGCCTCGGAGAGATGAGAGGAACGCCTCGGGCAAGACTACAGGAACCGGGACGCTGGCAGGGGCAGTGGCTGGTAAAAGAAATAATAAACATTAGCACACTAGAGAAAGAAGAGAAGCAAGCAAACGATAAAGGAAAGTAGTATACCAGTAGGGATTTCATCACCCGGTGCACTAGTTGAAGCAACAGGTCTCAACGAGCTAGGGGCATATCCAGTCGCGACTTCCGCTGCCGACTCAGGCATTTCAGGGGAAGAAAGAATAACGACCTCAGGGGCAGAGATAGCTTGGACTGGTTCGGTAGTTAAGGATACTTCGGCAACAGGCTCTGGTACGCTAGCAGCATCTGCAGGCATGGTTCCTCGGGAAGGGAGTGGCGCCTCTTCCGCAGCAACAACAGATCTCGCCTCAGGAGTGGGGCTAGGATTCGCCGCAGCCTCGGTTGTATTGACAGGATCGGCAAGATGGGGGTCTTCAGCTCGCGGCTCACCATCGATGTCCATAGGGACGGGTTCTATGTCTACCTCAGGAACAGATCTCTCATACACTAGCTCGCTACCTTCACCTCGCTCCGCAGGACGATCTCTGCTGAGGTCCGCCTGCGAGCTCATCTCCCCTTCCTCCCTTGGCCCGCTTGCATCATCGGTCGGGACACTGCCGGCGGCATGGGGGAGTCGACTCCGTGCCTTCTCATCCCTGTAAAGCCTCAATAGGTCCTTTATTTTCTTACCGCCGTCAGAAACAGAGACGCAATGAGCAGTCTTTATGCGAGGCCCAGAACGTTCAGGAGACGGTTCAGAATCACTATCCCCGGGAACAGAACGTCTGGACAGGCTCGTCCGACCTGCTGGGCTCTGGCCGCGACCTCCCTGACCACCGGACGGAGGAGTACCTGCGGTCGCAACATTATCTCCCTCGTCGCCACCCTCTCCACCCTCTCTGGTGACCTCCTCACCAATATCACCCCCTCCATCATTGCCATCACCAGCGTCATCATCATTTTTGTCTCCTCCGCCATCATCAACAGCATCTTCCTCATCCCCGTCCTCATCACCGGCGGCCTCGCCAGCATCATCATCGCCAATATCATAACGCCCCCTCTGTCCCTCTGCCATGGGACCGACGAGTGGGGAATCCGGGTTCCCTTGTAGCGTGATCCTCTGGCCATAAGCCACCCACCCTTCCAGCGTGTGCTCGGGTTTCTCATGATCTATTATAACGTTCAGGGAGGTCATGAACTTCTGCACGCCCGGAGTAGCCAATTGGCGGAGCGGGTCTGCCACATAACCTAAGCCGTCGGCAGGAGTAGGATTGACAATCGGAGGGGAGACGAAGACAGGATCGGTTATGTGTCGGTTGCTGCGGATCAAGGAATATTGGTGAGCCCACCACCGCATCCATCCATATGTGGCGCCGGGGACATACTCTGTGCCCGGGACAATGAAAGAACAACCCGACCTGGTAAGCAGAAGCTGTCGCCATATCCACTTCCAATGGATCGGTCCTGTGCCGTATGCCCGCTGCTCTCTCGTCACTGGTTCGAGCGACTCCGGTACCCCTTGATCATAACCGAACTGCCTGGCAAATCGGTTCGGGTAGTATGGCTCTCTCCAAAACTCAGCGCCCTCTCTTAAAGGCAGCGAGCTCGGGCGAATGGACACCAAGAACGAGCGGTGATAAGAACTGAGGCTCTCGTCATCATCGAGCAGGTCTGGATCCTCACTGTTGGTCCCCGAGAAGAGGAAGAAGTCGACGTCATCATGACGAGCTATCTCTGCCTCGATAGTCGCCAAGTTTCTGCTTATCATCTTCCGTTTCTGAAAAGCGTATAGCGGAACAGATCCCCTCTGGATGAAGTCTTTGAGCTCCATGCCATAGACCCACGGGAAGTAGACTCCAAGACATCCCGAGAAGAAGTGCCACCCACAATAAGAAGAATTTAATCCAAAGGAAGCCGAACCCTTATTACTGATGACGCCGCCAAAGGCCCGATATATGGAGCACAATACCACTGGGGCCAATGCGTAGCGATGGCCGTTAGCCAGACTCCCTGCAACAGCAAAGCAGGAGACCCTCACACTATCCGCCTGCTTGGAGCTCGGGAGGGCCACACAGCACAGCCAGTAGGCTAAAAACCCAGCGAGTTCGCAGGAGGGAGAGAGCTTGTTTGGCTGTGGGAACTTCTTTTTCATCTTGGCCTCCAGAATCAACTTGTCCTTGCGACCTTCATCATACGGTCCATAATTTAAGCTGAGACAGGAAGAAGACCATCAGTGGAAGAAAGGAATGAAATAGGACACGAACAGTGCAAGACGAGAGAAGAAACTCACTTCAGACCGTGACTAAAGTAAACCAGCCAGTCTTCAAAGGGCACCTTATCCTTGGAACCCAAAAATTGCGGAAGCTCCGCGAATAGTTCGTAGCAGGCTTCTGAATAAAAGCCTTCATCAGCACCCTTCTTCTTCTTGGACAGCTCCTCATCACTAGGAGTCCATTCATCATAGATTCTGCCACGGATAGGGAGACCTGCTATCCGATACAGATCCCAGAGGGAGATACTCATTTCTCCGTAAGGTAGATGGAAGGAGTTGGTGATGGAACTCCAATGGTTGAGGAACCCCTTATAGATGCAAGGTTCTCGATGGAAGTAACTCGACGTCGCTTGGATGGCCCGAAGGAGACCTACTTGCTTAAGGGTCTCTTCGTGTTGCTCGACTATCCGATTGGCCCAAGCTTCATAACCGGGATGAGGACTTAAATGTCCTCGGGTCCTGAAACCCCCTGTCGGCCAAATTTCTGCATCAGACAGAGGACGAAACCTTTGGCGCAGGGTCTCGTAGTAGTGTGTTGGAAATGGCAGATGAGGGTCGTGGTTTGGCTCCAAAAATATCATGTCCTTCTCCCCGAGGACAGACTGTAACGTGCCGTTCTTAGATATAGCACAGTTAACGAACGTCTCCGGAATGGACGTCCAAGAGTCGACGCTGTAGAAAGAATTTGCGCGACTTATATCAGAGGGCTCAATGCTTGGCAGAGAGCGATATCTCTGGAAGCTTTTAGGAAAGTGGATGAATTGCTTCGTGTAAGGGTTGCGAATCACGAGAGATGATACTGGCAGCTTCACAGAAGACCAGACAACCCTCATCCTATCGGACTTCGACCTAGTCTGGTTCTCCATATAAACCTGCTTAGCGCTCTTCCCAGTCGTCTTTGGACGACCTCGCCTAGCAGATTGAGCAGGCGCGATTGGGCTCGCTTCGCCCTCTTCAGATCCTACGACCTCGTCAGTACGAAAACCCTGTAAGGGAGCGTACCACGCATCCCATTCCTCCTGGGTACCCTCATCAGGAGGGGGCGGTAAGGCCTTATCGCAGAGTATCTTCCGCTGGACATTCTTCGGAAGGGTCAGAATACGTTCGTAAAAGTTGAATGTCTCAGGCGGGAGAAACCACTGCGGATTCTCAGCTGACGGTCTGGAAACTTGCTTGATGGCAACACGTTTACGCTTGGATGGAGTTTGAGGCGGACCCGAAGGACCGGCTTGTGAAGGATTGCTGGCCATTATAATCTGCAACGGCATGAAAAGGTTTAAATGCAGAGCAAATGAAAATATCCTCATAAAATCGATCAAACATTTACAAAGTCCAAAGGCATGCAAGGCAACAGGAAAACAAAGAACAAGCACCGATCCAGGCCACTACGCGGCATCATCAACCAATAAAAAGAAATGAAACGACAACATCATCACAAACACGCAAGCTTTCGAGAGGCAGAAGTAAAGCGGAAAAAGTATAATCAGCATTCATTAAACCACGAGGGCTATGCCAAAGCCCAAATCGTTAAATGTTAATTGTTTAAAAACGATAAAAATCGACAGTCAATATGAAATGACTCAAAATTGTGGGGACCCCTCCCCGAAGCCAGAAAATGAAGATTTCAGTCCTGCACCAGAGGAAGAACTCGAGCCCTCAGCTCATCGACCTTCTCTTGAATCTGGGCCTCCTTGAAGACCAAGTCCACCAGGATAGAGATGCATTGTTGTACAAGATCAAAGTTCAAGTGCTCAGCATTGGCGTAATTCCTTATCGCAGACAAGTCAATCGTCAGGTCGTCGTGCTCCCGGATAGCGGCTCTGACCATTCTCCAAATACCGGCACGACGATCCGGGTACTCGGCCTCCGCCAAGGGGATAAGCCAAGCCAGGAACCTCCTGCTCTCCCTCTTCTCATCCTTTAGGAAGTGGAGACGCTTCGAGAGGGACAGGAAGGAAGCAGCCAGAGAAGGCTCCGCCGCCTCCAGGACCGCCAATTCCTCCAGGAGGGAAGAATCGTCGATGAAACCAGAGATAGCCTCCTTGCGTTCGTCGGAGATAGAAGCCATCGCCGAGATATTCTGAAGAGCTCGGAGAATGGGGCGGGATTCAACACCAAGATGAGTCAGGGCTTCGGCCACCTCATCGCATTGACCAGCAAGAGATGACCAGGCCTCGGGGTGGTCTAGGTCGTTTAGGAGCCGCCCCATGCAGTCCCGGGCCGCGCGAAGGGAAGCACGGGTTATGACCATTGTCTGCTAAAAACAAGATGGATGAACCAGATAAGGCAGTCCGACAAAAGAAAAGCGTGCAAAGTCACTCACGTAAAGTCAGAAAAGCCGAGAAAAGACATGCAAAGGTATGCTCAAAACATCATTTTAAATCACCACTCGAATTGCCCATTAAATTAAAGCAGCCAAGAAGTCTCTCAAGTGCGTGAGACCCTACGCCTCCCTAAGACAATTGGCACGCATACGCGAATACAAAACAGAGGCATAGGGGTTCACACCCTTGGGGACACGGCGGACCGCCGCTGCGGAATTCGCAGAAACCACAGACTCCACCGAGGCCCACGGGCTAGGTGTACGAGGTTTCACATACCCTGGTGATGCTCAAAGCAAATCTAGTTTAATAAAGAGGGTGCGTGAGACCCCGCGTACCAGGAACAAGTCCCAAATATCGTGAGCAATGGTCAAATGAACCCGCAGATGAGTGGGTTAAGCCACGATAAGCACGCTAAAATAGGACACTAGAATTGGACAAATTCTCAAAAACTCAGAAATCAGTGCTCGTCGGCTTTAATACTCTCAACAATCGGGTCGATTAACCAAGTCTGGGAATATGCACGGGAGCCGGTTTGCGTAACAATCCAATAAATTTCACTAAGTCCCAAAATCGCACGTGCAGAGCCCAGCGCGTCGCGAAAATCATGAAAATTCACAAGTCCAAAAAACATGATGCGCCGGGCCCAGCGCGTCCAGAAAATGCTAAGATTCTGCCAAGTCTGAATTTTCTTAAGCGCCACACCTTAGCGCGTCAATTAAATAAGCTATCCCAGGCACGCGGGTACGCGCTGGGACTAGCGCATCGATTAATGAGATAGTGCGGCCGCGCCGGACTCAGCGCGTCATGAAATAGGTTCATACAAAGCACGAGAGGACGCGCTGACCCTAGCGCGTCGATAAAATGGAAGATTTCAAGTTAAAACAATACGCGGGGTCTAGCGCGTCCAGTTATTGTATGCGCTGCCCTATGGCGCGTTCAGAAAGTAGGAAATTCTGAAGTCCAAACTAATAGCCGCGCTATGCGCAGCGCGTCGAAAAATGCCCAAGTTCGAATAACTCGACGCGCTACCTAATTTTTTGATGCGCTGGCGATAATAGTTCGATGCGCTGGCGATAAAATCTATGCGCTGGCCGAGAGCTCGTCTACAGTAACGAACAGTGAAATAACAGAATGACGTGGGCTGCCCTATTTATAGTGGGACCCGAAAATCCGATGCGTCGCCATGGATCGCCGCACGTCCATCCCAACGAATCGGAGGGTCATCTGTTGGGGTCCCAAAAGTGAGGGTCCCCTAAACAATGATTCCAAGTGCCCGAACCATCACTCGGTCAAATTTAGGGCCAGCGCATCGGAAATCGCGGCACGAATCGCGACACACACACCAGACTTGACCAAAAGCAGGGAATTGGGCCAGTGGTGGACCCCACCGGTCATCATGATCAAAACTGTCAAAAGTTGGGAGGATTACCTCAATTATGAAGAGATAGGAGCAGTGCATCGGCATTCATCGCGAGGCGGACCCCAGAAATCCCCCAATTTGCAAAACCCAAGTTTGGGAGACACGTATATGTCCAGCGCATTCAGAAAATGAATTTCAGGACGCACTACCCCCAGCGCATCACAAAAATCCTCCAGCGCATCAGGAAATTCGGACGACTTGAATTTCAGGACGCATTGCCTCCAGCGCGTCCACAAATTCACCCGGCGCATCATGTAATTCAACCATTTTAAATTTCAGGACGCACTGCCTCCAGCGCGTCCGAAAATTCACCCGACGCATCCAAAAAATCAGCCAATTTCAGGGTGCACTGACAGCTGGCGCGTCCTGCAAATCAGCCTCCGAACTCAGCCATTTTGAGACGCGCCGAGTGACTTTAATCGACGCGCCGACCCAATTTTCCGATGCGCTACACGTGTCGACCGCCTATTGGGCGACCTTACCTATAAATACCCCCTCCCACCACCTCATTCGGACGATTCAGCGAGAGAGAGAGAGAACCTCGTCGCCGGAAAACCTTTTTTCGATCGCCGGAATCCTTTTCCGATCGCCGGATCCCCTCGCCGGAAATCGCACCTCCGACCATAATAGGTCTGAAGATGAAATAACTCCCTTTTCGACGCACTGATCCCAGCGCATCATAAAAGTGATCCGGCACATCAGAAAAGCCATTGGCGGATCAAATAAATCATAAACAAAGTTAATTTTGGACGCACTGGCCCCAGCGCGTCGCAAAATAGGCCAGCGGATCAGAAAATACAAGTTACTAAGGCAAGGCTATTTTTTTGGACGCACTGCCCACAACGCGTCGCAAAATAGGCCAGCGGATCAAATAAATCATAAACAAAGTTATTTTTCGGACGCACTGGCCCCAGCACATCGCAAAATAGGCCAGCGGATCAGAAAAATACATTTTTAAGACGCACTGGCCCCAGCGCATCGCAAAATAGGCCAGCGGATCAGAAAAATACATTTTTCGGACGCACTGGCCCCAGCGCATCAGAAAAATCAGGCCAGCGGATTGCAAAAATTAGCACTTTGAGCGTTCACCTCAGCATCTTTAAATCTTCATTTTATGGCGTTTTCAAGCCCCGTTTGGGCCTATTTTGGGTATTTCGAGCATTTTGGACGCAATGGAGCGGTCAAATGACCCATCCGGGCCACCCAATGAGCAGAACACGAGCCTTCTGGATCTGACCCGATCCGACGAAACGAATGGAGTAATCCTCTCGAAGAGAAGCCACCAGTGCCCAGAGCCATACTGATGCATCATCATTACATGTACTACCATAATATGACTCGGATTCAGGCCCGGATTAAGCAAAGGGGACTATGGTTAACACGATAAACTATACCAGGAGAGTTCTAAACCATCACACACAATTTGTTAAAGACTGATACTTCAAGAACAGTCGATGCCCTACCCATCCAAAACGGCATCCGCTGGTTGAGCTGCTCAGGTACATACAACCGTGGAATGGACTTTCCGAGGTCACCTGTCCCCACATTGACAGGCGCGGGCCCAGAGTCGTCCTTCCCGGCCATAAACCCTGACAGTCTCAGCCCGGATCTCCGGTCAAAACATGGGACATAGACATCCGACTCGTACAAAGACGATTCAGTCTATAACAGAACACCACAAATATAGGTCCCCGTGACCATACAAATACAGGTCCCCGCGACCATACAAATACAGGTCCCCCCGACCATACAAACACAGGTCTCTACGACCATACAAACACAGGTCTCTACGACCACCAAAATACAGGTCTCCGCGACTATGAACTCTGAAACCACAGTCCCCACTGACTAATCTTTTGCCTTTTAATCAAGGGTCATCGATCATTCGATGTAATTAAGGGCTCGTGCCAGATCACGGCCTGGAATGTACAAGATCTCAGAATCTCTGAAATAAAATTCGCCTTGCGATATCTCTTCTCTTGAGTACTTTTGTGAATGCTTGTGATTGTCTATGAATGTTTCTATTATTCAGAACCCCAGAGCAACAAAACCCAACATCCCAGAGAATGTTCATCCTCTAGTTCTAACAGTAGCGCTCTTTCGAGTTTTCACCAAAGCCGGTGTTTTCCCATCATTTTTGCCTGTGGCGCTCTTTCAGGTTTTCACCACGTCTCGGGTATTTGATCTTGCCTGCCCCTTGGCAGCAACGTTGTTTTTACCCTCGGTGCCCTTTCGGGTTTCCACCAAGTCCGCTGTGTGCTCACTGTTTTTACTCTAAGTGCCCTTTCAGGTTTTCACTCCGCCCTCTTTGTTTAGGCAGACACTTCTCTTTTTTCTTTTTCTGATTTTTTCTGGATAACTACGGCGGCTAAAGGTTTGGAATCCTTCGTTGCCGGCCGATGGCAGCCTTTCAGCCCTTATCTTGAGTTATGATGGTAGAGCTGTTGGTCTTAGTTGTAGACCCTTCTGAGGTGGATGGATGGATGACTGTGGTTCCTTTTGGGTTAATTTTTCTCGGGTGCCTTGTTTTGGCTTTTGTTTTTCTTTTGTATTCTGTTTGTCTTCTTCTTCTCTCTTTTTTCTTTTAAATTTCTTTATTTGGAACACTTATTGCTGAACGAAAATGATTTCTCAGAGGTTTTAGCTTCGCCCCCTTGACTTTAGCTCTACTAATGTAACTCTTGATAAGATTAGAATGACTTACCCGTGAAAGATCTTCACTTTATTGGCATTGATTGGCTCAGGAAGGTCCACCCCTCTAATGCTGGTGAGTCTGACGGCGCCTCCGGGAAGTACTTCTCTGATGATCAGCGGTCTGTCCCATGTTGGTTTGAACTTTCCTCTGGGATCTGGAAGGTGTGACGGTAGAATCCTCTTCATGACCATGTCGCCCACCTTAAAACTTCTTTTTCGGACTCTCTTATTGTAAGCCCGAGCGATCCTTTTCTGATAATACTGGGAATGACTTAACGCACGCATGCATTTCTCGTCTGCTAGTTGTAACTGATCGAATCTAGCCCGTTGCCATTCTCGTTCTTCAATTCCACTTTTCAGTAACACCCTTAGTGATGGTATTTCCACTTCGATTGGTAGAACTGCTTCCATTTCATAAGTAAGCTCGAAAGGAGTAACGCCTGTAGCAAACCGTACAAACGTTCGATAGGCCCAAAGTGCATATGGGAGCATGTCTAACCAATCTCGATAAGTCACGACCATTTTCTTGAGTATCCCGACGATCGTCTTGTTGGCAGCTTCTACCCCATCATTCATCTGGGGACGGTAAGGACTTGATAGATGACGTTGAATCTTGAACTTGCTGAGGAAGTCATCCATCTTCTTGTTGACGAACGGGGTCCCGTTATTTGTGATGATAGCATTAGGGATTCCATATCGGCATATGATGTTGTTCTTCATGAATTTGATCACCTGGGATGCTGCTATCATGTTGTATGAGGTTGTTTCTACCCACTTAGTGAAGTAGTCGACTGCCACAAGTATATACTCATGGCCGTTTGATGCTTTGGGACTCACTTCTTAACGCCCAAGATTATGGCTTCCCTTAGACCAGCGATGCATGCTTCATACTCTGCCATGTTGTTGGTGCATTCGAATGCTATACGCCTTGAGATTGGAAGGGACATCGTCTGGAGAGTAGATGATTGCTCCGATTCCACTTCCTTTAGAGTTTGCTATGTCGTCGAAGAATAACATGCACTCATCTTTCTTCTTCTTCTCTTCACCTTCGATGAGCAAGAGATCTTCATCAGGGAAGAATGTCTCGAGCGGTTGATAATCTAGGAGAGAATGAGCGGCGAGATGATCAGCGAGGGCCTGCCCTTTGATTGCCTTCTGAGTGACATAGGTGATGTTGAATTCGGACAAGAGTAGTTGCCATTTAGCTATCCTTCCAGTGAGTGTAGGCTTCTCGAACAGGTATTTGAGTGGATCCATGTGAGCGAGGAGGAGATTAGTGAATACAATCATGTATTGTCGGAGTCGCTGAGTTGCCCAAACTAGGGCGAGACAAGTCTTCTCAATTGGGGAATACCCGGTCTCGTAGTCAGTGAACTTTCAGCTCAAATAGTCTATTGCTTGTTCCTTCTTCCCAGTCTCATCTTGTTGGCTGAGGACACAACCAATGGCTTCTGCTACTATCGAGATGTATAACAATAATGGTTGTCTGGGAGTGGGTGGCACTAGAACTGGAGGATTCATGAGATATTTCTTGATGCGGTTGAAGGCGACTTGGCAATCGTCATTCCATTCTTTTGGTATGTTCTTCTTAAGGAGCTTGAATATGGGTTCATAGATAGGTGTGAGCTGTGCGATGAAGCGACTGATGTATTGAATTCTGCCGAGGAAGCCATGAATTTCTTTCTCAGTTCTTGGAGGGGGCATCTCGATGATTGCTCTGGTTTTGGTCTCATCAACCTTAATGCCATCCTCGCTCACCATAAAGCCAAGGAGTTTGCCTCCAGTTGCACTAAAGACACATTTCTAAGGGTTGAGACGGAGCTTGTACTTTTCTAACCTGTTGAATAATTTCTTCAGATCTTCAAAGTGTCCTTCAATTGTGCGAGATTTGATGATCATATCGTCCGCATATACTTCGAGCTCTTTGTTCATCATATCGTGGAATAATGCTGTCATTGCTTGCTGATATGTTGCTCCTGCGTTCTTCAGACCGAATGGCATTACCCTATAACAGAAGGGTCCCCATGGACTAATAAACGATGTCTTTTCACGATCTTCAATGGCCATCTTGTTTTGATTGTAACCTGAGAATCCATCCATAAATGAGAAGATCTTGTACCCGGTGGTGTTGCCGACTAGAGTGTCAATATGCGGTAGAGGGAAATCATCTTTAGGACTGGATTTGTTGAGATCTTGGAAGTCGATGCACATTCGAACATTGCCATCCTTCTTTGGTACTAGTACGATGTTGGCAAGCCATTCAGGGTAGTTGGAGACTACCAAGAATCCCATGTTGTATTGCTTGATGACTTCATCTCGAACTTTCAGGGCTCATTCTGGCTTCAATTTTTCAGAGTTTCTGCTTTATTGGCTTCATATCTGGCTTAGTTGGCAGATGATGTAGGACGAGTTCTTCATCGAGCCCTGGCATGTCTTCATACGAGAACGCAAAGTTAGACAATCTTAGAGCTAGGAACTCTATCATTCTCTATTTCATTTCTGGTAGCAACGATTTCCTAAGGCGTACTTCCTTAGGGACCTCGGGTGTCCCCAAGTTTACTACATCAAAATCATCGGTTACAACATTGGCTTTATATTCGAACTTTTTGAGGAGATCCTCTAGTTTGGGAGCCGGGTCATCATCTTCCCCATCCCGAGCTTCATCTAAACTCATGAGTTCGAAGTCTAATTCGATGTCGAAATTATATGATTCGACTTCAAACTCATGCGACTCTTTAGACGAACTTGGCACATTATTGAATGCAGGAAAAGAAATGCTTTCTGTTTTTTGAGAATTTTTTGGAATTGAAATGCTAGATGTTTTTGGCTTTTGAAAGTTTTTTATTTTTTTGAATTTTTGAATTTCAAAGGACCCTGAACAAGCGGGTATTGCAAACCATGATTGATCCCAGCTCGTCCCAAAGTACCGCTCGTTACTTAAACTAACATTTTTTTTGAAAGCCAGAGCCCTCAGATGACTCTCTGGCTGATTCAGAAGTTAAGGGAGTAGATGACCATTTAGGACCCCACACTCCTTCCCCTAGAGAGGTGAGGGTTGATGATTTGGGCGGAGAATCATGGTGTAGACCAATGACCATGATTTCTCATTGGTCGGGTTCGAGATCTGAGTTGTTCTTAGTCCCTCCCGGATCACTTACCTCACATTGTAGTTCGTCTGGTTCTACGATGAGACACAGGCTTGAGATCTGGACATCGGACTAATCTAGGGTTGGCCATTTCCCTTTCTTGGTCCAATGGATGGGCTACTTTTGCCCCTGGCTGATGGTTGATGGTGTTGATTTTGCAGAACTGGGTAGGTTGTGCCCCTTGTTGATTGATGCTGAGATGGGCAAGTTGTGCCCCTGGTTGACTGGAATTGAAGTGGCAAGGCTGTGCCCCTGGTTGACTGGAATTGAAGTGGGCAGGTTGTGCCCCTGGTTGACTGGTGGTGATGCGACAAGAGCAGGTATTAGAGTACCTTGGTCCTGAAGCTGCTGTATTTGATTTTCTTCTTTGTCTTCATCCTCTTCTTCTTCTTTTAGAGGCTTAGATGGTTTGAGAATCTAGTCCCATCGAATGGGAGGCCACATGGCCCAAGCTAGGCTCATCGGAAGGCCTTTGTGTAGCACAGTGGGTAGATTTCTTCTTGGATCTTTACAAGGCTCTCCTGGCTTGACGAATTGAATGGGTGAGCATCGAAACTTCTTTTTTCTTTTGTCCACGATGACTGACCTGTACCCGAGTCCCTATTTGTATTGATTATATACCAGCGGCATCTTTCTGAACTTGAAATGATTCTTAATGCGGTACTCGGGACTCAGGCGTTCTGCTGGTGAGAAAACACGATCCACCCTTATCGGTTATGAATTGATGATAACGTTCACGGTCTCGAATTCGAAACTATGAAACGGGATGTCTTCTTCAAAGTGTTGGATGTCGATGACGGGGATATCTGGTTCAGTGGCAATAACATTGGAACGAATGATGAGCTCCTTCTCTGTATGGATAGAGATTACTTGGTTCCCACAGATGTATTTCACCCGTTGATGAAAAGTTGATGGTACAGCCCCGACCTTATGCAACCAAGGTCGTCTGAGCAACATGCTGAAAGAGGCTGATATATCTAGGATTGGAATGTGATAGTGGAGACTTCTGGACCTATCTATACCTCTAGGTCAACTTCTCCTTCCACTGATTGGCGGGTGTTGTCGAATGCTCTTGTTCGCTTCCCCAAGTGTTGGGTTGCGATGTAGTAATAATCTCGGTAAGACCGAGGTCGATCCACAAAGACTTGTGTAAGAACCCACAAAACACTTCTAACGGTCTCTAATTGAGGACTAACTAAACAGGATTTTTTATAATTGAATGTAGATAGTAATTTTGAACTAAAGATGAATGTAAACAATCTAAAAGAGCACTAAGGGTTCAAGGATCCACTTGTAGCAATCCTTGATGCTTAATTGTGGTTTCAAAATTACACAACTAGAATCGAAATCAAATCAACTAGTTGGATGATAGGGCGGTTATAACAAACAATCTGCCATATTTATGATTCAAGTACATGATTCCCTCAATTCAAGTTAGGACTTGAGCACACTCAATTGCATAGGTCAATCCTAGTTCCAATAGATTAAGATCACAATCATAATCATCATTAAACTCTGTCACAAAGCATTACTAGATCATGATTTGAACTTCATTCAAATCACATACACAATCACACATAATTAAAGAACTTTCAGAAAAGTAGAACTTTTAGGTATGAAGTTCCCACATGAGAATCAAAGGTCTAGAGCGTATTGAATCCGATTCCTCAGAGTGTACAGGTTTAGAATCATTCAAAATAATTAAAAACTGAAGCAATTCTTCTAAACATCCATGAGCCATCATAAGATTAAGAAAAACTACTTAGAACTTTATTCAAACTTCAAACCATGGTTCTTTACTAATAATCCAACTTGAAACCAAAACAAACGAATTGAAACATCTTAGATTCACTACAAGCTTTACCTCTTAGCCCTAGCTAAGAGGTTTAGCCGTTCATGATCTAAGGAAACATGAAAGCTACTAAGAGAAGCATAAAAACTAGAAGAACAAACTAGGAGGAGTTGTAGAACTCCGGATCCGTCTTTCGCCACCTCCCACCATGGTAATTCTCTTATAGGATGCCCTAGGAACGAGCAAGAGGAGTCATTTTATAGGTTTGGAGTCCTAGGTGCGAAGAAACTTCGAGAAAATTACAAAAATAGCTCTTTGCGCAACAGAATTCGGAGCTTGTATTAGAAGCTCTGTTATGCAGACGACCAGTCGGACGACCGGTCTGAGCTCATGGACGACTGGTTGCACGACCGGTCGCAAAAGGCTAAAAATGGTCCAGAGAGTTTTCCAAAAATTCGGACCCAAAAATTTAATTCAACGACTGGTCGGACGATCGGTCTGAGCATTGGATGATCGGTCCTGATTGGTCCAGCAAGGTTTGGCAGCAGGGTCCTCTTGTTGAGTGTTCGACCGGTCCTGGGCTATGGACGACCGGTCTTCTGAGCATTTTGCTGCCCTCTTTCTTCTCTCCTTTGCTTTCTTTCTTCCACTCTTTGATGCTTGGTCTTCTGATCTTCAATGCTTATAAATAGGGTCTCTAAGCCTTTAATTGATGAATTCTCTCTCATTCCTACAATCACATAATCATGCATTAGTTGGGTCTTTAATCATGCATTTCTAGCATAGTTAGTGATGAAATGGGGTTATAATATACACATTTAAGGGCTTAACACACCCCCAACCAGCATTTGCTAGTCCCAAGCAAAACATGCGTGAAACAAATTTCATTCTTCAAAACTCAACTCCCCTTTGGGAACTAGACTTCTATACGCTTAAAGACATGCAAGTGCAAAAATTCGAAAATGCTTAGTGATAGAGGTTGAAACCTCAAACTTTCTGAAATATACCAAGTACTCATATGAAATTCCCGCTAATTGATTGATAAATAGAAGAATCCAAACAATTTAACCTAGTGTGCTCAGTGAATGCTCATCTCATTGGTTTCCAGGGTTACCTTCTTCATGAATTAGCTAAGGTATGGATTCAACGGTGTAAAGATCAACATCAAGCCTTTGACAGGAATTTACCTTACCGTCCTTCCAATGGCTTTCACACTACGTCCCATTTCCGCCTTTGGTTACGGGTAGACCATCCCCCGGTTGGTAATTGGTAGCCCTTATCAGAAGTTTCCACCATATTTTCAATCATTCCCATTTTTTCATCATTCCTTTCCTTTTCGTAGAAATCAGATAGGATTTTTAGAAATCCATATCTTTCGTTATTTTCCCATGGACAGGGATGGACAAAGTACCCCAGCTTGGTTTCTCAACACCTTAAATCCAAACCTAGCTAAGTCACAATTCTACATATTCCTTTCAAAGCATGAGAATCGTGTAATGTGAACTAGATGTAAAAATGTTCAAAATTTCTATCAATAAAAAAAATAGGAGAATTTGCATATAAAACTAGTATCTTAGATATTGTTCAAAATATTCAACTTCGCTCACTTCGCCTCTCCTTTTTCTTATACTTACACCATCCCAAATGCATAGAAACAAAGTTTTCCAATTGAGTTTTGAATTTATGGAAAAAAAAATACGCAAAATATAAAAATATTCTTCATATTGCTCGAGATGTTACAAAACACTAGTTCATCCTAGTGATCCCACACCCCCCGACCAAATCTTGCATTATCCTCAATGTAAAAGATATGCAATGAGCAAAACATCAGAGCAATTGTAAAATAAAGGGAGTGAGGAATGAGAGTACCCGTTCAATCGCCTCAAGTGCAAGGCTGCAATGTAGTAATAATTCTCGGTAAGATCGAGGTCGATCCTCAGGGATTGTCATAACAATTCTAAGTTTTATAATTAGGATAGGCTAAATTCAGATTTGTAATGATGGATGGTAATTAAGAACATAAATCTATCTACTTAAGAACTAAATCAAGGAAATAAACACTAAAGTGCCAAGGATCCACTAATAATCATTTACATTGCCAATTCAAACCATTCAAGCTAACAACTCAATTGGAATCGGAGTTCTATCTATATCCAATCGGAACATAGAGCAATCAAATCATCATAATGCATCTAACATAGATGAATCATCCACTGATATGGTTCTCTCATAAATAACTAAGGCATTGGGTGTATTCAATCACACAACCTAATCCTTCACAAAACAAGCAAGATTACATTCATGATTCTTCCTCAAGCCTTGTCACTAGACTTGATTTAGAAGCATGAATTGAACTTTTATTGAACCAAAATCAATACATAAATACCTATCTTAGATTAAATCAAAAGATAAGAACCCCTTATAGTTTAGTTCTAGATAAGCTCTTAGGAAACTTAGTTTGTAAGATCCCCTAGCATCCAACATATCATGATGAATCTAGGATTTCTACAACCCAAAATCCTATCAATCAATACCCCCATTAAGCAATCTCGGTAATCAAAACATCTCATGTAAGAGCAATCACAAGAGATAGAAGTTTAACTAAAAATACTAACTTTATTTCAAACTGAACTAGAAGTGTTCTTCATAAAACCAAAAGGTACTTGAACTAATTCGAATTAGACATTGTAAACAACTAAAAGCTTCACCGCTTAGCCCTAGCTAAGAGGTTTAGCCAACTATTAATAGGTCAAACTAAAGCTCAAAGGAAACTAATGAAAAACATAGAAAAATCGAGTTTGGAGGAGTTGCAGATGCTCCACAGCGATCTCCTTCACCTCCCACGACTT
The DNA here is from genome assembly GCA_003013855.2 of Liriodendron chinense. Classification (NCBI taxonomy): domain Eukaryota; kingdom Viridiplantae; phylum Streptophyta; class Magnoliopsida; order Magnoliales; family Magnoliaceae; genus Liriodendron; species Liriodendron chinense. Next base: position 909,771 of record ML058489.1, on the reverse strand, counting down.
CCCAAACCTTCTACAATGTCTTTAGATCCACCCCTAGGTGTCCAGGTGTCCTTTTATAGTAGAGAGGCTCTACCGCCTAAAAAACTTTTAGAATTACGTAAGGACTCCCGCAGCGCATGATTTTTGGAGCTTGCTGGAAACCTGTTGAAATACACTGGCTATCTGTTGGCCGACTGGTCTAGACTGGTCGAGATGGTTGACCGACTGGTCTAGACCGGTCTAGCAGAGGTTCAGGGAGTCCAGAGAGGTGCCCGACCTGTTGGCTGACCGATCTAACTTATTTGGCCGACCAGTCTTGACCGGTCTAGGCATATTTCTTTTGGTTCTTTCTCTCTCTTTTCTCCTCCTTTCTCATCAAGGAGCATCTAAATGTGGTCTTTTGAACATCAATTTGGTGTAATCCCTCTCTCATTCCTACATCCACAATACATGCATTAGATAATCCTTTTAACATGCAAATCATGTATAAGATGCCATGTAATGGGTTAGGATATGTATAAATTGGAAACTCAATAGTACCTGAGAGAACAAAAAGTGAAATTCTACCTTTGTCTAACAAACCTACGAAAAAGCAAACAAAAAGAAACAAAATTCTAATCCTAACTACTCTATACCTCCATCAGACTAGGAGATCAAATATCCTAATACACAGGATCAGTCAAAGGTATGGACATACCTTCTGAAGGAAAATTCTCAAAGAACAGCTTTAATTGTTGACCATTCGCTTTAAAAATATTACTGTTCCTTGAATTCAACAACTCGACAATCCCATATAGATAAACAGTTTTTACAATGAAAGGACCGATCCATCAAGACCTCAATTTCAACGAAAATAAATGTAGCCGAGAATTATACATAAGGACCTTTTGGTTGATCATGAAAGTCTTACGAAGGATGTTCTTATCATGGAACACCTTCATCTTGTCCTTGTAAATTCTCGCATTTTCATATGCGTCGTTCCGGAGTTCCGTAAGTTCATTCAGTTGAAGTTTGCGCAACGAGCTTGCTTTCTCAAAATTAAAATTCATCTTCTTTATCACCCAATATGCCCTATGTTCCAACTCCACGGGCAAGTGACAAGTTTTTCCATAGACAAGTCTATAGGGAGACATTCCAATGGGGGTCTTAAAAGCAGTACGGTAAGCCCAGAGTGCATCGGTAAATCGAAGCGACCAATCTTTGGGATCGGGGCTCACTGTTTTCTCCAAAATATATTTAATTTTCCTGTTGGATATCTTAGCTTGTCCACTTGTTTGTGGATGATAGGGGGTACTCACTTTGTGATTTACGCCATATTTTTTCAATAAAGCTTCAAATGGGCGGTTACAAAAATGAGATCCTCCATCACTTATAATGACTCAAGGTGTTCCAAACCGAAAAATTATATTTTCTTTTAAGAAACGAATGACTATTTTATCATCATTGTTCCGGCATGGAATAGCCTCAACCCATTTTGAAACATAATCGACGGCAAGTAAAATATATAAGTTTCCAAAAGAAGATGGGAATGTACCCATGAAATCGATGCCCCAACAATAAAAAATTTCGATTGATAATATAGGATTGAGTGGCATCATATTTCTACGGGATATTCCTCCTAATTTCTGACAAGGCTCACACGTTTTACAAAACTCATGGGTATCTTTGAACATAGTGGGCCAATAAAAACAACATTGCAGAATTTTGACTGTGGTCTTCTTAGTCGAAAAGTGGCCACCACATGCCTGAGAATGACAAAAGGAGATGATACTTCGTTGTTCATCAACCGGCACACATCTCCTTATGATTTGATCGGAATAATACTTGAATAAGTACGGGTCGTCCCATATGAATTTTCTCACCTCGTTGAAGAACTAATCCTTATCTTGCTTTTTCCAATGTGTCGAAATTGTACCTGTAGCAAGATAGTTAGCAATGTCTGCATACCATGGCAATTGGGAGACTTTAAAAAGTTGTTCATCAGGGAACATGTCATTGATTGCGGTCGTCTCAGGGGAATTGGTGAGAACAAGTCTAGAGAGATGGTCAACCACGACGTTTTCTACTCCTTTCTTATCATGTATTTCTATGTCAAATTCTTGGAGAAGGAGGATCCATCTTAACAAGTGTGGCTTAGCATCCTTCTTAGAAAGAAGGTACTTAAGCAAGGCATGGTCGGTGAATATGATGATCTTGGATCTAATCAAGTAGGACCTAAACTTTTCTAAAGCAAAAACTACAGCTAAAAGTTCTTTTTCTATAGTAGTGTAGTTTGCTTGGGCTGAGTTTAAGGTTTTACTTGCATAGTGGATGACGCATGGCTTTTTCTCTTTTCTCTGGCTTAACACAGCCCCAATAGTGTAGTCGCTCGCATCGTACATAATTTCAAAAGGAAGGCTCCAATCAGGTGGTTGCATTATAGGAGCACATGTTAACATACCTTTTAGTTTGTCAAAGGCATTTTAAGAATCATCAGTCCACTCAAATGAGTTTTCCTTTTGAAGGAGGTTACATAAAGGGCGAGAGAGTGAACTAAAGTCCTTTATGAACCATCTATGAAATTCGGTGTGTCCCAAAAAGGACCACACATCTCGTACGCTCTTAGGTGGTGGAAGGTTAGAGATAAGATCGATTTTAGATTTGTCCACCTCGATTCCATTTTGTGAGATGATGTGACCATGTATTATTCCTTTTTGAACCATGAAGTGACATTTCTCCCAATTCAACACGAGGTTCTTTTCTTTACATCTTTTCAAAACAGTTTTTAAGTGCATAAGGCACTCATCAAAGTTACAACCAAATACAGAGAAATCGTCCATGAAGACTTCGAGAATCATCCCCACTATATAAAAAAAAAATAATCAATATACAACGCTGAAAAGTGGCGGGGGCATTACATAGTCCAAACGGCATCCTTCGATAGGAAAAAGTGTCGAATGGACATGTGAATGTTGTCTTCTCTTGGTCCTCTAGGGCAATCTCTATTTTGTTATGCCCTGAATACCCATCAAGGAAGCAAAAATGGGAATGACCCACCAACCTTTCTAAAATTTAATCATCAAATGGTAAGGGGAAGTGGTCTTTCCTTGTGACTGTGTTTAGCTTCCTGTAGTTAATGCACATTTTTCAACCGGTAGTGACTCTAGCTGGTACGAGTTCATTATTGAGATTGGCTACGATGGTTATTCCTGATTTCTTAGGCACCACTTGAGTTGGACTCACCCATTGGCTATCGGATATTAGATAGATGATACCCACATCCAATAGTTTCACCACTTAAGCCTTAACCACCTCCTTCATGTTTGGATTGAGGCATCTTTGTGGTTGCTTAAATGTCTTGACATTTTTCTCAAGGTGTATGCGATGGGTACAAATCAGTGGGTCTATGCCTTTGAGATCCGCAATTGACCATCCAATGGCGCTCTTATGCTCTAGTAGAGTAGCTATTAGCTTACTCTCTTGTTCCTCATCCAAGTGGGAAGAAATCACCACCGGATATGTCTCATCTTGACCTAAATAATTATATTTCAAATCAGTGGGTAATGGTTTTAGGTCGAGCCTCGGTGCCTTGATATAAGATGGAAGAGGCTTGTTCTCGCTTAAGGGTAAATGTTCAAATAGTGCCTTCCATCTTTTATTATCAAGTACCGGCATAACATCCAAAATGGCATCCATCTCTCGTATTGTGTCATCATTCATCTCATAAGAGTAGGACAAACATGCCTCCAAAGGATCGGAATAGAGTGTCAAAGGGGATGTATCTTCCACGAATGATTCAATTAAATTTATTTCGTGGACCTCATCATCAACATCCCATGGTTGTTTGCATAAATCAAATATATTCAATTCGAGTGTCATATTTGCAAAAGACATTTGTACAAACCCGTTTCTACAATTGATAATTGCATTTGAAGTGGCTAGAAAAGGGAGGCTAAGTATGACGGTAATTTGAGTACCGGTACCTATCACGGGATGTGTATCCAAGACAATAAAATCCACTGGATAGTAGAATTTATTGACTTGGATCAAGATATCCTCAATCACCCCTCTCGGTATACAAATAGATCTATCAGCAAGTTGGAGTGTGGTTTTGGTGGGTTTCAATTCACCTAACCCAAGTTGTTCATAGACCAAATATGGGATGAGGTTAACACTTGCCCCTAAATCAAGTAAGGCTTGTTTGATCCGGTAGTCACCTATGATGCATGAGATGGTAGGACTACTTGGATCCTTGTATTTTTGGGGCACCTCTTGTTTGATAATGGCGCTCAAATTCTCAGTCAAAAGTACTTTGTTGTGAACATTGTGTTTCCTTTTGACTGTACACAATTCCTTCAGAAATTTGGCATAAGATGGTATTTGTTTTATAGCATCCAATAACGGAATGTTGATCTTCACTTGCTTAAAAACCTCTAAAATTTTCAGGTTTTTGTCTAAAGGTTTGGGTGAAATCAACCTTTGGAGAAAAGGAGCAACCGACTTATATTACCTTTCCGGTTCTTTCTCACGTGGAGTATTGTTCGGGTTATCATCCTCTTTGAAGATTTTCGGATCATTAGGCTTTGGGGCCTTCACCGGATTAGATTTATCAATTATTTTTCCACTCCTCAAAGTGGTGATAGCTTGAACATGTTCTGTATGTTGGGATGATGAGCTTGGGTCTTGTATCTCAAATTGGGATCTAGGGTTAGGGAGAGGTTGGGCAGGGAGTATGCCTTTCTCTCTAATACTGAGATGAGATTCAACTCTAGCCATTAAGGTTTTCAAGTCATTAATGGCTTGAGATGAATTTTGATTGAATTTTAGTTGCTCCTGCATGAACCCATCAATTTTCAGAGAATTAGTCTTGTTATATTCAGCTTGAACTGATATGAATGCACTCAACATCTCCTTTACCGTAGCTTTTGGTGTGATTACTAGGGAATGACTTAGTAAAGGTTGAGCTTGAGGGGTGTTGTTTTCATTCACAATTGGTCCATTCCTCCAACTGAAGTTGGGATGGTTCTTCAACTAGAATTATACGTGTTTGAGTTTGGAGCACTAAATGGTCGTTGATAACTGTTTATGGCATTTAATTGTTCTTGTAAGATATCTTGGAATGCAGAAATTGTGGGACAATCCTGTGTTGCATGTTGATTTCCGGCACAAATTTCACAAACAGTTTCAATGTCTTTTGAGTTGATCGTCTCTCCTTTCTTCAATTCCATGGCCTTGACTTTTCTTATGAGGCTAGCCATATGTGCACTTATGTTATCTTCTTCTGAGAGGACATAAATTCCTCCTTTTTCCTTTTGTTGGCTTGTCTTGAAATTTTTTGGTTTAGATGTATCCCAAGACTGTGCATTCTCGGCCAATTCATCAAAATAGTCCTATGCTTCCTCAGCTTCCTTATTCATGAATTCTTCATTGCACATCATCTCTATGAATTGGCGCATGGGTGAAGTCAGTCCTTCATAGAAAAAGCTTATTACTCGCCAAATTTCGTAGCCATGATGTGGGCATGCATTTAACAAGTCCTTGAACCTCTCCCAAAATTGGAAAAAGGTCTCATCCTCTTTTTGAGCAAAATTCATATAAGGCGCCTCAACATGATCATTTTGTGAGTAGGGAAGAACTTTTTAATGAATTCCCTAGTCATCTCAGTCCATGTGCCAATTGATCTTGGCCTTAATCCATGAAGCCAAGCCTTAGCTTTCTCTTTAAGGGAAAAAGGAAATAATTTGAGTCTCACCACATCATTAGTTACATTTACAAAGAGCATTGTGGCTATCACCTCATCAAATTCCTTAAGATGTTGATAGGCACTTTCACTGTCTAGTCCATGAAATTTGAGAAGGAGTTGGATTACTCCTGTTTCGGTTTGGTTTTGGCCCAGATTTTGATTGGCCATAGGGTTAGGTTGATTTTCAACCATACTTTCAGACAAAATTAGAGAATCTAAACGTTTCTTAGCGTGTGGCTCCCTATCAATCTCTTCAACAATTCCCCATTCACTGATGAGTCGATTATTAGAATCCCGAACCCAATGTGGCATGCAAATCTCAGAAAAGTAAAAATAATTCCTGCAAAAATAAAATAAAGCAAAAAAAACTAAGTTAGTAAAGGACTCTTAAAAATCTCAAATAGAAACTATTTTTAGAAATTTTGTGAAAAACCGTCAAAGTCCCCGGCAATGGCGCCAAAAACTTGTTCGCTTCCCCAAGTGTAGGGTGGCAATGTAGTAATAATCTCGGTAAGACCGAGGTCGATCCACAGGAACTTGTGTAGGAACCCACAAAACACTTCTAACGGTCTCTAATTGAGGACTAACTAAACAAGATTTTTATAATTAAATGTAGATAGCAATTTTGAACTAAAGATGAATGTAAACAATGTAAAAGAGCACTAGGGGTTCAAGGATCCACTTGTAGCAATCCTTGATGCCTAATTCACTGTGGTTTCGAAATTACACAACTAGAATCAAAATCAAATCCTATCTAGTCGGATGATAGGGCGGTTATAACAAACAATCTGCCATATGTATGATTCAAGTACATGATTCCCTCAATTCAAGTTAGGACTTGAGCACACTCAATTGCATAGGCCAATCCTAGTTCCAATAGATTAAGATCGCAATCATAATCATCATTAAACTCTGTCACAAGCATAACTAGATCATGATTTGAACTTCATTCAAATCACATATGAGAATGTAAATAGTAATTTTGAAGATAGTAATTTTGAACACACTCAATTGAACTAAAGATTGTAGATAGTAATTTTGAACTAAAGATGAATGTAAACAATCTAAAAGAGCACTAAGGGTTCAAGGATCCACTTGTAGCAATCCTTGATGCTTAATTGTGGTTTCAAAATTACACAACTAGAATCGAAATCAAATCAACTAGTTGGATGATAGGGCGGTTATAATAAACAATCTGCCATATTTATGATTCAAGTACATGATTCCCTCAATTCAAGTTAGGACTTGAGCACACTCAATTGCATAGGTCAATCCTAGTTCCAATAGATTAAGATCACAATCATAATCATCATTAAACTCTGTCACAAAGCATTACTAGATCATGATTTGAACTTCATTCAAATCACATACACAATCACACATAATTAAAGAACTTCCAGAAAAGTAGAACTTTTAGGTATGAAGATCCCACATGAGAATCAAAGGTCTAGAGCATATTGAATCCGATTCCTCGGAGTGTATAAGTCTAGAATCAATCAAAACAATTAAGAACTCAAGCAATTCTTCTAAACATCCATGAGCCATCATAAGATTAAGAAAAACTACTTAGAACTTTATTCAAACTTCAAACCATGGTTCTTCACTAATAATCCAACTTAAAACTAAAACAAACGAATTAAAACATCTTAGATTCACTACAAGCTTCACCTCTTAGCCCTAGCTAAGAGGTTTAGCCATTCATGATCTAAGGAAACATGAAAGCTACTAAGAGAAGCATAAAAACTAGAAGAACAAACTAGGAGGAGTTGTAAAACTCCGGATCCATCTTCCGCCGCCTCCCACCGTGGTAATTCTCTTCTAGGATGCCCTAGGAATGAGTTAGAGGAGTCCTTTTATAGGTTTGAAATCCTAGGTGCGAAGAAACTTTGAGAAAATCCACAAAAATAACGCTTTGTGTAGCAGAATTCAGAGCTTGTAGAAGAAGCTCTGTTACGCAGACGACCGGTCGGACGACCAGTCACAAAAGGCTAAAACTGGTCCAAAGAGTTTTCGAGAAATTTAGACCCAAAAATTTAATTCAATGACCGGTCTGAGTAGTGGATGACCGGTCGGACGACTGGTCCTTATTGGTCCAGCAAGGTTTGACAGCAGAGTCCTCCTATTAAGTGTTCGGACCGGTCAGATGACCGGTCCTGGGCTATGGACGACCGGTCTTCTGAGCATTTTGCTGCCCTCTTTCTTCTCTCCTTTGCTTTCTTTCTTCCACCCTTTGAGCTTCGTCTTCTAATCTTCAATGCTTGTAAATAGCGTCTCTAAGCCTTTAATTGATGAATTCTCTCTCTCATTCCTACAATCACAAAACCATGCATTAGTTGGGTCTTTAATCATGCATTTCTACCATAGTTAGTGATGAAATGGGGTTATAATATACACATTTAAGAGCTTAACAGCTCTGACGTACATGGTGCTGGGTCAGAATGAGGAGGGACTGATTCCCAGGTGTTTCGCAGTCTTGAGTGGGTAGGTATTTAAGCCTGAGCCATTATCGATAAGGACCAGTGGGACACAGAGATCTTAGTATCATAAGGCTATGTTGAGGGACCACCCATGGTTGCATCCTTCTGGTGATAACTCATTATCAGTGAAGGTGATGGCATGTGGAGCCAGGAGTTGTTCGATCATCAATGCTATCATTTCAGGTGTTGTATCAGAGGAGACATGGGAATCACTCAGGGTCTTGGCGAACATTTCTCAGTGTATGCGAGATGTGCAGAGTAGCTTCCATATTGAGATTTAGGCAGGGATTGACTTGAACTGAGTTGCAACATCATATGCAGCTTTGTTTTTGTTGCCGAGGCCTGAGAGAGCGTTTTTGGGATCTCCTTTGTTCTGATTATTTCTTCGGATGCAATGCCCATTAGGATTCATGTTCCCTACCTCTGCACATTCTGGATAGTGCCACAGGACTTCTTTATAATTTTCCTCTCCTTTACTTTCCAGGATCACTAGTTCTTGCAACTGTGCTGGTGCGGGCACTATGTCTTCCTCATATGGAGCTTTTGCCTCAATGACTATATTGTTGCCTGTGCTAAAAGGGTAATATTGAGGCTTGTCTTTATAAATCACATAAGGTCGTGGTCCTGGCTTGACTGTCCCTGGAGCTGGAGGTTCCCATGGAATGAACATTGGTCCTCTTGATATGGCGAGGGGTTTCTCTGTTCGACCCAGCTGTTGTAGCGTAATTGACACGCCTCCAGGACGTCTTTGCGGCTCGAGGGCAGGGATTGCCCCTTACAATATGACTGGCTCGACTGGGGGAGCCCCTTCTAAGACAATGGGTTATTGCTGCTGATAAGTATAATCCCTCCATTGTTCCTGAGCTAAAGTTGGCCCTTGCGAAACGACAGGTTCATATGCGGGCTCGATGTATGATTGTGCTCCTTTCAGAATGACCGACTCCCAACATAAATGGTTGTAAGGTGCCCCTTGCAAAGGGACAAGCCCTTGAACAACTGGCGTATCATATGGAGGTGCTCCCTCGAGCACTAGTGGCTCAAAATCTCAGGGAAGGAAAGGGTTTGCCCCTTGTAGGACTGTAGGAGAGTTTGTTGGCCCATAGGTGTAGGCATGAATGGAATGGATAGGGGAGAAGAAGCGATCGAGGTGCTCTCCCTCTTCTATGTTATTGACGATAGGGCTTCGAGACAAATTAGGGTCCGTCGGATGCTGAGGTAGAGGGTTCTGAAGGATGTTGGTAGGAGCAGCTAGAGAAGTTCCAGAGACCGAGATGATGATCTTGCGGTCGTCAATCAGATTTTGTATGGTATTCTTTAGAGTCATGCATCAATCAGTGGTGTGGCCATGCCCTTAATGGTAGGCATAATATTCATTTTCTTGGTAGTTAAGAGGCAGATGATTTGGAGGAGGCCTGGGTGTCATTAGAGTGAGTAACTGCTTTTGTACCAGCATAGTCATAACTTGACTAAGTGGATGAGTAAGAGGAGTGAATTTCCTAAATTCCCTGTAATTCTTCCTATTTTGATATGAGCATTGGCCATTCCCCCTGAACTGCTATTGTTGCTGTCGAGGTGGTTGTGGTTGTGGTTGAGGATTTGGTTGTGGTGGGGGCTGCTGTGGTTGGTACCTTTGAGGTTGATGCTGATTCTAATTCTGTTGATATGGTTGATGTCCCTGTGAGGGAGCATATTGGTTGTCCTGAGCAGTGGTGATGATGTTGTTTACCTCTGTTGGGCGAGGAGGAAAATCGCTGCTGTTTCCATTCCTGTATCCAATAGGTCTTCCTTCCACTCTGTTTCGTTTGACTGGAGTTGCCTGGTGAGGCCATGAGGAGATTGTCCTTATGCGGATTCCTCCTTCGACTTGTTCTCCAGCACGGATTAACTGTGAGAAATTCGCATATGGATGCGAGATGAGATACCCAGATATGCTAGGATATGTTGAAAGAACAATCATGGAGATTTTTTCTTCGTCGTTGATGGGTGTTTGCATTCTGAATGCCATAGCTCGCTAACGTCCCACATAAGCTGACAATGTTTCATCACTTCTTTGCCTGAGAGCTGCGAGGTCGGCTCTCCTAGGTGCCATGTTAAGATTGTATGCGAATCTGTCAACGAAAGCCTGAGAAAGCTGTTCTCAAGTCTTGATGCGATGACAGTCCAATGATGTATACCAGTGTAGGGCATTACCCTTCAGAGATTTTTGAAACAAGCGAATGAGGGCTCCTTCATTTCATGCGATTGTACTCAGCTCTCTACAGAAAGCCTTGAGATGTGCTGTGGGGTAGCCGCTGTCGTCTTATCTTTTGAATTTTGGTACCTCAAAATTTTGAGGTATCTGAGCATCTGGAAATGGACATAAGTCTTTGAACTTGGTTGAGGGTAGATCGATTCCCTTTTGTCACTGTAGTTGATTTTGCAAGGTCTGAAACTGCTCCCGTAACTCGTCCAGTCCTGCATGATCTACTCGAGCGATTGGTGCCTCTCGCAGTAAGGCACGTTCTTCTTCGGCATAGTGGTCAATATCTTCAACCCTATGGGCTTGCTGGAAAGCAAATATGGGTTGCTGAATTTGATTCGATGATTGAATTGGATTCTGACGAACTTGTGCTTGAAAGGACTGCAATTGAGCTAAAGATTGAACTGAAGGTTAAACTCGAATTTGTTGAAAATTAACTGGAGACTGCTTAATTGAAGATTGCTGGAAATTAACTGGAGTTTGCTGAATTGAAGGTTGTTGGAAATTAACTGGAATCTCATCGGCGGGGATGTGCTCGAATTGAAAAGTGCTCCTGTTTGTAGGAGGCTGAGATGTTGGGAAGTCACCCCCCTTGTTGGGTATTCGCCACTGTCCGCTGATTAATGTGGGCTTGACACTGACCCCCATTGTGCGCATTCGCCAGTGTTGTCCCTGCTGTTGAAAATTGAATTGAAATCTCATTGGCGGGGATGTGCTGAAATTGTGTAAAGGTCTCATCGATGGGGACAAGCTGAGAAAGAAAAGGAGTCCCATCAGCGGGGACGTGCTGGAACCTACTGAGATCGCTGCTTGTGAGATTAACTGGAAATTGACCGAAAGTTCCTGCGACGGGAATGTTCTGAGATGGTCTTGCCATCGTAGGAAGGTATTGAGAAGGATGCCCTATAACAGAGGGCTGAGATGGCTGTTGTCGATAGTCTTGGGCAGACTTTAACGGTTGTGCTTGATTTGAACTGGAGGCTGAAAGGGCCCGGCATGGCTGTTGAGATTGCTGAACTGGGCCAACTTGATTGTTGGCTACTGTGGTAGCTTGTGCTTGCGTGAATTGTAAGAACATTTCTTGCATTGCTCTCATTCCTTGTGCCAATTCTTGTATGATTGGCGTATTCTAGATTGGTTGTTGCGCTGGAGGTTGTGCTTCGGCCATGTCGAAGGCAGGGAAGAGGTGAGCTTCTTCTTCATGGTCGGACATGGCTTGCTGAGCTCGGGTGCAAATTATGCTACGAAAGGGAAGTTGTTTCCGAGGACGTTGAGCACGAGGAGGCGCAATGGTGAGGAATGTGTTTTACTCTTTTTTTTTTGGGATATATATATATATATATATATATATATATATATATATATATATATATATATATATATTGTTCAAGGATGGAATGTTATGCATATGAGATTGTATGAGGACTAGTGACTTTCAAGTATAGGATGGATTCTATTTTTCGAGTTAGAACACGACTAGTAGGCTAGCATATTCCCCAGTGGAGTCGTCATTCTGTGGACGCTCGCCTTTCCGTGCTCCCGGCCCTCCCTTTCAAAAGGGGTACTCACGAATCGCCGTTGTGCCACTGGCTCGCCTTTTTTCGAAGGCTTTTTCGGTTGTCATGTTAAACTGGATATGTTTGGATGAGTTTTATAAGACCAGAGTCGCCACTAGCCAGTTACTTCAAATCTATAGTCGGCTAGACCCCGCAGAAATGTTAGAGAAGGGAATTTGAAGATTCCTTCCTCTAAAATGACTCATTTTAATCTGTGGTCAGAGATTCGAGGTAAGTGATCATAGTTATAGGGTGGGAAGGTGTTAACACCCACTCTGCCCATACCGAGGTACAGTCTTTACTTCACAGAATCAAACTAATACTTGAAAGTCTGATTTAATCCTCGTACATTCTAATGAATGATATGATGCATGAATATGGGTCTGAACCGTAAGAGTTTCTGATGGGCAGGTTTCCATTAACAGGCAAGCCCAGAGCATACGCTCAAACTGACAGGTGCTTTATGCGAAATGCATGTTGTGTGTTTGATCGATCAAAGTTTTTTATGAATGAATTCCGAGTAAATCGGCAAACTTCAGAGCATACGCTAAGATCTGATCAGGTGTTTGTAGTGCAATGATAAGCAGGGGGGTTGGAAGAATAATAAATATTGCACTTATGTTAGATGCAAATGATATGATGTTGATATGAGAGTAATTGGATGGACGGAGGTATCGCAACTATTTGCTTCGAACGGCTAAGATTGGGACTTAGATAGCTTGGGAGACTTGGACCAGGGTCAGGTTAGGTTGGACCAGGGCTAGACTCTTCTCACTCAGGCTCTCCTTGGTGGGAGAATGAGCTAAAGGGATGGAGATGGACTCGGAACTCTCGGGTTGAAGAGAGGGGAAGTTGATGCTGAAATAGGAGAGGGAATGGGGTATTTATAGCTGCGAAGGATGACAACTTTGGTAATTATGCTTGGGCGGTCCCCTGGGGGCCGCCCGTACGGACTTTTCACTCCAGCTTCGGAGCATACGACCCCCGAACCTAAAGCAGAAAAGTTGTTGGTTCGAGGTTCGGACCTACTCCGAAGCTGTGGCTCAGAACCAGGTGAGTTAACTGGGTTTGAAAGATGGATTGACAAGGTGAGTTGACTGGGTGCATGGGCTGGATTGACCCGGTGATTTAACTCAGTGGGTTAACTCACTAAGTTTGACTTTTTTAGGATTTTTGCACTGATTTTTCTTGTGGGGGGTTTTTCAGGCTGATGTTTAGGGGTGAGTTGACTAGGTTCAGGCTTGAGTTGGGCTATGGATTGGGGCTTGCAGGGGTGAGTTTGGTTGGGTTTGGACATGGGGTTTGGGGCTATGGACCTCCATCCATTTAGCTATCTCAACCAGTTTTGTAGTCAAAGGTGGGGGTGTCTACAGGGGCCCATATGATGAAGGATCTAAATGGACGATGACACCATGCGCTGTATGATCAATGCGGATCATCTAGTTCCCTTTCCATAGATTGGAAGGCTCACAAGACCATACTTATTTGGAGTCTAAGTCAATGTTCCGACTATTCATTTTCCTAGGCAATGGGTGGAGGATCACTAGCTAGCGTATGAGAGGGGATGGGCAATGAAGGGCGGCACCCACATGATGAATGTCATTAATCAACTATTAGAACATTCCTAGATGATTAATATTTTGTCAATTTCCTTAGGCAGTCAGTGCAAAAGATTAGGATCATTCAGTGAAAGTGGTTTTTTTAAGAGGGATGAACAATGAAGGGTGAGACCCACATGATGAATGTCATTAAGTAATGATGGTAACATTTCAGCATGATTGTCAATTTCCTTAGGCATATATTAGAAGATTAGGATCATTCGGTGAATGTGATTTTTTTGAGAGGGATGGGCAATGAAGGGTGGAACCCACATGATGAGTGTCATTAATCATTGATCGGAATATTTCTAGCATGATCAATTTGACTATAAATTTTCGTAGTCATTAATTAAAAGATTAGGATCACTATTGGAAGTGATTTTTTGAGAGGGATGGGCAACCATAAGTGGAAATGAAAAAGATGATGGTCTAAATGAGCGAACAAACCATTTGTTGTATGAGCAATAAATTAGGTTGAGGAAATGATTTCATATGTATATGCATCACTACTATTGTGCATGCTAGAATAATGGTCTACTTTGGGTGAGAGAAGTTGAGCAAACCTTTTAATCAATGGCTATTAGCCACATCTCATCATGATGACCAATTGAATATGTATATGTATACATTATCATAAAACAATCATTTCAACACACACATACATAGCACAATCATCAAGAAATCTATCTAATTTAATGGATAAATTAGTGCACGTGTCAATGTTGATAACACTAGCATGTCAACTCTAGTGTTCGCGATGAACACTCAATCTTCAGTCTTCATAGAGGCATAGCGAAGTTGGTCTTATCTATGAGGAAAACTTTAATACTCTGGTAAAGTGTAATGATCGTAATGGATGAAAGGAACTTAGTAATAACACGTGGCATAAAATTGATTAAAATAAATAATTCAAATTATAGTTTACAATTTATATTTATGACATAATAAATATCAAGATTTTATGGAATCTTATCATAAAATAGACGAATTTGGGCTGCCCATTAGTTGTAACGAAATTTCATGGGCCACTAAGTGAAAAATCACATTTGGTAGTATGGTAGAATGAGTTTTAGTTATGTACCATTTATAGAACTCTCCCTTCTTTAACTATTGGGTCAATGAAATCTTCTGGTAGTTTGGCATTTTGATGAATTTAACCTTTAAGAGAAGGTTAAAGATTTCGCTCAGTACTGGCTTTAATAACATCGAAACAGTACTGTTTGGAGAGCTCAAATGTATTCTTCCGAGGATTTAGTCCAATAGGGGCTTGCACTTCTATTCTCTTCAAGGCCAAATATTTATACATCTGTTTGGCCACCAATTCTTAATTAGGGTCCTAATAATAGGTTTCCTGTGAAGAGTTCATCAATAACTCTCCTCGCAGATAGTCCATTTATAACAGGTGGCTCTAGTTGACAATTCGAAAAGATCATCAAAGTGCATGCCTTCAAACTTCTTGCAAAGCTCAAAGTCCATATCATTCATGGTGAGTTTGATGAATTTAGCATCATGTAAAATCACAGAACATTGGTTCTTTGCCTTCTTGAACTAATTAGTTATAAACTCTCAACCGACTCTTCTGCAACTGTGTAGTTTGGAGAAATCAGCTATGGAGACTTTAGGCTATGTTTGGTAAAATTGTATATGAAATCTTTCCTCCATATCGGTCCGCGTGTGGATTGAATGATAGAGTTTTCAAACAATTTTAGTTTTAAGAAATCGTTGGTTGAAACTTCAGCACATTGCATGATGAACTCATGATCCTTATATCCCTTAGATAGCTCAAAGTATTGGTCTACAGTAGGGATAGGGCTTGTGATAAATAGGTTAGGTGACCCGTTGGCCATTGTTATAGGCAAAACGGTGGAGATAAGATTTCACGTGGAAATGACCATTCGACTCTCGAGATCATCTGATCGAGAGTCGAATATTGGACAAGTGCAGGACGCCCATTCGACTCTCGAGATCATCTGATCGAGAGTCGAATATTGGACAAGTGCAGGACGCCCATTCGACTCTCGAGATCATCTGATCGAGAGTCGAATATTGGACAATTGCAGGACGCCCATTCGACTCTCGAGATCATCTGGTCGGGAGTCATGGATGGTCAAATACGGAAAACTAGATTCGCGAGCAGACCTTCTCGCAAGTCGTTGAAAGATATTACACCCAAAATATGTACTTGGACTCGCGACCACATTTTAATCTGCGAGCAGCTTTACTACGGGCGTCTCCTTCCTTTTCGGAGGTCCTGACTCCCAGCTACGGGCGTCTCCTTCCTTTTCGGAGGTCATGACTCCTAGCTACGGCTTCCGTCCGGATCCAGCCGGACTTCAAGGGATTGCCATCTAGGGGCGTGATTGTTGGAATAAATCATTGGGTTGGATCTGACTAAATAGGATCTTATCCCATGAAATCAGAGGATTCTCAGTATCGTACGCGACATCAACGGGATTTCAACATCTTACGTAACAGACTGGATTGTTTGTTATCTATATAAGGGGACGGCTCCATTGAAGGGAGGGACGTACTCATCATTCAATCTTGGTCCCGTTTGGCTTGGATTCTCTTCTGTGGCCTAACTTAAGCGTCGGAGGGCTAACGGCTGGTCCCCAGCCACCCTTTTTCGCTGTCTTGTTTCAGGTCTGGTGGTGAAAATCCCTCCTGGAGCGAAGGAGAAAAGCCGGAGGATCTCGTTACAAAAACTGACGTTAACAGCCATGGGTTGGATGCCATAGTTATGGATAATTCGATAATATCGTCACGGACGAGTGGGTTTTATGGCTTCGTAGGTTTGTATTGATGGGTTCTTAGCAATCAGGGGCTAATGGATTGAGGGTTGCCCCTCCGGTATCTCAGTCCTCAGGTAGCCTTGAGGAATTGTCGGCATAACAAACCCCTAGGGTGCTTGACTCCAGCATAATAATTATACAGCACCGGTGGCATAAGTGGTTGCATGCCTCCCGAGTGAATTGACGTCTACATGAAGTTTCCCCTAGGCATATAGATATTTTGGGGCTCCTCATACTCTTGTTGGTGTTTAGACAGTCGTTATGGTCATTTCTTCTTACTACTAATGACGGTGGTAGAGGGAGGCCTTATGGTTCGGCCCGACTGAGCCTCGTAGCTGGAGGTTTGGCTAGACATTCTACCTCTAATTCTTCTGGAGAATTATTGATAGGTTGAAGATTCGCCAGTAATGGGAGCCTTAGAGCATCATATCGATGTTCTCTGCGTAGGCCCTGGTGTTGTCTATCATCTATCACATATCTCCTTGCATGTCATGGATATTTTGTGCAACTTTCTTTAACATATCATTCGGTTGGAAAGAAGATCCCACATCTACATCAATGGGTTATGCCTGTTGTCCCCTGTCTTGGGGCTTTTCCTTAGCCTCAGGGGGATTACTAGCCTTAATTTTTTATTTAACAATCATATTAGTTTATTAAAAAATTTTGATATAGCACACTGTCCCCCCGGGCATGCCAAAAGATAGTTTGTTGTTCAATCTGGACGTGTTGCCACATATGTTACGAACGGCCAGAATTTGGTCAAACATGTGTGATTAGATTTAATGTCGAGCATGTTAGAGTTGTATTCAACTTGAATCGATTGAACGCTTGTGACTCCAAGCAAGTAGCCAAATTAGGACTAGATTTGTGAAGATTGGCCTAACTGTTCAACCACCAATTATTATAGTGATTAGGCGATTTTAGAAGGGGAGGGTTAGTCCTTCTATATGGGATCTTTTTTCTTTGAAACCAAGGACTTTTCTTTAAATGGTAATAGCAAACCAGACTTTTCAGTAAAGTAATAGGTATTGGACACAAATAAAAATAAGGATAGATTGTCAATGTTATTGATTTAAATATTAAAGAGGTACAATCAGTGAAGAAAAAATAAAACTAAACAGAGACAAAGATAAAATACTTACGGTCTTTGGAAAACTTCCATGGCACGTTAGGAGTCACACATGTGTGGCATATGTCAATTGCGTGATCCTTGAATGATGATCACCTTTTTGGGTGTAGATGTGTGTACGACTTCGTGCATGGTTCATTTTGGTAGGCCACATGTCATTGAGAGATGAGCATTTGGTACTCTCTCTTAACACAAGTATGTTTTACTCCCATTTTTTGTGCAAGTGTGCCAACACGAGGCACTTTCTCATTAGTAATGTGGACTACACACTAGGTATAAACACTATCAATAAATCGCCCTCTTTCTTATAACCATGTGTTGAGCGCTTAAATGTGTATATTCTAACCCCATTTCATCACTAACTATGCATGGTTTTTAAGCTTAAAGACTACTCTAATGCATGGTTTTATGATTGTAGGAATGAGAGGGACTTCGTCCAATTGATGACTAAAAAGATCCATTAAGAGCCCTTGGTAAAGACCCAAGGTGGGCTAAAGAAAGAAGAGAGCAAGGAGAGAGAAGAGAGAAGGAAAGAAAGAAGAAAAAATGCAGGGATCCAAGTCCGACCGGTATGCAGGGATCCAAGTCCGACCGGCCATGACCGATCGGCCAAGAGGGTCACGACCGGTAGGCCACCGCTCCTTACATCTCTGGACACTAAGCAAAAGAGGCCAGACAGGTCAAGACCGGTCGGCCAGGACCTGCCCTCCACATTTCTGAATGCTGGACGATCCACAGACAGGCTAGACCGGTCGTGACCGCTCGGCCAGCCCAGTTTGACCGGTCTAGACCGGTCGGCCAGTGTAATTGCGATGAGATTCCAGCAGCTTCCTCTTGAAGCTATAATTTTCTAGCGCAAGTGCGTAAGTACTATGCAAATTATCTGGAAGATTCTGAGGCGGTAGAGCCTCTCCACTATAAAAGGGAACCTAGGGATCGTAGCTAAGAGATCCTAGAAGAGATCAACGAAGGTGGGAGGCAGCGGAAGTCGGATTCGGAGTTCCACAACTCCTCTTAGTTTGTGTTTTTTAGTTTTATGTTTTTAGTTGTTTTTATGCTTCCTTGGATCATGAACAGCTAAACCTCTTAGCTAGGACTAAGAGGTGAAGCTTGTAGTGAATCTGAGATGCTTTAATTCGTTTTGTTTTGGTTTCAAGTTGGATTTATTGAAGAACAATGGTTTATAGAAGTTTGAATAAAGTTCTAAGTAGTTTTTCTTAATCTTATGATACCTCATAGATTTTGGAAGAATTACTTTAGTTCTTAATTGTTTTGTACAGTTCTAGACCTGTACGCTCTGAGGAATCGGATTCAATACGCTCTAGACTTGGAAATCCATGTGGGAACTTCAACCAAAAGTTCTACCTTTTTGTTCTATTTCTGAATTATGTGTTGATTGTACATGTGATTTGAATGAAGTTCAAATCATGATCTAATTGTGCTTTGTGACAAAGTATAATAATGATTATGATTGTGATCTTAATCTATTGGAACTAGGATTGACCTATGCAATTAAGTGTGCTCAAGTCCTAACTTGAATTGAGGGAATAGTGTTTATAATCACACATATGACAGATTGTTTGTTACAACCGCTTTATCATCCGACTAGATAGGATTTAATTTCGATTCTAGTTGTGTAATTGGGAAACTACAGCGAATTATGCATTGAGGATTGCTACAAGTGGATCCTTGAACCCCTAGTGCTTTCTTATATTTGATTACATTCACTTTTAGTTTAAGAATCATATCTACATTCAATTCTAGATTTCTGTTTGGTTAGCTCTCGAGTAGATAATATTAGAAGTAATTTTGTGAATTCCTAACAAGTCCCTAAGAACGATCTCGGTCTCTACCGAATTATTACTACATCACAACCCTACACTTGGGGAAGCGAACACCATGGACTCCTCAAGCCTTATATGGCATTGTTGTATAGTTTGGTAATAGCATTAAAATATATTTAATGTATATAAGGACATTTTCATAATTAATAAAATGCAATCACCCATTGTACAAAGACAAGGAGCTTTTATGACTACTTGTGCAAAGTTGTTAAGCCTTTATTTGAAAAAATAAAAAGATAAGCTCTTATTTAAAATTTCACTAAAAGATAGGCCCTTATATAACATGGAAGTGGATTGCGTCCTACCCTTGCCCGTCTTTACGCAGGAACGAGCAGATCTAGGTGTGGGGGCTAGCGTATCTATTTATCCACGTCCTCCATCCCTTTTCTTAGATCATTTTAAGGTATGATCCAAAAAATGACGAAGATCCAACACTCAAGTGGACCACAATGCTCTTACATTAAATGTTTTGTGCATTTAATACAACCCAAGCTTACTATTTGGGGTGGTCCACTTGAGCGTTGGATCTACCTCATTTTTTTTTTTGGATCATACCTTAAAACAATATGAGAAAAAGGGATGGACGACGTGGATAAACAAATACATCACGATAGCTCCCCCCCCCCCCCCCCCCCCCCCCCCCCCCCCTCGATCTTCCCATTCCTAGGACAAGGGAAGCACGCAATCCACTTTTGGAGCAGAAGGATGAAAATAAGAAACATAAAATATTTAGAGTTATAAATATCCAAATGTACAAAAATGACAAAATTCTAAGGGGGTGTTTGGCATCTCTACTCTAATTCAATAAGAGCTACTACAATGAGCTCTTTTTGTTCTAGCTCTTATTTTAAATAAGCCCGTTTGGTAAAATCTTAAAAAAAAAACTCTTATTTAAAATAAGCATGTTTGGTAAAGCTTTCAAATAAGAGCTTTTTTAAGGGTAGTTGATGTCATTTTTAAATATTACAACAACTTAAATATCAACTAACCATCATGTGGGCTCACCTTCAATGATCATCATCCATTGTGTAGATCCGACCTTTAACGTGGACTGCCATTTAAATGGGACCTACTTGATGTGCATGTTCCGTTATGTTGGGCCACACTTTGATGTGGGCCATCTATCATGTGGGGCCTACCTTTGATGTGAACCTTTCATTATGTGGGCCCACCTTGATGTGGGGCCCCACTTTAATATGAGTCATTCATTATGAGGGGCCATCTTTGATGTCCACCAACCATCATGTGGTAGGTAGTCCATCATGTGGGACCCATTTGATGTCCACCATCCATCATGTAGGTCCCACCTTGGCTGTGGACTGTCCATCATGTGGGGTCTAACCTTCAATATGGGTCATTCATCATGTAGGCCCACCTTTAATGTTAACCTTCCATCATGTGGTCCCACATTCAATATCCACCTTCCATCACTTGGATCCTACCTGTGATGTGGACCATCCATCATATGGGTCCCACCTTTGTTGTGGACCATCTATCATGTGGGGCCCACTTCATGTGGATAGTCCATCATGTGGGACCCGCCTTTGATGTCCACCATCCATCATGTAGGTCCCACCTTTGCTATGGACCATCCATCTTGTGGGGCCCAACCTTCAAGATAGGTCATTCATGATGTGGTCCCACATTCAATGTCCACCATCCATCATGTTGGTCCCACCTTTGCTATGAACCGTCCATCATATGGGGCCCACATGATGTGGATAGTCCATCCATCATGCGGGGCCACATATTAATGTGGGTCATCCATCATGTGGGACCCACCTTTGGTGTTCACCGTCAATCATGTGGGGCCCAACCTTCAATATGAGTTGTTCATCATGTGGGCCTACCTTTGATGTCAACCTTCCATCATGTGATCCCACCTACAATGTCCCCCATCCATCATGTAGGTCCCACCTTTGATGTGGGCATTCATCATATGGGCCCACCTTAGAGATATTCTAAAGAAGTGAAGAGGGTAAGATGGGAATTACTTACAAAGTTTAAGGACAAACTTGTAAAAAAATTAATTAAAAATGTCTACCTACTGTTCGCTCGCCTCAAGTGTAAGGCTGCGATGTAGTGATAAATCTCGGTAAGACCGAGGTCGATCCACAGGGAAAGAGGTAAACAATTCTAACTAATCCAATAACTAAAATCTAAGAAGTTTAGGAAAATAGTTTTCACATGAAATAGAAAAATCTGAAAATAAGAACTAGAGCATCAAGGATTCACTTATAGTAGTTCAATACTAATCCATTCATCCAAGCACAACACAATTAGAATCAAAGTCCTATCTCTCATCTAATTGGAGGATATACATTCAAGCACAAATAGTCCCACTTAAATATGGAAATCAGATTTCTAATTCTAATGAAGCACATAGAACTTGAACTTGTAGCCTTTGAAGTAACAGCCATGCCAAGAGACTATGGCATGCTCTGGGGTTACTACAATTTGAATTCAAATAACCCGATCATGGTAATTTCAGAGAATTGCAAGGAACTCGTGTTCGGAGCACACAAACTCTCACAAAACTTCTAAAAAACCAAACTTTATTCAAACTAGAAGTTCAAAATCCAAAATTAAGAAAATGGTACTTGAAATAAAAGAATTAAAGCATTGAAACCAACTATAAATTTCACCTCTAGCTCTAGATAAGAGGTTAACTAAGAAAAAAGATATTAAAACTAGAACTAGAACTAAGAAAAGGAAGAAAAACTAGCTGTAGGAGACTAGGTAGCCTCCTAGGACTTGAACTCCTTGCTTCCCACGTTTTTTACTGATTTGGAATAGAAGAGAGCACCTCCTTTTATAATATAGCAAGAGTACCGCAACATAACAGATTTTGTTTCGCTTCGTACAGCTTAACCAATGGTTGGATTGCCTTCAAATTTGATTTGTAGCTTCCTTGTAATGTGATTTTCCTCATAGATGATTTAGATTTCCAAGATTATCTTCTGAATGGGCCCACCAATCAAATCAGCGACCGCCTCTCAAAATCGCGCAATTCGGATACCTTCAGAACCAGTCATCTTGCTTTCAACGCTCCGGAGTGTATAGAGGTTGGATTGATCTCAAATTTTGAACATTGGTAGAAAAATTCCTCATCTACATAATAGATGGATTAGATTGTCCAAAAAAATTCCAAACTTAGGTGCGAAAATTAAAATAGTCAGGCCTTTTATAAAATCTGCGTAGTTGGATCTTTCTGGATGGTCCATCTTTCCTCAACCGGTTAGATCAAACCACACATCATTTGGATCTGAAACTTTGTGGTTATTCATATATAGATGTGTTCTAGAAGATGGTTAAAGTAGATTCTTCATATCATCAATGATGGGTCACCTGGACCAACCCAGAGTGGAGTAGGTGGAATCTGGAACTTTCTGGACAGTTCGTATTGTTTTGGCCACCACGGTCAATCCGTAGCTCCGATCGACACGAAACCACTTGAGTTATTTTAGCGTCAAGCTCCTCTTCGATATGAATTTGTTGGACTTCCAAATATTATTAAGATGGCCCTAAAAAATTGGGCCGAAAATCTAAAAACGGAAATAGCCTGCTATTTGAAATTTAAAAGTCTGAAATTGCATGGCCGACCGGTCTTGACCGGTCTAGCCGGACTGTTAGATTTCTAGGGAGTGCAGCAGACCAGTCTTGACCGGTCATGAACAGTCGGGCCTTCTTGGCCGACTGGTCTTGACCGGTCGGACCCATTTTCTGCATTCGTTCTTCTTTCTTTTTTTCTCTCATTCCTCTCTCTTTGCTTTCTTCTTTCTTTGACCCACCTTGGGTCTTCATCCAAGGCTCCTAAATGTCTCCGATTAGGTGAAATCTGCTCTCATTCCTACAATCACAAAACCTGCATTAGATGGACCTTTTAAACATGTAAACCATGCATATAATATGATGGAATGGCCTATACAATGTATAAATTGGAGGTTCAACACCTGCTTAAGCTAAATAAGCTCTTAAAGAAAAAGTGACCTCCATATCACTTATTATGTAAGAGTTTTTTTACTAGTTTCTAAAAAAATAACCTCTAAAATGAAAGCCTTACCAAATGGTCCATCTTCATAATAAGAGCTTATTTTTTTAGAATAAGCAAATAAGCTTTTATTAATAGATTTGCCAAACACCCCCTTAATAAAAGATGGAAACAATACTACAAGTGCTGCCAATCTCTTGTAATATTTAGTAGAAACTCATGTATTAATTCATGAAATATTTCAGTGAAGAGCTTTGCTAATTTTTTTGTGTTCTATAATATCTTTTAAGTTCTTTCCACCTAAACACTTCAGTAATGTTTGCCATGCTCATCAAACACTGGATCAAGTATAAATTAAAGTCACTCTTCTCAAGGATAATTTCTTTTTGCATTTTCACCTAGTTACTTAGGGCGCTACGGATGCCCTTCATTATCTTCGTGCAGTCTTTCACAATTACAGGATTTTTGAGGTTCTTCTTCTTCTGTCAAATTATATGCAGCAATTATATCTCGTCATGGTTGCAGCATGCGAAACCACTACCCACTGCTGATCCAACCACAGTTTTTGCCGTAAATATAACGAAATCATACTCAGGTTGCTGAATTATTCAAAGTTGACATTTTAAAGCCTTGTTAATTGACAATTATTGGATGTAAATTTAACAAAAAATGGATCTCAAACCTAAAATTGGTTAGGATAAGCTAGGCAACTTACAATTATTGAGTGTTTAGATTTAATTACACAGTGCGGGCCTATCCCACAGGCTAGGCTACGTGTTTTGTGCCATGTTTATTATTAGAACCATTCACCATGGATATAACCATAGGTGGTCCCAAAACCATACACATGACAATAATCTTGGGCCCATACAGTGGTCCAAATAAATCATTTTGGGGAGGGATCATACTCTGAAACTGATTATTAATTGGAGCACAAGGTCAAGACAAGGCCCATCTTATTTGATTACCCGTCTTTGGATTTCCATCCCGGGCTTGCCCTATTGACATGTCTCTATTTACGGGTCCACCTCCAACCCATATCAGTGTAGACCCAAAATGCAATGGCCCATTAACCGAAGGTTAGTATTGTCCAATTAATCTGATTTCTGTGTTATTGAATCACTGTGGATGGTTTAGATTTAATGGACATGTTTGTCAAGAGTAATGGCTATAAGCATGGACATGGATGGTCATACTCTGCCAAAGCGTTCATGTTTGGCTCAGTTCTTCAGCTGAGAAGAGGTTTGCTCCAATACATAGGATTCATCATGATTTTAATTAGTTGATGGATATAGATCTTTTTGAATGATCTAAAACACTTATTTGATGGGCCTCGTCGTGGAAAAGACGTAGATGACTCGAACCCATGACCATATTGTTGAAACAAAGTGTGTCTACCGCTGAGCCATGGAATGAGACCCTTTTTTCCTGGGGTTTAGCCTCCCTAAGTTTTGGATGATCATGATCTTTAGGTTCAATGGTTTGAATGGGCATTGTACCTAATAGATGGAGTAGATCTCATGAAAGATCCACCCACATGGCTCTAGGTTCGTTGAAGTAACCTCACCCATGATGGTTCTGGCCTCACCCATGATGGTGCAACCCTGACAATGGGACTCACCTTGATCTATGTATTCTATATCTACGCTGTCCATATGTTTTGAAGTGGAGAAAGAGGAACCAAAGAATGGCATGAAAACTTCATACAAATATCACACATATTGTACTAAAAAAAAACGAAGAAAGAAAGTGATAGTGTGAGTGTGTTAAAAAAAAAAAAAAAAAAGGTACACCATGTAGCTCTGATGATGCAAGATTGGCATGTGGCAAATGTGGGATGCTTGAAAATGAATAGTAGTACATGCGGCACATACGGCATATGTAGGTTATGGAAGTTAGATTGTGGCAAAACTTGTACATATGAATTGCTTGAAGTTGTATGACAACATATGTAGCACAAGACATGCATTGGCACATTTGACATGTGCGTGCTTGAAGCTAAATAGCAACACTTATTCTCATGGGCA
The DNA here is from genome assembly GCA_003013855.2 of Liriodendron chinense. NCBI lineage: Eukaryota > Viridiplantae > Streptophyta > Magnoliopsida > Magnoliales > Magnoliaceae > Liriodendron > Liriodendron chinense. The sequence continues at coordinate 884,417 of ML058489.1, read as the reverse complement.
CCATTATCATGTCATATTTGGTGTAGTTAAAGATGGACGATAGCATGTGGCACATTGACATGTGTGGGGTACAAGAGAAGATGAATGGTGGTACATGTGGCACATTAGCACACATGGGCCTCAAGAGAAGATAGATGGTATCAAGTGTACCACATTAACATGTGGAATGCTTTACACCTATGGGGCGCCAGAAGAGATAGATGGTGACACATGGCACATTGGCACATGTGGCATAGTGGTCGGTGTGAAGCATAACTGAAGATGGACAATAACTCATTTGACATATTGACCCATGCAACACATGTGAGGTGATCAAGATAGATGATAGCACATTTCAACTTATCCCTTGATAAAATCCATTTTTCTAAGGATAAAAAGTGAAAATTAGGGCCCGTTTGGATACCACCAAATAAGTTACTTTTTTTTGCTGACGGCAGCAGTTAAGTAACTTATTTGAGATAAGCTAGTTTGGTTAATAGATAGTTACTAGTACTTATTTGCTGAAAATTAGTTTAGCATTTCAGCATTTTTTTTTTTTTTTTTTTTTTTTGACTTTTTCTTCACCGGCTGAAAAGAGCCATCTTGCAAAACCGATCCCTGTCTCCATCTCTCTCTGGTTGTGTGTTCGCATAGGATGCTACACACAATCTTACCTGATGATTGTATACTCATCAGATGGGCTACACAATGCAGTTTTCGGATCTCAGATCCAGGTCTATTCAAGATCGAGCTGTGGAGTTGCTTGACAGGGAAGATGCACGGTCGATAATGGCAGGTTTTCAGTCGTTGGATGAGGAGAGATTTGAAAGGAAATGACGACTGAGATTAGAAGGAGAGGTCTCACGCGGATGCCGTCTGCAGCTTTCGTTGCTGTTGAACGCGGAAGGACCCTTGCGTAGATCGAATTGCGGTTGAGAGAGGACTGCTAGGTGAGGCCCATCGCTGATGATCAAATGAAATCTAAGCCGCTCATCGGCTTCTCTAGATTGGAGTTGGTTAGGAGATGAAAACGTGGCAAGATCACAGGTTTTAGTGAACTGCAGGAAGGGATTCCGGACAAGGGACTCGTACAGTTGAGGTTTCACAAGAAAAACAAAATGGATGGACGGTGTGGATCTGAAGGCGGGCCCCACCATGAATGGGGGTCGCCATGGTTAGGTGCGATAGATGCGTTTGGTTGACGAGAAGCCGAATGAGGAAGAAGATGGGTTGGTCGGGTCTACCCAGTCAGCGAACTCAGCAATGCGTGCGGTTTACCAAACATAGTGGATGAGTCAAGTCAAGTCAACTTGGATGAGTCACTCGAGACTCGCCTAGCCTCAATACCATGACCCTATAGTTAGGGTTGCCAATGGGCTGAACCCAGGCAAGGAAACCCCGCGCTTGTAGCCCAGCTGAACCAGTTCAAAATCTGGGCCGAGCCAACTCGATGATTGCTAAGTGTTATGTGTGCTCCACACCCAAATGTCTGTTGACCCTCAAATGTACCCAAGCGCTGGCATTTCTCTATAGCCATTAATTCAAGATCTTTATATACAGGATTTGGTAGAGCCATTTTTTAAATATAAAAAAAAAAAATCCGTTTTGGCTTTCTTTACATTCTTGAATGTTATTGAAGGCGTTTGGAATTGTATACTAGTGCTTGAATTATTGTACAACAATGGTCTTTGATTATGTCTAAATTATCTTTAGTCATTCTTGTTGAAAACCCTTTTATATTATGGCTTGAACTGATGTGGGGTCATTTAATGTCTTAAAGGAAGCACGATCCATTATTTAGGCCAGCCTTTTCGGATCATGTTAGACAACTTCTCCACTAAAGGTGTGACCTATCCTTTTTTCAGTCCCATTCATGCCTATCAAGATCCTTCCTTTGGCTTAGATTTCAAGTCTGATTAATAGGCGGTCCAAGGAAAGGACTGATAGATTAAATAATAACAACAGCAACAACAATAATAATATAATAATAATAATCAGGATCAAACTAATAAGTGCTAGCCCAGCTTGGCCTGGTCAGGACTTGGATCACTGCCACCTTTTCACCTGGATGTGCAAATGTGCTACAAGTGACAACAACATCTCCTTATGTAGAAGATGAGATTTTTTTTTTTTTAATTTCAGGGCTCCTTTGGGAGCTTGTAAATGGGAAATGGAATTTGAAGCAATTGAATTGAGAGTAAATGGCTTACTCAGTTGTGTTTATATGGGAGTAAATGATATGCAGTGGAAATCCAAATATTATATTTGAATGGGCGTAAATGAGAGAAATTGGAATGCGTTGGAGTTTTTCAATATATTTATGGGAGTATATGTGATATCTCAAATCAGATTTAATAAACCAAATTTGTAATATGTCATACTTAATGAATCCAAAAATGAGGAAGGTGAGCCACAAATGTAAGGATTACAACAAGCAACTTGCCAACATTTTTAGCCACCCATTTAGATGGCCAACCTTTGAACAGTTTAGATCATTCTACCGGCCGCTGTGATTTTAGTGACGTAGTCAATGATTGGATTGTTCCAGAGTATCATCAATGTGCCAGGTCTATGGCGGGCATTTGCTAGCGGCACCTTTGTTTACTTGTGGGACTCTTAAGGGATCTCAAAAAGGTGTTTTACCTTATTAACTTCAAAATCATTTTATTTTATTTCCCTGCATTTACTTTTATCTAAACCTTAAATGCTATTTACCTCCATTTACTCTCATCCAAATGAACCGTTAATGGAAAATGCCTCCCCACCTTCACGTGGACATTAGTAACATTCCCAAAGATAGTTTTTAAGTAACATGACAAAGGCATTAGTCGATCTGGTTCTTTCGTTTATTTTTATTTTTTTATTTTTTTGCTAGTACACACACCCCACTGTTAGTACATGTACACCCACCCCTACTATTAGTCACACTACAATGTTAGCCAAACCCTACTTAGGAATCAATACCATGGCCTTAGTGTTGAAACAAGGTTCATTCATTCATACCATTGGACCAACCGATGGTGAAAAAATCACGCGATTGTATGAGCCTAACTCATTTTTTATGAGTCATAGATCGGATGGTTGGCATCATCAAATCAAAGTACTACTTTCGAATCATAAGCAATTCAAGATTGGATGTATTAAATAAACATTTCAAGATTATGATTGAAACTATTTTCTTTATCTACTCAATCTTGACCCTCCATTTTTCTTGCTATTGAATGGATGGTTAAGATAATTTGATCGATGTGATTTTGATATAGAACGGGTTACAGATGCATTCATGGCTTAGATGAACAGAAGGATGGAGCCCAAGAGAAATCAACAAATTTCAAAATAGTTAGACCGATCGAGCTCCGTCAGACGTTCCAGAAATTCCTGATTAGGTCTCTGGACAAATTTTGCTCTTTTCAACCTGTTGAGATCCCTGGACGACCGATTAAAATATTAAAACAATTTAGATGAAGTCTCTGGATGATTGTTGGCCATTTCAATTGAACAACATTCATGAGTCGATAGATTTGTGGAAAATTGTGGAAATTTACAGAATTGGGTAGTTTCTTTCTTTATTTATTTAGGATTCTTTTAATTACATTTTAAGGTTTGTTTTAGGATATATATAATCCCTTCTGCACTCATTTTTTGTCATGATTCCTTATTATTCATCAATAAAAAAAAATTTAGAATTTTCTCGTGGATTCGAGATTTTCTCTTGTGGATTCAAGAGGGCCGTTGTGGATTTAGGGTGTTTATCGATCGAGGAAGACGTTGATCATCCTCAGCACGTCCTTCCCTACGTCCATTAGTATCGAGTAGTTTTTTCTCGGATCGATGGCTTCTAACGACGGATTGGACAACAATCTCATGAACAGTGCTCCGAGGAATTTTCTAATAACAGTGGCAGCTTTTGAGGCGGCATAGCAGGAGAATCGGCAAGTCAGGCAAGGGCTTTAGGATGCTCTCAACCATACGACGGAGTCCTTAGGGCAACTTCGTGTTTATGGCGATGATCCGCCTCCTGTGGGCGCTGGAAATTGCAATCGTGCTTCTCGCGGTGCGATGCCGGCAGTGAATTGCAAAATTGCACATAATGATGGTGGATCTAGCAATGAGGAGATTGAAGATCGATGGCATGATATTTCAAAAAGCTGGACGAGGTGACGATCCTGTAGATCGAACAAATCAAGATTTCAGGATGAAAATCGATCTTCCTAGTTTCAATGGCTAACTCCACATCGTTCCTTGATTGACTGCTGAGAGTCAAGTGTTTTTTGAACTATATAGAGATCCTCGAAGAGAAGAAAGTTAAACTTGTGACTTACAAGTTGAAGGGCAGAGCTTGTGCGAATAACTTTAGCTCGTGCGAACAAGATAGATGAAAATGATAATCCACACATGGTGGCAGATAAAGTAGCTAATGCGTGCATGATTCCTTCCGAGCGATTATGATAAGATATTCTTCCAACAATACTAAAGTTGTTGGCAAGGTAGCCGATCAGTGAGAGATTACACATTCTACCATTTGGCGGCATGAAACGATGTAGTTGAGATTGAATTGCAATTCGCTCGATTCATCGATGGTTTGCATGTTGCGATTCAGGATTGGGTTCAGATGCAGCTCATTTGGACAATGAATGAAGTTATCAAACTAGCTACTCGAGCGGAGATGCAACTTCAACGATCCAATACATGGGCCTATCTTGCTAATAGGGTAGCCATTGCGGGTCCTTCGCAGGGTGCATCACAGGCCAAGGGGAAAGAACCTGTAGAGGGTGTCCTCAACCTCCTAGACCCGCAAACTGTGATTTGAAGAGCTGCCAAGCGAGACCCCCAAAGAGAAGCGACCACTACTCCCGATTAGAATTTCTGAAACTTCTGGCGGGAGTTCAATCGGTCGACTCGGTTGCTCAAGTAGTCGAACTTTGTTGAAATTTGTCGATTTCTCTTGGCTCCTTCTTTCTGTCCATTTGAACCATGAATGCATATGCCACGTTCTACATCAAAGTTTTTAGACCATAGCTTGCCACCAATAGTATGAATGAATGAACTAATTGATGATTAGATACGCCATATGTCACTTAAAAGCATTGGAGACATTGCTAACCTCCCCCATGAAGTTAGGGGAGTTAGCCAAATCCATTTTTTATTAGAATATTATGTAAATCAGGCTTTCTTATCATTCATTTCTAATATGTACTTTAAATATAGTAAAGATGGTCGACTTCGCAAGTGGCCATTCCTCTATCATCCACCATGGCGCGTCCGTGGCTCTTGCCTTGTGTTTGGTTTCCATGAATTATGTAATCCTCCACTCATTGATATGCTTGGGGTTTGTTTGGGTGCCACTGTCTCAATTTAATTAATCAGAATTATGCATTAAATTAAGTTCATGTATCTTTTTGGTAAGGATTTAAAATAATATTGACGACCAACAATAATAATCCCTGATGCACTTTAGGATTGATATATATAACTAAAACGTGACGAAAGTAGCACCCAAACAGGCCCTTAGTGAGCTTGAGCCTTCACTTTGTATTATGCGTCCATGGTTCATTGACCCAGAGAGTTTCTGATGGGCCACACCAGAAAAATATTCCCGAGATGTAACAATTCTAGCCTTTTAATCAGAAACGGTCCATCCATTGTTGGGCCCATCAGATTAATGCTCTGGATGCTCCTGCCCAATGATATTCTCAGTATCCTTAGGTTATCAATTTGTACAAATGGGGCCTCGGGTTCATTGGAATAGACCACTGATCTGATGGGCCCCATCGTGCATGGAGCATCAGTGTACCCTAAAAAATATCCCAGACAGAACATCGACGCCATCCAATATTTTGCTTTCTTTCATTTGCAGGACAGTTGCTGTATCTGGTTTCTTAGTCCCCTGATTCGGGCCACCACTCAAGGACTTGGAATTTTCCCAATAAGGAGATTTTTGGGGCATAGTCAATTCAATGTGGGGATCATCAAACCGACGGTTTGGATCACCAAATCATAGACCACGTATGATTTCCCCCACTGTCCCGAGTTACTATGATTCTTGACCGAAAGGAAATTGGTATTTCTTCTGGACCCAACAAGGGTGCAGGTAGGGGTCGCAATGGGTTGGGTTAGCCCACAGGTCCACTGGCTCGACCTGCCTTCGAGGTGGATTCTGGCCAAGCTAAATGGGTAGCACATCAGGTTTACACTAGAAATGTGACTATTAATTAAGTACCTGGCTCGGGCTTGGGTTGAACCGGACCCGACCGGACCGCACCTATATGTTATGAATCGGTCATGCCAGATAACCTAACCCGATCCAACCCAACGCGGTAAACAAAACAAAGAAGAAACATATAGATGAATCTTATAACCTTAATTAGCCTCATATTCCCTTCTTGAGCCTGACTAAGGTCAGTCGAGCCTGACCCATTTACAATTAAATGGGTTGGTGTCGGCTTTTTGAATTTAAGTGTATCAGGTTCACAGGATAATGGGTCGTGGGTCAGGTTTGGGTTACATCTCTTGGTTGGTTAATGAATGGGTCGGGCTCGGGTTGAGCCAGACGCATTGCCACCCCTAGCCGTAGGTGAGTCCCACCTTCAGCAACATCACCCTCTCCAGTGGGCCCAATCATGGAATGGATCATTTTCCTTCTATCACCCTCATCGGGTGTTACTAGCCACACAACGAAAATGGACAACAACCACTGGATTTGGATGGTCACGATCATTGGATGGGGGAGATTTTTTGGGGCATCGTATAGGGCCTAAATCTGCATTTTCTTGGACCCAGACAGTGCCCAATCAAACATTATATATCTCCTCTTTATGTTTATGACCTAGAAATGAGAAATGTTCACGTACAACGTTGCATGTGAAACAAACAATTGCTTTCTTTTTCCGGCGGAACATCCAAGCCTCAAAAGGTGGGCCGCATCGTAAAGATCACATAAGTTAGGTGGTCAACGCATTAAGATGGCTACACTGTCAAAATCAATTGACAGCGGGTGACCTAACTCAATGTACTGATTGTGGCCCACCGTCCAATTTTCACCCCAGATGATCTTTACAGTGTCACCTTTTGCACGGCTTGGATGTCCCACACAAGTGACATGTTTGCGGAAGGAAGAAAAGCGTTGTGTGAAAGTTCAGATTAGAAGCGGGTTGCGTGTAAACATTTCTCCAGGGAAATTGTTAGTTGTAAGCTGTACGCTCAGACTTGGTGTATAAACCATGCCTAACATACCGATCATTCCACAGTTAAATTCATTGCTAAGGTGCTTCCATGCTAACAACGTTCTTGTTGCGAAGAAATGAACACGTGAGCAGCCCCACCGTGGAAGACTGATTAAGCATTCATGAGATCTAACGCATGGAGGAATGTGGTAGGTTTAGATACCTTGAATCTTCAAGGCATTGCTAAATCAACGAGAAGATAAAAGAAAATAATTTTTAAAAAATTAAAATAATTATATTGAATGCTAAAAATGGAATTACAATGTATATAAATAGGAAACTAAACCCTAGTTAAAGTATCGGGCTCCAACTCAAATTAAAACCCCCGGAAATTCCGACTTTCTATAAATAGTAAACTTACTATTTATAAAAATCTCTCAATCCTACTGGATTTTTGGCCAAAAATAGAAAGTTTTCAAACCCACTCAATCATGTTGTTCTACTAATTATTCTAAGTCATTTTCATTTTGGGCACGACTCCTAAAACCTAACGGATCAAAAGATATAATTAAATCATAACTTACTATAAATAGTAAAATTAAAATAAAACTAGGTTAATGACCGACAATCGGGTTGAATCTCGCAATTTCGGCTTAGGCAACCCAACATAGCAGCGTTGGTTGGCTTAAGTAGTTCAAGCTATCCCAAAATCATATATTATACATCCAGAAACTCATTCTGAATTGCAAGATACGACTGTTTTACGGTCCTGATGGTCCGAATCACTTCGGACTCCAACCGATCTTCTTTTGTTCCATTTGAGTCATAAAATAATCAACGACCCGCTCTACATCAACATCTAGTCCATACATAATTTAATCGACGACCCGCTTTACATCAACATCAGTTGAATGGTGGCATTGATTGGATGGTGCATATGGTCTATACACTGTAATTTAGTATATAGTCTATTGTAACTCTCTTACACCGTTTTACTAAGTGGTTTGATGGTTAACGCATCATGATGTATTGTGGGTGGGGCCTTCTTTTATCGACCCAGATAGTTACTTATGATGGGTCTCATCCAAGATGGGGAGATTGAATATTCCAATGATCCTTTGGTTGTTCCAAGATTAAGAGACATGTATTAAAATTGAAATTATTCAAAGGTTAAAAAGATCATTCATGATCGAATAAAAAGAGTCAAGTGACCAGATAAATGAACATTCTAATCTAAAAGCTTTTATTTCCTGGATCCCCATACACGATGAGGCCATCATGTACGCAGAATGGGTAATTGAAATATGACCCTAGCAAGGCTAAGGACTCATTTGGACGCACCCTTTCAGGGGCAAACGCATTGTATTGATCCAAACAGTTGATGGTGTTTGTTTGGATGCAATTTGACGCAAGGAGGACGTGGTAGGTCGATCACCGTCTCCCTAACCGATAGTTTCTCGAATCCACGAGAAGAAAGAAAAGATAAAAAAAAGAGGAATTTAATTCCAAATAATTATTTATTGAAGATTGAATGAATAAAAACAAAATTACAATGCATATAAATAGGAAACTAAACCCTATGCAAAGTATCAGACTCCAACTCCAACTTAAACTCCTAAAAAATGTAACTTACTATAAATAGTAAACTTACTATTTATAGAAGTCGTTCAATCCTACTAGAACTCTTGGTTTTCGGTCAAAAATAGAAAGTTATCAAACGGCCTCAACTACGTTGTTCTACGAAATATTCTAAGCCCTTTTCATGTTGGGCACTAACTCTAAAACCCTACAGATGCAAAGTTATGATCGAATTAAAACTTACTATAAATAGTAAAACTGAAAATAAACTAGCCTAAAGACCATCGATACGGTCGAATCTCGCGATTCCGGCTTGGGCAACCCGACGTAGCGGGTTGGTTGGCTAAAGTAGCTCGAGCTACCCCAAATTGATATATTATACTTCCCGTAACTCATTCCGGATTGTGAGATACGACCGATTTACGGTCCTGACGGTCCGGATCACTTTCGACCCCGACCGGTCTTCTTTTGCTCCATCTGGGCCATGAAATAGTCAGCGACCCGTTCTACATCAGTCTCCTCCACTTCGAAAGAACTCGACCCCGAGTTCTTGTCCAGCTTTGGTTCATGATATTCGTACAGATCTGCCATATTGAAAGTCCTTGAAATCTCCATGTCATCCGGAAGATCAACAACGTAGGCATTGTCATTGATCTTGCGAATGATCGGTACCGGTCCAATCTTCTTGTGTTTCAACTTGTTGTAGGTCCCGGTAGGAAATCGCTCTTTACGTAGGTGAACCATCACCTGATCACCTATTTCGAACACTTTGGCGCGCCGATGCTTGTCGGCCGCTTCTTTGTACTTCTCGTTCGAAGCCTGTAATTTGTTGCGCACGTCTGCATGTATGTCCATGATTCGGTCTGCCATATGTTCATCTGTAACGCTCATGCCCGGAAGCTTGGGCAGGGGAACCAAATCGAGTGTGTGACGAGGCACGCACCCATAAACAATCTGGAACGGAGACTTTCCTGTCGATCGATTTACCATGTTGTTGAACGCAAACTCTGCTTGAGCCAGGGCCATGTCCCACTGCTTCGGTTTGTCACCTGAAAGGCAACAGATGAGATTCCCCAATGTGCGGTTGACGACCTCAGTCTGCCCATCTGTTTGTGGATGATAAGCACTGCATAAGTGAAGTCGTGTACCGAACCGATTCCACAAGGCTCGCCAAAAGTGGCTAACGAACTTTGTGTCCCGGTCTGAAGTGATCGTCTTAGGAATCCCATGTAGTCGCACAACCTCTCTGAATAAAAGGTTCGCAACGTGTATAGCATCAAAGGTCTTCTTGCACGGAATGAAGTGTGCCATCTTGGAGAATCGGTCTACCACCACGAACACTGAGTCCATGCCGCGTTGTGTTCGTGGGAGCCCTAATATAAAATCCATAGATAAATCCTCCCAATGAGCATCTGGCACGGGTAATGGCGTGTAAAGACCTGTATTTTGATATTGTCCCTTAGCGGTTTGACAAATATGACATCGTTATACCGCCCTGCCAACATCACGAGCAAGTTGCGGCCAGTAATACCACTCTTCCACCATCGCTCGAGTCTTATCTCGTCCTAGATGACCGCCAAGGCCACCGTCATGCAGCTCGATAATAATTTTGTCCCGTAACGAACTCTGCGGGATGCAAAGTCGATTTCCTTTGAAGAGGAAACCATTTTGAATTAGAAGGTCACTCGGGTGACCCTCTTGGCACTTTTTCCATGCATCTGCAAAATCCTCGTCCTCGGCATAAAGTTCCTTGAGACAGTCGAATCCGATCACCTCACTGCTCACTATAATAAGAAGGGATGCACGTCGGCTTAGTGTATCTGCCACCTTGTTCTACTGCCCTGATTTGTGTTTCAAAACGAACATGAATTCCTATAAAAATGAAATCCATCTAGCATGCATACGATTCACGTTAGTCTGAGTATTGATAAATTTTAAGGCCTGATGATCAGTATACAGAATAAATTCCCTTTGAATAAGATAATGGCGCCACTGGCACAGTGCTTGAACCACTGCATATAATTCAAGTTCATAGGTCGACCACTTCTGTCGTGCGTCGCTGAGTTTCTCACTGTAAAAGGCAACCGGCCTGCCCTCCTGAGAAAGGACTCCCCCAATGCTGACAATAGATGCGTCGCATTCTACCTCAAATAACTTATCGAAATTAGGGAGTACCAGGACCGGGGTAGTGGACAACTGATGTTTAATTTCTGCAAAACTCTTCTCAGCCCTTTCGGTCCATTGAAACGGACCCTTCTTCATACAGTCGGTAATCGGTACGACGATACTGCTGAAGTTCCGCACAAATCGACGATAGAAGGTCGCCAACCCATAAAAACTTCGTACCTCATGAATGTTCGTCGGAGTCGGCCAATCCCGAATAGCTCGAACTTTTTCTTCGTCCACTCGGATACCCGTGGACGACACAATGAACCCCAGAAACAATAATTGATCAGTTAAGAAGCTACACTTTTTCAGATTTAAGTATAGCTTGTTGTCGGCCAACACTTGTAGCACTTTTCTGATGTGGGTCATGTGCTCCGTTTCATCCTGACTGTATATTAGAATGTCGTCAAAACAAACGACAACGAAACGGCCAATGAACGGCTTCAACACTTGGTTCATTAAACGCATGAAGGTGCTTGGTGCATTGGTCAAACCAAAGGGCATAACCAGCCACTCATATAACCCTTCCTTAGTCTTGAAGGCCGTTTTCCACTCGTCACCTGGCCTAATACGGATTTGATGGTAACCACTCCGTAAGTCCAGTTTTGAGAACACCTTAGAGCCCTCGAGCATGTTAAGCATGTCATCCAACCACGGTATTGGAAATCGATATTTAACTGTTATTTTATTGATCGCGCGGCTATCGATACACATGCGCCAAGTTCCGTCTTTCTTTGGGGTAAGGAGTGCCGGAACGGCACACGGGCTCATGCTCTCTTTGATGAGACCCTTACGAATCAATTCCTCCACTTGTTCCTGTAGAATTTCGCACTCTTTCGGACTCATCCGATAGTGCGGTCGGTTGGGCAAATTGGACCCTGGGACAAGGTCGATGTGATGTTGTATGTCTCGCATGGAAGGCAACTCATCAAGTAACTCTCCAGGCCAAGTACTTTGAAATTCTTCTAACAGCGGTTTAAGGCGTTGAGGAATAGCTACCTCAAATTGATATATTATACATCCCGTAACTCATTCCAGATTGTGAGATACGACCGATTTACGGTCCTGACGGTCCGGATCACTTTCGACCCCGACCGGTCTTCTTTTGCTCCATCTAGGCCATGAAATAGTCAGCGACCCGTTCTACATCACAATTTGCAAACCCCATCTCATCTTCTGCTTGGTAAAATATGTGCTAAACTATTAACTAGGCAAAACCAACCTAATCGGTTTTTGCAGGCTAAGGTCACGACGGATGCTATAGCAATGCATGGGAAGGTACTCCAGCAAACCTCATGACCAAACCACGCCAGTTTCCAAGGGGACTGTTGCTAGTGATATTTTGGATCTTATTTAACCTTGAATTGTATCGATCATTCATTGAAATCAAAGTGAAAAATGTTGTGCCGGGCCCATTATGATATACCTATGATATCTAACCCATCTTTCAAATGATCCCAGCTCGTAATTTGGCGACGGACCCAAAAACTAAGACAATCCACAATCCAGGTTGGCCATAATAATACAAGAGAATTCTCCAAATCATCCTATGTTATCAGGCCGCATGATATAAAATAGTTGAGTTGGACCACCCTTGATTTCAAATGAGGCCTCTCATGCTGTATTGATGACATCCAACCAATTCACCTGAAGCACCTACCCCAAGTGAAAAGGCCTACGGCCACACCAGGTAGTTTTGAGATCAACGGTGGGCATCTCCTTTCCCACTATTCCTTGTCGTGTAGCCACTTTAACCCAGGATGGGCATGATTTTGAGTCCATGCCCAAAGATGGGCAGCACATCTGAAATTGGAGCGGATGCCATGAATGCATCACAGTAGGGTCCACATATGATTCAATCAAAATATTATTACAGTGAAAACATTTTCATTGAATCATTTCACCCACACACATATAAACACAAAAACAAACTCCTCCGAGTCAACTCGGATTCGGTCAGAACAAGTACGAGCTAGTAACACCAGTCACCATCACACCTCCAACGAGTCGCGACTCAACTCGAACCCGAACGAGTCCGGACGAGCTGCAAAGTCTCAAAAAAAAAAAAAAAAAACCATGTATACAAACAGCTATCTATCCACACAACCCAAATAACAAACACCATACAACACCTCAAGCAAACCATTTGTCATGGAACGTGGACTGATACGAAACCATCACTAGCAATACAACGATCAGCACCGCTACAACCCACGGGGAGGAACCTTCAGACGGACGATGATGGCTCCGTCGACGACGCTCATCAGGCGAGAGGTAGAAGAAGCTATCTGAATTGTCGAAGGAAGACAGCAAATGGACAGCTAACAGTAGAAGTAAAGGAGCGGCCATGATTGCCCAGTTGAACTGATCTTCAGCGCTTTCGACGGCATCCTCGTAGGAGAAATACCAGGACGTTCCTAAGAAGATCATGACCACAGAAAGTAGGAATAGGACTGGGTATGGTAGAGGACTGAGTGTAAAGGACTCCAACACAGGAGATGGGCGTCTCCCTTCATACACCATTTTAAGAGAGGAGAGTCCTCTGTAAATGGTGCACCCCGCTTATAATAGCAAGGGCTAAGGTAGCATGGACCCCACCACGGTATTTTCAATTTATCGCGAGTTGAATGTTTTTTTCAAAACGCGAGAAGTTGAATTTGGTGGCCTTACTTCAAAGTAGGCAAATGATATTATCAAGTCATGACTCATGACCTACTTGAAGCGGATTAGGTGTTGCCCGGGTAACATGTTAGTGGGTGTTACTCTTACCGTGTGGGGCCCAACTTGATGAATCTTTTGTATATCCATGCCGTTCATCAGTGTTTTTAGCTCAATTTAGAGGATATCTCAAACATTAAGTAGATCCAAATCTCCAGTGGATCACACCACTAGCAAATGTGGTAAATGATCATTAAAAACTTTTTGTAGGGTATAAAAATTTTGGATCACGTTTATATTTTTATATTCCCTTCATCCATGTCTTATTGATTTTATCGACGGTTTAGATGAAAAATAAACATTAGGTGGGTCTTCGAAAGATTTTAATGGTAGGCATTCAATCAATATTGTTTCCTGTAGTGTGGTGCACTTGAGATTTGGATCTATTTGATTTGTGGGATGAAGGACTAGATTGAGATGGAAAAACGGATGAATGGTGTGGATATTCAAAATATCATCAAGGTGGGCTCCATGGAGTAAGACCCACTAAGGTGTTCCTTGGTAACACCTAATCCGCTCACCTAAAAATGGTCGCGGCATTGCGTCCACGGGACTCGGACTTGTTACCGACACCGAGGTCGGTATTGATCGGTGCTGTGGGCCTCACCATAATTTATGTGTTTTATCCACACCGTCCATCCATTTTTCCAACTCATTTTAGGGGTGAGTCCAAAAGTAAGGTAGATTCAAATCTCAAATGGATCACACAACAAGAGACAGCGGTGATTGAATACTCACCGTTAAAAGCTTTAGATGGCCCACTGTGATGCTTATTTTCCATCCAGACTGTTGATAAGGTCACACAGACCCTGGATGAAGGAAAAAGACAAATATCAACTTGATGCCAAACTTTCGTGGCCCCAACAAGTTTTTAACGGTGAGCATTCATTTGCAACTGTTTCAAATGGTGTGGTCAACTTGCGATTTTGATCTGACTCACTTTTGTTTCCACGCCCTAAAATGAACTGGCAAAATGTATGGACGGCGTGGATACAACACATACATCATAGTAGGGCTCACAGATCACCGACCTGGTACTGGAGTGGTCGGTTCCGATCCGAGTTCGCGTCCAGAGGATCCATCCCCTTTCTCTGTGGCTCACAAAATGTTTTTAATGGTCATTGACCACTGTTGCTTATGGTGTGGTCTATCTGAAACTTGAATGTGCTTCATTTTTTGTACCATCCCCTAAAATAAGCTGGAAAAGCAGATGAACAGCATGGATATATAATTCATACATCCAGGTGGGCTCCTACAGTCAAGGTCCCACCGACATCGCTTGTTCCGGGTCCGAACCCTGTCTCGCCCGTCTACCGCCATACTGCCAATGAAGAAGTACCATGTGTAAAGGAAGGGGATTACGTGGGGGGCGGCTTCGGTTGATCCCAAGATGGCTGTGGGGCCACTGTGATGTATATCCATGCCATCCATTCATTTGGACAGCTCATTTTAAGGCATATGATCCAAAAAAAAATAAGCAGATCCAAATCTCATGTGGACCATACCACTGGAAAGAGTGGTGATTGAATGTCCACCTTTAAAAACTTCTTGGGAGCCACTGGAATGTTTATTTGCCGTTGATAAGGTTGCACAAACCTAGATGAAGGGACCACACGGATATCAGCTTGATCCAAAACATTTGTGGCTCCCAACTTTTTAATGGTGGTGTTCAATCACCACGTTTCCTATGGTGTGGTCCACTTAAAATTTAGATTTGCTGCATTTTTGCACCCATGCTCTAAAATGAACCTGGGAAACCGCTGGATAATGTGGATATAGGTAAGACATACATCAGGGTAGGCCTGTACATGCGTCAAGTTAGGGTTGAGTTGGGCCCAATTCTAAACTAAACCTAATCAAATTTTAAAGGTTCGGTTTCAGTCTGGATACTGTGACCGGGTTGGGCTGAAACAACCCTAACCTTACCCGACCCTATATGTTGAACCGGGTTGGGTCGGGTTAGGACCGAGTTCTACTTATTAGCATTTTTTTTAACTTGGGATATTAGAAATAGTGTGTTTGAGTCATTTCTAACAGTATTAAATAGTATTCTCTCTACACAATGTCACTGTACTGCTAGGTGTGTTGAGCACCTTACCATCCAAAGTTTCAATTTCCAAACATGTTGATGGAGGGCATGCTTGAATTTGAATTTTTTTTTTTTTTTTTTTAGAATACTCTAACAGAACTCGGGGTGGTTCGAGTCGAGTATACACAGGTTCGGGTACAGGTCGAGTCGGTCGGGTTTAGTGTGTATCCTAAACCGTACCTAAATTAAAAGCGGTCCAGCCACATTCACCCAAGACCGGACCATTTTCTCTGCCGGGTCGAGACTGATAGATCAAGTGGGTCTGTCGGGTTAACCCGGCAGATGTGCAGCCCTACATAAGGGTGGGCTCTGCAAAAGCCCCGTCCCTAATGACCCTGGGGCCGTCAAATTCCATGGTGGCAGGATTTTGTGGGGTCCACCATGATGTATGTGTTTTATCCATGTCCTCATCCATTTTGCCAACTCATTTTACAGCATGAGCGGAAACTTGAAGCATATCCAAAGCTTAAATGGACCCCATGCAAAAATTAGTGGGGATAATGACATCCACCATTAAAATCTTCTTAGGATCTACAGTGATGTTTATTTGTCATCTTACCCATTCATAAGGTTACATAGATGTAGATGTAGATGAAGGGAAAACACGAGTATCAGCTTGATCCAAAACTTTTTGTGGCCCCCAAGAAGTCTTCAATGGTAGGCATTCAATCTCCACTATTTCATATGGTGTGGTCCACTTAGATTTGGATGTGCTTCAGTTTTCCTAAATTGAGCTGGAAAAATGGATGGACAGCATAGATAAAAGCACATACATTACAGTGGGCCCTGCAAAGTCTATTGGGGTCACCATGCAAGTCATGTCCCCAAACACATAGCATTAGCGCCAGTAAAAAGTGGCGTATGAGTGAGAGGTGCCATATACATCCACCCACACTAACGAAAAAGTGCTATACGCTACTGTTAGGCGTGGGATCTATGATAAATATAACAAAATTGTCATTCACACAATCTTTAGCTTTCATTGTAGGTCCCATTCCAAACATGCACATTACGCTTGCTAAATGAAATTTCCATTTATTTATAAACACACGAATTTCCTCAATTACTTTTAGAAGACCCACATTGCTACTCGATGAGTACCTATTACCATAGGTGATGGCATACTTTGTCGAGCTATACATTGAACCGAATTGAATTGAGCTGGGCCTACCTTAGCTCGGCTCGACTCAATCATTAGACAACCTTGGCTCAAGTTTGGCTCGCTTGACCATCGAGCTTGAATGGCATGCTCAACTTGGTTCGATCAAGCTTTCAAGCTGAGTTCAAGCCAAGTTCAAGCCTGTAAAAAACTAAATTTTGAATAGGTCCAACCCAAAAGCCCAACCTAAAACAGTTCAAAATCCAGGCCTAAAGGCATCTCAGGCCCATTGACACTCCTAACTGCTGCTTTTATAAATTGTTTTTCCTCTTACCATAGGTGATGTCATACTTTGTCTAGTTGTAATAGTTGATACTAAGGCGGTTAGAAATTGTATGTTGGCATACAAGTAACTTAATTTAAATTGCCCAAATCTTGTCCCCTAATTCATATAAAAGGGATTTAGGCAATGCTCAATAGAGCTATACATAGAACTGAACCGAATTGAGCTGGGCCTACCTCAGCTCAACCCGACTTAATCATTAGACAACCTTGGCTCAAGCTTGGCTCGTTTGACCATCGAGCTTGAATGGCATGCTCAGCTTGGTTCGATCGAGCTTTCGAGCTGAGTTTAAGCCAAGTTCAAGCCTGTAAAAAACTAAATTTTGAATAGGCCTAACCCAAAAGCCCGGCCTAAAACAGTTCAAAATCCAGGCCTGAAGGCAACTCAGGCCCATTAACACTCCTAACTGCTGCTTTTATAAACAGTTTTTCCTCTTATTCCTTTGCTCGCTTCCGATGTGGGACTAAACAACCTCCCTTTTCAACCACTTGAGTTGAGTCAAACTCAAACAAAGGCAACACGAACCAAGCTTAATCGAACTAGGGTAAGCTCGAACTAGGCTAAAAAATCTTCAAGCTGAAGAAAAAAAAAAAAAAAAAAAAAGTGGCTCGACTCAGTTTGAACCCAACATCCGATCCATGCCGAACTGAGTCGAGCAAGCCAACCAAGCTAGCTTGACTCGTGTACAGCTCTAGTGCTCAGGCAACATAGTCTACATATCTTGATATATAGGCACTCGGAGATTGTATATGCGGTACACATTAACTCAAATTAAATCAATTAAATTGTGGAATCCGCCATTGTTAAAAAGTTTAGTCCCAAGATTGGGTGAATAGTCCTAACTATTTATTTGAGACCATTGTTTATTTTAATTTTCGACTGTCCAATAAATGTCCACCAATCTAATAGTTAGATAATGGAATGACAACGATTTTTAGTACTAGACACATCTAACTTAGACCATAATTTGAATGACTTATATGCCGCATGTGTAATTTGTAATTAATTTCTAAGTTCTTGTGTATTATCTATCACAATCCGACAAAGTATCTAAGTTTTCATCGAAGATGAATTTTGCACCATAGGTTGTACAGGTTCATAAGTTCCACCAGTTCAACTCAAAAGAGGGTACTTGCCAAATTTTAGAGATACTAAGATTCGCACATTGTTAGAAATGAAGAGAGGATTTTTCAATTATTAGAAAGCCTATGCGGGTAAAAACGCCCACAACTATACCATATCATGGCTCATCGATTGTGATAGAGCCATTGTATCTAATCATTTCTCAACAATTTTTTGCTCGAATTTGTTCTTTTGTCTTCTCTCATATCACATCATCACATTAGCAGTGGGATGTGGGGGCCAAGACATGGACCCACATCTCTCTCTCTCTCTCTCTCTCTCTCTCTCTCTCTCTCTCTCTCTCTCTCTCTCTCTCTCTCTCTCCTGTATTTAATCAAGTGATGGGTAGTGATATGACAATGGAGGAAAGTTGGATCCATCACACAGCTTCGTGTAGGTTAAGCTTCATAATGGATGCCCCATCTGGCAAAACTAGGGCTGCACACAATTCAATTTATGATCAATTTATCGAGCAAATTGAATCGAGCAAATCAAAGTGAATCGAATGATTCCCCAAGATCAATTCAACTCAATTTAAAAAAAAAAATCAATTCAATTTCAATTTTCGATTCCAATCGATCAAATCGAATCGATCTGTATTGAATTGAATCGATTGATCGAATTGAATTAAACACACACACACACACACACACACACACACACACACATTTATATGCCATCCATAGTGTTGATAAGGTCATTTTTACCTTGGATGAACTAAAACCATAAAAAAATTAGCCTCGTACAAAATTTTTGTGACCCCACTGATGTTTATAGGGTGAACATTTAATCCTCATCATTTTCTATAGCACAAGTCACTTAAGTCTTGGATATACCTCATTTTAGGCCATGTCCTAACATGATATGGCAAAACGGATGGACATGGTGGTTTTCTACAAATGTCACGGTGGCCCCAACTAGATTCTGGTGGACGGTTCTGGCTGGTAATCTAGGTTATTAGTCAATTCAACTTTGAAACTTTGGTGCAGGGAAAATAAAAAAGATTCCAAAAATTTCTCCAGGGAACCTTTGACATGAATGGACACCGCTTCCAAGGATACCTCAGTGTGCAAGCCACTATGATGGATCTGTTGTCCATTTGTTTTGACAGCTCATCTTGGTATATGATCCCAAAACTAAAGCAAATCAAAATCTCATGTGGACCACCCAACAGTAGAGAGTGGTGATTAAATGTCCACTATTAAAAACTTCTTAGGGTCATCGGAATGTTTGGTTGCCATCAAACCTGTTGTTGAGGCCACGTAGACCTAAATGAAGGGACCACACAAATATTAGCTTGATCCCACAACTTTTGTAGTCCCCAAGAATTTAAGAGTGGTTGTCTTTATCTCAACTATTTCCTAAGGTGTGGCCCACCTAAATCGTGGGTCATCTTAATTTTCAGCCTTGGGCCTAAGGTGGGCCTACATGTCGAATGGTCTGAATGGATCTCAAATACATATCATAGCTGGCCATATTGTGTAAGTACCGAGATTGTGTAAGTAGGACACAATAACCATACAGTGTCCTGCTGGAAAAGATCTGTGAGCTCAGCATGATCTGTGTTTTATCCACACTGTCCATCCAATTTTTTGGTTCATTTCACGGCATGAGCCTAAAAATGTGGGAGATCCAAATCTCAGGTGCACCACACCATAGGAAACGGTGGTGATTGAACACCCACCATTAAAAACTTCCTAAGGCCCACTATAATGTTTATTTGCCATCCAATCTGTCGATTAGGTCGCATAGACTTAGATGAAGGGAAAACCCAAATATCAGCTTCATCTAAAACTTTTGTAGCCCCCAGTAAATTTTAAATGGCGGCCATTCAATCACCACTATTTCCTATCATGTGGTCCACTTGAGATTTGGATCTACCTTATATTTTAGCTCGTGCCCTTAAATGTGCTGGAAAAATGAATGGACAATGCGGATAAAAGAAATTCATCATGGTGGGGTTCATAGAGCTTTGCCAGCAGCACACACGGTAAAATGTTATTGTGTGATACGTTCCCAATCCCACTCCTAAAAATTCGAAATTTTATGGTATGCCCACCCTCATATTTGAGATGGCCCATCGTGATTTATATCTGAGATCTACTCCAATCATTAGATATAAAATCCCGCCTTACGCCCAAGGCTGAAAAATCAGGCTGACCCATGATTAGGTGGGTCACACAAAAGGTTACATTTTGGAGGGTAAGAGTTGACATGTACACTTGAGGTATTGTAAAATCCAAACATACCAAACTTATAAGTTTTCAATTTGCAATGTGTGAAAATTTGAATCGAATCGAATCGAAAATTCCATCAATTCAATCTAATATCAATTAAAAAAAAGGGGTCAATTCAATTTCAAGTTGAAATTTCAAAATTAAGATCAATTCAATTTCAATTTCAATTTTGAAAATTTAAGATCAATTCAATTTCAATTTCATACAAAATCGAATTGATCGAATCGATGTGCAGCCCTTGGGAAAACTCCCACCATTTGAAGGGATACAGATTGGGACACCTGTAAAAAAAATCTTAAAAAAGCTGGGCCAATCAATTTCTGATAAGTATGTGATCCCACCAATCAAGTCTTGCCATGTCATTTCAATGCCTTATTGGCAGTAAGCTACTCACTGCTTAATCTGCGTCTAATTTGAAATGTGGATTAATACTGCCTTTGACTATCCCTATCTTGGATCAGACTACGGCTTTAAGAGCCCACCATGATGTATAGGTTTGTCCACACAGTGTATACATTTTTATATAATTGAAATGTATATGACAAAAAATGAGTCAGATCTAATGCTTGAGTGGACCACACAGTGAGGATTTAACACCCACCAAAAAAATTTAGGCAGCCGCATAAGTTCTGGATTAAGTTGATATTTGTTTTTTTCTTATGTGACTATGTGGATAGGTTGGATGACAGGATCGATGTGGGCCCAATCTAAACCATAATCACTGATGGTGTATGAGGGCATGCCAGGATCGATGTGGTCCCGATCCAAACTGTAAATTGGTCAATATGTTCGACCGTGGATTGGCACGTTTTCCCTGAAAATAAGAAAAATTCTAGCATCTTGATGCCTCCAGGCACTTCCGCAAACCTATCAACCCAATTAGGATACAACCTACAGTAAACAGGCATGTTAGTATGATGGCCATGTCTGTGGTCAATTACTTCATTAATTAAATTAATCAATTCCTCATGGCTAGCCGGCATCGGCGCGACCTTTCTGGGATTTTGAAGCCCTGGGTTAATCTCTTGACCAAGTGGGGCCACCCCCCCAAGCATTTCATTGTTAGGCATATGCTTCCCTACTGGAGGAATGTTGTAGTCAACTTCATTTATGCCATTTGGACGAACGTTCTGCCCATTTCTTCTAGCTCCTGCCGGGAGCGGCACGTTACACTTGGCCAAGCCTAGATTTGGCAGGACATTACGTAGCGGAAATATCGGTGGTCTGGGTGGAACGCTTCCCAACTGAGGTATTTTCACATTATATTGATGGAAATTAGGCAATCTAATCTCCCGGATGAATGCCATCAATCTATTGATGGCCTCCATTTGGGCCTTGGAGTGTTCAACCTGAATCCTTAAATACTCGGCCTATACCCTGCCATGTTTGGTTACCTCAAGTCCGATAATCCCATGAATGTTTGGGACATTGTTTTGGAATTTGGACCCTACTTCTAGAACAATCAAAATCAGAGGGTTAGAAGCTTTAGGTTTGACCATAGAAGGGGCCTCAGGAGCCTGATTCATGTTTTGTTCTTCTAAATTTCTGCAAACTCGAGTAGATTGTCTACTCATATTATCGTAATGTTCAATTACCAATTGCACACCTATCCCACCGGGCGTGCCAAAAGCAGTGTTGGTGTGTTTTGGCCACACGGTACACGGGTGTATGATTGTTGCTGTATGCGGGCATGCCATGATTGATGTGGGCCTGATCCAAACAGTAATCACTAATGACCCTTGGCGCTGAGATAGAGCAATTATGAATCAATTTACCACCGTCTATTCGGCCAACGATTTTGCGCTCACCGTGATGCCAGACGACTTGCGGAGGCTGGGGCTCCCCCTCCTATAAATTCTTTTTGCCTTGTCAATCAAGAACTCTCGAAGGTGCAGTAGTTGTTCAATTGAATCGAATATGATGTGAAATATTGACGAAAAAATAGATGACGACATGAAATTTGATTTGCTAATAGAACTTTCAATTCAAGCTAAGAGCAGCAGGGTGCTTCCTGAAAAGCGTGCTGATGAATAAGGTATTAACGAATTCTAATGACTTTAAACCAAGGAAAGCAATAAAATTAACATAGTGTATGAGCATAGGCTAACTGATCCTAAAGCTAACAGTCCTCTTCCAGATCTGGCTCTTAGGCACAGATACTACTACTTGATTACGAACTATTGGCTAGTCCAGTGTATGAGCGAGACGAAGTTATGCTACTTCTAATATAATGATCCATCGCAGTGTACAAATACTAAAATACTATGTTAGGATAGTTCATCAGCGTTGCGCTGGAGACAAATTTGATCTGGAATTTAGGTTGTTGATTGATTGAGTTGTTGTTATTGTTTTCGCATTGCATCTTCTAATTATGGCCTTTTCTGTCGAATATGGGGAGTAATCGTCGTTCCATGTGGCATTTCTGGAGACGTTGCTTGATCGTGTTATTCTTTTGCAAATCATGCTCTATAGTACCGAAAAGCTTTTTACATGTATGTCCATATCAATGTTGACATGGCACTGCGTAGTACCTACCTTTTCATTCAGCATATCAAGCAAGCTTCGTTTGCCACGTGGATTGATCCCTAGCACTGATCTACTATTTTTAGGTATAAATAAAAGGTTTCAACAGTGGACATATCATTATTGTTGAGAAATTTCTGATCTTAAAAATAAATTAATTGGAAAAATTAAGAAATAAGGACAGGCTAAAGCACATGAAAAAACACGCTGTCCTTAAAGCGTAATTCGCCCCTACTCAAATTATTTTGAGTCTGCTGATAGGTTGCAGGCGGATTGCTTCCAGGATACGACGAGCCTTATGTGGTTCTGCGTTTAGCAAAACCGAAGGAACCACTATGGAACTTAGTAACACACTCTGGCAGATAAAGAAAAGAAAAAGAGAAAAGAATGACAGTCTTCTTCTTTTGGCAGTAGCAGACCACTACACTGGTCTAAATGGCTTGGTTTATTTCAACCAAACCGAGAGGCTAAGAGACTAAGATGGGTGCTGGTTCAGTACTAGAGTTTATGATTGCTGTTGTTGTGTTGGAATGAACCAGACCTGTCCAGTTTATATAGGCAAGGGTGGCTGGCAGTTTTGGTCCAGAGCCATAATGGCACTAGCCGTTTTCTGGCTATTGTGAGAAACTAGCCGTTTATGGCAGTTTCTGACTGTTGTGCATGTGGGAGTTATGCACCTGCATGCTGGCTGTTTAGACTCAATGGCTAGCCGTTTCTGACTGTTGGGCTAGCCACATGCAGCTGTTACTGCATGGTATGGACCGTTACTGCATGAGCAGTTACACAGGTCCCTCTAATTAGCCCCGCAGCTCTCTATAAAAAGCAGAGAGGTCTCTCTGTTAGACCTCCCACCCACAGCACCTCCTCTATTCCGAACCCAGCTACCTAACCTACTACCTAGCCTCTGTCGCACCGCGACTCGCACCAGTCTCGCTCCGGTCCGCGAGGTCGCGACCCATCTGCGACACAATGCGCACGTGCGAAGTGCCAAGTGCGCCACTAGCGCCTCTACAGCCACACTGCCTACATGCCCACGCCCTCGCACCTAGCCCGAGCCCGAGCCCTTGCCCGTGCCCGAGCCCGAGACCGAGACCGAGACCGAGCCCGTGCCTGTGCGCGTGCGCGTGTTCGCACTGGAACACGCAAGCCACCATTCTCCCTCTCTTCCACCATAAATAAGTAAGGTGCACAACACCCTTACCTATATAAACCGGACAGGTCTGGTTCATTCCAACACAACAACAGCAATCATAATCTCGGATACTGAACCATCACCCATTTTAGTCTCTTAGCCTCTCGATTTGGTTGAAATAAACCAAGCCACTTAGACCAGTATAGTGGTCTGCTGCTGCCAGAAGAATACTGACATTCTTTTCTCTCTTTCTTTTTCTTTATCTGCCAGAGTGTGTTACTAAGTTCCATAGTGGTTCCTTCATTTCTGCTGAACGCAGAACCACATAAGGCTCGTCGTATCCTGGAAGCAATCCGCCTGCAACCTATCAGCAGACTCAAAATAATTTGAGTAGGGGCGAATTACGCTTTAAGGACAGCGTGTTTTTTCACGTGCTTCAACCTGTCCTTATTTCTTGGTTTTTCCAATTAATTTATTTTTTAAGATCAGAAATTCATCAACAATTATCACTGTATTTACTTTGGTGTGGCCCACTTGAGCCTTTGATCTACTTCATTTTTTTATTTGTGCCCTAAAATGACACGGCAAAATAGGTGGACGTTGTTTATAAATCCGTACATTCGAAGAATGCGCGTCTTGGAAAAAAAAACTGCCATTTTCCCACGGCGAGCTTGGATCTTTGCCATGTCGCAATCAATGCCACGAATCTGACAAGGCGATCACTCGATCGGTTGGTGTGAATTTATTTATGTGGTCAGTTACTTCATTAATTAAATTAATCAATTCCTCATGGCCAACTGGCATCAGTGCGGCCCTTCTGGGATTTTGAAGCCCTGGATTAATCCCTTGACCAAGTGGGGCCACACCTCCCAAGCATTTCATTGTTAGGCATATGCTGCCCTGCTGGAGGAATGTTGTAGTCAACTTCATTTATGCCATTTGGAAGAACGTTCTGCCCATTTCTTCTAGCTCCTGCTGGGAGCGGCACGTTACACTTGGCCAAGCCTAGATTTGGCCGGACATTACGTAGCGGAAATATCGGTGGTTCGGGTGGAACGCTTCCCAACTGAGGTATTTTCATATTATATTGATGGAAATTAGGCAATCTAATCTCCTGGATGAATGCCATCAATCTATTGATGGCCTCCATTTGGGCCTTGGAGTGTTCAACCTGAATCCTTAAATACTCGGCCTATACCCTGCCATGTTTGGTTACCTCAAGTCCGATAATCCCATGAATGTTTGGGACATTGTTTTGGAATTTGGACCCTACTTCTAGAACAATCAAAATCAGAGGGTTAGAAGCTTTAGGTTTGGCCACAAAAGGGGCCTCAGGAGCCTGATTCATGTCTTGTTCTTCTAAATTTCTGCAAACTCGAGTAGATTGTCTACTCATATTATCGTAATGTTCAATTACCAATTGCACACTTATCCCACCGAGAGTACCAAAAGCAGTGTTGGTGTGTTTTGGCCACACGGTACACAGGTGTATGATTGTTGCTGTACGCGGGCATGCCATGATTGATGTGGGCCTAATCCAAACAGTAATCACTAATGACCCCTGGCGCTGAGATAGAGCAATTATGAATCAATTTACCAGCGTCTATTCGGCCAATGATTTTGCGCTCGCCGTGATGCCAGACGACTTGCGGAGGCTGGGGCTCCCCCTCCTATAAATTCTTTTTGCCTTGTCAATCAAGAACTCTCGAAGGTGCAGTAGTTGTTCAATTGAATCAAATATGATGTGAAATATTGACGAAAAAATAGATGACGACATGAAATTTGATTTGCTAATAGAAGTTTCAATTCAAGCTAAGAGCAGCAAGGTGTTTCCTGAAAAGCGTGCTGATGAACAAGGTATTGACGAATTCTAATGACTTTAAACTAAGGAAAGCAATAAAATTAACCTAGCGTATGAGCATAGGCTAACTGATCCTAAAACTAACAGTCCTTTTCCAGATCTACCTCTTAGGCACAGATGGAAAGAAATTACTACTACTTGATTACGAACTATTGGCTAGTCCGGTGTATGAGCGAGACGAAGTTATGCTACTTCTAATATAATGATCCATCACAGTGTACAAATACTAAAATACTATGTTAGGATAGTTCATCAGCGTTGCGCTGGAGACAAATTTGATCTGGAATTTAGGTTGTTGATTGATTGAGTTGTTGTTATTGTTTTGGCATTGCATCTTCTAATTATGGCCTTTTCTATCGAATATGGGGAGTAATCGTCGTTCCATGTGGCATTTCTGGAGACGTTGCTTGATCGTGTTATTCTTTTGCAAATCATGCTCTATAGTACTGAAAAGCTTTTTACATGTATGTCCATATCTAATGTTGACATGGCACTGCGTAGCACCAACCTTTTCATTCAGCATATCAAGCAAGCTTCGTTTGCCACGTGGATTGATCCCTAGTACTGATCTACTATTTTTAGGTATAAATAAAAGGTTTCAACAGTGGACATATCATTATCACTGTATTTACTTTGGTGTGGTCCACTTGAGCCTATGATCTACTTCATTTTTTTTTTATTTGTGCCCTAAAATGACACGGCAAAATAAGTGGACGTTGTTCATAAATCCGTACATTCGAAGAATGCGCGTCTTGGAAAAAAAAAACTGCCATTTTCCCACGGCAAACTTGGATCTTTGCCATGTCGCAATCAATGCCACGAATCTGAAAAGGCGATCACTCGATCGGTTGGTGTGAATTTATTTATGTGGTCCATCAGCTATATACAAGGCCGTCTGGGCGGTCGAGCTGACTGGATCAGTACAACACTGACGCACGAAACCTTTCGTACATAAGACCACTCAAGGAATGAAATATTGCCCTACACCTCTAGAATATTTTGAAAGAGTAGAAATGATCCGGTGCTCTCACACAACTGTAAGTCATAGTGCTCTTACTTGCAACAGTTCAATTGGTTCAGTCCAAGTTATGGATCTTAACTGTCCATAAAGTTCCTAGCACATTTCACAGCCTAACATGCAAAAGTCACACTGATTGGACGATCTAAATCTATCCTTGATTCGGCCTTATTTTCTACAACCATCCGTTTTCCCAAGCCATGGATAGGATGGTTACGATTGCCTAACAAATAAATGAATTTACCCTTTTTTGGTGTAAATGATTTGGACCGTCCATATTTAATGCCATCAATAAATGATTAATATTTGTCGAATTAGTGTGATTCTTTCATGGTAGGCCATAAAATGTGCAATGGACCTAATGGACAGTCTCGATCAATGGACCGAACTGTATAAGTGTCCTAGCAATGAAACTAGGAGCACCATAACTTATACTGCTCCGAGAGTACCGGAGCATTAGTGTTTTTCGTTGGCACTAAAAAATGGATTGTAATTCGCGAGAAAATGGCGATTCGAGAATATAGATGAGAATAAAAATTAACTCGGCCGAGACTACGCGGGATCAGTGGCGAGGACGAAAGCGAGGGATCTTAAATTAGAAATTGAAAATTGTAAAACAACCTCCTGTTTCATTATAATTTCGAATTTCGTTGGCACCTTATTTTCAACTAGAAGATGACAAGTGGTACCAAGGTTGTCCTGTGGGTCAAACAAGGTAGTGGAAATTGAATTCTCACTAAATTACAAAATTTTCACTAAATGGTTTTTTTCACAATTATTTACCCTTAGTGTTTTTTTTTTTTATCTAAATTACAAAATTTACAATCCCGACTGCTAATGGAAGAATGCCACATGTCTAAGGGAGTCCCAACAACCAATCAAACTATGGCACATGGCTCTTTTTTTTTTTCTCTCTAACTTCTCATTATTTGTCAAACTACCATTGATCTCATATATAAATACTCCCTCACCCTTCTTATTCTCTGCACACTACCCATTCTTTACATTCCTTTCTACAACACACCTTTCTCCCTTGGCCCTAGCCCTAGTCTAGGGCCCTTAACCAAATCTCTAGCCCAATCCAAGCCATCTAAGCTATCTAAGTCATCCATCTCATCCAAATCATCCAAGCTAAGTCATCCTCCCTTATCTAGAGATCTATCACATCCTAAACATTCAAACCAATCCAACTCATAATAGGCATATGCCCAAGCAATCCAAGTTATCGTAGTGATTTAGATCTTGTGAGGTAGGATCAAAATTTAAGATATCTAATCACCTCTTCTATAGAAGAGTGTCAAACCTCTTCTTTCCCCCTCGTATCTCCCTACTGCACAAATATCCCATAGGGTTCAACTACTAATATACCATTCCATTTACTTTTACATGGCAACATCTCTCTTTTCATATACTCCCTACTTCTTTTTTTATTGATTCCCTAATATATGATCTATTCCTTATCATATTAGAATGTGAGATCAATTTGCCTTTTACTTTTGAGCAATAATCATCTCCTTGGTTATATATAGTCGCAAATGAGCAATAAAATCATTCTCCACTTTAGATCTTTTTCGTGATTGAGTAGGAAAATAATTTAAATCTTAAATCTTCTAAAAATCTCACCAAGTAGAGATCACACACTTATGTGGACAAAGAAGGGTGCCTAACCCCTTCCTTCTTTGTTATCAAGGCCCTTAATCGGAATTTTCGGTCGCAAGCCAACGTAAAGTCATTCAAGTAGGAGATTCATTAAAACCCTAACTTAGAGCAATTCTTATTTGTGTCTAGCTGGCCATAGATTCCAAGATTTATTAGTATTAGGAGGCGTATTCTTTCTTGAGGGTTGGTAGTGATTTGCCTACTACTATTGCCACTCACTAAGATATTTCCCCTAATATCCTTCATACAGTTAAAAAAAAAGTGATATAACTTCTTCTTCCTTTCATCATTTTAGAAGATGGTGTCTTTGCTATGCTCGTCTTTTCAATTCTAGGATTAGTGTTCTTTGCTTTTTTCCTCCCTTCCTTAAAGCAAGTTGGGGTATCATATTGGAGACTGGAGGGAAAGACATATCTACCTCTTTCCTTTCTTTTATTTCTCTTGGCTTGAGGAGATCACTTATTGAAGCTAATATTTCATGCATCCAAGTCGAAGTACCCAGCTCTAACATGAAGAAGATCATCATGAATCCCTCATATTTCCTTTGAAAGATGCACTTTGAAGCTAGAGGTATTAAAAGCATGCTAATTCCATCATCACGTAAGAAAGTTGTTGCCAAGTTTGTGCATATCTCTTGTATTGGGCCTCATGTGTAGATTATGTCCTTACCCAATATTCCTATGTTCATATAGGAGCCTTTCCTTGGCTCGGGGTGTGAGCATTTTCTTGGTCTATGGCCAAGGTGTGGGTTCCATTTCCTAGCGCGGGTGAGCATTTTTTTCTTCTTTTCTCTTTCTTTTTCTTGTGTTAGGGCTTTGGACTCTTTGTTCTTTATAATTCTTGGACTTCTTCTGTTAATTAGTAATTAAAAAAAAAAAAACTTTCCTTGTCAAAGAGAGAGAGATGGAAACAATTGCATCCATGGTAGCATTTACTGGCTGTTTCTAACTATTTGATTCATAAAAAAAATTTCCTAAACCATTGCTCTAAACTTTCCTTACCACTGGTGCAATTATGGTCCAATAATTGAGTTATGGAAATGTATCGCCAAAATGCACCACCATTTAATGATTTACAGGGTTCAAACCACTTAGTAAATGGTAAGATGCATGTTGTGTTGATCGAGTGCCTTAAATCTAGTGTAGTGCCTTTACTCTAGTGAAGTGTAGTTGGGTTGACCGAAGCATGTTATGATGTTCTCGGTAGACCAAGGTCTATTTCAGTTGGCTAAAAGTGCGACCGAACAAGATCCATAAGTTTTAGAAAGTGTGGGTTTTGTTTCTTAATCTTTTACAGCGATATATAAGGGGGTCTCCTAAACATGATTAGGGTAATGTGAGAGAGCCTACACAATTTTTAGGGTTTTGCAAAGGACAAGAACTAGGGTTTTCTATACTGTAAGTTATTTCCATCTCTTGTAACCTTCTGATATAGTGGATTGCTCGTCGCCTTTTGTTGTGGATTTTTTTGGCAAGGGTTTTTCACGTAAATTCTCTGTATTCTTTGTGTTTGCTTGAATATTCTTTCTCTATCACTTGTTTGATTAAGTATGAAGTTTCTTCCATGCCCAACATGTTAGATCTACAATGGACTACCCTAGGGTACTGCACTAATCAAAGAGGGCCAAGTCGAGTCTAAAATTATTTTTTATTTTTTTTTCAGATTTATTTTTCTCAAGAGTGTTTTTAAGACCCATGTAGAGTTGTACAATTGATGTAGTACTCTATTACAGTATCACATGCTCTTCTGTATCATTTTTCATTTTCTTTCGGAGTGTAGTTTGGTTTGTGACCCTAGCACCAGTCAGATAGCTAGTGTCAAAGCTTTGTGGGCCCCTGATGGGGCATTCCTCCTCAGGAGCAAAGGAGAGAGTGCAGCTCAGGATGAGGCCATCCGAAACTACTCCGGATGAGGCCGTTGTTTGTTAGACTGTCTCCAGACAGTATCGAGCGCCTGATAGTGTCGGTTCGGGTGATCGAAATTTGGTGCCTTTTCTCAGTTTTCTCTCTAGACATTTTTGGCGTTATCGGATGCCCGACGAGGTCGGGTCGCTCGATTGCATTATGCAGTTTCCTATTTTAGCTTTAATTCCTTCATAGTACTATTTAATCCCATACAAATTGGGATTAGGGTATTATAATAAAGATTATTAACACATCCAAAGCAAGAGAGGGAGAAAAAGAAGAATTTAAGAGAGAAAGAGAGAGAGGAAGATTGAAGAGAGAGTGAGAGATCTAGGTCCGTAACGATTCATCCATGTCATTGGTTCATCCTCAGGTTCTTTGAAGTCTTCGGATCAGTGAGATCTCTCATTTATCTCTCTTTGGTTGTAATCCGCCCATTGGGGTGAAGTTGATTGGATCCAAGCGAGTGAAGCTTGTGATCACTGTGTAATAAGTTCTTACATAGTGGATTTGTTGATCTGGACAAGGTCCCGTGTTTTTTACCTCAGTTAGAGGGTTTTCCACGTAAAAAAACTTGTGTGCCGTGGTAGTGATTGTTTGTTAGCGTTTTCGCCTTATATTATCTCATAATTCACGGTAGTTGGGGTGTGAGATTCTGAACTTTTATGCATCCGCCCCAACAAAAGTGGTATCGGAGCGTCTAGGTTGTATGGAAGGACAGTGAGATCTGTGTGAATTATGGAGGGTGGCTCATCAAGGATAATCAGCCTCAATGGGTCTAATTGGCCCATCTGAAAGGCTGAGATGGAAGACTTGTTGTATTGCAAACATTTGTATGCACCAATCATATCATAGGTGATACAGTGAGGCCGTCAAATATGTCCGATGAAGATTGAAAGTATGACCGGAAAATGGTGGGGTTCATCAAACAGTGGTTGGATGATACAGTGTTCCACCACATGTCCACAGAGACCTCAGCCGCTAGCCTATGGCAAAAACTCACAAGGTTGTATGAGAGGAAGACAACCGGTAACAAAATCTTCTTGTTTAGAAGACTTGTAAACTTGAAGTACAAAGATGGTGGTTCAATTGCTAAACACATAAATAAAGTTATTATCATCGTGAACCAACTCTCCGCCATGAAATTGGCCATAGATTATGAGGTACAGACTTTATTACTGCTCAGATCGTTGCTTGATGTTGGGAGACATTGGTCGTGTCTCTGAGTAACTCCATACTAGAAGGGAAGGTTTTTATGGACTAAGTGACAGGTAGTCTTCTTAATGAGCAGACTAGAAGGAAGGCACGAGGATTGTCTCAACAAGAGGCCCTCGTGTTAGAGGAATGGGGGAGAGGAAAGCATAGGAAGGGCAGTAATAACCATGATAAATCTAGAGGCAAGTCTAAAGCAAGGAAAGATGTTGAATATTGGAACTGTGGCAAGAAGGGTCACTGCAAGAAGGGCCCCTGATGTTGAATGACACAAGTAAAAGGGAATGAGAAGAATGAAGAATCAAATTCTACTACGGTCGCCTCCGATG
Organism: Liriodendron chinense; assembly: GCA_003013855.2. Classification (NCBI taxonomy): domain Eukaryota; kingdom Viridiplantae; phylum Streptophyta; class Magnoliopsida; order Magnoliales; family Magnoliaceae; genus Liriodendron; species Liriodendron chinense. The sequence goes on along the minus strand of ML058489.1, from coordinate 852,285 downwards.
GAGACATGGTGGTTATACTCTTAACGGACCATAATATTTGTCCCATTACTACGAGTCAAGACACTGATTGGGTGATAGACTCGAGGGCTTCTTATCACGCTACTCCACACAGACAGTTCTTCACAAGATATAAGTCAAGTGACTTTGGTACAGTGAAGATGACGAATTCTGGTATATCCAAGATAGTAGGGGTTGACGATATACTATAAAGACTGATGTGGGCTGCACATTGGTGATGAAAGATGTGAGGCATATTCCTAACATTTGCATCAACTTGATATCGATGGGAAGATTGGATGATGATGGCTATGCAAGTCGATTTGTTGATACATCGTATAACCATCTCAGAGTGTTTGGATGACGGGCATCCGTCCATGTTCCTAAAGAAGAGAAGTTCAAGCTCGATACGAAGATCAAGCATTGTGTGTTTTTGGGGTTCAGAGACGAGAAGTCTGGTTACAGATTATGGGATCTGATTGAGAAGTAGCTCGTTAGCAGTAAAGACGTAGTTTTCTTTGAAGACCAGTATATTGAAGACATTAGAAAGCCAGAGAAGACCCAGCTCAGTTCAGGTGAATTGGTAGACATGGATCCGATTACTCCTCTTATGGTGCCTGATGACGGGGGAGTACAAAATGCTGCAGGGGACAAAGGCATCGCTACAGCAGATGAACCAGGGGAGCAACCCCCACTTAATCCACCTGTTGAGCCAGAGGTGAGGATGTTATCTAAGGAGAGACAACCATTCAAGAGGTACTCAGCTCATGAATACGTGATGCCTACCGATAGGGGCGATCCAAAGGACTATATTGAGGCTTTATCCAACGTGCAAAAGATATACTGGTTGAAAGTTATGCAAGAGGAGATGAAATCCTTGAATGAGAACCATACGTATCAGTTGGTAAAGCTGCCTAAGGGCAAAAAAGCTCTAAGCAACAAGTGAGTGTTTAGAAAGAAGGTAGAACAGAAGATTTCACATCTAAGGTTCAAGGCTAGGCTAGTGGTGAAAGGTTTTGGACAAAAGAAAGGTGTTAATTTCGACGAGATATTCTCACCGATGTTTAAGATGATATACATACGAGTGTTGTTTGCTTTGGCTAAGAGTATGGACCTGGAGATAGAACAGCTAGATGTTAAAACAACGTTTCTCCATGAGAATCCTGTAGAGAAGATACACATAAAGCAGCCAGAGGAGTTCAAAATCAAGGGCAATGTGCACATGGTGTGTAAGCTGAAGAAGAGCTTCTATGGGTTGAAATAAGCTCTGAGGCAATGGTACAAAAAGTTCGACTCATTCATGTTGAAGCATGCGTATGATAGAACGGAGTCGGATCACTATGTGTTTTTGCAAAGGTTATCGGATGGTGACTTTCTCATCCTTTTGTTATATGTTGATGACATGCTCATCATCGGAAAAAACATCAAGAAAATTGACAGGCTCAAGTAGGAGTTGGGCAAGTCTTTTACGATGAAAGACTTAGGCCCAACCAGATAGATTTTAGGAATGAAAATCACCAGTGACAGAAGTAACAGGAAGTTGTGGTTGTCACAAGAGAAGTATATCGAAAAGGTTCTAGGAAATGTTCAGTATGAAGACAGCGAAGCCGATCAATTCTTCACTCGATGGTCACTTCGAATTGAGTGACAAGCAGTATCCTAAGACCAAGGAAGAGATGCAGAAAATACCCTACGCTTCATCGGTAGGAAGTTTGATATATGTTATGGTGTGTACGCGCCCAAACATAACATATGCGATCGGTGTGATGAGCCGACATCTTGGCAATCTTAACAAAGAGCATTGTGTAACAGTGAAGTAGATACTACGGTATCTGAGAGACTCTTCAAAGTTAAGCCTATACTTCGGTGAAGGGAAACCTATGTTAGAGGGATACACAAACGCAGACATGGCAGGTGACATAGACTTCAGAAAGTTAACATTGAGATTCATGTTTACATTTGCAGGGGGAGCGGTCTCATGGCAGAGCAAGTTACAAAAGTGTGTGGCATTGTTTACAATGGAGGCCGAGTACATCACAGTCACAGAGGCATGCAAGGAGATGCTTTGGATGAAGAGGTTCCTACAGGAACTTAGCCTGAAGCAAGATATGCACGTGGTCTATTGCGATAGCCAGAGTGTGATACACTTGAGCAAGAATCCAAACTAGCATTCCAAGTCGAAGCACATAGAGGTTCAGTATCACTAGATCAGGGATACATTGGAGCAAAAAGTGCTACAGCTTGAGAAAATTCATACGAATGATAACGGATCCGACATGATGACCAAAGCATTGTCTAAGAGAAAATTTGAGGTTTGTAGAAGCCTAGCGGGCTTGAAGACAGTAAAGCCCTCCACCTAAGTCGAAAGGGGGAGATTTGATAGGGTGTTCCTCCTCGGAGCAAAGGAGAGAGTGCAACTCGGGGATCATCAAGCACCCAACCAGCCTGGGTCGGGTGACTGAAACAACCTCAGATGAGGCAGTTGGTTGTTGGACTGTCTTTGGACAGTATCGGGCACTCGACAATGTCGGGTCCGGCGACCGAAATTGGGTGCCTTTTCTCAGTTTTCTATCTGGACAGTTTTTTAGTGTTAATCAAACGCCCGACGGGGTCGGGCAACTGACAGTGCGCACGACTACATTATATAATTTCCTATTTTGGCTTTAATTCCTTCAAAGTGTTATTTAAGCACATGCAAATCAGGATTAGGGTATTGGAATAGAGATTATTAGCATGTCTAGATCAAGAGAGAAAGAAAAAGAAGAAGAGAAGAGAGAAATAGAGAGAGGAAGATCGAAGGGAAAGAGATCTGGGTCCGTGACGATTCATCCACGTCACCATTTTATCCTCAGGTTCTTCAAAGTCCTCGGATCGGTGAGATCTCTCCTTTATTTATCTCTTTGGTTGTAATCCGCCCATTGGGGTGAAGTTGATTGGATCCAAGCGAATGAAGCTTGTAATCGTTGTGTAATAAGTTCTCACATAGTGGATTTGTTTATCTGGACGAGGTCCCATGGTTTTTACCCCAGTTAAAGAGTTTTTCACGTAAAAACTCTTATATGTCGTGGTAGTGATTGTTTCTAGCTCATTTTAGGGCATGAGCCCAACAATGAGGAAGATCTGAAGCTCAAGTGTACCATACTATAGGAAACAGTGGGGATTGAACGCTTATTGTTGAAAACTTCTTTAGAGCCACAAAAGTTTTGGATCAAGCTGATATTTGTGTTCTCCCTTCATATAGGGTTAGGGTTAAGTAGAGTTGTACATGAGCCGAGTCGAGCCGAGCTTAGGCCTATTCGAGCTAGGCTTGTTTAATGACCAGTCCCAGCTGGGCTTAACCTTCGAGTTGAATTAACATGATCGAGCTAACTCAACCGAGTTCGAGCCCAATTTGAGCTTGGAATAAAAAAAATTAATAAATAGACCCAACCCAAAAACCCGACCTAAAACTATTTAAAATCTAAGCCCAAGGCAGCCCAAAGCCCATTGACACCCGCTACTTATAAAGAGTTTGACCTCTCATTTCTTTGCTCTCGTCTAATGTGGGACTAAACAACATACCTTTCTAGCTGGTTGAGTTGAGTTCCAACCTAGTCAACTAAGTCGAGTTGAATCGAGATGCGATCGAGCTAAACTTCGAGCTAAGCCTAATCAAGCTCAGGTTAGCTCAAGCTTGGCTTGAAAATCCTTTCGAGCTTGAAAAAAATAGCTCTGGCTTGGTTCAAACCCAATCTTTGAGCCGAACCGATTCGAGCTGGTTTGAGCTGAGTTGAGCAGGCTAGCTCTGTGTTCAGCTCGCATGGCTTTACGAGCTGTTTGGATGTCAATGGTGGCAGCCCCGAGTTGAATGACAAGCGTTCAATCCCCACTTTATCCTTAAGCTTTGGATCTGCTGCTTTTTTTTTTCTTTTTTCGTTTTTTATTCATGTCCTAAAATAATATGATTAAATGACGTAAAACACATAAATCATGGTGGGCCTATAGAGCTTTGACACCCGCCAAAGTGTCCTTTTCTTTCTAAATTTTCCACACGGTTTGTGGATCCCTGACTGTGGGGGCACTTTGATGTATGTGTCTTATACCCACACCATCCATCCGTTTACCATATCATTTTAGGATATGTGCCCCAAATGCAGAAGATTCAAATCTTAAGTGGACCACACCACAGGAAACAGTGGTGATTATAACACTCACCATTAAAAACTCCTTGGGACCCACCAGATTGTTTATTTTTTGATAAGTTCACAAAGATCTGGATGAAAGGACCACCCAAATATCAGCTTGATCCAAATTTTTTGTGGCCCCCATAAGTTTTAAATTGTCAATAGCCATTGTTTCCTATGGCGTGATCCACCTGAGATTTGGATCTGGTGTATTTTTTTTTTCATTATATGCTAGAATGATCTGAAGAAACAGATGGACGGTGTGGATGTAAGATACATACATCAAGGTGGGCTCCACAGTGAGGGATCCACAGAAGCCGCGTCCCTAAATTTTAGGGTAATTCAGATATTCTAACGATTCTCGAGGGCAGAAATGGAATAGATATATAGAGGGCAGGGGCCGGAAACGAGGCTGATATTTGTGGAGGTGAAAGTGGCCAAGCTTGCATGATGTTTGCTCGGCCTTATGGTGGGACCCTCTTTTGCAATTGCCATAACGAGACGTGCTGGTGCCTCTCTCAATTTCTCGCTTTTCTTCGTATCTCGTGAGAAATGTAATTTTCAGCTATTTAAATTGAGGCCGCTTCCCCTACAACCCCATGTAGAATAAGCCTATTTTACAAGTATTAATCAATCTGCTTATTCACGTACTTATTATTCACTTCACCTGCTAGAATTGCTAGTGTGGGGCCCTCCGTTTTTATGTGTGACATCCAACCCGACCATTGAGTGGGCCCACAAATATGATGGGAATGCCTTAAAAATTAGGCCCTACCCAATAATTAGGTGGGGCACAAAGAAAACAATAAATTTAACCATATAAAAACTTAGAAATTCACATAATAGCCTAGATGATGGTTATAGGCACTATTTTTTAGGCACCCTCCATTTCTAGTGGTGTGGTCCACTAGAGATTTGGATCTTCTTAAACTTAGGGATAACGTCCTAAAATGAGCTGAAAAAAAATAGATGAACATGAGCGTGGATATTAAAAAATTCATCAAGGTGGGGCCCACATGGTAAGGGTAAGACCCACTAGTGTGTTACTCGGGTAACACCCAATCCGCTCCCAACTTTTATGGACCCGGATTGTGTACTGTGGAGAGCTTACCACGCTATTACGTGGTGTGAATACTGTATGGCGCCTACCATGCTGTATGTCTTTTATCCATGCCGTCCATCCATTTTCTTAGATCATTTTGGGTCATGAGATCAAAGTGGAAGTATATCCAAAGCTCAAGTGGACCACACCACACAAAACAATGGGAATTGAACAGCCTACTATTGAAAACTTCTTGAGGGCCACAGAAATTTTAGATCAACCTGATATTTTTGTTTTCCCTTCATCCTAATCTATGTGACTCTGTCAACATGGCAAATAAACAGCATCATAGCCTTAGAAAGGTTTCAACAGTAAACGTCTTATCCCAACTATTTTCTCTGGTGTGATTCACTTAAGCTTTGGATGTCGACACAATCCGTGTCCAACTTTCATTGTGAGGGTACCTGATGGAAAAGTTGGTTGCCATGCATGCATACATGATACACCAGGCCACAACTCTCAGAATACAGTGAGTCCCCACTTTTTTAAAGATGGTGGTGAACTATCATAGTAATCTTGTCCTAATAATATCTGGAGGTATGAGGCTTTCTAGCCGTTCATAACGCCCACTTTCCACATGCACTTTTACATTGAGCAGTGGCTGGAAGCTATGTGGGGCCAAATAGATGGGCGTGAGAAATCCACTTTGTTCATCTATTTCTCAAGCTTACAATAGGACAGTAATTAAAAAAAAAAAAATTCAGATAAAACTCATGTGGGCCACACGACAAGAAACAATGGAGATTGAACGCCCAAGATTGGAAACTTTGTAGGCCATAGAAGTTTTAGACAGGATGATATTTGTGAATGCAGTTTATCCCAGTGGTAATAACCTTATGAAGGGTTTGGATGGCATATAAGCATCATGGTCACGCTCCAGAAAGGTTTCAACGGTGAACATTTTCATTCTCACTATTTCCCGTCGTGTGGCCCACCGGAGTGTTAGATCTACCTGATTTTTGGATCCCTGACCTATTGTGAGCTTGAGAAACTGATGGACGGAGTGGATCTCTCATGAGCATCTTTGTGGAAACAGGAAATTTGCGTCCCATATTTGGATGGTGAGTCACCCCCATTTACGGAAATTGTGCAAAACTAACACGAGAGTCATAGCTAAATGTAATAGTCTCCTTCGAGATATCGGGAAAATGGTAGGGACTCGTGAGATATCAGCATTGACGAGAAAATGATATTTTGACAAAATACCACGAGATTTGTGACTGTTGTTGGAGTAGGTTTATGTTGACATCTTCAGATATAAATGCCAATGGCTTTCAACAGAATGATGTGATTTCTTAGCCACAAGAAAAAAAAATCAGCTACTCTCTCAACTATCTAAATGATTGGGACTCCATTGCACACGCGTTATTGGAACCGGCTATCTCATGCTCCCCATGTACGGTGACACAAAAACTATGTCGATTTCGTGATCCTAGCCGTCTGATTAGATGACTTGTGGTTATTTTAATTGGATGGTTAGAAAATGTTAAGATACCAAGGGTTTAATGGCCTAGTTTGAGGTGTTCCATCAATCTTGGGGCTTTTGGTGTATTGGTTAGATAATTACTATCAGAGCTAACACCATATTATGTGTTCAATTTCACAGAAGGGATGACCTAAAATGGCAACCTAGACTAGAGGGAAAGCCAAGTGCATCAACAAAGCTTTAAAAAGGGCTACCTGGAAAAGAGGCCAGAGTAAGTGCTGCTACAAAGTGGGCTGCCATGGATGTCAAATACGGGGAGCATGGGAGAATCCTGTGATCTCAAGCATTTAATAGCTTAGTTTGATATGTTCCATCAACCCTAGGGTTTTTAGTGTATTGGTTAGGTTCTTAACAATTGGTATCAAAGTCCAACGCCATATTATGTGTTCAATTCAAGAAGGGGCGACTTAAAAGGGCAACCTAGACTAGAGTGAAAGCCAAGTGCATCTGCCAAGCTTTAAAAAGGGCTACTTAGAAAAGAGGTTGAGTGAATGCCGCCGCAGAGTCGGCCGCCATGGATGTCAGATACGGAGCATGTTAGAGTGTTGCGATCTCAAGGATATAATAGCCAAATTTGATGTGTTCCATCAGCCCTAGGGCTTTTGGTGTATTGATTAGGTTCTTAACAAATGGTATCAAAGCCAACACCATATTTGTTAGAGAGCCTTCGAACTTGTGCGCGGACTGGGTGCTCAGACCGGTCTGGCCGAATGGCCCAGATGCACAGCAGGGCTGAAGGACGATTTTTTATGTGCCCAGATCAACCGACCGACTGGTTTGCAGAGGGCTCCGACTGGTCTGCAGCGAGGCAGCGTGAACAGGTCTGCGATGTATTTCCTCTAGACTGTTTTTTGTGCAAGGTGCGACCGGTCGACTGCGTACGCGTTTTCTTGTGCAACCATGCGATAGGGCGTAAGAAGTTGCTATTTTCGGTTTGTTGCCTATATAAACGGGTTGTAATAGAGGTTAGCAAGTATCTTAAGGAGTCCAAGGTTTCCTAATTGTATTAGAAAGAGGGGAGAGTGTTTTGTGAGAGAGAGAGCTTGGGTTTTTTCTGTTTTCTTTGCTTGTGGGCTGTCAATCTCTGTAATCTTCTGTTTATCATATTAGATCGCTTTGTGTCGTGGTTTTTTACCCATTGAGGGGTTTTTCCACGTAAATTCAGATTCTCTTATGGTGAATGCTTGTGTGTGGTTTGATTTCATATTGTTTCTTGTTTGATCTCGCATTACTTTGCGTGTTCAGCTTCCGCTTCCACTGTCAGTTTTCCCAACAAGTATTATCAGAGACATCGTTGGGGTGGAGTAAAATTCGAATCTGAGACGAGGAGATGGGATCAAGCACAAGGTTTGAGGTAGAGAAGTTCTCCGGCAAAAAAAAACTTTGAGGAAGGTGAAGGTTGAATCCTTCCTAGTTCAGCAAAGGTTTGATGAAACTCTTGAAAAGCAACCTGAGGCTATGAAAGATAATGAGTGGACGAAGCTCGACAAGAAAGCTAGAACCTTAATTCTATTAAACCTCACGAATGATGTTCTCTATCATTCATGAAGGAGAAGACTGCGGCTAAAACGATGGCGAAGCTAGAAAATGTTTATGCCATGAAGTCTTTAGAGAATCGCATGTACGTGTTGATGCAGTTGTTCACCTTGAGGATGGTTGAGGGAACGGAAGTGGAGGACCACTTGTGCACGTTCAATAGGCTGGTTTGCAAGTTGGTGAAGATCGATGAACCGATGAAGGATGAATATCAAGCATGCATCCTGTTGAATTCCCTTGCACATTCATATGAGTCGTTCAGGGACTGTGTGCACAGGAAGGGAAACCATAAACGTTGATATCGTTATCTCAGCCCTTCAGTCGAAGGCGAAAAGCGGTGACGTGGCTTCCTGTTATTCCTCAAAGGCACTAGTTATGAGGGGAAGATATTCGAAATTGGGATCTAAGGCCAAGGGCAAAGGAAATGCTAAGGTGAAGTACTGGAATTGTGGTCAAGAGGGCCACATGAGAGGGGATTGTCAGAATCCCAGGTTGAAGCAAGAGAAGTATGGAAATTCTTCTAGAGAGGGAGCCAATACTGTAGAGGACGGTGGCGATCTTTATGAAGTTCTGACTGTATCTGGCAATGGATCTCACGGAAGAAAGTGGATCCTAGATTCAAGGGCTTCATGTCACGTTTGTCCTAATCGGAATTTATTCACAACATACATGGAGTATAGTGGTGAATCGGTGTTTGTGGGCGATGACTACGCTCATAAGGTAGTGGGTATTGGTACGATGCGCATCAGGATGTTTGATGGGATCGAACGAGTCCTAGAAGATGTGAAGCATGTCCCCAAGATGAAAATGAAGGTGGTATCTCTTGATGCACTCGAGGCGAAAGAGTGCATGTTTATCAGCTGCGATCGTTGTTGTGAAGTGTTGAAGGGGGCACTTGTGTGTATGAAGGCACGGAGGTGTGGCCGCCTTTGCAAGTTGATTGGGAGCACAATTCACGGTGGAGCCTGTAGGATTGGCAACGAGATCCACGGTTGCTCGTATGTGACAAGTGCCCAAGGGCCACATGAAAAGAGCGAAAAAGGGCGTGAATGTGCAAGGTTAGAGTTGATGATGGCACGAAAAGCGGTGAAGCTATGATTGAAGATGAGATGACGTTGCGAAGTGGTGTTGACTTGACGATTGAAGCCTCGGTGGAGATTGTTGAAGAGCCTTCAAACTTGTGCGCGGACTGGGTGCTCAAACAGGTCGGGCGACCGATCTGGCCGAATGGCCCAGATGCACAGCAGGGCTGAAGGACGATTTTTTGTGTGCCCAGACCGGTCGGCCGACCGGTCTGTAGAGGGCTCCGACCGATCGAGCGACCGGTCTGCTGAAAGGCAGTGTGAACGAGTTTGCGATGTATTTCCTCTGGACTGTTTTTTGTGCAAGGTGCGACCAGTCGACTGCGTACTCGTTTTCTTGCGCAACCACGCGGTAGTGCATAAGAAGTTGCTATTTTCGGTTTGTTACCTATATAAACGAGTTGTAATCGAGGTTAGCAAGTATCCAAAGGAGTCCAAGGTTTCCTGATCGTATTAGGAAAAGGGAAGAGTGTTTTGTGAGAGAGAGAGAGAGAGAGAGAGAGAGAGAGAGAGAGAGAGCTTGGGTTTTCTTTGTTTTCCTTGCTTGTAGGTTGTCAATCTCTGTAATCTTCTGTTTATCATAGTAGTTCGCTTTGTGCCGTAGTTTTTTACCCGTTGAGGGATTTTTCCACATAAATTTGAATTCTCTTGTGGTGAATGCTTGTGTGTGGTTTGATTTCATATTGTTTCTCATTTGATCTGGCATTACTCTGTGTGTTCAGCTTCTGCTTTCGTTGCCGGTTTTCCCAACAATATTATGTGTTCAATTCACAGAAGGGGGGACCTTAAAGGGCGGCCTAAAATAGAGTGAAAGCCAAGTGCATCCACCAAGCTTTAAAAAGGGCTACTTAGAAAAGAGGCCGGAGTGAATGCCGCCACATAGTGGACCGCCATGGACGTCAGATACGGAGCATGGTAGAATGCTACAATCTCAAGGATCTAATAGCCTAGTTTGATGTGTTCCATCAGCCTGGGGGCTTTTGGTGTATTGTTAAGTTCTTAATAGAAAACAACCGACTAATGATAGAAATTTGGCAAAAAGATCTCCAATCCACTAATGGGATGATCATCAGATCTGCTTGATTTTGGTGTCTATCATCTATAATGGGCTCAGGATTTTCGTTTTCCTTTTCTTTTGGGGCCGAACGGAATTATATATATAAATCACCATCATCTTCTTCATCTCATCCTTATCCCTACTAACTATGGTTAGCTACATGAAACCGTTTTGCATTCAACCCTATCAAGGGCCATATTGAATTCCCAGTTAAATCATAGATCACCTAATCTTTTCTAACTAGTACCGCGACCACATCCTTTTGGGCCATTCCTTTCTTTTATACAGACTTCAACTTGAACCAATTTTTCTTAACTAGCATAGTTCATTGTCTCTATTATACATGGCTAAACCATCTAAGTCCACTTGGCCTCGTATAAATATCAATTGTTGAAAGAAAATGAAAACTATTATACATGGCTAAACCACTTGGCCTCGTATAAATATCAACTGTTGAAAGAAAATAAAAACAAAAGGAAATTCCAATCATTCATATTGGGGATTATTTGTAACTATTGTAAGATGCATGTGATAGATTACCTTCCACAAACTGGACAGTTATAAAGATGCATGTTTGAATTTCAATTATCACGATTGGTTCACTCATGCAGAATTGTCAGTAGTAAATGGTATGGATTTTCTTTCAAAAGGTGATGATCTTGATCTAAGTCTGATTTGGGATTATTTGAAGATGGTTTTGATTTGTCTTATTTTTGGCATGGATCAAATATGAAGGGATTTTATTTTTTTTTTTGTTTTGGTTAAACGTAAGGGTTGCCGCTGAGTTGTATATATAAACCATCATATTCAAATCATCAGCGTTATCATCTAAGCCTTATCCGTACTAATTGGGATTAGCTATACAAATTTCGTTATTAAACCTTATCAAGGACCATATCCAATGTAGAGTGGGTCGCAGACACTTTCATGGCACAGATGGACTAGTGAAAGCTCGATCGGAGGCGAAACAATCTGGACCGTTAGAACCTTAAATCAATTATATCTCGCAAATCGAGATGAGTTTTTTGACATATTATATTTGATTTTCGGGTAGGAGGACCTATTTAAGCCAACCAACATGTCAGATTTGAGAGAATCCATCAAATCAACGGTCAAAAGCCTAATTTAGTTTTGTTTTCACTATAAATAATAAGTTTTAGTTCAAGTATAACTCTTGATCCTTTAAGTTATAAAAGCCGTGCTCAATGTAAAAAGGGCTTATAAAAGTTAGGAGAATAACATGGTTGGGCCAAATTGGACACTGGCTAGTTTTGGCCAAAAACTACAAAGTCTAATACGAATAGAGGTCGTAGTAAGTTTACCATTTACAGTAGGTCATTTTTTTAAGGTAGTTTGAGTTAGAGTCTAAGTCTAAAACTTCGTCCTAGGGTTGAGTTCTTTATTTAAAAAGTTGTAACTTCATTTTTTTTACCATGAATCAAGTTATTTTGAATTTATTAGGAGTTATTCCTGCCTTTATTCTTCATGGATTCAACGAAGCTTTGTGAGGAGTTTAGAGAGCTCCAAGAATTCGGAGTAGTTATACCTTGAGGAAGACGGTTATCAACCTCATCATGTCCCTCCTTGCGTCAATATTTTTAGTTAAACCATAAGTGATCAAGTTTTTTCTTACCACCACTACCCATTCTTCTATGCCTTTCCCTCACCCTCATAGGGCCTTCAATTTTAACCCACTCATTTTAACCAGTGCAGTTCTTGGTCTTTGATAAAATTGGTAAAATCATTTATATCTACTTTCCCTCTTTTTATTACCTATTCTTTATCTTCTATGATCTTACCATAAGTTTATTTCTTTTTATTTTCATTTAATTGCAACAGTCGATAACTTGAATAGGTGATGGTCTTAATAGGTGATGATTTTAAACGATAAAACAATTATACAACCATTCATATTTTAGATCATCTCAACCATTCATATTTTAAAAGGTGAATTTGAATCATCTCAACCATTCATATTTTGGATTGTATGTGAATATTTGTGAGGAGCATATGATTGTTATCTTCCACGATCTAGACAATCATCTAGATGCAATTTGAATTTCAATTATAACAGTCATTTCACTCATTCAAATTCTAATTAATGGTGTGTGTCGATAGGTGCATTCAAAAGGTGCTGGTATTATTTAAAGATGGATTGTATTGCAAGTTGGGCTACTCTAAAAATGGATTGGATCTAACCGAGCTAGATTTGGACTGATTGATAGATGGTCCGCCACTTTCAGTTATTCCATTTGGTTTACAAGATGCAAGTTGAGTAGATATCCCACATAATTTTTGTTTCAAAACTGATGAGATTTGTCTTCGAACCCCCTGAATTTCTTGTATTAAAATGGATCAAGTTTGTCTAAGTAGGTTTTGAATGGATTGTGTGTGTGTGTGTGTGTGTGTGTGTGTGTGTGTGTGTTAATTAAAGGAATATGATTTGTCTATATTTTGAATGGATTATATTTATTTATATATCTCGAATGTATTATAATATTTATCAGTGTATGTTGAATGAATCTTGTTATGTGTTGAGTTGATCGAATTTGTCTGTATATGTTGAGTAGATGGATTCATCTGTACGTCGAAAGGATCAAATTCGTCCTTTGTATGTTGAATTAGATTAGATTTGTCAATGTGGAACGAATCGTATAAATCTATGTATGTTGAATGGATTGGATTTGTCTCTTGCAACGTATCAAATTTTTTTATGTATGGTTTACCAGATAAAATTATCTATGTGTGTTAAACAGATGCATCGGTCATGGGGGCTACATTATGGATGGTTCATATCTCTCCTCCCCAACCATCTAACTGTCCAAATCATTTGAATTGGCAGAGATCACTCTCATAGTATTTGACTATTGACATAAGGTTTCTGATGCGATTCTGTCATGGTTTGGTGGTTGAAGTTAACTACGTGATGATTCTGAATCATATATGAAAAATGGAAGAAGTTATCTGAGAATAAAACAGTAGTACTATTTCATGTATAAAAAAAAATTGGGAGGGTATTATATGCCAAAACATCTGAAATATAGGAACCTAACTTAGATCCCTATCGCATGAGACAGGCAGGCCACAGAGAGAGAGAGAGAGAGAGAGAGAGAGAGAGAGAGCTTGGGCCCAACCCTCTAACCTCATATGCTAGCCCAAGCCCGGCATAAAATGGATTAGGCATGAAAGCTGGTCGTGCCAGACCGACCATTTGACAACCCTATTGTCAATGGTTACACAGATATGTGAACTACTATGTACCCAACCTATTTAGCCTGGGTGTGAGGGTGTGTGTCTAGACACAAGCACGTGAGATTAGTTGAGGCAGGGGTAACAGCTTTGTCCGTGAGACCCTGACTGTGGGGCCCACCTCGATGTATGTGTTGTAGATCCACACCATTCATCAGTTTTTCCAGGTCGTTTTAGGGCATGGCCTCAGCAATGAGGAAGATAGAAACCTCAGGTGGACCACACAGTAGGGATTGAATTCCCACCATTAAAAACTTCTTGGGGGCCACAAAAGTTTTGGATCAAGCTTCTATTTGTGTTTTCCCTTCACCAGGCCTTTGTTACCTATCAATGGGTTGGATGGCAAACAAACACTACAGTGGGCACTAGGAAGTTTTTAATGATGGGCATTCAATCACCACTGATTTCCGGTGGTGTGGTCCACCTGAGATTTGGATCTGCTTCATTTTTTTACCATGCCCTAAAATGAGCCGGAAAAAACTTATGAATGGCGTGGATATACAACACATAAATCAATGTGGGCCTCACCCACTAAGCTATTAGGAGAAAGCAAGGCCCTAACAGCATAATGGGTGGGCCCTAACTGTGGGGCCCGCCTTGATGTATGTGTTGTATATCCACGCCGTCCATCCATTTTTATAGCTCATTTTAAGGCATGTTGCCAAAAATGCAACAAATACAATTCTCAAGTGGACCACACCACAGGAAATAGTGGTCATTGTATGCCTCCATTAAAAAAACCTCCTTAGGCACAACTTAATGTTTATTTGCCATCCAACCTGTTGATAAGGTTATACAAACCTGGATGAAGGGAACATATAATATCAGCTTGATCCAAAACTTTTGTAGCCCTAAGAAATTTTTAATGGTGGGCATTCAATGACTACTATGTGCCCTCCTTGAGAATTAGCAACCTGAAAGTTCGACGAGCCATCCTGCCAAATTAGCAAATCCCAGGTGAGAGCCACTTACTCTTTTATTGTCTGGATTAGATAATTAGGTCAGGGAGGACTTAGGCCAGTACATCAGGGGTGCTCGAGCTTAGATCTCTCCCTTCTCTCAGGGGCTTGCCTTGATTCCTTGAACCATCTCAATTAACAGGCTGGACGCAACCACCTTCTGTTTTCACATATATTGAAAAGCAATGATTTTTCTGGTCACTTCATATTGTCAGAAATCCACCCCATCCATCTATTTTTCTAGCCCATTTTATGGTACAAGCCTAAAATTGAGGCAGATCTAAACTAAAAGTGGGCTCCACGATGGCCCCAAGATTTTTCAACAGTGACCGTTCAGCCTCCTTTGCCTCGACAACTAGATTTTGGTATTGCCTCATTTTTTGGCCCATGCTATAAAATGATATGAAAAAACAGATCGATGAGATGGATTTGTCACAAACATTCTGCAGCCTCATAAATGTTTCAACATCAGGTGTTAATCCCCACTGTTTCATTTTCGTTTGGCTCTCTTGAGCTTTGGATCAGCCTAATTTTTTATCTCATTCCCTGAAATGAGGTAGAAAAACAGATGGATGGAATGGATTTATCACAAGCAACATGGTGGGGCCCAACTTCGGTCGAGCAACCCTCCCACGCCTAGCTAGTGTTTGACACTGATTGCCGTGACATTGACTGCCGTGCCAACTTTACTCCAAATGTAACTCGGGGTTATATTGATGTTTTTTGAGAAATCCACTGGTACAACTGCTTTTTCAGTTCATTTGTTGGGTCGTGTCCTAAAATGAGACGTCAAATGTTGACCATGAAAATTGGTCATTTGATGAAGAAGCTTGATCTCCACCGTTGGTAATAATCTCCTTTAAATACATAGGCTAGATCTTTGCTTGGAAATTTTCTAGACCTTGTGAAACATTATCAAAGACAAAAGAGGGGTAGTCGGGGGTCCGGCCGTTAGCCCTCTGATGCCTAAGTCAGTGAGACGTAGGAGATTAAAATAGGCTTTTGGTAGAAAGGTTTTTACCTACCTTAAATAGTAGAAGGATACCTCTATTTATAGGATTATCGAAGATCTGTAGGTAGATCAAAGGATCTCGTCTTACGAGCGTGATCTCCAAATTTCTTAAAATAATCCTTATCATGTATAGATCCAGAAGATCCTTTGGGATAATTCTTATCACACCCAGATTTATCGACTGCCAGCTATTGTTCCCGTACGAAAGTGGCGGTGGTGCGGAGAATGCTCGCTTTGAGGTGAATACTCAGTAATGAGCACTTGGTATTGAGGTAATCGCTCATCACAAAGCACTCGGCACTAATCTTGGCATCCACTAGGTGGAACCTACTTGGCATCTGCTCGGTGGAACCTACTCGGCATCTGCATGATAGAACATACTCGACATCTTGCTTGGCGGAACCTACTCAACAAAAAGTCGATTCATTTTATGCGCCTCGTCCTTTAGCCATCCTCTCACTGGTTGGTATTTTGTGGCATTTGAGTTTTTCATCTTTTGACCAAGAAAGCTTATTTAGTGCCGAGGACTTTACTTGGGCATCATCAGCCATTGGCCTTTGTAGTAAGCTATCTTGGGCTCGTAGATTGGTAGTTAGGCCCGTAGGACTATGAGCTTTCTTACAAGTCTGGGGGTTAGCTCGAAATTATCCATAACATCTAAAGCTCAAATTGGACCCCATAGTGGCCCCAAGATGTCTCTACGGTGGGCGTTTAATCTCATTGTCTCATGTAGTTTTGCCCACTTGAGCTTCGATTATGCCTCCTTTTTGGCCTATTCCCTATAATTAGCTGGAAAAATATATGGACAGTGTGGATTTTTGAAAAAACATTCATGGCCCTATAAATGTATCAACGGTTAGCATTCTATCCCCACTCTTTCCCGTTGGTTTGGCCCACTTCAGCTTTATATCAACTTCATTTTGAGCCTATGACCTAAAATCAGATGGCAAATCCTATGGACAGAGTCCATTTTTCTTTTTTAGGCCATGCTCTAAAATTATGCGTTGCACAGGCTGGGACCTACATTTCCCTGCAATTTATGCAGGATGGGAGTGGATAAGGTGTTAGCCAGGTAACACCTGGTGGGTGTTACCGTTACTATGTGGGGCCCACCTTGATGAACTTTATATATATCCTCACTGTACGTCCGTTTTCCCATATCATTTTAGGATGTTATTCCAAAACTTAAGAAGATCCAAACTTCAGGTGGACCACATCCCTTGAAAATCGTGGTGAATGACCATTAAAAGCTTTTTGTGGGCTACAAAAGTTATGGATCAAGCTGATCTTTATATCTTCCCTTCGTCCAGGTCTGGTTGACCTTATCATCAGGTTGGATGGAAAAGAAACATTCTATTGGACATTACTGTGGGCCCTCCGAAGATTTTACTGGTGGTCGCTCAATCACCATTGTTTCCTGCGATGTGGTCACCTAAGATTTGGATTCGCTTAAGGGGTTGTTTATTCATCACTTTATATGTCAGTAAAATTTTAAAATTAAAATTTGAATGTTTCATATGTTATTTTAGGTGTTTGTTTGACACACTTAAAAATAACTCTTAATTAAAATTAATTATGAAATTAATTTAGAGTGGTGTATGTGTTGAAAGCGATAAGTAATGTAGCCAATAAGTAGCTTTGGGTTAAAAAAAATTCTTAAAATTCAACTTTACCCTTTATGTACATAATCTTATTCAGGATTTGTCTCCATTTTGGTGTGGCAAAGTCCCGTGGGCCCCCCACTATGATGGGTTTGTTATATTCATACCATCCATCCAATTTTCTAGATTATCCGAGGGCATGGCATAAAAATGAGGCATATCCAAAAATCAAGTAAACCAACAACAGGGTCCACCATTGAAACCTTTCTAGGGTCCACCATGATGTTTATTTTCCATCCCACCATAAGGTCACATAGACCTAAATGAAGAGAATACACAAATACCAGCTTGATCCAAAACTTTTGTTGCATTAAGAAGTTGTCAATGGTCGTGTTCAATCCCCACTAATTTCTGTGGTGTAGCTTGCTTGAGCATTGGATCTGTCTTATTTTTTTGCTAATGCCCTGAAATTATTTGAAAAAATGGATGAACCGTTTGGATATAGCAGATACATCATGGTGGGCCATAGAACTTTCCCCAGCCATTCTGCAACACGCTTCACTCGGAATCAAGCAGCTGGAAGACGCCCAGGCGTTTCAACAGCAGGTCTCAGGTTGAGCATTGGTGGGTGCGTTGTGCAACTAACATGGTGGATTCAAGTGGGTGACACGTCATTCCGTCATTCCACTGGGATTAACTGAAAACACAAAAACCTTAACCGGGTAAAAAACTTTGGTGACTATATGAATGTTTCAACTGTAGTTGTTAAATCCCCGCTGTTTCCTCTCACGTAACCCACTTGAGTCTTGCATCCAACGGTTTTACTCGCACGTCCTAAAATGAGCTCATAAAATAGAATCGATCAGGTGGATTTCTCAAAAATCACGTGGGCTTAACCTGGGTTCCCTTCAGGAACTTCCAGCTAACACTACGCCAAAATCGCATTTTTGCGACGAACCAAGTCCGTCGCAAATCAATATTAGCGACGAACTTGGTTCGTCGCATGGGCCGTCGCAGTTTACCATGTGGCAAATTTTAAACGACGGATTATGTTCGTCGCTTTTAAACGACGAATTACGCCCGTCGCTAAATTATGTAAAGCGACGGATATTGGTCCGTCGTACAAAATTTATGGGCGACAGCGTGATTGCATTTATTTAGGAATTTTAGCGACGGTTTTGGTCCGTCGCTAAATTTTCTGAACGCACACCTATTACTTTTGAATTTATTTTTGAATCTATTACACCTGATAGTCATCCAAATTATTTAAAACAAAAAAAAATTAAAACCTAACAAATCATAATTATATCATATATGAAACTTAAGTCCTTACATTTCTAGTGAAAAATAATATTAATATTTGTTACAAATCTACACATTGAAGTGAACCATTCTCCATAGAGTGAGCAACTAGGCTTTATTTTGTTCCCAATATTGAAACCAATCTCTTGACCATACGTGAAGCTAGCCTTCATTTCTAATCTTTCCTTTATAGCTACTTCCACCTCATACGTTAGCAAATCCATCAACTGGCCCACCTGCAAAATCCAGAATATAAAACATAAAGAGTATCAGTATTATAATGTAAGAACAAAAAAGGAAAAACAACAACAAAAGACAATGAAGCACCACCTACTCGTAAGAAATGCTAGGTGACAAGCTTGGTAACTATTATATATGCATGATGAAGCTTCAGTACTGGGATGAAATCGGAAACCTGGAGGCAATTCCATTTGATCCTCTTTAGATAGAGCATTCACAAACAAAGCCAGCAAGCAGAGAAATTTTTAGTCAGCAGAGTGGAAGTAAGAAAGAGCGTGGACTGATCTAAAAATAAAAATAGAAATCCAAAACTGATAAGCATATAAATGTAGTCAGCATCACTGAAACCAATCCACAAGCAAGAGAAACGATAGTTACTTGGATTGGAGGTAACTTGGGTCGAAGTCCTCCATACTTTGTCTTCAGCTCTTCCTCCTATAGAATACAAAACTCCTAAAATGATCTGAATAATTGCTAGAAGAGAAGAAAGAAGAAAAGAAAACGACATCGTAAAGCCTAACATAGCCACCAAAGAAACCGAAAGGCAGTTACCTCTTTCATTTCCTCTAGAGACGCATACTGTTTTCCTGTGTGATCAAATGCCCCTGTTCGAAGAACATATTCAGTGCTTAAGGCGAGAGAGTTAACCCAATGACCATGCCCCTGAAAAGCATACCAATAACCAATAATGAAATCAACAATCAAATGATCTTCAGTTAAAATAAACAATGAAATATGTATGACGATATATAATATTAGAATAAGTCAGACTTATTACCTGAGGAAAAAAAAACATATTGAATAGACTGGCAGTATTATATGGGATGCAAGGTAGAATACGAATGTCATGTTTCAAAAGTTGCAGAAAAGAAATGCATATATGTATGACGATATATAATATTAGAAACTCCAAGGACTGCCTTTTGCTGCACAATACAAACACCCATCTTCCCGACAGATCTCCAACATGCATAACTGCATATAATATAATAAGACAGCCTCGAGGCTACAATTACTGCTTTTATGAAGCAGAACAAATGCCCCACAACCCAAATGACCCATCGCGCCATTCTCACATGCATGAAGAAGATGCATGCACAAGGAACCTACTGTATGGATAACAGTCAAACAAATATCCACCAAACATTTAAAAATCGATGGGATATATCGTGAACACTGGGGAACAACAAGTTCCATAGAAAAGAATCTCATGCAGCATCGAAGGAGGTTGAGCAGAAAACATGGATATGTCCATATATGAATCTGTCCTATATCAGAAAATTCAGGCCAACAATTGTCAAGATTTCAGATTGCTTTTATTCAAGTAGAGTAACTAACAGAGTTCACCCGTGAACATGGATATGTTCAATAGGAGGAAGTCCAATTACCCGCACGCTCCCAAATGGAAAATCAACTTTCCATCACCAAGTACTGGTGTGACTGCAGAATTTCCCAAATTCTACACCATTGATATCAACTGTGCCTTATTCCATAATACAACATGACTCAATCAACTTCTTTGCAGAATTCCCAAACTGCACCATTGAGATCAACTGTGCTTTATTCCATAACACATTACATGACTCAATCAACTTCTTTGCAGAATTCCCAAACTGCGCGCACCATTGAGATCAACTGTCATAATACATTATGTGACTCAATCAACTTCTTTGCATCCACATTACTGGAAAAGACTACTTAGTGACAACCCTAAAAGAAGGGAAAGAAAATTCCACAAGACTCAATCAACTTCTTTGCATCCACATTACTGGAAAAGACTACTTAGTGACAACCCTAAAAGAAGGGAAAGCAAATTCCACAAGAGATCGATTAGCCTCCTCATCTAACACATACAGCCAGCTCAAAACCATTGCTTCAGATCCAGATCATTAGCAAAGTTGGCTAGTGCACAAGCCAATAGAAGGGAAGACCTAGGCTCAAGCCTAGCTCATGTACTGATTTCGGTACCACCTCAGCAGATCATGTAATCCAGAGGAAAAAATTACCACATCACAACCATATGGAAGCAGCATAACGCAGTAGCAATAGATATACATGAGAAATGAATTTTCGTAATTCCACGGCTCTTCAAAGTGAAGACACAGCTTCCCATGGCAAAACATAATGGCTTTACGCCACATCACCCATTGCACCCTATAGTTGCTCTAGTGTTTCTCTTAGACTGATATATTACATGATAAATGCGATATTTCCCAACATTTCTCATGATATTTTCAGATCCCAAGGACATGATCATGGTATGATACCGGTACATAAAACCTTGCAAGTAATCTCAAGGTGAACAAGGCAAAGTCCATAAATCAATCAGTCAATTCATCTAGGCCAAAAGTGTATATAGAACAAGAGCAATTGGTCAGATCCTTTTAACCCCTCCATTTTCTCTTATGCATTTGAGGCCAACATGAAGACTAGACTGGCATGAATTTGAGTTAGGGCACATTCACTACAGAGCCCACCGAATTAATGGCCTAGATCTCTCACACATCGCATGTGCACCAAATTAGCATGTACAGGGTGCTTGCAAGTAACATTCATTAAGAAAACGTACCTCTGGTTGTATAGTTGCACCATTCTAGCTTCCATTTTTTTCTGATCTAACCACAAAACCTCCATTAGCCAACCTGAGCAGAAAGGTGGATATATTGTTGGAACTACTAGACAAGAACAAGAAGGATCCCAATATAATATGATCAGTTACAAATTTTTTCACCTCTCCTTGTATAGAATAGGATAAATTCATGTCACCCCAACCAATGTCCTAGGAATTGGACCCCCTGCACACTTGATGCACCTAAAAGCCAATGGCGCACCAATGCCCTTACCTAGAAGCATAGATAAAAGGTGAATCGAAAACAGGATATGAGCCAAATGTTTATATGTAGTACACTGAAAATAAAGTCACAATATCCACCATGCAACTTAAAAGTGCATACAGAATCCCAACCGGTCAGCCCAGTGTGCTCGATATGTCCCATTTATGTGCATAACCAAACTGATTGTCTTGGATGACTACAAATAGAAGCATCAGCCAGCAGCATTTAAGAAAATCAATTAATTTGATAAGATGAAAGGTTTTGATCTTAGAACAAAAGGAAACAGAGACAACAAGAACCTCTAGAGGTGAAACTGGTGCAACCCAGCCACATAAGCCTGCTCCCCAAATCTTCAAAAGACAATCCCCATTAACTATCAGCTGAAGCCAAGTTCCACCAACAGAGAGGGAACCTTGCTATGGCTACTCACAGGACTTCAAATCTTACTCTCCCTGCAGGTTCCAATGTGTTACTTGCATGAGAGATCCAGGCATGTGTTATGGCCTGTAGGCCAAAAATCAGGCACGGTCTTCACGGGAGCTGCATGTACAACAAAGCTGGACAGTTGGTCCTTTCTGACCGTTCATCCTTTTGCCCAAACTGATGACTGGAGAAGCCTCAATTTTTGGGCCATGGTACATGGAGTGCTTCATAAGATGAAAATCCCATATCTCACACACGTACCACATTGACAAGTGAAGGGGGAGTAGGATTCAAAATCCTACTCTCTTGAATAGACCTTCCATTCTCAGTTATATTTCAAACACTAAAAACAATGAGTACCCGAAATTTCTGGCCCACAAACAATTTTCCAGCAACAAGATGCTTAGTAAGTGGCGCATCCAAAAGGGCATCCAATGAATATCTACACAACAAAATTGCATTAGAGCCTTCAGAATGGCACATTTGTTGCATTGAACATAATAATCTGCATGTTACTCACCAACCATCAGTTAGTTCTATTTTCGCAACATGATTATCTTCAGCTCCACCTCCACTCGAGCCAGTAATCTTCTTGAGATCTTCATATGGTGCCAAAGGACATTCCACTATCTCAACGTCGGAATCAGGGTAAGAGCGAATAGCTTAGATGCATAGAACTACCATTGAAGCAGGTGATGCATCGCCCTCCAAAATTCTCTTAACTGCAGACCTATGACCATGATTTACTTCTCTCTCATACCTTTTATCCAAGAACATCATTGGCTATTGGTGGATGTTTCAGAACCTAATACATCAAAATACAAACTGGGAACACTTAACCAACCTGTATTTTAATTCCTCAAGTACATTGGGCACTGTCAAGAATTTGCCACTAGCATGAGCTGGATAGCCTCTCTCAAAGCATGCAAGTTTCCATACAATCCATTTGTAATGGTTTGCAACCCACCTAAAGAGCAAGAAATCCATGTTAATGGGAGATAACTAAATGAGACAATTCAAAGAAGATCAAGAAATTTATAAGTTGCAATGCTTGGATCCACATAGCACAAACCTATTTATTTTATATTATAAAATAAGTTAATTGGAAAATGCCAAGCCAAATCCCGTTGAAACCTTCCTAGGCCCTACAGTGATGTTTATTTGTCATCCAACCTGTTCATAAGATCACATGGATATGGATGAAGGGAAAACACAAATATCAGCTTGATCCAAAACTTCTGTGTCCTCCGAGAATTTTTCAATGGTAGACATTCAGTTCACACATTTCTTGTGGTGTGATCCACTTTAGATTTTGATATGCTTCATTTTTTGTCACCTTACCTAAAATTTTCTGTTAAGATGGATGGACAGAGTGGATAAAATACGTAAATCACTGTGGGCCCCACAGAGTTTCAGTAGGCAATCCGCTTCCAGAGGGAGGGGGCGTGAATTATGTGTTACCCTAGGAACAGCTTAGTGGGTGTTACCCTCACCGTATGGCCCACATGGATGATATTTTCCATATCCATGCCGACCATCTGTTTCTACAGCCCATTTTAGGATGACGTTCCAAAAATTATGTAGATCCAAATCTCAAGTGGACCATAACACTAGAAATAGTGTGATTGAGTGCCCCACCATTAAAAATTCCAAAGAGCCCATCGTAAGGTTTTTGTAATGTTTATTTGCAATCCAAGCTCTTGATAATGTCAATAAAGTCTTCATGAAGGGAAAATATAAAGATCAGATTGATCCAAAACTTTTGTGGCCCACAAAACATTTTTAATGGTTATACATCACTGTTTCTAGTGTTATGGTCCACCTAAGATTTAGATCTTCTTAGGATTTTGGATCACATCCTAAAATGATATGAAAAAAGAGATAAACGGTGTTGATATATAAAAACTACATCAAGATGGGCCCCACATGGTTAGGGTAACACCCACTAAGTTGTTCGTGGGGTAACACCTAATTCGCACCGCTTAGCTATTGATGCTTGGCTATGGGGTCACTGGCCGGTGCTTTATAGGCCCCACCATGACGTATGTATTTTATCAACGTTGTCTAGCCATTTCTAAAGATCATTTTAGTGCTTGATCCAATAAATGAGCCAAATCTAAATCTCAAGTGGACCACACCACAGGAAAATAGTATTTAGTGAATGTCCACCATTAAAAACCTCATAAGGCCCACTATATTGATTATTTGACATCCAACCTCTTGATTAGGTCATACAGACCTGGATGTAGGTAAAAAACAAATATCAGCTTGTTCCAAAACTTCTGTGGCCCCCAATAAGTTTTTGATAGTGGGTGTTCAATTAACACTGTTTCTTGTGACGTGGTCCACTTGAGATTTGGATCTACCTCAAATTTGGGCTCATACCATAAAATGATCTATGAAAATGTATGGATAGAGTGGATGAAACACATTCATCAGGGTAGGGCCCACAGAGCACCGATCACTAGGCATTGACTGGTGGCAGGGTCACTAGCCAATCCGCATCCGTTTCCCAACGGTATGACCCCAAGTTGATATATTTTATGTATATCTAATCCATCCATATGTTCTTTTATATCATTTTAGGATGCAATAACAAATATTAGAAAGATCAAATTCTCAATGGCTAGATTAGAGTTTGGGCTCCAATGACTATACATTTATTAGGTTTTCACGAGGTCAACAAGTTGCAGCGCAATTTTGACCTAAAAATTTGGCCTAATTTGGAAATCTAATCCATTCACTCTATTATATTCATCAATAACTTTGATTTGACTGGTCACTTGCCCTGATCAAGTTTAAGATGAGAAAGATACTAAATAGATAAAATTAATCAATGATGGGCCATATCTTGTAACCTAACCATTAGATTTGAGTGAAATTTAATCTAAACATCTAAAGTCATTTACTTTTCAATTTGGACCAATCGGATTGTCCAAAATTTATCTAGCTCTAGACAAACTGATTGTGCACATTTAAAGAGTCTTTTATATGGATATGATTCAGGCTTAATTTTGTTTTCAATAATAATTACCACGTTCTAAACATATCTAACCATTCAGATCAAGTTTAGGATGACTTGATCATAGAATTTGATCAATCTCATCATTATAAGTTTTCCTTGCAATTAATTAACATCATTATATTAGGGCCTTCATTTTTTGCACCAATGAACATGTATGTATGCATAAACCAATCTGATAACCAGTTAACTGAATGAGTGTAATTTTTCATTTTCAACTATCCAATAAATGTCCACCAATAAATTTAGCCCACTCATTTCAAATTTCTCGCTTTTACTTAAATCACAATTTTTTTCCAACTTTTTTTTTTCAAAACTGATAAAATCTCTCTTTTTTTTTTTTTTTTTTATCAAATTTCTCAATTTTTTTTTCAAAATACGAAATCTCAATTTTATTTTAAATCTGAAATCTTCATTTCCTTTTCAAATCTAAATTTTTTTCAAACTTTTTTAAACTTATCAAAAATTTATTTTTTTAATCAAACTTATCAATTTTACTCAAACTTCTCAACATTTAAAAAATACTAATTCTTTTTTTTTGAAACACTAATTTCTTTATGCCAATTTCTTTTCCAAAATGTCAATTTTATAAAAATATAATTTCTTTTCAAAAATTAATTTTTTTAAGCTTATCAATTTTATTCAAACGTCTCAATTTTTTTTTTTCAAAATGACCTTTTTTGTCTAAAAATGTTACTTTTTTTTTCTAAAATCCTAATTATTTTTTAAATCACAATTCTTTTTTTTTAATCCGAATTTTTATCAAACATTGTCGATTTCTTTCCAACGTCTCAACCTTTTTTTTCGAAATCACAATTTTTTTGAAACTTGTTAATTTTTATTTTTAAATTAAATTTTTTTTATCAAAATCTCCATTTTTTTACATCACATTTTTTTCTTCAAAATTTCAATTTTATTTCAAACTTCTCTAACTTTTCAAAATGTCAATTTTTTAAAGCTTCTCAGTTTCTTTTCAAATTATCATTTTTTTTAATCAAACTTCTTAATTTTTTCGAAATACAAAATCTTAATTTCTTTATAAAAATTTCAATTTTTTTACAAACTTATCAATTTTATTCGAACTTCTCAACTTTTTTCAAATGGCCATTTTTTTTAAAAAAATCTCAATTTTTTTAATCTTATTATTTTTCTAAATCTCAATTTTACAAAAAAAAAATTTTAATTTATTTTCAAACCTCTCAACTTTTTTTGTTTGAAAATCACAATTTTTTTTTTAAACTTCGCAATTTTCTTTTTCAAAATGTTTAATTTTGTGAAAATTTGAAAAGAAATTTCAAACATATTAATTTTATTCAAATTTCTCAATTTTGTTTTTAAAATCTCTTTACTTTTTCTTTCAAATTACTAAATCTATTATTTTAAATATCAAATTTTTTAATTTTTTTAAAATATCAGTTTTTTTCAGTATCTCATTTTTCTTAAATTTTATTTTATGACGGACCTTATTTGGTGGATTTTTTCAGGCTGGGATTAGCGACGGACCAAATTCGTCGTTAAATAGCGACGGTCTAAGTCCGTCGGAAATTATAAATTTGTGACGGACTATGTTCGTCGGTAAATCCCGCGACGAAATCCCGCGTTAATTTCGCAAAAGCGACGGAATATTTTCAAATACGACGAATAAGGTCCGTCGTTAAACCAAGCAATTTTTGCGACGGTCAATGTTCGTCGCAAAATCCGTCACAAATTTACCTTTTTCACGTAGTGTAAAGACTTTCCCAGGAAATGGGCGTCTGAATCAGGGAGCGTTATGTGTTACTAGGTAAAACGTTAATGGGCATTGCCGGATCGCAGGGCCTACCTTGATGTATGTGCTATATATCCAAGCCATCCATCAGTTTTTCCAGATCATTCTAGGCATGGTCCAAAAAATGAAGAAGATCCAAATCTCAGGTGGACCACACCATAGGCAAAAAAAAGTGGTGATTGAATGCCTACTATTAAAAACTTCCTAGGGCTTAATGTAATTTTAATTGTAGGCATTCAATTACCACATTTTCTTGCGATGGGGACATCTTGAGATTTAGATCTGTCTATTTTTGGGCTCAAGCCCTAAAGTAAGCTGGCAAAATGGTGGGATAGCATGGATACCACAGTTTCTTGATATATGTGTTGTATATCTATGCCGTCCATCAATTTTTACAGCTCGTTTTAGGCCATGGTCCAAAAAATTAAGCAGATCCAAATTTCAAGTGGACCACACCACAGGAAATAGTAGCCATTGAACACTAGCCATTAAAAATCTTACTAAGGCCTAATGTAATGTTAATTTGCCATCCAATCTGTCAAAAAGGTCTAACAGACCAAGTTGGGGAGTTGGGGGGGGCGGATGCATGCCGTCTTGATCCAAAACTTTACTGCAAAAAGTTTTTCATAGTGGGCATTTAATACTTGCTAATTGATCCTGTTGAGATTTGGATTTACTTCAGTTTTAGGACCATGGCATAAAATGAGCTGTAAAAATGGATGGAAGGTGGGCCATATGGTCAGGGTAATACCCATTAACGTGTTACCATTGACCCCTAATCCAATGCAGATTGTTAGCAAAAGCCTTTAACAGGAACTTCCTACTACACGAAGTTAGGTGGCCCCCACTGTGATGTTTGTGAGAAATCCGCCCGGTTGTGGATGTTGGATTGCAAGCAGATTGTGCTCATAGGTGCCTTTTCAAGACTTTTTTAGTGTGTATCTAAGGTGTGGGGGTATTGTATTTGACTTGAAGTTACCACTAGCCAATTACTCAGATTTTCACAGGATGAATATCGGCTTGATCCAAAACTTTTGTGGCCTACAAAAAGTTTTTGTGGTGGGCATTTAATACTTTCCATTTGATCTAGTTGAGATTTGGATTTGCTTCATTTTTAGGACCATGGCATAAAATGAGCTGTAAAAATTAGGGGGTCTTATCGCGCTACATAATCATGGAGATGACTTTTCCTGATAAGAGTCCCAATCTCATTCCTGAGTGCAATGTAGTTCTCTGTGTCATGGCCATGATCCCGATGGAATCGGTAGTATTTTCTTTTGTTCCTCTTCTCGGGGTTAGTTCTCATCTTGGGCGGCCACTTTATGTATTTTTTTATCCTTGATGTGCATGAACACCTTTTCTTGCGTAGTATTTAGAGGGGTATAATCTGAGTACCAGCCCTCAGAGGGACCTATCCTCCTCGAGGATCGGTCTCGCCAATCCTCCTTTTTCTTCTTCTTATCTGAGGATGAGGCCTCCTCAGTCTTCTTTTTCTTGTTGCTTGATCCAGCTTCAAACTCTCGCCTGGCCTTCTCCAACTCCTCAGCATTGATGTATTTTTTAGCCTTGGCTTGGAGTTCTGCCATTATCCTTAGAGTGGATTTTTCGAGGGCGAATTGGAATTCCTTGTTCTTGACTCATCTGAGAAGGGAAGTCGGGCCTATCTCATCCATGTAACCCTTGGTTTACTCAAACTCGGATGTGAAATGGACCATGTAGTCCTTTAAAGATTCGTCTGACTTCTGTTTAATCGTGGCCAGTTGGGCCGCTGGCTTCTTCATCTTCCTACTTCCCAAAAACTGTGACGCAAACAATGTGCACAGTTGAGAGAATGAATTAATCGAATGCGGTTTGAGATTTTTGAACCATGTTCAAGCTGCATCTTTGAGGGTGAGAGAGGATACTCGACACATGATCTCTTGGTTGACACCCTTAAGCTCCATGTGAGATTTGAAGGTCTCAATGTGCTCCATGGGGTCTCTCGACCTAGAATAATAAGGGATATTGGGCATCCGAAACTTTTTGGGTCGTGGTGCCTCCATGATTTATTAGGTGAATAGT
This sequence comes from Liriodendron chinense, assembly GCA_003013855.2. Taxonomy (NCBI): domain Eukaryota; kingdom Viridiplantae; phylum Streptophyta; class Magnoliopsida; order Magnoliales; family Magnoliaceae; genus Liriodendron; species Liriodendron chinense. The sequence continues at coordinate 823,391 of ML058489.1, read as the reverse complement.
GGTTCCATTTGTTCCACCATTGCATGTACCATCATAGGCGCGTTGTATTGATATCGTTGTTCCATATTAGAAAACTTGTCTTTAAGCTTTTTATGCCTTCCTCTCGTGTTAATGTATGAGTAGCGTTAGAGGCTTCAGTAGCTTTACCTTGACATTGACATCTAGCATCAAGCGTATGGCATAGATCTCCTGCGAGGAGGTTCCCTCTGTTAATTAGTGCACTTTTTGTGGCATATTAGTGCACCTTATTTGTCAATCACATGTTTCTATGTGTTATAATGTCGGTTGAACCTTGGCAAGCTGAAGACCAAAGATTCAAGTGGACAAGCATCATCAAGGAAGAAAAATAGGTAAAAGAGAAGCCTTAGTGACCCTAACCCTTTGAACCAAAACACCCAAAACCTCTAGATGACTTGGACCAACTAGGAAAACCCTTAGTCATCTTCGTTAATCTTAGAACACTTAGAAAGACATGATAAGTTAGGCTAATAAAAGAGGTGGAAGCTACTGTAAATAATCTAGCACAGACGGCAGTTTTTTATTGCACTTCAATGCCATAGAAATACGTTTCGATTAGTCTTCGATGTCATCAAAAATCAATTCGAGCTATTGAACATATATCCAGCAAAATGTAAACTCTTTGGATAAGTTTGACCCCATCGAACAGCCTTTCGACCTCATCGAAGTGACTTTTCGATGCCATCGAAACAATGTTCCATGTCATTAAACCAGATGTCTAGCAACTTCAGAAATTCTCTAGACAGTTTTTTATCCCATCGAAATAGGGTTCCGATCCCATCGAAAGAACTTCGATGCCATCAAAATAGTGTTCGATGTCATCGAAGAATCGTGAATTTGCCCATTTTTTTACCATTGGAGATTTATCTATAAAAGTGGAGGAGTTCATTTTTGGGCAAAAGAGAGGGATTTTGAGGATTTAGAAGCCACCATTGTTAAAAATCATTAAGAGCTCTAATCTTAACCATTTGCAAGTCATTCTCCTTATCATTCATCACAAGCATGAAGCATTCGAAGCTCAAATAAGAATGATTTTGTCCTCTCTTAATCTCTAGGAGTTTAAGCACCTTAACCATAGGTTGATCGTTTGTCTAAACATACCCTGGATATTTTTTAGGTGATTCTCCAACTTACAACCCAATCCCATCATTAGGTTGTAGAGAATCCACCATCTCCTCACCTTGGGCATCTTAAAGAAGCATCAAATGTAAGGTAGTTGATCTTGGAGATGGAGCATTGACAACGCATTGACATCAACGATCAGGGGAGTACAACAGACAACTGATTGAAGCACGGGAGAGCAGAGATCAAGCGACCCGAAGTAGTGCATCAACGGGGCTCAATTCCAACAAGTAAGGTTGTCAATTGTAGAATCCAACATGTTCTTTCCTCGTGGAGGATTGAGTATGAGAGTTTGAATTACCAAACTCGATAGGTTCGGTTGTAGGACCTAAGCTCTTGTGAGAGGGCTTAACCAACTCTCCTATGTGGAGCCTCCGGCGGGAGTATACATGTGTTGTAAAGGTTGGAAGGAACCTTATTAAACTCTTTGGTTAGGTGGAACCATTAAATATCTTCATAGGTTGAGAAGAACCTTGTCAAACTCCTTGGTTGGGTGGAACCATTAAACTACCTCGGTAGGGTGGAACCAATTTAAAACACCTAAGTTGGGAGGAACCTAATTTAAACTTGTTAGTGCACTTTTCTATGGCATACTAGTGCACCTTGTTTGTCAATCACTTACGTCAGTGAGTCCAGTGTCGGTTGAGCCCAATGAAGACGAAGACCGAAGACTCAAGACAGACCGGCTGCATCAAGGAAGAAGAATCAGGTAAAAGTGATGCCTTGATGCCTTAACCTTGACCAATACTCAACCCCTTACCTCTTTGATGACCTTGACCATCTTAGGAAAACTCTTAGTCATCATAGAGTGGCCCCTAGGTGTCCCAAATGATCACCTATACCTTGGCTTTTGTAGTGGGTTGAAGGAGAGACGGGTCAGCAAAATTACAAGCTGAACCTAGGCCTGTCCGACCGGTCACGACCGGTCGGCTGGACTGGTCCGACCGGTCAAGACCGATCAGACTGGCTTCCAGTTGCAACAGCAAGCTGCTGTGTTATGCAGGCTAAGGACCGACCGGTCGTGACCGGTCGGCTGGGCTGGTCCGACCGGTCACGACCGGTCGGACAGTCTTCCCTCCAAGATAGCAAGCAAACTGTCTTCAGAAATGGCCTGTGGCTGACCGGTCTTGACCCTGGACGACCGGTCGGCACTAGCCGTTTTTGCCCGTTTTTAGACCGTTGGAGCACATTTTTCCTATATAAGGAGGTCGGTTTTGGGGCATTTAAGAGAGGGTTTTTTAAGAGCCCATTACCCACACCTTGTGCACATCTTTTGGGGCCTCAAAGAGGAAGGGTTTCAAGTCATATCCCTTGTGTTTAAACACAAGTGTGGGCATTCAATTGCAATCTAGAGATGACTTGATTCCTCTCTCAAATCTAGAGGTGAGACACTATTCCATATAGGCATATCCCTTGTCCAAGACCTCTAGAAGACCCTCTAGGTGAATCTCCTAGTTAGATCAAGCCACATATCACATGTAGGAGATTCAACCATCCTCCTATCACCTTGGGCATCTCAAAAGGCATCACATGCAAGGTGTTTGATCGAGTGTAGCTGAGGCATTGGCGACGCAACGGCGACACGATCGTGGGAGCAAGGGAAGCTGATTGAAGCACGGGAGAGAGGAGATCAAGTAACCCAAACCGGCGCTAAATAAGGGGCTCATCCGACAAGTAGGTTGTCTTTATTGAGAGTCCATTTAGAGTTTGTTTGTCAAGCTCGATCTAGGGACGTTAGCCGTTCCTTGGCCCGTTCGCCGGGCCTAAACTAAGTCTCCAAGGGGGAGCTTCCGTCACGGGAGTGAACGTGAGTCGGGTTGAGAGTTAGCCTATGTCCAAAACTCCGTTTGGGTTGAGAGTTAGCCATTTGTCCAAAATTTCGGTTATGGTTGAGAGGTGAACCGGTAAAACCTCCGTGTAAAGGTTGAGAGGTGAACCTCATTTAAAACCTCCGATAGTGAATGCCGGTGTGCTCAAAGGTGTTGAGTACTTGAACCGGGAGTGAAGTAGACAAGTAGTCGAACCACTATACATGCTTGTGTTTGTGATTGATTTGAGCACATTGATATCTTAACATTGTTAGTTTAATTGTCTAATTATGAATGCTTGATAGGAATGTATCCTAGGCACTTATTAGGCACATCCACACACAAGATGTACTTTCACTAGTTGTCTAGACTTGAGCTCATTGATCCACTCTCATAAGTCTACATAGGTTGCATAGGTTAGGAGCTTGATTAGTTAAATCTTTTGATTACCTTTGCATGCTTTAGACTAGGTTGTTTATTGCTTTATCATATGCTAGTCTTGTGATTGGACCCACTTAGGCTTGGAAGCCAAAGTGTTCTTGCTTTTATAGTTTGATTTGTTGAATTATATAAGTAGGCGAAAAGAATTTCAAAAAAGGTCCTAATCACCCCCTCTATAGGTTTAGCCACAATTCTAGTTGCTCTTACGCTTCCGCATATGCATAGGGTGTCATGTTAGACCACCCGACGTACTTTCAAAACTCCCTAGTAAAATTTGGTGTGCTCCAGGGGTAAGTACTTAAACTGGGAGTGGAGTAAACACGTAGTTGAACCACTATACATGCTTGTGTTTGTGATATATTTGAGTACATTGTTATCTTAGCATTGTATGCTTAATTACTTAATTATGAATGCTTGATCGGAATGTATGTTGGGCACTAAATAGGCACATTCACACACAAAATGTGTTTTCACTAATTAGTGTAGACTTGAGCTTATATAATCCATTCTCATATAGTCTACATAGGTTGCATAGATTAGCTGCTTAATTAGTTATATCATTTGTTAATCTATGCATATTAAACTAGGTTGCTTATGTGTAATCAATTACTGGTTTATGTGATTGGACCCACTTAGGCTAGTAAGTCGGAGTGTTCTTTCTTACTTAGCTTAAATTGTAGAATAATTTAAGTAGGTGAAAAGAATTTCAAAAAGGTCCTAATCCCCCCCCTTCAATAGGACTTAGTCATAATTATAGTTGCTCCACCAAGCTTCTACGCATAGCATAGGGTATCGTGTTAGATGATCTAACACAATTTCACCCTCCTTATTGAACAAGGGATGGGACAGGTGGTCCAGCTTATCTCGCAGCCGGGTGATTCTGTCTCTGCTGCTCTTGAGGCTGGTGTGAGTGCACGGAGATCACTGATTCGTTAGGTTGCACGGGAACCGTCAGGGGAGCCCATTATCCCATCATTCTAACGAATTGGGTCACATCAGCCCAAAGTGCTAACATGTTATCTTTCAGAAAACAAATTCTGACAGCATCGTTTTTAGGAACTGGAAGTGTTGGAGGAGGAGGTGGAAGTTATCGCGAAGCCTATTCCTGCAGGGCCTGCTCTTACGGGCCCTGTTTCGCCTCAGTGGGAGGATTATCCTCCGTCGGAGGTTACGGCACCACGGGAGCTGATGCAGTGGTGGTGGATACACCATTCACTCATTTGAGCCTGGGGGCCACTGAGAAGATGGAAAATGTATCGAACGATGAAGGAAATGATAAGCAAAACGCTATAACGTTCCCACAGACGACATTAATCTGTTAACGTCCGAAACTAGATGATAGATGATGATTAAGGATTAATGGTAGATCTTTGTCGTTCAATGAGGACACGACGATGGACAATGCTGATTGGGCAACTTACAACCATAAGGGAAGATCGTGAGGGGGTGTCGGTTTTGTTGGCGAAGGACCCTCTGATGCTTAAGTTAGTAAAGGAGATGATTGAGCAGTAAGCACTCTAGTTATGTATGGGATTGTGTATTGTGTACCTTGAGGTGATGCGGAGGTGTCCTTTTATAAGTGATGATTCACAATTGATGGTAGTGGATTCGTAAATCCCATCTAGGATACATTTCCAGATTAGGAGAGACTAATGCTTATCACGTCCGGATCTCACATATCCTAGTGTTAATCGCTATCTTCGTATGGCAGGTGTGGTAAGTGGTTAGATCCGAGGATGTCTGGTGGGGATAGCACTCGACATCCTTAGTTAAGTTGTCAGGATAGAATGACTATTATATGGCGAGCGTCAGTACCCTGAGGCTGAGGCCTTAGTTCCATGTCCGTCACCTGAGGTTGAAGCCAAGGCCTCAGGCCCTTTCCACTATCCAAGGTTAAAGTCGAGTCTTCAGGACTTTGTTTGTTATCTGAGGCTGAGGCGAGGTCCTCATAACTATATTCATGGCTACAGTTAAGTATGAGAACTCTATACCTTGACAAGCTTGGATCCTTCTCTAACATGTGTGATGAGTTGGCCTTTGTGGGCCACATATCAACAATTGCGCATCTTCTCGGCCATGATCAGGTACATTGTCGAATTTACCCATAACAACCTACGCTATCCTAACTGAACATAATTAATTGAATATAGGCCTTCGTTAACACATGTGGCATCATGTTTGCTTGAGTAAAAACAAGTTCAAGTCCATCCAAACCATCATTTTATGGGCCTTACTTGAATTGTTTATGCCTCTCAACAATCACATTGACTACATCATTTTAATTGTTCCACTGTGGTGGTACAATGGATGGTTGAGATTCTTTATAATGAAAAAGATCAAGCATCACTTTGTACCTTCCATTATATGGCCCCACATTGCGTTGCATGTGCACTCAAGAATCACTTTGATTGGATCATCTTAACCATCTAATCAATGGTTAGGAAAATGGACAATCTTAATCAATTGTAGGAAAAAAGGCTTACTCATTGAACTAAAACTTCCATAATTTGAACTCCACTCTTGATTGTATTTGCCTATCAAGAATCGCATTGATTAAATTGTACTAACCACCTAATTAATTACCAAGATAAATTCCTCATCCATCCACCATCTCCACACTTGCATGCTACAATAGATTCCATACCAGCTCAGTACTCGAAGGTTCTACTGGACATGTACATGACCACATTTTGTGGGCCCCATCGGCCGATTTCTCATTTAAATGATCCTGGATTGTCCAAAACCATAAATGCCTATGTGGCCTCTCTTATAATAATTCTAACATTTTGATGTAGAATGAGAACCCCATAATGAAAGACGAGGATCGAGCAACTTTCTATCACACATGAACTGGAAAAAGATTAAGGAAGAGTCGACAAAAATCGACAATTTTCATTATGGAATGGGCCAAAAGAAGGTGAATCATGAATCAATCATTATTTTTTTATCTAGGTATCGTTACAGGATGCACAACCTATGAAATTGGACCTAAACAAGCCATTTGGGTCCAACCATGCGTCAGTCCGTTTCGCAAGAAAACGGGCGGTTACAGCTCAAAAATGAAATTTTAGGAAAATTTGATAGTTTTAGTAATTCTGATTTTTGTGGTATTTTCTTATTTTTAAAGTTTTGTTTATTTAGAAGTTTTCACTTTTTCTTAATAATAAGTTTTAGAAATGCTCTACTTAGTAATAGTCCTTAATTAGGAGTTTACTACTTTTAGTAACTTTCTATTTTGGAAAACTTATTATTTTTAGTAAATACAAATTAGGGTTTGTTTAGAGTTATATAAGGTTGTTAAATTTATTTTTCATAATTATTCATCATATTATTAATAAAATTTCATACTTTTATCTTTTCTCATCTTGTGGATTCAAGATTTTCCCTCATGGATTCGAAGAAGCTCTGTTGAGGAGTCAAGAGAGCCTTATGGATTCGAGGTGGTTATCCTTGAGGAAGACAATGATCGACCTCACCACGTCCCTTGCTGTGTCACATTTGGACCATCCATCGCGTGGACTACAATTCTGATTACATGCTCTCCTCAAAAATCAATTTGATTGGACCATCTTATAAAAAAAATGCATTATATTGTTGGCGGGAAAATGGGTTGAATCCTCAATTTGGACTATCATCATTTGGACCTCACTGGATCATCCATCATGCAGCCATGTTGGCTTCAAAATTTCTAAGAGATTTAAAGCTTTCAACGGTGCAAGAATATGAAAACACAAACCCTTTTTATTGAGTGCTTGAATGTAGATTACAAGGATTTTTTTTTTCATAGAGTGCATATAGGTGAGTTGTGGGCTCAAAAAGTTGAGTTTCACTTTTTGAAATTTTCAAAATATGGAAGCATAAGCTTTTGGAATCTAGTTTCTAATAACATGCCATTGATTCTCCTGTCTAAATATAGCTGAGTTTCATGAACAAGAAAATATAGATGGCTGATATTATACCTTTTTCGACCACGTGTCCTTGATGGTATAAAATTGGTGCACCTAAAAATATAGATGGTTGATATTATAGCTTTTGGACCGCGTATCCTTGATGGTATAAAATTGGTGCACCTCCTCGAGATAATGAGGTTTAGCACAATTTATTCCCAATAAAAGAATAGAACCTAAGTTACCTAATCTCTACACTAAAAGGGTGTTGAAGAACACTGGAAGAATGAGAGATGTTGATTAAGTGAGCCATAATCCTTTTCCACTCTTATGTGTTTGAGTCTTTTTCTTCCTCTGAAGGTTGGGACATCCAAGCTTATGTGGGAGGATTTTTTTTCTCTCTATGATTCCATTTCGTTTAGGAATAAGATAATTATATATATATATATATATATATATATATATATATATATATATATATATAGAGAGAGAGAGAGAGAGAGAGAGAGAGAGAGAGAGAATGATCACCTGCGCACCAGTGCGCATTTAGTTATTTGCGCACCATGGTGTCTGGTGTTGCTTGGAAACTTCTCTCTCCCACTAGATGTTAACGTCACCTAACTATGTGGGCCCCAACATAATGTATGTGTTATATCTGTACCATTCATCCATTTTGTGAGATCATTTTAGATTGTGGGCCTAAAAGTGTGGCAGATCTAAAGCTCAAGTGGACCATACCACAGAAAGCAGTGGGTACAATGACAACTACCATTGAAACCTTTCCAGGGTTCGCCATATGTTTATTTGCCATCAAACCTGTTCAAAAGGTCAAAAAGACCTAAATAATGGAAAACCATAAATATTAGTTTTATCAATAACTTCTGCGAACCCCAAAAGGTTTTGGATGGTAGGCATTCAATCCCCACTGTTTCCTGTGCCCACTTGAGCATTTGAACGGCCTATTTTTTAGCTCATCACCTAGAATGATTTTTCAAAATGAATGGATGACATGGATAAACCACACACATCATGGTGGGCCCCACAAAGCCCTCAATACCATCCGCCTCTAACTAGGTCCAGGTGGGGCTATTACTCAATCCAGCCTGCTTCCTTCTCCCCAAACCCAGAACCCAAACAATGCAGCCTTTATGTTGGGCCAACCTTGATGTATGTATTCTATATTCATGCCATCCATCTATTTTTCTAAATCATTTTAAGGCATGAATAAAAAAATAAAGAAGATCCAAATTTCAGGTAAACCATATTCTAGGAAACATTGGTGATTGAACACCGACCATTAAAAACTTCTCAAGGCCCACTATAAGATTTTTGTACTTTTTATTTGCCATCCAACCTGTTGATAACCTCAAATAAACCTGGATGAAGGGGTAAAATAAATGTTAGCTTAACCCAAAACTTTTGGGTCCCATTATTGATTCATCACCATTGTTTCATAATGTCTGGTCCACCTGAGAATTGGATCTTCTTCATCTTTGGGCTCATACTATAAAATGATCCGCTAAAAGGATGAACGGCATAGATATAGAATACATATAACATGGTGGGCCCCACTGTAAGGGATGCACTGACTTGGGGAGCCGAGCCGCAACCCGGCCATCCCACTCGTACGGGATTCCATGGGAGGGTGTTTTACAATACGGAGGGAAGCTATGTGTTGCCCACCGTTATGATTGTGAGAAGTCCACATTATCTGTCCATTTTCACATGAGCCCAAAATTAAGGTAGATCCAAAATTCATGACGGGAAACAATGTTTTACTACTAGGATTGAACGTCCATTTTTAAAATATTCATAGGGCCATGGAAGTTATTTTATCAGGCTAATATTTCTGTGTTTTTAGATCACTGGTATGGATGGCATATACACATCATAATGAACACGGGGGAGGTTTCAACTGTAGGCATTTCCCTACCCACTTTATTATGTTGAATGGCCCACTTGAATTTTGGATCTGCCTCAATTTTTTAATTCATTGGCTAACATTGTAACGCCCCGAATTTTCGACTCTCGTGGACAACACGATCTGTCGAGTTTCGGGTGTTAACTCCTGTGTGTTAACATCATAATTCTATACACACATACTGTACATATATACATTCATGGCGTTCAAGCAAAATGATGGAAAATAAATATCTTATTCCATAATTTTCTACTCTAAGTTCAAAAACAAACATAAAACATGCCTAACAAAATGTTCATTTAAATGTCTCCATAAAAGGAAACTTATTTCAAATTCAAATAATTAACTTTTCTCTACTAAAGCAATAAATAGATCATCCTCAATCTACGTGGGCTTCTTCATCCGCCATTTGTTGCCACGACCCTTCATATTCGTCACCTTACAAATCAGGCTCACATAATGGATCGTCACCTGCAATGTCTGGTGGTGTTTTAAACAAAACACCGTCCCAGAAGGACGTGAGTTGCTCGCGATCAACTCAGTAAGGATCACTAATTAAGACTATTATAATAATATCCAACAATGCATATATCATACAAAACACGCAAAAAGAAATATCTTGATTAATGCTATGCATGAAATTGCATGCTCTGGTTCAGGCACCCTGACCAATGAGACGGGATCACTCCACTCTTCTCACCAATCACTAGCAACCAGAGGTTTTAGTTAGGACGGGATCACTCCACTCTTCCCATACACCAAAAACAATTAGTGAAACGGGCCCATGCACACTTTCACTGGCAACCGATGTATGCATGATTTAGTTTCACATTAGTTAAGTAGCTTATCATCCAGCAGTTTTAGAGATGTTCTTATCCTAAGGTCGCTCTACACCCCATCCATGGTCTGTCATGACGTAGAATAGCTGTTTCCTCTCGATAGGGGCCAACCACGAAAAGGCGTACACATCTTAGTCAAGATGAGACACATGGCACCCAAAACATTTGTATCTGACTCAAGAGTCCATTATTTACTCATTCACATAATGCTTGGCACTTCGTTAACATTATGACCATGGTCTTGCCAAAATACACCTCATGGGTTTCTTACGAATCCATCAATTTCTATATATACAGTTATACTATTCATGGGGTAAGGGCTTCCCTTAGGACGACATCCATACATACAACTATCCTCATACATAAATCATAGTCTCAATCTTTTACATGTGAACAACATGTTGAAATATGAAGCAAACATAATCTCATATACACATGTGAATAAGCATTTTGAAGCATGTTGCATACATATTCTCATATACACATACAAATAAATCATCATTTTTCTTTAACCCTCAGATCTGACATATCATCTATATAAAATGAAATTCCAACAATTAATATAAAATATATTCATCAAAACATGATTTCATAAAGGATATATTCACAATCATTCATGTTTAAGTACATACCACAAATCACAACGTTAAGACACTAATTCAACCTATCATGCGATATTGCTATAAATGGGCTTAAAAAGAAATCCTTATCCGTAGAATTTGAATGATATGATTCATAAATAATGTGCACCTCCTCTAGGTCCTAAACCTATTGTAATCGTGGAAAATAAGCAAATCAGGAATAATTTCAACATGGTATACAATATTATGGACATCTACAGTTGGGTTCACCATAAGGTTTAAATGTAGGCTATCTATATGGGACGATATCAAAGAAGATGGGGCCTACCTCTTAGAATTTCGGGTGCCGGCTGAGTCGACTTGGTTTGGCTCGGTTCGACCCGATTTGGCTCGAGATTCCTTCTCCTTTCTCTTTCCTTTCTCTTTCTTCTCCTTTCCTCCTCCTTCTCCTTCCCTGGACAGAGTCCAGCAACAGCCGTCCAGCGACGACTGACCGGCAGCAACCGTCCAGTGGCATCCGGCCTCCTCTCTCTCTCTCTCTCTCTCTCTCTCTCTCTCTCTCTCTCTCTCTCTCTCTCTCTCCTCACGGCCTCTCTTTCTCTCTCTCCTCACGGCCTCTCTTTCTCTCTCTCTCTGACGGCTTCTCTCTCTCTCTCTCTGTCATGGAGACTGTGGAGAAGAAAAATAGGTTTTATACAATTCGGATTAGGGTTCGGAGGAAGCTTCTAGGTTCCGGTTCCGTATTTCACAAAGAAACAACTACGGGAAGCTCGGATCTCTCTACACACAAGTCCCTTACGCATGAGGACCGTCCATAGTGAAGGGAGGGTCCACAAGAAGGTTTGGGTGAAGTATGAACGGCCCATGCAAGGCTGAGGTCCAGATCTTTGTGATTCTTTGATTTGGACGGTGGTTAGGAGCGGCCTGTACAAGTGACGATTGACGAAGATTTTCAAGGGGACTGGGTTTTGCTCGGCCGCAAGTTGAATGGACGGAGTGGATTTAGCCGTGGGGTCCACTAGAGGACCAGCGTGGAGGCTTCAAACGGACAGCGACGTCCGCTTGTTACAGAGAATCATGAAGAAGAAGAAGTCTTCTTTTAAAAAAAAATGGTTCTTATATCGTGCAACGCACGTACACGGCCATTTATGGCTGCCCTCACAAGCAGGGGTCCACTTCAAGTGGATTGGGATTCTTTGATCCGTCCAACATGTCACAATCATCATTTTAACCACTGAAAACAAAAATGAGGCAGATCCGAGTTAAGGTGGGCCACTTATGATCAAATTTCTGATTAGGGCATTTGTACAATGATCAGGGATCTGATTTTCGACATGTACCATTAATTTGTGTTAAATAGGCCATACACTAAGTTTAGGGTCAAAATGATTGTGGGAAATGGGTTATTTAAATGGTGGGGTTTTAATAGTGGCATAAAAAAATACGAGAAAAAAATACGGGAAAATACGAGGTGTTACAAACATGATCGGGCCAAATGGATGGACCGGGTGGATTTCTCACAAACATCACATGGGCCCTACCCAACTTCCGTGGCAGGATGTTATTGGGAAATGCTTTGATTGGCAATCTGCCTGCGGAAGCTGATTGCATGGTATGCCATACACCATATATGTCAATGGTTTGTTAACAGTCACCTAGTTCTATGGGACCTACTGTAATCTATGTGTTGTATCCACATCATCCATCTATTTGACAAGAATCTTTTAGGTATGGCCTAAGAATAAGGAAGATTAAAAACTTATGTGGACCACACCATAGAAAGAGGGGGCAATTAATTGCCTACCATTGAAAGCTTGTTGGGGCCTTTAGAAGTTCTGGAAGAAGTTGGTAGTTGTGTTTTCCACTCATCCAAGTCCGTGGAACCTTTTGAACAGGTTCGATGGCAAATAAACATCAAGGTGGGCCCTAAAAAGGTTTCAATAGTAGGTATCATTGTCCCCACTGCTTTTTGTGGTATGGTCCACTTGAGCTTTAGATCTGCCACACTTTTGGGCCCATGATTTAAAATGATCTCGCACGATGGATAAACGGTGTGGATATAACACAAACATTATGTTGGGGCCATGTATAGTTAGGTGACGTCAACATCGTGAGAGAAAGAAAGGAGGTAGGTTTCCAAACGAGCGACAGACACCTTGGTGTGCAAATAACTAAATGGGCACTGGTGCGCAGGTGATCATTCCTATATATATATATATATATATATATATATATATATATATATATATATATAAGTTTTTACTTTTTCTTAATAATGAGTTTTAGAAATGCTCTACTTAGTAATAGTCTTTAATTAGGAGTTTACTATTTTTAGTAACTTTCTATTTAGGAAAACTTATTATTTTTAGTAAATGCAAATTAGGGTTTGTTTAGAGTTATATAAGGTTGTTAAATTTATTTTTCATAATTATTCATCATATTATTAATAAAATTTCATACTTTTGTCTTTTTCTTATCTTGTGGATTCAAGATTTTCCCTCATGGATTCGAGGAAGCTCTATGGAGGAGTCAAGAGAGCCTTGTGGATTCAAGGTGGTTATCCTTGAGGAAGACAGTGATCGACCTCACCACGTTCCCTCCCTGTGTCACATTTGGACCATCCATCGCGTGGACTACAATTCTAATTACATGCTCTCCTCATAAATCAATTTGATTGGACCTTCTTATAGACAAATGCATTTCTATATTGTTGGCGGGAAAACAGGTTGAATCCTCAATTTGGACCATCATAATGTGGACCCCACTGAATCATCCATCATGCAGCCCTGTTAGCTTCAAAATTTCCAAGAGATTTAAAGCTTTCAACGATGCAAGAATATGAAAACACAAACCCTTTTATTGAGTGCTTGAATGTAGATTACAAGGGTTTTTTTTTTCATAGAGTGCATATAGGTGAGTTGTGGGCTCAAAAAAGTTGAGTTTCACTTTTTGAAATTTTCAAAATATGGAAGCATAAGCTTTTGGAATCTAGTTTCTAATAACATGCCATTGATTCTCCTAGTCTAAATATAGCTGAGTTTCATGAACAAGAAAATATAGATGGCTGATATTATACCTTTTTCGACCACGTGTCCTTGATGGTATAAAATTGGTGCACCTGAAAATATAGATGGTTGATATTATAGCTTTTGGACCGCGTATCCTTGATGATATAAAATTGGTGCACCTCCTCGAGATAATGAGGTTTAGCACAATTTATTCCTAATAAAAGAATAGAACCTAAGTTACCTAATCTCTACACTAAAAGGGTGTTGAAGAACACTGGAAGAATGAGAGATGTTGATTAAGTGAGCCATAATCCTTTTCCACTCTTATGTGTTTGAGTCTTTTTCTTCCTCTGAAGGTTGGGACATCCAAGCTTATGTGGGAGGATTTTTTTTCTCTCTACGATTCCATCTCGTTTAGGAATAAGATAATTATATATATATATATATATATATATATATATATATATATATATATATATATATATATATATATATATATAAGTTTTTACTTTTTCTTAATAATGAGTTTTAGAAATGCTCTACTTAGTAATAGTCTTTAATTAGGAGTTTATGATTTTTAGTAACTTTCTATTTAGGAAAACTTATTATTTTTAGTAAATACAAATTAGGGTTTGTTTAGAGTTATATAAGGTTGTTAAATTTATTTTTCATAATTATTCATCATATTATTAATAAAATTTCATACTTTTGTCTTTTTCTCATCTTGTGGATTCAAGATTTTTCCTCGTGGATTCGAGGAAGCTCTATTGAGGAGTCAAGAGAGCCTTGTGGATTCAAGGTGGTTATCCTTGAGGAAGACAATGATCGACCTCTCCACGTCCCTCCCTGTGTCACATTTGGACCATCCATCGCGTGGACTACAATTCTGATTACATGCTCTCCTTAAAAATCAATTTGATTGGACCTTCTTATAGAAAAATGCATTTCTATATTGTTGGCGGGAAAACGGGTTGAATCCTCAATTTGGACCATCATAATGTGGACCCCACTGGATCATCCATCATGCAGCCCTATTGGCTTCAAAATTTCTAAGAGATATAAAGCTTTCAACGGTGCAAGAATATGAAAACACAAATCCTTTTATTGAGTGCTTGAATATATATATATATATATATATATATATATATATATATATATATATATATATATATATATATATATATATATATATATGAGAAATGCTCACACACAACTAGTTGGACAATTCCATTTGGTCCAACTAGCTATGCATTAAATGACAAAAATACTTTTCTTTTTCAACATGTAATTACCCCTCATGAGAGGCCATAATAACTCATTTTCTTATAGAATAATATCCAACTAATGATCATAGGAAAATTCTATTTTATGTCATTCACAAGTTTACACGGGACCCTACCTAATTAACGGATCAGATTTCTTACGCATGTGGTGTGTCACCCGACTACATCACTAGATCTGAGCACGAGCCAAGCCAGCTAGATTAGCTCGCTCGACTCGACTCGAACTAGCTCAATTCGACTTGATTCGAAGGCTAGATTTGAACCAAGCCGAGCCATTTTTCCAAGCTCGAAATGATTTTCAATCCGAGCTCGAGCTAACCCAATTTCGATTTGGCTCAGGCTCGATTGAAGCTCGACTCGGCTTGGCTCGGCTAACTCACTTGCAAAAAATTAAAAAGAAGTATTTTTCAGTCCCACATCAGAAGTGAACAAAGAAATGAGAGATGAAACTCTTATAAAAGTAAGCAGGGGTGTCAATGGGCTTTGGTTTGTCTTTAGGCCCAATTTTAAATAGCTTTAAGCCTGACTTTTGGGCTGGGCCTACCAAGCTTGAACTTGGCTCGAATTGGGCTCGATCTCGCTCAAAAGCTTGGTCGAGCTGGCTCGAACATTTCAGTCCAGCTCGAAGGCCGAGCCGATCCAAACACGAGCTAAGGTGGTCATTCAAGCTAGCCTAGCTCGAACAGGGCTCAGTTTGGCTCGTGCTCACCTCTATACATCACACATGTATAAATTCTATAATTATCTCATTTTCTTTAGGAAAAAAAACAACCGCCTTTTTTTTCCTCCTCATTTAATGCCCTCTCTCTTTCTACTCCATAAGCCATTGAGAGTGACTTAGGTGTTACCCCGAGAACAGCTTAGTGGTGTTACCCCTGCCTTTTGGCCCACATGGGTAATATTTTATATATCCACTCCGTCCATCCTTTTCTCCAGCCAATTTGAGGATGGTTTTTCAAACATCATGCATATCCTAATCTCAGGTGGACCGTATCAATGGAAACAATATTGATTAGTGCCTTGCCATTACAAATTCCAAAGAGCCCATCGTAAGATTTTAGTAATGTTTATTTGAAATCCAACCTGTTGATAATGTCAAGAACATCTAGATGAAGGGAAACTACAAATATCAGCTTAATCCAAAATTGTTGTAGCCCATAAAAAGCTTTTAATGGTCATTTATCACTGTTTCTAGTGGTATGGTCCACCTGAGGTTTGGAGCTTCTTAGGGTTTTATAGAACAGCCTAAAATGAGATGAAAGAACAGATGAATGGCGTGGATATATATATATATAAAAAAAAAAATACATCTAAGCTGGGCCCAAATGGTTAGGGTAACACCCACTAAGCTATTCCCCGGGTAACAACTAATTCGCTCTCATAACCATTGAAAACTGACGTGGAATATTGCTTCCAAAAGCCTCTTCAGAGATGGGAAGCTAGGTGGGGCCATTGTGATGTTTTTGATAAATCTACCCTAACCATCAGTTTCGGTGGTTTATATTAGGACATTGGCAAAAAAATAAATTGCATCAAAAACTCACATGGGCCACACAATGGAAACAGTGAGAATTGAACGTTCAGCGTTGAAACATTTGTGGGGCATAGAAGTTTTGGATCGGGCAAATATTATTGTATTTTCAGTTAATCCCATAAGAATGATCTTATAAACAGTATGGATGCAAAATAAACATAACAATGGGCCCAAGGAGGTTTCAACGGTAGGAAATCCCCTGCCCACCTTTTCCAATTTTGTGGCCCACATGAGTTTTGGATCTGCCTCATTTTTAACCACGTTTTGTAACATAATATGGAAAAATGGATGGACGGGTTGGATTTATATCAAACATCAAGGTGGCCCAACCTAACTTCGTGTGATAGGAGTTCATGTGAAGGCTTTTGCGAGCAATCCACCGAAGGTTTTGGCAAGTAATCCACGTCCATTAGAAATGGACTATCTCCGTAACACTAGATCTGTGAGGCCACCATGATGTATCGATTTTTAAAAACACATGCTTTCTCGTAAGTAAAGAAGTGTAACAAGAGAGAGGGAGGACAAACCTTGATTTTTTATAGGGCCCACGGTGATGTGATTTAGGTGGGCCACATCAATGGAATAGTTGAAAGAGAGGTGTCTATCCTTGAATTTTATAGGGCCATAGTTATGAGCACGTGAAATCCACTCCAACCATTAGATGCCAAACCAAAGGCTAGTTTGGGGACCCAAAATCAGGCCTATACATGATTTAAGTGGGCCCATCAAGGGAATTATTTTCAAGGGTAAGCTTTTTGTGTACACTGTTTCCAATTGTGCGGTCCACTTGTACCATGGGCGGAGCTGATTTTCAGTCCCTAAATCTAGCATGGGTGACACACACGATGATCCTGATCCTTTTTGCAAAGGCTTTTTGAAAATCCACAGTGAAACAAGTAGCATTAATTACCTCTCTAAGTATTAATTACCTCTCTAAACATTAATTAGCGTTAATTAAATGAGCTAGTTAGACGGTTCAAATAGTTGTGTGAGCATTACTCTCTCTCTCTCTCTCTCTCTCTCTCTCTCTCGTTCGTTCTCTCTCTATACATACACACTTCAATGTTTGCCACCCCCAACGTTAGGAATCAATACCAGGACCTCAGTGTGGAAACGAGGTTATCTTCACTCAGTCTAACACCGTCTTAAAGGTATGGATGTAAGATAATTATATATATAGGAAGCATATCAGAGTTTCCTAAAGAACTAATTTGTTATTGCCTTACAAACTTTGGTATTATCTTACAACAAAAAAAATTCAACTACCTTCTAATCCATATATCTCAAATAAACCAATGTTATTATAAGCCTTTAAAATCCAATGCAAAGCTCTAGAATGGACATAAAAAAAATCTTATCATTGGATTTCCAACAAGCTTGATAAAAAATAAATATACGATAAAACGAAAAGATTCAACGATTGAAATCCATTATAAAACTTCTAAAAACATCTAATAATACTGCAAAACTAATGTAAGCTTGGCGGAGCATCGAAGATGTAAGATCTAACCACTAATCTTAGTCGTGGGTGACAAGTAGATTCTACGTTGATGTACATTAGCCCCTTAAATGAATCTCAATGCGTGAACCCAATAACACCGTGAAAGCTAGTATGTTAAGATATCGGAGTCCCTTTATAATTCAAAGTTAAAAGGATAAATTTAAATTAGTGTATGATCAATTCGATCCAATCCAAACATCGTAGGCACTCCTGGTCAGGTGACTTGATACATCTCATCCAATACGCATATTAACATCCATATTCACATGTGTGAAGGGCAATGGCAACTGAATGCCCAATTCTAAAAAATAAACCATCCCAACTAGTCATTAGTTCACATCACATACAATAACCACAGAAGTATCCCAAGTTGCCCAAACCTGTTAGGATATTCATGGAATTTTCGGTGTACACCAGAATTATTGAGCATCAACTCTCTTATAGCTCATTTTTGGAGGCCATGTTGTTATGGGTAAATCTGGTCGTGTCCCTAATCATGACATGGAAGATGCGCAACCATAGATATGTGGCCCGCTGAGGTCAGATAATCACGCGTGTCACCAAATGATCGAAGCTTGTAAAGGCGAAGAGCCCTATTGCTTATTGCAGCCACGAATCCGGTCCGAGGCCTTAAGCTCAGCCTCAGATGACGGAATTATGCCTGAGCCCTCGGGATCAGCTTCAGGATACCGAGCAACACGGAGAAGAGTAAACGTCTTCCATGCCATCATCAAATCCCATATTATGCATAGTGGAGGCATTAACCTCAGTCACTATGCCACACGATTGACCACTCACCCGAGGATGCAAGGTGCTGACCACATTAGACGTCCTCAGACCTAAGCAATTTACACGTCATGCATCGCCATACAACTACGACTAGGATGCATAGAATCCAAACACGATATGAACAGTATCTCTCAATCCAATAACGTTTCCCATACGAAGTAAGCAAATATCTCCTAATACAGCAATGTATCCTAGATGGGATCTAGGAGATCCACCACCCTTAGCCATGGATCATTACTTATAAAAGGACCCTTCCGTATATCTCCAAGGTACGCAATCACATGCACATTATTCTATGGAGTTCTTGCTCCTAATCGTCTTCATCATTGACTTAAGCATCGGAAGGTTCTTCGCCAGCACGACCGGCACTCCCTTACGATCTCTCTTTTTTATCTCAAGTCTGAGGATCTCCACTATTCATTTTTGTCCATACCGAGCGACGAAGATCTAACCATTGATCTTTGATCAATATCTGTTACTCCAATTTTGAATGTTAACAGATCAGAGTCATCTGTGGGAATGACTAGATTGTTCTTGCTCCTTTCTCACATCGTCATTCGTATCACTCCAGCGGTGAACCACCCGGCCACAAGTCGAGCCAGACCTCCTGTCCGAGCCATTACTCAGCCAACAAGAAATCAACTTCCCGTAGGAGATTTATGCCACACGTTTGATGCTAGACTTCAGCGTCAGGACGAAGTCATTGAATTTTTCAGTGCCAATCATACAATGGCATGGGAAAAAGGCCTAAAACAATTTGAAGAGAAGTTTGCAAACATAGAGCAATAGTATTACATGAACGTGCCTACAGCGGTGCAGGCCATGGTGGCATAGACAGAGTCACCATTCACTGACGAGCTCATGGAGACATAGTAGTTCAAGAGTGTAGACACCCCACCTTCGGCTACACTGTTGGTAGAGATAGCTGGTTGAACGGAGGACCATACCCCCAAATCCCAAGTCCAAACTCAGCCAAACTCACCCTTGTAAGCCCCATTCCATAGCCCAGTTCAAGCCTGAACCCAGTCAACCCAGTCCTAAACACCACCCAGAAAAAACCCCCCATAAAAAAAGGCCAGTCAAAAAATCTCAAAAAAAAAGTCAAACTCACTGAGTCAACTCGCTGAGTTAACCCGCTGAGTCAACCCGTCGAGTCAACCCGTCGAGTCAAAACACCGAGTCAACCCGTCGAGTCAACCCGTCGAGTCAACCCGTCGAGTCAAACCACCGAGTCGACACGCTGAGTCAACTCACTGAGTCGACCAGCGAGTCCAACAGCAGCCCCGAGGGAGCGACCGTACTCGCTGGAAACCGAGGAGCGGCCGTACGGGCGGCCCATGGCAGGCCGCCCGGACAAAATTACGACTTCTGCCACTCTCCGCTGCTATAAATACCCCCCTCCCCTTCTCATTTCAACAGGCCATTCGAGTCCATTTCAACCCGAGAGCTCTGAGTCCATCTCTCCACCCTTTAGCCCATTTTTCCACCAAGGAGAGCCCGAGTGAGGAGAGTCTAACCCTGGTCCAGCCCAGCCTGACCACTGGTCCAAGCCTCCCTAGCCATCCAAGTCTTGATCCAACCACTCGAAGCCAACCCTTGCGACACCTCCGTCCACCCAGCTATCATTCATCCAGCATCATCTCATTTGCATCTAGCATAAGTGCAACATTTACTTTTCTTCCAACCCCCCTGCTTCACTACAAGCACCTTGATTACTCAAGCACACATGCATATGTCTTTATATTAAGCACCTGTCAGTTCGAGCGTATGCTCTGGGCTTGCCCGTTGTTGGAACCTGCCCATCAGAAACTCTTACTGTTCAGACCCGCATTCATGCTTCACTATAAAGCACCTTGATTATTCAAGCACACTGCATACGTCTTATATTAAGCACCTGTCAGTTCGAGCGTACGCTCTGGGCTTGCCCGTTGTTGGAACCTGCCCATCAGAAACTCTTACTGTTCAGACCCGCATTCATGCATCATGTCATCCATGAGAATATACGAGGATTAAATTAGACTTTCAAGTATTCGATCGATTCTGTGAAGTAGAGACCGTACTTCGGTACGGGCAGTGTGTGGGGTGCTTAACCTCTTCCCACCCTGTAACCGTGATCCCTTACCTTGAATCTCTGGCCGCAGATCAACAGGAGTCATTTTAGAGGAAGGAATCTTCGGATTCTCTTCTCTAACGTTTCTACGGGGTCTAGCCGACTGTAGATTCGAAGTAACTGGCTAGTGGCGACTCTGGTCTTATATAAATTCACTTAAACACATCTAGCTCAATACGACAACCAAACGAAGCCCTCGAGAACGAGGCAAGCCAGTGGCACAAACGACGATTTCGCACGCACGCACCTCTTCTTCTTCTTCTTCCGAAAGGAAAGGGAGAACGACGTCGTGTGGGAGCGCGGAAAAATCAGCGAGGGTCCACAGAATGGCGACTCCACTAGGGATAAACTAGTCCCACTAGTCGTGATCCGACTTGAAAAACGGAATCCCTCCTATACTTGAAAGTCATTAGTCCTCATACAATCTCATCTGCATAGCATTCTACCCAAAACAAAAAAATAGAAAATCCCAAAACCCAAAAAAAAAGTAGTGCATACTTCCCACTATTACTCCTCCAAACTAAATCACCCTGCCACATCCAATACAAAATCGACATGGCTCTCCCATTCCCTATACCTGAGGCTTCCTCTCCACTGTTAAACTCGAGTGAATCCATATCAATTCCTGGCATCCAAGAGCTACAACAAAGCATGAAGGCCATGCAGGAAATGCTTCTCCGATTCACACAAGCCCAGGCTTCAGCAGCCAGCAATCAAGCTGGTCCAGTTCAACAGCCACAACAAGCATCTCTTCCAGCCTCCAGTTCATCTCAACCGCAACTATCAGGGGTGGCGCAGGACTTTCGATACCCTCCTAATGAAGGTCCTCAATCAGGACAACTCTCGACCTCAGGGCATTTCTTCCAGCATCCTCCTGCAAACAAGAGTCATTTTCAGTCACATCCCACAACCCAGAATCCCAGTCAATTCCAACAATCTCTCCCCAATGGGAATTCCAACCAATTTCAATATTCTCCTGTGACTGGGATTTTTTCGCAGTCTCTCTTCTCAGCTCCAGTCCAACAAAGTCCTTACAATGGGAGTAATTACCAGGCCCAACCTTCTTCAAGCAGGAATTTTAGGAGCATCAATGACACCAATTATTATGAAAGGGGGCCATCTCAATCCTGGCAAGGGACAAGATCTCCTTCATCTAGTCCCTCCGAAATAGAGCAACTCCGAGAGCAGATGCGAAAGATGAAGAGAAAGTTGCAGAAGCAGCAAGGGGTGGATCTTCCATCCACTAAGTTCAGGGACCTTTGTCCATTTCCCGATGCAATGGTACCTCAAGGCTTCCAGGTAGCAAAATTTAAAAGATATGATGGGACAGGATGTCCTGTAGACCACTTACGAGCTTTCTGTGGAGAGCTTAATGCTGTGGCGGGCAATGATGGAGCACTCATCCGCTTGTTTTAAAAATCTCTGAAAGACGATGCCCTGGATTGGTACACATCATTGGACTATCATCGCATCAGGACTTGGGAGCAGCTCTCCCATGCTTTCGTCAACAGGTTCGCATACAATCTTAACATGGCACCCAAGAGAGCAGACCTCGCAGCTCTCAGGCAAAGAAGCGATGAAACATTGTCAGCTTATGTTGGATGGTGGCGGGCCATGGCCGCTAGAATGAAGACTCCCATCGACGACGAGGAGCAAATCTCCATGATCGTCCACTCGGCAAATCCAAGTATCTCCGGATACCTTGTCTCACATCCATATGCGAACTTCAACCAACTCATCCGCGCCGGGGAACAAGTCGAAGCCGGAATAAGGGCTGGGATGATCTCCCCTTGGTGGCCTCATCAGGCTTCTCCAATTCAACCGATAGTGGAAGAAGAGCCTACTGCTGAATACGAGAATGATAACAGAAGTGTCCTCATCTCCCATCCAATGGAAGAGGATGATCTTGTCGCCTCTACCGAAGGTGCACTATTCCTCCCTCAGCATGGACAACCGCAGCAACAGCAACAGTCAAGATGGAACTCACAGTTCCCTAATCAAGGTTGGCAAGGGGCACCCCTAACCAGTCAGGTTTCAGAACCCCTCATCCTGCAAGGGGCATCTCCAGTCGATCCAGTCTCCGCAATGCAAGGGGCACCTCCTGCCTATCCAGCTTTCACCAGCCAAGAAAAGCCTCCTCTCCAGTTTATTCGTGCCATCAACTCTAGTTCAGAGTTCGAACCTCTCATCCTGCAAGGGGCATCCTCAACTATTTCGATCCCAGAGCCCATCATCATGCAAGGGGCACCTTCAGTCGATTCAATCTTCGCACCCATTTCTAACCATGGGCACATTCAGCCCAACTCAGTCAACCAAGGGGACAATCTCCCTAACACAGCATCAGCAAACCAGGGGCACAACCTGCCCGTCTCAGCAATAGTCAGTCAGGGGCACAGTTTGCCCACTCCAGCTTACCAGGGGCAAAACCTGCCCGTTTCTCAAGCAAACAACCAGGGGCACAACTTGCCCACCGCACCTGTCTATTTGGCTTCTACTTCAGCCATCGTCCTCCAAGAAGAAGACCCTTCCTCGGACAGCATGCCACATGCCCTAGCAGAATTAGGGCCCAACTTCAATTATGTGGCCACTATCGAGGAGGTCGAAGGGGAGATTGATGTCCAGGTTCTGATCAATCCAAAAACATCAACCATCACTCTCCAGGTCTTGGACATCTCAGCTTCATTCCATCTCCTTTCCGATCGGACCTGGTTTCACAGAATCGGTGCCATCTCTTCAAATCTTCACCGAAGGGTCAAGCACATCTTTGGAGATAGGGCGATCACCATCATTACCGATCCTGGACAGTTTCCCAAGGTAGAAGCATCCAACCTCCGAGAGCCTACCATCCCAGCCATGGACGTACAACACTCTAATGGGGAGATCTCATACCATCACAATGCAAATTACTTCCCTCGCGCATGTCCCATCGGATCGAACTATGTCTTCCTCCCTGCCGAGCGTCAAACCTTCTACTATCAGCTCGAATATCAAGACTTGACCCGAACCATGAAGGTTCAAGAAGATATGGATAGGAGAGGACTACGATATCAGCCTACTCTGATTCAGAAATCAAAGCATAGAAGTATCAAAAGAAGACGAGGTCGTCAAGAAGAAGGCAATCCCTGCATTTACACACCAATCCAGTTCATCAATGCAGGGATTATCTACCCTGATGATGGGCTAAATTCCACCTTCGATGATCAAGCGAACAGATTGAGTCTGATAGAGTTGCCCAAAGAAGACTCAAGCAAGGGGCAGAAATTTCCCCCGATCGACTGGACTACCGTCCTAGTCCCACCTCAGCCGGATGAACCTGAAGAGCTGCAATTCATCGGGGACGAACCAGGAGAAATCACATCCGACACTGACTCGGAGCCCAATTCCAGATCTATCCTGATGTTTGGGCGCAACGATGAGGGTTGGCCTACTGATCCCTCTGGCCCTGCCTCCTGAGGGGAAGGAGTGCAGGGCAGTAACAGGTTTGTAGTCCCCATAACGGCCAATAAAAGTCGACAGTGCTCGGCTCCCTGAGCCGAATCAAGCAACATCTGGTTCACATCGCCGTTTTGCTCGGGTCCTTTATAAAAAAAAAATTTCAAAAAAAAAAAAATCAGCAGATTCAAAAACCCAAAACACCAAATATTTCAAAATTTCAAAAAAAAAAAATCAAATTTTCACAAAGTCCAAAAGTTCAAAAAAAAATCTAGATATTCACAAAATTTCAAAAAATCAGAAAATCTTTGAAAAAAAAAAAAAAAACTTTTTCAATAAAAGTGTCAAGTCTGTCTGTCAAAGCACTTGAGTATGAAGCTGACTCATAAGATTTCGATCTAGAGTTGGACTTCAAACTCAAGGGTCTGGATAAAGCCAAATGATGTGGAAAATGATGAGCTGACTCCCAAACTTAGAGGGTCTCCTCGAAAGTTCGAACCAAAAGCCGATGTCATCTCAAAAATTTTCAAAATTATAAACCTAGGATCTCCTGAGACCCATAAGGAAGTGTGCATTGAGAATCCTTGTCCCTGAAAAATAAGCAGAGAATGATCGAATTTTTGAAGTCATGACTTCCCAATCTTTACGTCCTATGAAGACTTATCAATCAAAAACTCATCAAGCCTATCAAGAAGATGCTGCGAAGACTATGCTTGCATTCCATGTTGGAGTGTGCGACTTGACGAATGATCGAAGAAACCTCACGGCTCGATGAAGACAGATTGTTGCCAACATGTCAGAAAGCACTTCAAAGTGTCAGCAACATGCACATCGGATCCAGGTGTGTGCTTCAAAATTCTTCAACCTGATAACGCTCCAGCTATTCCCTGTACGAGGTATCTACATCAGCAGAAGGATCGACTCGGCATCATCTAGCGGTCATACGCATATACTTGGGGCAGTCGATTACAGCACAAAGTGGATGAAGGTAACGTTCTGCTCTCGCACGATAATTCCCATGGAGAATGACATCATCAATTGTTAAGGGTTCCCACATGCTATCAACATTGGCAATGGGACATCCTTCGGAATCTAAGGACGAAGGAGTTCCTCGAGAATCTTAAAATCAGAAGACAAGCCTAAGAGTTCAACTTAAAATCCCGTCAACGTGAGTGCTGATGAAGAATGAAGCCGAAGAAAGACAAGTCATATCGGGTTTACAACAAGCACTGCTGCATCTATCAGACTCAAGGGGCAAGCCCCAAGAATCAAAGAAGTTCTTCTGGGAAGCACCGTTCGACTCACCAACCTGAGGGGTAAGGATCTTCCAGAGCCAATCAACGCCGACAACGTGAAAATCTCTCACAGGTAAGCCAATCCAACCTTATCAAGAGTTACATTAGTAGAGCTGAAGTCAAGAGGTCAAGGCTTAGACCTCTGAGAATCCCTTCCCGTCCACCAATAAGTGTTCCAAATAAAGGGTTCAAAAGCCACAAAAAAAAGAAGAAGAAAAAAAAAAGAATGTTGCAAAAAAAAAATGGGGGGTGTTAAAAAAAGAAAAAGAAAAAAGGAGGCACACAACCCACCAAAAAAAAAAAAGAGAAGAAGAGAAGAAAGAAAGAAAGAAAGAAAGAGAAAAAAAAATCGACCCAAAAGAAACACATCTATCCATCCATCCATCTCAAAAGGGTCTGTAGCTAAGGCCGACAGCTCTGCTATTGTAACTTAAGATAAGGGCCGAAAGGTTACTATCGGCCGGCAAAGACGGATTGCTGACCTCTGGGCGCCGCAGTTATTCAAAAAAAAAAAAAAAAAAAAAGGAAAAAAAAAGAGATGTGTGCCTAAACAAAGAGGGCGGAGTGAAAACCCGAAAGGGCGCTCCGAGTAAAAACAGTGGGCACATAGCGGACTTGGTGAAAACCCGAAAGGGCGCCAAGGGTAAAAACAGCATAGCTGCCAAGGGGCAGGCAAGATCAAATACCCGGGACGTGGTGAAAACCCGAAAGGGCGCCACGGGCAAAAATGACGGGCAAGCCGGACGCAGCGAAAACCCGAAAGGGCGTTGCGGGTAATAATGGCTAAGAAAAGAAAAAGAAAAAAAAAGAGAAAAAAAAGCAGGTACATGAGAAATCCAAGCGACATGAAGATTCAATGGAAGCAAGGATGGCGGCTATGAGTTGAGAATTCTTTCAAGATCTGCCCAAATTCTAGGGGCAGGATACCATTGCGCACTATCTTAAGGGGACCAGGACCCTTGGTGAATAATTAAGAAAATCGAGTATGACATCAGGCTGAGTCAAATATTCTGATTCCTACATCTAAAAGCACAAATCCGAATCACGCATAGACAGACAAGCACTTGGCACAAATTTTCATTTCATGCATGATTTGCATATATATATATATTTAAAAAAAAAAAACAAAATCATTTTTCCTTATTCATATATATGCAAAAAAAAATAATAAAAAAAAAAAAATAAAAAAAAATCTTACAGGGCTTTCAAAATAAACGTCCTTCAATCAACTAATGGGGTACCTTCCGTGAAGTGCATTTCTCCCGATCATCCCTCCCAGAAGGTAAGTATCTCTCTTCCTACTTTAATGCTTCAATCCTCTTGCTAAAGTGTTTTCTCTCTTCACAGGTACCAGAAGGCAATCTAAGATCAGCCCATCTATGTCCATCAAACCCCTATCACCACCATTGATCACATCATCCACGTGGCCCACACTCAAGGGATGCATAGCCTCACCTATGTCCCATCTCCCCATCTCATCCATACCATCCATTTCTCCCATAATCAATGCCCCATTCAAATCAGGAATTTCAGCCATCCTACCATTAATGGAGCCATTCAAAGCTCCACCAACCACCAAGCTTAATTCATCATCAATACCCCCATTTAATGCTCCATCTCCACCATCAATCAAAGGCACCTCATCATCTTTAAAGCCTTCATCAAGTGCTGAAGTGTGGGACCCACCAACCTCTCCCACAATGGCCCCCAAGCCATCATCAATGGCTGCCCAAGAGAGGACCAAGCAAGAAAAAGACAAAAGGAGGAGGAAAGATGAGACAAAGGGAAGATTCATGGCCGGAATCGTACCTGGGCGTACAAAGAATATGGGACAGGAGCAGTGGACAGAAGAGAATGTCCGAACCAGAGCCAGCCCAGACCGCACAAGAGGCGAGCCTTGGGCGGCCTGCTATGAGCCGCCCGTACGGACGCGCTTCTTCTCTCTCCACGGGATTGGCTCCAGGGTTCTTGGTAGGTGAGGCTGATAGTCCACGTCAGCAGATGGCACTCCATGGGCCGCCCAAGGCTCTGGTCCACTCCATATTTCAATTGAGGTGAATCAAGATCATATAAAACGTGCCCCACCGGTCCAATCACGAAGCAATGCGGCCAGAACATGGTTGATCAAGTCAAAGAGAAGGAAAAGCGATCAAGTGGGGGCCACAAGCAATCCAAGTCATTCAAAGACTAGATCATCATGATCTGAACCATGGAAGAGCTCGCATGGGTCATCAAATAGCAAGGCCAAGGGTTTGATCATCAAAAGAAGGGTCAGAATCCAAGATCTAACCATCAAGTGGGCTCACAAAGTCAAGACAAGCGATCTGAGCCATACAAGCCATCATCCACACCATGAGAAGCCTTCTTAGCCTCACAAATCATCAAAAGAGGTGCCCCAAAGTAAAGCCAAGGTCACAAGTGGGCCCACAGGGCCGAATCTATCAATCTGAACCATTCAAGGGCTAAATCATCAGGATCCAAACCATTGGAAAGCTTACACAAGTCAGGAAGCAGCAAGATCAAAGGCATGA
The DNA here is from genome assembly GCA_003013855.2 of Liriodendron chinense. Lineage (NCBI taxonomy): Eukaryota > Viridiplantae > Streptophyta > Magnoliopsida > Magnoliales > Magnoliaceae > Liriodendron > Liriodendron chinense. Next base: position 795,291 of record ML058489.1, on the reverse strand, counting down.
TCATCAAGAGAGAAGGCCGGAATCCAAGATCCGATCATCAAATGGCCCGCAGGGCCAAATCAAGCAATTCGGACCACTCAAATCACAGTCAGCCCCGTCAGAAGCAAAAAAAAAAGCAAGGTAAGTATGCCCAACCCCATCAACTGGGTCCGAAGACCTTAAACTACGTCGGGATCAAGATCCCGAGGGATTTTTAATAAAAATGGGTATCGATCTCGACCATCAAAATCAGAATCGATGACCCAGAATATTTTTCAAAAAAGAAAACAAAAAAATATCTTTCCTTTTTGGGTCCGAAGACCTTAAACTACGTCGGGATCAAGATCCCGAGGGATTTTTAATAAAAATGGGTATCGATCTCGACCATCAAAATCAGAATCGATGACCCAGAATATTTTTCAAAAAAAGAAAACAAAAAAATATCTTTCCTTTTTGGGTCCGAAGACCTTAAACTACGTCGGGATCAAGATCCCGAGGGATTTTTAATAAAAATGGGTATCGATCTCGACCATCAAAATCAGAATCGATGACCCAGAATATTTTTCAAAAAAGAAAACAAAAAAATGTCTTTCCTCTTTTAAAGTTTTGGGTCCGAAGACCTTAAACTACGTCGGGATTCACATCCCGAGAGATTTTCAATAAAAGCCGATATTGGTCTTGATTGATCGAATCAAGATCCGACGACACCGGGTACTTTCGAAAACCACAAAAAAATATATTTGTGCATTTCCAACACTTATTTGTACACAGTTTTGGGTCCGAAGACCTTAAACTACGTCGGGATCAACGTCCCGAGAGATTTTTAATAAAAACCAGCATCGATCCCAGCCTTTCAGGCCAAGTTCTGATGATCTGGATCATTTCGAAAAACAAAAAAATATGTTTGCCCCCTCTTGTACATGTTTTGGGTCCGAAGACCTTAAACTACGTCGGGATCAACATCCCGAGAGATTTTCAATAAAAGCCGGCGTCGGTCTTGTTTGCTCACATCAAGATCAATGACTCCGGACATTTTCAAAAAATCATAAAAATATATTACCAGCCCCGCTTTTAAAGTTTTGGTCCGAAGACCTTAAACTACGTCGGGATCGACATCCCGAGAGATTTTCAATAAAAACCGGTATCAGTCTGGATTGTCCATCCGCTGACACCGGACATTTTTCCAAAAACAAAAAAACATGTTTGCCCCTCTTTTGTATAGTTTCATGGTCCGAAGACCTTAAACTACACTGGGATTAATTTCTCGGGGGACCTTTCTCGCTTTCAACTAAAAACCGACATCGGCCTCGACCGTTGGGATCATGGTTCGATAACCCGGATCATTTCAAAAATACCAAAAATATTTTAAAGCTTTCCATAAAAACCAATATCAATCTTGATCACCCGAGTTGAAATCTGGAACCTTTTCAAAACAAAAAATATATATATATATAGATACAATATAAAACAAAAAAAAATTTCACCACTAGTTTCAAACGCACCAATTTATCCCCAGCGGTCCGAAGACCTTAAACTACACTGGGATTAACTTCTCGGGGCTTTTTTTTCCTAACCTGTTCCAGGCATGGCTGACACTTGATCGTACGGGTGTCTGGAATCTCTTAAACAGGTAAGGGCTGTGGCGGGCAGAACTCCGCAATCCTGTTCGTGTTGAACGCACCGTGATAGACAACCTTGATTTGGAAGTCGCTGTTGAAGCTGACGGATGTTCCCTGTTCCTAGAACTCATGAAGGGGATTAAGGCTGTTGGGAGGTGGAGCTCACCCTCACGGAATTGTGAGCAACGTAAGACCCCAAACTGGATTGACTAAGGGAAATGTGAGGATGTGGCTCATCTTGTGGCCGAAGGAGTCCGTCGGACGATACGTGGTCTATGTGCATTGCACATGAGGAACAGGCAACTTTGTGGGTGTGTTGACTGAAAACCCTCAAAATCCCCTCATCCGAAGATGTAAAACTACGGCACTTAACTGTGTGAGACCCGTCTTGCTCGCTGACGTAAAATGGATCGGGTGCCTTACCAGTAGTAGAAGCTGGAAGTGGATGGAAATTCCACATCTTTTCCCTGCATTTCAGAAAAATCACAAAATACAAAAACATTGCAAAATCACCTCTTCAAAAAATCACAAAAATATTTCCCTTGCTTTCAATCAGAATATTGTCAAAAATCACAAAAAATATTTCCATCGCTTTCAAATCAAAATATTTTCAAAAACCACAAAAATATTTCCCTTGCTTTCAATCAAAATATTGTCAAAAATCACAAAAATATTTCTCTTGCTTTCAAAGAAAATATCCTCAAAAATACAAAAATATTTACTGTGTTTTCAATAAACCAATCTCTACCCTCCCTGGTAAAGATTCGGACCACATATTTACAAAAATCACAAAAATTAGCATCCCCAGTACTACAATTCAGGAGTCTTGAACTCCGCTCACTTCACAGTATGGGATGACGGATCCAATCGCCCGCAAATTGGAATCTTGACCAAAACGGGCAACCAAACACCATCTCAATCACATGTATGCCCAGAAAAACATCTTGAAGTCAAATGATATCCTCGTACATTCTCATTAGCAAAGAAACAGCATCTTGGGACGAGGGACCTGATCGACCACGGGTCGGGATCTTGACCAACCCGCTGTCCAAACCTTCATTCCAAAAAGAAAAATCCCCAAGGGAATACAACCCTGTAAGCAATAAGCTCAAAATTCTCTGCATCTCCAGCAAAAGCAAAATCATCAAACGAAAAGTGAATGAGCTAAACCATGCATTCATCATACATCTCCATGCATCAGCATCCATTGCATCAATCATCATGTTTACCTGCTTTCAAAATAAAAACCGGTTAGCCCAAAGACCCCACAGGCATCCCTAGTGGAGGCACGTGCAAACCAGGTTCCCATTTCAAAAAGACAAAAAAAATATTTCTATTTGCAAATAAAAACCCCACGGAGTATCACTCCCCAGAGTGGGTGTCTTTTCAAAAATCCAAAATATTTTCCCAGTAGAGCGTTCTGCCTCCAACACACCAGGAGATCTTCTATATCTCTGGGTAGGAGCCGACGCAAAAATCAAATAAGATCCGATGTCTCGCGGTTTCCCCGGAGACCATTGGATCCAATGCACTCAAAGTACGGTCGAACTGAACTCCAGTGTCAGTGCGGTCGTACCACATGCCAAGATACGAAAAGATGAAAAGCCAAAAGGTTCGGTCACAGAAACCATTTGAACAGGTGGAAACGATGAATTGTAACCCAAGTATCAAAATCAGCAGATTGGGTGGAAAGAGTTCACCCGCACATACCTAGGCGTGGATGCCTGAAGTACCTTGATTGAGTCCAAGTCGGCGTAGTAGAATCCCGTAAGACTATCGGACGCAGGGCGTCTAACCACTTTGACAGTCAAGCGAAACAAGTACTCCTGAAGTGATCTGGGAAAACATCAAACATCACACAATCAGTCTCAGGGTCAGTAACCTCGTAAGACTAACGGACGCAGAGGCTCTGCTGTACCTTTCCGATGTTAGTACCGATCGGGAATGGAAGGGTTGCGATTGGGTACCCAGGTTGCAGCAAACTGCAGGGACAATCGCAACATTTTCTCCAAACTCCCGCGGTATGTGCGAGTTATCAATTTCCAGACAATCAACTGACTCAGATACAAAGGATAACAAAGATTCCAGACCACAATCAAGGAAAGAATGAATTGCAAACCAAGCATCAAAACCAGCAGATCGGGTGGAAAAGCCCACCCGCACATACCTAGGCGTGGATGCCTGAAGTACCTTGACTGAGTCCAAGTCGGCGTAGTAGAATCCCGTAAGACTATCTGACGCAGGGCGTCTAACCACTTTGACAGTCAAGCGAAACAAGTACTCCTGGAGTGATCTGGGAAAACATCAAACATACAATCAATCACAGGGTCAGTAACCTCGTAAGACTGTCGACGCAGAGGCTCTGCTGTACCTTCCCGATGTTAGTACCGGTCGGGAATGGAAGGGTTGCGATTGGGTACCCAGGTTGCAGCAAACTGCAGGGACAATCGCAACATTTTCTCCAAACTCTCGCGGTATGTGCGAGTTATCAATTTCCAGACAATCAACTGACTCAGATACAAAGGACAACAAAGATTCCAGACCACAATCAAGGAAAGAATGAATTGCAAACTAAGCATCGAAACCAGCAGATCGGGTGGAAAAGCCCACCCGCACATACCTAGGCGTGGATGCCTGAAGTACCTTGACTGAGTCCAAGTCGGCGTAGTAGAATCCCGTAAGACTATCTGACGCAGGGCGTCTAACCACTTTGACAGTCAAGCGAAACAAGTACTCCTGGAGTGATCTGGGAAAACATCAAACATACAATCAATCACAGGGTCAGTAACCTCGTAAGACTGTCGACGCAGAGGCTGTGCTGTACCTTTCCGATGTTAGTACCGATCGGGAATGGAAGGGTTGCGATTGGGTACCCAGGTTGCAGCAAACTGCAGGGACAATCGCAACGTTTTCTCCAAACTCTCGCGGTATGTGCGAGTGATCGATTTCCAAATGGTCAACTGGCACAGATGCAAAGGCAAGCAATGATTTCAGACCATGATCCATGAATGACCGGGTCAGAAGTGGGGTGTCCACTCGCTTTGGCATTCGATTGCATGCAACCTCTGCCAAAGAGGGGCATCTGTAGACACCCCACCTTCGGCTACACTGTTGGTAGAGATAGCTGGTTGAACGGAGGACATACCCCCAAATCCCAAGTCCAAACTCAGCCAAACTCACCCTTGTAAGCCCCATTCCATAGCCCAGTTCAAGCCTGAACCCAGTCAACCCAGTCCTAAACACCACCCAGAAAAAACCCCCCATAAAAAAGGCCAGTCAAAAAATCTCAAAAAAAAGTCAAACTCACTGAGTCAACTCGCTGAGTTAACCCGCTGAGTCAACCCGTCGAGTCAACCCGTCGAGTCAAAACACCGAGTCAACCCGTCGAGTCAACCCGTCGAGTCAAACCACCGAGTCGACACGCTGAGTCAACTCACTGAGTCGACCAGCGAGTCCAACAGCAGCCCCGAGGGAGCGACCGTACTCGCTGGAAATCGAGGAGCGGCCGTACGGGCGGCCCATGACAGGCCGCCCGGACAAAATTACGACTTCTGCCACTCTCCGCTGCTATAAATACCCCCCTCCCCTTCTCATTTCAACAGGCCATTCGAGTCCATTTCAGCCCGAGAGCTCTGAGTCCATCTCTCCACCCTTTAGCCCGTTTTTCCACCAAGGAGAGCCCGAGTGAGGAGAGTCTAACCCTGGTCCAGCCCAGCCTGACCACTGGTCCAAGCCTCCCTAGCCATCCAAGTCTTGATCCAACCACTCGAAGCCAACCCTTGCGACACCTCCGTCCACCCAGCTATCATTTATCCAGCATCATCTCATTTGCATCTAGCATAAGTGCAACATTTACTTTTCTTCCAACCCCCCTGCTTCACTACAAGCACCTTGATTACTCAAGCACACATGCATATGTCTTTATATTAAGCACCTGTCAGTTCGAGCGTATGCTCTGGGCTTGCCCGTTGTTGGAACCTGCCCATCAGAAACTCTTACTGTTCAGACCTGCATTCATGCTTCACTATAAAGCACCTTGATTATTCAAGCACACTGCATACGTCTTATATTAAGCACCTGTCAGTTCGAGCGTACGCTCTGGGCTTGCCCGTTGTTGGAACCTGCCCATCAGAAACTCTTACTGTTCAGACCCGCATTCATGCATCATGTCATCCATGAGAATATACGAGGATTAAATTAGACTTTCAAGTATTCGATCGATTCTGTGAAGTAGAGACCGTACTTCGGTACGGGCAGTGTGTGGGGTGCTTAACCTCTTCCCACCCTGTAACCGTGATCCCTTACCTTGAATCTCTGGCCGCAGATCAACAGGAGTCATTTTAGAGGAAGGAATCTTCGGATTCTCTTCTCTAACGTTTCTACGGGGTCTAGCCGACTGTAGATTCGAAGTAACTGGCTAGTGGCGACTCTGGTCTTATATAAATTCACTTAAACACATCCAGCTCAATACGACAACCAAACGAAGCCCTCGAGAACGAGGCAAGCCAGTGGCACAAACGATGATTTCGCACGCACGCACCTCTTCTTCTTCTTCTTCCGAAAGGAAAGGGAGAACGACGTCGTGTGGGAGCGCGGAAAAATTGGCGAGGGTCCACAAAGAGGTTCCGCATGCCTATCATGACGTCTTACACAGGATCGAGAGACCCCATGGAGTATCTCGAAATCTATAGATCCCTCATGGAGCTTAAGGGAAAAAGCCCTAAGTTCATGTACTGGGCATTCTCCCTCAGCCTCGAAGACGCGGCACAGACTTAGTTCCGAAACCTAAAGCTGTGGTCGATTAGTTCCTTCCCCCAACTGTGTACTCTATTTCTATCACAGTTTATGGGAAGCAAAAAATTGAAGAAGCATGCCGCCCACCTGGCCACCATCAAGCAAAAGACAGATGAGTCTCTCAAATAATAAATGGTCTAATTCACGTCTAAGGTCGTGCAGGTTGAGGGTTACACAAAGGACATAGGCCTGACCTCACTTCTCAGTGGGGTTAGGAATAAGGAGTTCCACTTCGCCCTTGATAAATCCACCCTAAGGACGATAGTAGAGCTCTAAGCCAAGGCATAGAATTACATCAACGCATAAGAGGTCGTAAGGGCTAAGCACAAGGCTGAAGCTGGGTCCAGAGACAAGAAGAAGAAATCTGAGGAGTCCTCATCCTCGGATAGAAAGACGAAAAAGGAGGATTGGCGAGACCAATCCCCTAGGAAGGGCCCCCTAAGGGCCAATATTCTAACTACACCCTCCTGAATGCTACGCATGAAACAATTTTCATGCACATCAGGGTTTAAAAAGGTACACCAAGTGGCCGCCCAAGATGAGGACTGAACCCAAAAAGAGAGATAAGTGAAAATATTATCAATTTCATCGGGACCACGACCACGACACAGAAAAGTACATTGCTCTGAATGATGAGATCGAGACTCTCATTAGGTAGTGGAGTGGCAAGACCACTCCCCCAGAAGACGCAACAGGTCCCCTTGTTGGCAAAACCGACCACAATAAGAACAACGGGACCGATCACCTTAGCAGCAAGACCGCATGACACAGGAAGACTCCAAGCCTGCTGGTGAGATTAGAACCATCTTCGGTGGGCCAGCCTGGGGTGGGGACTCTCACAATGCTAGAAAGGCTCATGCAAGGAAAGCCTAGTCTAATCCTTAGTCTGTATGCTTGGCGAAAAGACCTAGTAAACAACCCAGACTGAAAAATTAGGTCATTACGTTCTTTGACGAGGACACGAAAGGAATTCACTTCCCCACGATGATGTTATCGTGGTAACGCTAAGGATATCAAACTACAAGATGCACCGAATAATGCTGGACACTGGAAGCTTGGCAGACGGCATATACACTACTGTCTTTGACAGCATGAACTTATCGAGGAGTCTTCTTAAGCCAGTCAGGACCCCTCTGGTCGGATTCGGAGGAGAAGTCGTTGCCCTAAAAGGAAGCATCGACCTTTTTGTCATCTTTGGTGAAGGTCCGAATAAAATAAATATAATGGTCAATTTCTTGGTAGTGAACCGCAAATCAACTTACGATGTGATCCTCGAGCACCCATCGATGACCGAGATCAAAGCCATCCTGTCGTCATATTACTTGTGCGTCAGGTTCCCCACTCCAAATGGAGTCGGGTTGGTCAGAGAAAATCAATCTGATGCCTGCATGTGCTACAATTTAGTGTTACGGGAAGACAAAGGGAAGCAGGTGGTGCCCATCTTGGCGCTAATGGCTCCTCAGCAAGAGTCAGAGTTCGAGATGACCTCCTCCCTAGATCATAGGGAAGACATCATCTGAAGAGGAAGCTCGGTTGAGGACATGGTCCCAATCCGAATATTTGTGGAAGACCCGACAAAAAATGTGTGAATAGGGTCTGCCTCAACCCCACCATGTAGATAAGATTCACCGAATTTCTTACTAAGCACAGGACGTTTTCGCCTGGTCCCACGAAGATATGCCCGGCATCGACCCCAGTATGGTCGTTTACCGTCTGAAGGTGGACCCTGACTACAAACCTGTGCAGCAAAAACATCGATCTTTTAATCAGGAAAGGCAAGGGGCCATTAAAGCTAAAGTCAATAAGCTCCTCCGAGCCAAATTCATCGAAGAAGCAGGTTACCCAAAGTGGGTGGAAAACATTGTACTGGTAAAGAAAGCTAATGAAAAATAGCGAATGTGTGTCAACTATACGTATCTCAACAACGCATGCCCGAAAGATAGTTTACCCATGTTAAGGATTGATCAACTAGTAGATGCCACAGCTAGATATGCACTTCTCAATTTTATGGATGCATATTCTGGCTACAATCAAATATCTATGCACCGGCAAACGAAGAGAAGACGTCCTTCATCACAGACAGAGGACTCTACTACTACAAGGTCATGCCCTTTGGCCTTAAAAATGATTGCGCCACGTGCTAGCATCTCGTCAGCAAGATGTTCGCTGACTAGATCAGAAAAATCATGGAAGTATACGTCGACAATATACTTGTTAAGAGAATCAGAGTCGAAGATCATCTTGCGGATCTTTGCGTAATATTCTAGATCCTGCACAACCATAAGATGAAGCTGAATCCTGCGAAGTGTGCATTTGGAGTGGCCTTAGGAAAGTTCCTCAACTTCATGGTCGGGCATCGAGGCATAGAGGCCAACTGTGGACCCTCGTCGATTTTTCCGCGCTCCCACACGACGTTCTTCTCCCTTTCCTTTCGGAAGAAGAATAAGAAGTGCGTGCGTGCGAAATCGCCGTTTGTGCCACTGGCTTGCCTCGTTCTTGAGGGCTTCGTTTGGTTGTCGCGTTAAGCTGGATATGTTTAAGTGTGTTTATGTAAGACCAGAGTCGCCACTAGCCAATTACTTCGAATCTACAGTCGGCTAGACCCCGTAGAAACGCTAGAGAAGGGAATCCGAAGATTCCTTCCTCTAAAATGACTCCTGTTAATCTGCGGCCAGAGATTCAAGGTAAGGGATCACGGTTACAGGGTGGGAAGAGGTTAAGCACCCCACACACTGCCCGTACCGAAGTACGGTCTCTACTTCACAGAATCGATCGAATACTTGAAAGTCTAGTTTAATCCTCGTATATTCTCATGGATGACATGATGCATGAATGCGGGTCTGAATAGTAAGAGTTTCTGATGGGCAGGTTCCAACAACGGGCAAGCCCAGAGCATACGCTCGAACTGACAGGTGCTTAATATAAAGACATATGCATGTGTGTTTGAGTAATCGAGGTGCTTGTAGTGAAGCAGGGGGGTTGGAAGAAAAGTAAATGTTGCACTTATGCTAGATGCAAATGAGATGATGCTGGAAAATGAGTAGCTGGGTGGACGGAGGTGTCGCAAGGGTTGGCTTCGAGTGGCTGGATCAAGACTTGGATGGCTTGGGAGGCTTGGACCAGTGGTCAGGCTGGGCTGGACCAGGGTTAGACTCTCCTCACTCGGGCTCTCCTTGGTGGAAAAATGGGCTAAAGGGTGGAGAGATGGACTCAGAGCTCTCGGGCTGAAATGGACTCGAATGGCTTCTTGAAATGAGAAGGGGAGGGGGGTATTTATAGCAGCAGAGAGGGGCACTCTCGTAATTTTTTCCGGGCGGCCTGCCATGGGCCGCCCGTACGGCCGCTCCTCGGTTTCCAGTGAGTACGGTCGCTCCCTCGGGGCTGCTGTTGGACTCGCTGGTCTACTCAGTGAGTTGACTCAGCGGGTCGACTCGGTGGTTTGACTCGACGGGTTGACTCGACGGGTTGACTCGGTGTTTTGACTCGACGGGTTGACTCGACGGGTTGACTCAGCGGGTTAACTCAGCGAGTTGATTCAGTGAGTTTGACTTTTTGGGGATTTTTGGACTGGCCTTTTTTATGGGGGGTTTTTCAGGGTGGTGTTTAGGACTGGGTTGACTGGGTTCAGGCTTGAACTGGGCTATGGAATGGGGCTTACAAGGGTGAGTTTGGCTGAGTTTGGACTTGGGATTTGGGGGTATGGTCCTCCGTTCAACCAGCTATCTCTACCAACAGTGTAGCCGAAGGTGGGGTGCCTACAGATGCCCCTCTTTGGCAGAGGTTGCGTGCAACCGAATGCCAAAGCGAGTGGACACCCCACTTCTGACCCGGTCATTCATAGATCATGTTCTGAAATCTTTGCTTGCCTTTGCATCTGTGCCAGTTGATCGTTTGGAGATCGCTCACTCGCACATACCGCGGGAGTTTGGAGAAAACGTTGCGATTGTCCCTGCATGCGCTACAACCTGGGTACCCAATCGCAACCCTTCCATTCCCGACCGGTACTAACATCGGAAAGGTACAGCAGAGCCTCTGCGTCGACAGTCTTACGAGGTTACTGACCCTGTGATTGATTGTATGTTTGATGTTTTCCCAGATCACTCCAGGAATACTTGTTTCGCTTGACTGTCAAAGTGGTTAGACGCCCTGCGTCAGATAGTCTTACGGGATTCTACTACGTCGACTTGGACTCAGTCAAGGTACTTCAGGCATCCACTCCTAGGTATGTGCGGGTGGGCTTTTTCCACCCAATCTGCTGGTTTCGATGCTTAGTTTGCAATTCATTCTTTCCTTGATTGTGGTCTGGAATCTTTGTTGTCCTTTGTATCTGAGTCAGTTGATTGTCTGGAAATTGATAACTCGCACATACCGCGAGAGTTTGGAGAAAACGTTGCGATTGTCCCTGCAGTTTACTGCAACCTGGGTACCCAATCGCAACCCTTCCATTCCCGATCGGTACTAACATCGGAAAGGTACAGCAGAGCCTCTGCGTCCGTTAGTCTTACGAGGATACTGACCCTGAGACTGATTGTGTGATGTTTGATGTTTTCCCAGATCACTCCAGGAGTACTTGTTTCGCTTGACTGTCAAAGTGGTTAGACGCCCTGCGTCAGATAGTCTTACGGGATTCTACTACGCCGACTTGGACTCAGTCAAGGTACTTCAGGCATCCACGCCTAGGTATGTGCGGGTGAACTCTTTCCACCCAATTTGCTGATTTTGATACTTGGGTTACAATTCATCGTTTCCACCTGTTCAAATGGTTTCTGTGACCGAGCCTTTTGGCTTTCATCTTTTTGTATCTTGGCATGGGGTACGACCGCACTGACACTGGAGTTCAGTTCGACCGTACTTTGAGTGCATTGGATCCGATGATCTCCGGGGAAACCGCGAGACATCAGATCTTATTTGATTTTTGCGTCGGCTCCTACCCAGAGATATGGAAGATCTCCCAGCGTGTTGGAGGCAGAACGCTCTACTGGAAAACATTTTTAGATTTTTGAAAAGGTACCCACTCTGGGGAGTGATACTCCGTGGGGTTTTTATTTGCAAATAGAAACATTTTTTGTCTTTTTGAAATGGAAATCTGGTTTGCACATGCCTCCACTAGGGATGCCTGTGGGGTCTTTGGCTAACCGGCTTTTATTTTGAAAGCAGGTAAACATGATGATTGATGCGATGGATGCTGATGCATGGAGATGCATGATGAATGCATGGCTTGGCTCATTCTCTTCTCGTTTGATGATTTTGCTTTTGCTGGAGATGCAGAGAATTTTGAGCTTATTGCTTGCAGGGTTGTGCTCCCCTGGGGATTTTTCTTTTTGATACGGAGGTTTGGACAGCGGGTTGGTCAAGATCCCGACCCGTGGTCGATCAGGTCCATCGTCCCAAGATGCTGTTTCTTTGCTAATGAGAATGTACGAGGATATCATTCGACTTCAAGATGTTCTTCTGGGCATACATGTGATTGAGATGGTGTTTGGTCGCCCGTTTTGGTCAAGATTCCAATTTGCGGACGATTGGATCCGTCATCCCAAATTGTGAAGAGAGTGGAGTTCAAGACTCCTGAAGTGTAGTGCTGGGGCTAATTTTTGTGATTTTTGTAAATATGTGGTCCGAATCTTTACCTGAGAGGGTAGAGATTGGTTTATTGAAAACACAGTAAATATTTTTGTATTTTTGAGGATATTTTCTTTGAAAGCAAGAGAAATATTTTTGTGATTTTTGACAATATTTTGATTGAAAGCAAGGGAAATATTTTTGTGGTTTTTGAAAATATTTTGATTTGAAAGAGATGGAAATATTTTTTGTTTGTGATTTTTGAAGAGGTGATTTTGTAATGTTTTTGTATTTTGTGATTTTTCTGAAATGCAGGGAAAAGATGTGGAATTTCCATCCACTTCCAGCTTCTACTGCTGGTAAGGCACCCGATCCATTTTACGTCAGCGAGCAAGACGGGTCTCACACAGTTAAGTGCCGTAGTTTTACATCTTCGGATGAGGGAATTTTGAGGGTTTTCAGTCAACATACCCACAAAGTTGCCTGTTCCTCATGTGCAATGCACATAGACCACGTATCGTCTGACGGACTCCTTCGGCCACAAAATGAGCCACATCCTCACATTTCCCTTAGTCAATCTAGTTTGGGGTCTTACGTTGCTCACAATTCCGTGAGGGTGAGCTCCACCTCCCAACAGCCTTAATCCCCTTCATGAGTTCTAGGAACAGGGAACATCCGTCAGCTTCAACAGCGACTTCCAAATCAAGGTTGTCTATCATGGTGAGTTCAACACGAACAGGATTGCGGAGTTCTGCCCGCCACAGCCCTTACCTATTTAAGAGATTCCAGACACCCGTACGATCAAGTGTCAGCCATGCCTGGAACAGGTTAGGAAAGAAAGCCCCCGAGAAGTTAATCCCAGTGTAGTTTAAGGTCTTCGGACCGCTGGGGATAAATTGGTGCGTTTGAAACTAGTGGTGAAAATTTTTTGTTTTATATTGTATCTATATATATATATATATATATATATATATATATATATATATATATATATATATATATATATATATATATATATATATTTTGTTTTGAAAAGGTTCCAGATTTCAACTCGGGTGATCAAGATTGATACTGGTTTTTATGGAAAGCTTTAAAATATTTTTGGTATTTTTGAAATGATCCGGGTTATCGAACCATGATCCCAACGGTCGAGGCCGATGCCGGTTTTTAGTTGAAAGCAAGAAAGGTCCCCCGAGAAATTAATCCCAGTGTAGTTTAAGGTCTTCGGACCATGAAACTGTACAAAAGAAGGGCAAACATGTTTTTTTTTATTTTTGGAAAAATGTCCGGTGTCAGCGGATGGACAATCCAGACTGATGCCGGTTTTTATTGAAAATCTCTCGGGATGTCGATCCTAACGTAGTTTAAGGTCTTCGGACCAATGAATTTTAAAAGAGGGGCTGGTAGTATATATATATATATATTTTTTTTATTTTTTGGAAAAATGTCCGGTGTCAGCGGATCTTGATTCAATCCAGGCTGATGCCGGTTTTTATTAAAAGGTCCCTTGGGATCTTGATCCCGACGTAGTTTAAGGTCTTCGGACCCAGTTGATGGGGTTGGGCATACTTACCTTGCTTTGTTTATCTTCTAACAGGGCTGATTGTGATTTGAGTGGTCCGAATTGCTTGATTTGGCCCTGTGGGCCCTTTCTAGACTTCAGCTTTGCTTTGAAGCACTTATCCTTGATGTTTTTTGGGGCTAAGAAGGCTTTTCATAGCGGATGATGACTTGAACGGCTCAGATTGCTCTTTTCGGCCTTGTGGGCCCTCTTGATGATCAGATCTTGGACTCTGGCCCTCTTTCTTAATGATCAAACCCTTGATCTTGCTATTTGGTGACTCATGCGAGCTTTCCCATGGTTTAGATCCTGATGATCTAGCCCTTGAATGGCTCGGATTGCTTGTGGGTCCCTCTTGATCAACTTTCCTTCTCTTTGACCCGATTAGGCATGTTCTGGCCGCATTGCTTCGTGATTGGACCGGTGGGGTACCTTTTATATGATCTTGATCAGCCTCAATCAAAATCTGGAGTGGACCGGAGCCTTGGGCGGCCCACGGGGTGCCATCTGCTGACGTGGACTGTCAGCCTCACCTACCAAGAACCCTAGAGCCAATCCCGCGGAGAGAGAGGGAGCGCGTCCGTACGGGCGGCCCAGAGCAGGCCGCCCAAGGCTCGCCTCTTGAGAGGCCTGGGCTGGCTCGGGTTCGGACATTCCCTGTTGTCTGCTGCCCTTGTCCCCACCTGCTTTGTACTCTCTGGTTCGATTGCAGCCATGAATCTTTCTTTTGTCTCCTATTTTCTTCTCTTTTTGTCCTTTTCTAGCTTGGTCCTTTCTTGGGCAGCCATTGATGATGGCTTGGGGGTCCTTATGGGAGAGGTTGGTGGGTCCCACACTTCAGCACTTGATGAAGGCTTTAAAGATGATGAGGTGCCTTTGATTGATGGTGGAGATGGAGCATTGAATGGGGGTATTGATGATGAATTAAGGGTGGTGTTTGGTGGAGCTTTGAATGACCCTATTAATGGCAGCTATGCTGAAATTTCAGATTTGAATGGGCCATTGATTATGGGAGAAATGGTTGGTATGGATGAGATGAGGAGATGGGACATAGGTGAGGCTATGTGTCCCTTGAGTGGGGGCCACATGGATGATGTGATGGATGGTGGTGATGGGGTCATGATGCACATTGATGGGCTGATCTTAGATTACCTTCTGGTACCTGTGAGGAGAGAAAACACTTTAGTAAAAGGATTGAAGCATCAAGGCAGGAAGAGAGATACTTACCTTCTGGGAGGAATGATCGGGAGAAAGACGCTTGTACGAGGCACTCCATAAGTTGGCTGGGGGATATTTATTTTGAAAGCCCTGTAAGTTTTTTTTTTTTTTTTTTTTTTTTTTTTGCAAATAAGGAAAAATGATTTTTTTTTTTGTGGAAAATATATGTAAATCATGAAGTAAAAATTTATGTCAAGTGCTTATCTGTCTGTGCGTGATTTGGACATGTGCTTTTAGACGTAGGAATCAGAATATTTGACTCAGCGTGATGTCATACTCATTTTCTTAATTATTCACCAAGGGTCCTGGTCCCCTTAAGATAGTGCGCAATGGTATCCTGCCCCTAGAATTTGGGCAGATCTTGAAAGAATTCTTGACTCATAACCGTCATCCTTGCTTCCATTGAATCTTCATGTTGCTTGAATTTCTCATGTACCTGCTTTTTTTTTTCTTTTTTTTTTCTTAGCCATTATTACCCGCAACGCCCTTTCGGGTTTTCGTTGCGTCCGGCTTGCCCGTCATTGTTGCCCGTGGCGCCCTTTCGGGTTTTCACCACGTCCCGGGTATTTGATCTTGCCTGCCCCTTGGCAGCTATGCTGTTTTTACCCTCAGCGCCCTTTCGGATTTTCACTGAGTCCGCTATGTGCCCACTGTTTTTACTCAGAGCGCCCTTCTGGGTTTTCACTCCGCCCTCTTTGTTTAGGCACACATCTCTTTTTCTTTTTCTTTTTTTTTCTTTTTTTTTGGATAACTGCGGCGCCCAAAGGTCAGGAATCCGTCGTTGCCGGCCGATGGTAACCTTTCGGCCCTTATCTTAAGTTACAATGGCAGAGCTGTCGGCCTTAGCTACAGACCCTTCTGAGGTGGATGGATAGATAGATGTGTTTCTTTTGGGTCGATTTTTTTTCTCTTTCTTTCTTTCTTTCTTCTTCTTCTTCTTCTTCTTCTTCTTCTTCTTTTTTTTTTTTGGGTTGTGTGCCCCTTCTTTTTTTTAACCCCCCCCTTTTTTTTTGCTCTATTCTTTTTTTTTCTTCTTCTTTTTTTTTTTGGCTTTTGAACCCTTTATTTGGAACACTTATTGGTGGACGGGAAGGGATTCTCAGAGGTCTAAACCTTGACCTCTTGACTTCATCTCTACTAATGTAACTCTTGATAAGGTTGGATTGGCTTACCTGTGAGAGATTTTCACGTTGTCGGCGTTGATTGGCTCTGGAAGATCCTTACCCCTCAGGTTGGTGAGTCGAACGGTGCCTCCCAGAAGAACTTCTTTGATTCTTGGGGCTTGCCCCTTGAGTTTGATAGATGCAGCAGTGCTTGTTGTAAACCCGATATGAGTTGTCTTTCTTCGGCTTCATTCTTCATCAGTACTCACGTTGACGGGATTTTGAGTTGAACTCGTAGGTCTGTCTTCTGATTTTAAGCTTCTTGAACTCCTCCATCCTTAGATTTCGAAGGACATCCCATTGCCAATGTTGATAGCATGTGGGAACCCTTAACAATTGATGATGTCATTCTTCATGAGAATTATCGTGCGAGATCAGAATATTACCTCCATCCACTTTGTGCTGTAATTGACTGCCCCAAGTATATGTGTATGACTGCTAGATGATGCCGAGTCGATCTTTCTGCTGATGTAGATACCTCGTACAGGGAATAGCTGGAGCGTTATCAGGTTGAAGAATTTCGAAGCACACACATGGATCCGATGTGCATGTTGCTGACACTTGAAGTGCTTTCTGACATGTTGGCAACAATCTGTCTTCATCGAGCCGTGAGGTTTCTTCGATCATTCGTCAAGTCGCACACTCCAGCATGGAATGCAAGCATAGTCTTCGCAGCATCTTCTTGATAGACTTGATGAGTTTTTGATCGATAAGTCTTCATAGGACGCAAAGATTGGGAAGTCATGACTTCAAAAATTCGATCATTCTCTGCTTATTTTTCAGGGACAAGGATTCTCAATGCACACTTCCTTATGGGTCTCAGGAGATCCTAGGTTTATAATTTTGAAAATTTTTTAGATGACATCGGCTTTTGGTTCGAACTTTCGAGGAGACCCTCTAGGTTTGGGAGTCAGCTCATCATTTTCCACATCATTTGGCTTTATCCAGACCCTTGAGTTTGAAGTCCAACTCTAGATCGAAATCTTATGAGTCAGCTTCATACTCAAGTGCTTTGACAGACAGACTCGACACTTTTATTGAAAAAGTTTTTTTTTTTTTTCAAAGATTTTCTGATTTTTTGGAATTTTGTGAATATCTAGATTTTTTTGAACTTTTGGACTTTGTGAAAATTTGATTTTTTTTTTTGAAATTTTGAAATATTTGGTGTTTTGGGTTTTTGAATCTTCTGATTTTTTTTTTTTTAATTTTTTTTGTAAAGGACCCGAGCAAGACGGCGATGTGAACCAGATGTTGCTTGATTCGGCTCGGGGAGCCGAGCACTGTCGAATTTTATTGGCCGTCATGGGGACTACAAACCTGTTACTGCCCTGCACTCCTTCCCCTCAGGAGGCAGGGCCAAAAGGATCAGTAGGCCAAACCTCATTGTTGCACCCAAACGTCATGGCAGATCTGAAATTGGGCTCCGAGTCGGTGTCGGATGCGATTTCTCCTAGCTCATCCCCGAAATATTGTAGCTCTTTGGGTTCATCTGGCTGAGGTGGGGCCACGACAGCAGTCCAGTCGATCGGGGGAAATTTCTGCCCCTTGCTTGAGTCTTCTTTGGGCAACTCTATCAGACTCAATCTGTTCGCTTGATCATCGAAGGTGGAATTTAGCCCATCATCAGGGTAGATAATCCCTGCATTGATGAACTGGATTGGTGTGTAAATGCAGGGATTGCCTTCTTCTTGACGACCTCGTCTTCTTTTGATACTTCTATGCTTTGGTTTCTGAATCAGAGTAGGCTGATATCGTAGTCCTCTCCTATCCATATCTTCTTGAACCTCCATGGTTCGGGTCGAGTCTTGATATTCGAGCTGATAGTAGAAGGTTTGACGCCCGGCAGGGAGGAAGACATAGTTCGATCCGATGGGACACGCGCGAGGGAAGTAATTTGCATTGTGATGGTATGAGATCTCCCCATTAGAGTGTTGTACGTCCATGGCTGGGATGGTAGGCTCTCGGAGGTTGGATGCTTCTACCTTGAAAAATTGTCCGGGATCGGTAATGATGGTGATCGCCCTATCTCCAAAGATGTGCTTGACCCTTCGGTGAAGATTTGAAGAGATGGCACCGATTCTGTGAAACCAGGTCCGATCAGAAAGGAGATGGAATGAAGCTGAGATGTCCAAGACCTGGAGAGTGATGGTTGATGTTTTTGGATCGATCAGAACCTGGACATCAATCTCCCCTTCGACCTCCTCGATAGTGGCCACATAATTGAAGCTGGGCCCTAATTCTGCTAGGGCATGTGGCATGCTGTCCGAGGAAGGGTCTTCTTCTTGGAGGACGATGGATGAAGTAGAAGTCGAATAGACAGGTGCGGTGGGCAAGTTGTGCCCCTGGTTGTTTGCTTGAGAAACGGGCAGGCTTTGCCCCTGGTAAGCTGGAGTGGGCAAACTGTGCCCCTGACTGACTATCGCTGAGACGGGCAGGTTGTGCCCCTGGTTTGTTGATGCTGCGTTAGGGAGATTGTCCCCTTGGTTGACTGAGATGGGCTGAATGTGCCCATGGTTAGAAATGGGTGCGAAGATTGAATCGACTGAAGGTGCCCCTTGCATGATGATGTGCTCTGGGATCGAAATAGTTGAGGATGCCCCTTGCAGGATGAGAGGTTCGAACTCTGAACTAGAGTTGATGGCACGAATAAACTGGAGAGGAGGCTTTTCTTGGCTGGTGAAAGCTGGATAGGCAGGAGGTGCCCCTTGCATTGCGAAGACTGGATCGACTGGAGATGCCCCTTGCAGGATGAGGGGTTCTGAAACCTGACGGTTAAAGGTGCCCCTTGCCAACCTTGATTAGGGAACTGTGAGTTCCATCTTGACTGTTGCTGTTGCTGCGGTTGTCCATGCTGAGGGAGGAATAGTGCACCTTCGGTAGAGGCGACAAGATCATCCTCTTCCATTGGATGGGAGATGAGGACACTTCCGTTATCATTCTCGTATTTAGCAGTAGGCTCTTCTTCCACTATCGGTTGAATTGGAAAAGCCTGATGAGGCCACCAAGGGGAGATCATCCCAGCCCTTATTCCGGCTTCGACTTGTTCCCCGGCGCGGATGAGTTGGTTGAAGTTCGCATATGGATGTGAGACAAGGTATCCAGAGATACTTGGATTTGCCGAGTGGACGATCATGGAGATTTGCTCCTCGTCGTCGATGGGAGTCTTCATTCTAGCGGCCATGGCCCGCCACCGTCCAACGTAAGCTGATAATGTTTCATCGCTTCTTTGCCTGAGAGCTGCGAGGTCTGCTCTCCTGGGTGCCATGTTAAGATTGTATGCGAACCTGTTGACGAAAGCATGGGAGAGCTGCTCCCAAGTCCTGATGCGATGATAGTCCAATGATGTGTACCAATCCAGGGCATCGTCTTTCAGAGATTTTTGAAACAAGCGGATGAGTGCTCCATCATTGCCCGCCACAGCATTAAGCTCTCCACAGAAAGCTCGTAAGTGGTCTACAGGACACCCTGTCCCATCATATCTTTTAAATTTTGGTACCTGGAAGCCTTGAGGTACCATTGCATCGGGAAATGGACAAAGGTCCCTGAACTTAGTGGATGGAAGATCCACCCTTTGCTGCTTCTGCAACTTTCTCTTCATCTCTCGCATCTGCTCTCGGAGTTGCTCTATTTCGGAGGGACCAGATGAAGGAGATCTTGTCCCTTGCCAGGATTGAGATGGCCCCCTTTCATAATAATTGGTGTCATTGATGCTCCTAAAATTCATGCTTGAAGAAGGTTGGGCCTGATAATTACTCCCATTGTAGGGACTTTGTTGGACTGGAGCTGAGAAGAGAGACTGCGAAGAAATCCCAGTCACAGGAGAATATTGAAATTGGTTGGAATTCCCATTGGGGGGAGATTGTTGGAATTGACTGGGATTCTGGGTTGTGGGATGTGACTGAAAATGGCTCTTGTTTGCAGGAGGATGCTGGAAGAAATGCCCTGAGGTCGAGAGTTGTCCTGATTGAGGACCTTCATTAGGAGGGTATCGAAAGTCCTGCGCCACCCCTGATAGTTGTGGTTGAGATGAACTGGAGGCTGGAAGAGATGCTTGTTGTGGTTGTTGAACTGGACCAGCTTGATTGCTGGCTGCTGAAGCCTGGGCTTGTGTGAATCGGAGAAGCATTTCTTGCATGGCCTTCATGCTTTGTTGTAGCTCTTGGATGCCAGGAATTGACATGGATTCACTCGAGTTTAACAGTGGAGAGGAAGCCTCAGGTATAGGGAATGGGAGAGCCATGTCGATTTTGTATTGGATGTGGCAGGGTGATTTAGTTTGGAGGAGTAATGGTGGGAAGTATGCACTACTTTTTTTTTGGGGTTTTGGGATTTTCTATTTTTTTTTGTTTTGGGTAGAATGCTATGCAGATGAGATTGTATGAGGACTAATGACTTTCAAGTATAGGAGGGATTCTGTTTTTCAAGTCGGATCACGACTAGTGGGACTAGTTTATCCCCAGCAGAGTCGCCATTCTGTGGACCCTCGCCGATTTTTCCGCGCTCCCACACGACGTTCTTCTCCCTTTCCTTTCGGAAGAAGAAGAAGAAGTGCGTGCGTGCGAAATCGCCGTTTGTGCCACTGGCTTGCCTCGTTCTTGAGGGCTTCGTTTGGTTGTCGCGTTAAGCTGGATATGTTTAAGTGTGTTTATGTAAGACCAGAGTCGCCACTAGCCAATTACTTCGAATCTACAGTCGGCTAGACCCCGTAGAAACGCTAGAGAAGGGAATCCGAAGATTCCTTCCTCTAAAATGACTCCTGTTGATCTGCGGCCAGAGATTCAAGGTAAGGGATCACGGTTACAGGGTGGGAAGAGGTTAAGCACCCCACACACTGCCCGTACCGAAGTACAGTCTCTACTTCACAGAATCGATCGAATACTTGAAAGTCTAGTTTAATCCTCGTATATTCTCATGGATGACATGATGCATAAATGTGGGTCTGAACAGTAAGAGTTTCTGATGGGCAGGTTCCAACAACGGGCAAGCCCAGAGCATACGCTCGAACTGACAGGTGCTTAATATAAAGACATATGCATGTGTGTTTGAGTAATCGAGGTGCTTGTAGTGAAGCAGGGGGGTTGGAAGAAAAGTAAATGTTGCACTTATGCTAGATGCAAATGAGATGATGCTGGAAAATGAGTAGCTGGGTGGACGGAGGTGTCGCAAGGGTTGGCTTCGAGTGGCTGGATCAAGACTTGGATGGCTTGGGAGGCTTGGACCAGTGGTCAGGCTGGGCTGGACCAGGGTTAGACTCTCCTCACTCGGGCTCTCCTTGGTGGAAAAATGGGCTAAAGGGTGGAGAGATGGACTCAGAGCTCTCGGGCTGAAATGGACTCGAATGGCTTCTTGAAATGAGAAGGGGAGGGGGGTATTTATAGCAGCAGAGAGGGGCACTCTCGTAATTTTTTCCGGGCGGCCTGCCATGGGCCGCCCGTACGGCCGCTCCTCGGTTTCCAGCGAGTACGGTCGCTCCCTCGGGGCTGCTGTTGGACTCGCTGGTCGACTCAGTGAGTTGACTCAGCGTGTCGACTCGGTGGTTTGACTCGACGGGTTGACTCGACGGGTTGACTCGGTGTTTTGACTCGATGGGTTGACTCAGCGGGTTAACTCAGTGAGTTGACTCAATGAGTTTGACTTTTTTGGGATTTTTTGACTGGCCTTTTTTATGGGGGGTTTTTCAGGGTGGTGTTTAGGACTGGGTTGACTGGGTTCAGGCTTGAACTGGGCTATGGAATGGGGCTTACAAGGGTGAGTTTGGCTGAGTTTGGACTTGGGATTTGGGGGTATGGTCCTCCGTTCAACCAGCTATCTCTACCAACAGTGTAGCCGAAGGTGGGGTGTCTACACCAACCTAGAGAAAATTCAAGCTCTCCTTGAGATGAGCTCTCCTAGAACAACGGAGGTACAACGGCTTGCAGGTCGGGTAACCTCACTCAACAGATTCATCTCCAAGGTATCGGACAGGTGCCTGCCATTCTTCAAGTTGCTGAAAGAAACTCAAAAGGCACCTGATTGGACAAACGAATGCGAGTAAGCATTCATTCACCTGAAAGAATATATGAGAGCCCCACCAGTCCTCTCCAAGCCCGTTCCTGGTGAGGAACTTATCCTGTATTTGGTGGTGTCTCCCACGACAGTCAGCTCAGCACTCATATGAGATAATGGGGGTATGTAGAGACCAGTTTACTACGTCAGTAGAGCTATGGTTGACGCTGAAATGCGATATTCATAGATAGAGAAGCTTGCCCTGGCCTTAGTGGTCTCGGCCAGAAAGCTTTGGCCATATTTTCAGGCTCATACGATAGTGGTTCCCACGAACCAACCATTGAAGCAAGTTTTGTAGAAACCTGAAGCTTCTGAAAGATTGGCCAAGTCGGTCATCGAATTAAGCGAGCATGACATCAAGTTTTGTCCTAGAACAACAATCAAAGGACAATGAAGGGAGATTGTGAGATCGAAATTGCTAAGTGTGGTGAGGGGACCAGAGAGACAAAATTTCAAGGATTTCGTACCCAAACGGAGAAGGAAGAGGGGTATTTATAGTAATCATGCCGTCGTTTCTCTCCTATCCAACTGGACGTGACACTTGGCATCTTCCCCATTCGTTACTGACGTATGAGGCGGCACGCCCATTTAATGCGCCACAACTTTTAGTGTGGAAAGGAATAATTGCGACGTTTCGCTCCATGCCTATTTAATGAAGCATTTAATGCGATGACGTCTCGAGCGTCGTACCAAGATGCGACCGTTATACTTGAAGTCTGGCACAAGCAAACCATTATCAGATGACCCGAGCCCACATTACACAGTTTCATGCTCAGATTCTCTAACCACGGAACTAAGGGGCTTCTGATATGGGTAAATCTGGTCGTGTCCTTGATCATGACGTGGAAGATGTGCCACTGCAGATATGTGACCCACTGAGGTCAGATTGTCACAGTGTGTCACCGAAGGATTGAAGCTTGTAAAGGCAAAGAGCCCTCGCGCTTATTTGCAGCCACGAATCCGATCTAAGGTCTTAGGTTCAGCCTCAGATGACAAAATTATGCTTGAGCCCTCGAGATCAGCTTCAGGATACCGAGCGCCACGGAGAAGAGTAAACATCTTCCATGCCATCACCAAATCTCATATTATGCAGAGTAGAGGCCTCAACCCTAGTTACTATGCCACAAGATTGACCACTCACCTAAGGATGCAGGGTGCTGACCACACCAGACATCCTCGGACCTAAGAAGGTTGCACGTCACGCACCACCATACAACTACGACTGGGATGCGTAGAATCCGGACATGATAAGAAGGGTATCTCTCAATCCAATAACGTATCTTATACATAATAGGCAAGTATCTCCTAATACAGCAATGTATCCTAGATGGGATCTAAGAGATCCACTGCCCTTGGTCGTGGATCATCACCTATAAAAGGACCTTTCCGCATCTCTCCAAGGTATGCAATCACATGCACAATATTCTCTAGAGTTCTTACTCCCAATCGTCCCCATCACTAACCCATCACTGACTTAAGCATTGGAGAGTCTTCCGCTGGCACGACTGGCACCCTTTCATGATCTCTCTCTTTGTGATCTAAGGTCTCAGGATCTCCACTATTCATCTGTGTATATACCAAATGATGGAGATCTAACTGTTGATCCTTGATCAGCATCTTTTACTCTAATTTTCAGCATTAATACATGTCTACTTTATTCTTTCCCCAAGGACATTAAAAGATTCCATAAAGGAATCGGCACAACCCATTAATGCGTCCAAGATTCCATGCGAATCAAGAATTTTAGCACATAGTTATTAATGGGTCACTAATGACCAAGTCCAATCATCAAGGATTCACGTATGACCAATCAAACAAGTACTCAGCTTTGAAGGGCACATACAAAACTAGCATAATCACAATTTCGAGTGGCTTCACACCAAAATTAAAGCAAATCGAGAAACAAATCGCTTGCTTAATGCAATTTGAGAGCTCTCTCTATGCATTGCTTGGCCCATTTGTGATGAATAATCATAATCAGTCCGATATCTTCCGTTGGATTGACTACAAAATTCACACATGCCTTCAGTGTGCTGAGATATTCACTCTGGCACGTTTCCGGGAGCATTTATATAGGTGGGCCACATTAATTGAGTTAGAATGCACAGATATAAATCTCTTGATTTTGCACATCTAACCATCGAATTGACTCGAAACTCAAACACCTTCTAAATATATAGAGACTTGTAATATGATCTATTATCTGGAGTAGATCTTTTGGTGGACCATTCAACAGAATTATGATGATCTCTTGATCTTGCATGATCAACCATCCGATTAGCCTCAAATTCCACGCAGTTCCCAGGTATATCCGGGCCTTTAATCTGTTACATTCTATTGGTTACAATCTGCTTTTTCTTCTTATCAGTTGTACTTCATCTGATCTCACTTGGGTCTTCAGTGAGCTGCTTCCTATCATAGAGCGGATCAGGAGTTACTTTCGCCGACTGTGGGGCCGTCTTGATGTATGTGTTGTATATCCACACCATCCATATGTTTTTCCAGCTCATTTTAGGGCATGATCCAAAAAATGAAGTAGACCCAAATCTCAAATGGATCACACCAAGGAAACAATGGTCATTGACTATTAAAAACTTCCTATAGGCCACAAAAGTTTTGGATCAAGTGATATCTGTATTTTCCATTCATCCATTTCTGTGTGATCTTATGAACAGGTTGGATGGAAAATAAACATTATGGTGGGCCTGAGGAAGTTTTTAATGGTCGGCCTTCACTGACCATTTCTTTTTTCTTATGTAATCTACTCGCGGTTTGGATCTGCTTTTTTTTTTTTACCATGCCCTAAAATAAGCTGGAAAAACTGATGGACGGCATAGAAATATGACAAGTACATCAAGGTGGGCCCCACGGTCAGCGAAACACCCACTTTGGTGTCCCGGGTAACACCTGATTTCTCCCTGCCCATCAACAGCATCGCACGTGATCTTAGTCGGATTTTAATGAGCTGTTATTATCATCTGTGTCCCATGTGAACTCGGGTCTTTCATGAGTGATATATCCAATCCCATTTTTTCATGCATTTGGCTATGGATTGACTCCAAACGTTGCACACGTGTCTGGCACACAAGGTTTGGAATTTTACTCACCTCCGGGAGCAAATCCACGGGTGGCCCTTGCAATCAAACTTTTAGGGTTTGTTTGATTTTTCAAATGGTGTGTAAATGTCTTGTAAGTGGGTGATTATTATTTCCTTAAGTATTAACTGTATCCTTCGAAATGCATGATTTGACCACCAACTTTTCAGATGCTAAAATTGAGGGTGCTTTAAAATATTTGTGGGGCCACCATGATGTATGTCACTTATCACACGGTTCTTCCGTTATGCCGGCTGAATTTATGGCCATCTGGGTGTTGAACTGCTTCATTTGTCAGCTAATGCCTAAAAATATTATGATAAAATAGATAGGCAGAATGGATATGTCATATACACTACAGTAGACCCCACAAATTTAAATCATCCCTTCTAAACCTATTTTTGAAGCAAAAATTTTAATGGATTTGTAGGTGAAAACAAGTGGCTATTGTGGGCTCATTTCAGCCAACTCAGATTCAATAGTGACTTTTTCAGGACGGACGTCTGTTATGGTCAATGTTGGAAAAGCATTGTGGCCCCATGTCTGTTTACGCTGTCTATTCATTTTTCCAGCTCGGCTTGTGTGGTTATATGCAAACTCCAACCTGTTGGACTGCAGTTTGCAGTCCACCCAGTGGATTACTTTCCATCTGTTAAGCTCTTGTGACATCCAATGCTCCTAATAGGTTGGCCGCACCATGAGGAACAATTCATACAAAAATCAACTTCATCCACTAATCCAGTGTACCACACTAAAATTTTGCTATTACTCAATGGTTATATACTATTTTCTATATTGTAGCTCACATAATGATTGGATAAGGCTGATTTTTGCATTAAAAGATCATCATGGTGGGGCCAACCTACTAGGAGAATTGGATGTCACAAGAACTTAAAAGTTTTAGAGAAATCAACTGGGTGGTCTGCAAAATGTGGTCCAACCGGTTGGACTTGAGAGTGACTCATATGCAAATGCTGTAAATAAATAATGATGGCTTGCTTGGTTGTTGGTATTAGCTCTAGAGGTACAGTTTTGAAAAGAGTGTCACGTAAACTCCATGGGCCTCACTATGATGTTTTTGTTTCATCTACGCCGTCCATTCATTTAGTCGGATCATTTTAAGGCATAAGCCAAAAAATAAGAGATGCAAAACTTCAATAGCCTTCAAGAAGTTTTCAATGGTACGCATTCAATTCTCACTGTTTTCTATAGGGTGGTCCACTTGAGATTTGGATCTGCTTCATCTTTGGGCTCATGCCCTAAAATGATATGAAAAAAATGAATAGATGGTGTAGATATAACATATACATCATGGTGGGCTTTTCTCTTACAATGTCATGAATTTACTGCTAACCAAATTGCCCTATATATGAGTCCAAAAAGGATGCACATGCAAATCTCAGGTGGATCATACCATAGGAGAATGGTGATTGAATGCCTACCATTTAAAACTTCGTGCCTATTTGGTTCACTGTGCAATTTGCATCCTACATATTCAATTGGGTTGAATACTAATAATGCTGCCTTTTGTCAAGTCATGGTGAGGTGTAATACTAATAATGCTGCCTTTTGTCAAGTCATGGTGGGGTGCCACTTCATTAACCCTCAATGTGGTCACAACCTTTTGAAAGTTGGTGAGCTGCTGGGTCCCTCCCACAAGACATACAACCAAATAGGACAAGCTTGGCACATGCAAGATTCTGAGGGGCCACTGCGATGCATATATAGGTTTTATCCACGTTATCCATCCATTTAGCTATAGCATTTTAGAGTGTACACCAAAAAATAAGGCAGATCCAAAGCCCAAGTGGACAACACAGCAAGAATTATAGCCCGCTGTTAAAAACTATTCGGCCCTCATTAAAAAGGGGAGGGTTTCAATAATTCAGGCCATCATCAACTTCGTGGGAGCAAATTAATGGTTACCAGGTAACACTTAATAGGTATTACCCTAACCGTATGAGGCTCATCTTAATGCATTTGTTGTATATCCACACCGTTCATCTGTTTTTTTCATCTCATTTTAGGACGCAATCCCAAAACTCAAGAAGATTAAAATCTCAAGTGGACCACACCACAAGAAATGGTGATGAATGACCATTAATACTCTTTCTACATGCTATAGAAGTTTTGGATCAAGCTGGTCTTTGTATTTTCCCTTGATCCATGACATTATAAATATGTTGGATGGCAAATAAATATTACGACAACCTTATAATAAGGCCTTGGAATCTTTATTTGTGAGGCATTCAATCACCACGCTTTCCTATGATATGGTACACCTGAGATTTGGATTTTCTTAAATTTTGGGATCAGGTCCAAAAATGAGTTATAGAAATGAATGGACAAGTGGATATATAAAACATCAGAAGTCCAGGCACACGATAAGGGTAACACCCACTAAGGTGTTACTCGGGTGACACGTAATCCTCCCTGTTATAGGCAAAATGATGGAGATAAGATTTCACGCGGAAATGCCCACTTCGCTCTCGCTCTCGAGATTATCTGATCGAGAGTCGAATATTGGATAAGTGCGGGACGTCCATTCGACTCTCGAGATTATATGATCGAGAGTCGAATATTGGATAAGTGCGGGAAGACCATTCGACTCTCGAGCTCACCTGATCAGGAGTCATAGATTGAAAAATATGGAGCAGCTATTCGCAAGTCTCGAGTCTTCATAACCGATAGTCAAATACGGCAAAGCTCGATCCGCGAGCAGACCTTCTCACAAGTCGTTGAAAGATGTTACATCCAAAATATGTACTTGGACTCGCGACCACATTTTAACCTGCGAGCAGCTTTCCTACGGGTTGCAACCAGTTCGGAGGCTATGACTCCAACTACGGGCTTCTCCTTCCTTTTCGGAGGCCATGACTCCAACTACGGGCGTCTCCTTCCTTTTCGGAGGCCATGACTCCAACTACGGGCGTCTCCTTCCTTTTCGGAGGTCATGACTCCAACTATGGTTTCCAGCCGGATCCAGCCGGATTTCAAGGGATTACCATCTAGGGGCGTGATTGTTGGAATAAGTCATTGGGTTGGATCTACTAAAAAGATAGGATCTTATCCCAAGAAATCAGCGAATTCTCAGTATCGTATGCGACATCAACGGGATTTCGACATCTCACGTAACAGATTGGATTGCTTCAGATCTATATAATGGGGTGGCTCCATTGAGAGCAGGGAGGTAGACATCATTCAATCTTGGTCCCGTTTTGCTTGGCTTCTCTTCTGTGGTCTAACTTGAGCATCGGAGGGCTAACGGCTGGTCCCCAGCCACCCTTATTCACTGTCTTGCTTCAGGTCTGGTGGTGGAAATCCCTGCTGGAGCGAAGGAGAAAAGCCAGAGGATCTCGTTACGAAATTTGACATTAACAGTTTGGCGCCGTCTGTGGGAACGACTTGATCATCAAAATCAATCGTGTTAACCATCGATCAAAATCCTTCGGTGATGCCTCCTAAAAAGACTGTTCATCCTTCAACTTCGAGGCAGGCACCACCTCCGCCCGGTGAGACGGAATCCGCACCTGCCTTCCCACCTGTTCCGACGGATATCCCTCAAGGAGCCCCAAATATACCATCAACAAATCCATTATTGGAGGCCTCTGGAAATCAGGATGATGTCCTACAATTCCTCGGGAACACTCTCCTAACTTTAAACGCCGGAGTTCAGGCACTGTCAAATCGGCTTGATCAGCACTTCCCTGAACCGCAAAGACAACCCTCCGAAGGGTTACCACCGCCACCCATACCAGTTGCTTCCAGACATTCTATGGATGAACCACAGGTCCCACCACTTGGCGGCCATCCCCCTGTGCCGTCTCCACATTCTATACATTCCAGTTCGTCTCGACAACCTCAACCGCAAGGCTCCACCGCCGAAACGTCTAGCTATACCTTGCCATGGGAAGGAGATCTCAAAAGAATCCAAGATCGTTTTGATGTCATGGAGCAGAGATACCAGGCAAATCGGCCATCTGTTGTCATGGCGGCAATACATCAATCTGAATCTCCCTTCACAAGCGAGGTCATGGAAGCACCGTTGCCCAGAAAGTATCGAACGCCTGTTATCGCTCCGTATACAGGTATTGGCGATCCTCTGGAACATCTGGAAACCTATAGGTCCCTCATGGAGTTGGAGGGACATGGTTCAGAAATCATGTGTAGGGCTTTTCCCCTTACATTGAAGGAAGCGGCTCGTATGTGGTTTCGGGGGTTAAAGCCTCTTTCCATCAGTTCCTTTTCCCAATTATCGGAGATATTTCTTTCTCAATTCATGGGAAGTATTCGCATTAAAAAGCCAGCCTCCCATCTGATGAATCTGAAACAGCAACATGGGGAGACAATAAAAGAGTTCACAGTACGGTTCACTGCCGAAGCCGTTCAAACTGAGGGTTACACTGAAGAAAAGGGTCTCACAGCCCTCATTGCTGGAATAACGAGCGAGAAATTTAGGTTTGCCTTAGATAAGAGCCCACCGAAAACTATGGCGGAATTTCAAGCCAAAGCTCAGAAATATATCAATGCAGAAGAAGTCGCATTGACACGCCATGGAGTACAGAGTAAGAAACGCAAGCCAGAAGGAACTTCTACAGATAAAAAATACCATCGCGATCAGTGCGATCGTTCTCCCAGGAAGCCTTATTCTGGTAAATATCATAATTACACTCCTCTTAATCGGTCTCCTGAAAAGGTTCTAATGGAGATAAAACACAAGCCATATGTGAAGTGGCCTGCAAAGATTAAATCCGATCCCGAGAAGAGAGATAAGAGTAAGTTCTGTTACTTCCACAAAGATCACGGGCATAGGACCCAGGACTGTATCTCTCTACGAGACCATATCGAAGCCCTTATTCGAAAAGGCCATCTCCAGGATTATGTTGCTCATAAGAATCGGTCACCAGAAAGGGCGAAGACCTCATCTCGCCAAAAGGAACCGTCTCATCATCAAACCGACCAAGAGGATGCTGAGCCCACAGGAGAAATTCGCACTATCGTCGGGGGTCCAGCTTGCGGGGGTGACTCTCAAGCTTCAAGAAAGGCATACGCCCGAAAGGCGTCCAAAGAACCCCAGCAGATCTATTGGCTGGAACAAACGTCCAACTCATCGAAGGCTAGCCATCCCCCAATTTCTTTCACCCTCGAAGATGCAGCGGGAATTCATTTCCCTCATGAAGATTCCATCGTAGTCACACTGAAGGTATCAAATTATCTGACTCATCGAATTATGGTGGATACAGGTAGCTCGGCCGATATCCTGTATTTGGAGGCTTTCGACAAGATGGCACTTGCCAGAAACCTCCTCAAGCCAGTATCGACCCCTCTTGTTGTCTTTGGAGGAGAAGTGGTAACACCTGAAGGAAGTATCGATCTCCCAGTCACCTTTGGGGAGAGTCCAGCGAAGACCACCGTCTTCGTAAACTTCCTCGTCGTGGATCGAAAATCAGCATATAACGCCATCTTGGGGAGACCGTCTCTAACTAAGGTTGGAGCGGCCTTGCACCCTTCATATTTATGTGTTAAATTTCCGACCCCAAATGGCATCGGGGTCGTGCGAGGAAGTCAGCAGGAGGCACGGTCCTGTTACCAAATAGCCCTCCAAGATCGAAAGAAGGCTCAAGCGACACCTGTCATGGAAATAGTCCAAGGTTCATCCGACGTTCTCGCCACCGCGTTGGATCCAAGGGAAAATGCTCTGAAATCAGGAACTCCAGGGGAGGAAACAGTGGCGATCCGCTTGACCGAAGACGACCAGTCTAAGATCGTGTACATCGGTTCCTCCTTAAACGGTATCCACCGTGAAGATTTGATCCGTTTCCTCACTGAATACCAGGACGTGTTTGCTTGGTCTCATAAAGATATGCCGGGCATCGATCCTGATGTCATCGTTCATCGTCTCAACATTGACCTGAAGCATAAACCCGTACATCAGCGTCGACGTGCCTTTACTGCAGAAAGACAAATGGCGATCAAAACTGAAGTTGAGAAGCTGCTCGCGGCAAATTTCATAAAAGAAGTTGACTACCCACAGTGGGTCGCCAACGTAGTTCTCGTCCGGAAAGCTAATGGCAAATGGAGGATGTGCGTCGATTATTCAGACTTAAACAAAGCATGTCCCAAAGATAGCTTCCCGACACCACGAATCGACCAGTTGGTCGACTCGACAGCTGGACATGCCCTCCTCAGTTTTATGGATGCTTATTCTGGTTACAACCAGATTATGATGCATCCACCTGATGGCCAACATACTGCCATCATCACAGATCGAGGACTATATTGCTACCAGGTAATGCCGTTTGGTCTCAAAAATGCAGGGGCCACTTATCAGCGTTTTGTCAACAAAATATTCGCTGCTCAAATCGGTAGGAATATGGAAGTATATGTTGACGATATGCTCGTGAAAAGCATCGATGAAGATGACCACATTCCTGATCTTCGAGAAGCCTTTGATCTGATGAGGAAGTATCAGATGAAATTAAATCCAGAAAAATGTGCGTTTGGAGTATCTGCAGGGAAATTTCTTGGGTTCATGGTTGGCCAACGTGGAATTGAAGCAAATCCCGAAAAGATTAAAGCATTGATAGAGATGAAATCCCCAGTGACTCTGAAGGACGTTCAGCGTCTAGCTGGTCGCATCGCATCATTGAACAGGTTCATCTCGCGAGCATCTGACAAGTGCCTGCCCTTCTTCAAACTCCTTCGTGCAACGGCCAAGTCTGATTGGAACTGGACACCTCAATGTGAAGAAGCTTTTCAACAACTGAAGCAATATATGAGCGCTCCCCCCATTTTATCTAAGCCTGTGGCACATGAGCAACTCATTCTTTATTTATCTGTGTCTTCCACGGCCGTTAGTGCCGCTTTAATAAGAGAATATTCTGGGGTACAAAGGCCCGTTTATTATATCAGTCGAGCAATGGTTGATGCAGAAACTAGGTATTCTGATTTGGAGAAACTGGCCCTAGCCTTAATCACGGCAGCTCGAAAACTGCGACCATACTTTCAAGCCCATGCTATTTTAGTACCAACAAATCATCCACTACGTCAAGTCCTTCAAAAGCCTGAGGCTTCCGGGCGCTTAACTAAATGGGCGGTCGAGATCAGCGAGCATGATATTTCATTCTGTCCTAAGACCGTAGTCAAGGGCCAGGTCGTGGCTGACTTCATCGCCGAATTTACATATTCTTCTGAAGATAGCGTCATGACCAGCGACCAGCCTCCTTGGTCGCTCTTCGTGGACGGGTCGTCGCGGGCCAGTGGCAGTGGAGCGGGCCTGATTTTAGTGGCTCCAGACGGGTCGCATTTTCAATACGCTCTGCGTTTCGAATCACGCGTCTCCAATAATGAAGCAGAATATGAGGCCCTTATTGTTGGCCTCGAGCTAGCCGTTGTCCTCGCAGTCCAGAATTTGATAATTCATAGCGACTCCCAGCTCATTGTCAACCAAGTTCTTGGCGAATTCGAAACCAAAGAAGAAAGAATGGCCTTATACAAGTCTCGTGTCCTCATCCTGCTCGCCAAACTGAAGACTTACAAAATATTCCATATCCCTCGCGAGCAGAACCAACTTGCCGATTCCTTGGCAAAACTCGCTTCTGCACCAGAATCAGAACTATCACATTCGATCCCCATCGAGCACCGTCAACACTTGAGTATCGACCAAGTGACTCCCGAGCAAGTTATATCGGTACAATCGTCTCCATGCTGGATGGATCCTATCATCCTTTATCTCAGAGATGGATACCTACCAGAAAACAAGAAAGCTGCAAGACAAATTCAGCTTCGAGCTGCCAGGTACACCTTACAAGATGGAATCTTGTTGCGAAAAAGCTTCTCCTTGCCTTATTTGAGGTGTCTTCATCCAGAAGAAGCACATCGTGTTCTAGATGAAGTACACCAGGGGGCATGTGGTAATCATCCCAGGGGGCGATCTCTAGCATATAAAGCGATGAGGCAAGGATATTATTGGCCTACTATGAAAGCAGACGCTATAGAATTTTCTAAAAAATGCGACAAGTGTCAACGATATCAACCTATACCTCGTGTACCGTCTGAGCGGATGACCCCAGTCGACAGCCCTTGGCCTTTTGCTCAGTGGGGGATCGATATCATCGGACCCTTACCTATGGGAAAGGGACAGAATAGGTTCGCGATCGTGGCGGTTGATTATTTCACCAAATGGGCCGAGGCAGAACCATTAGCCAAAATTACTGAAAAACA
Organism: Liriodendron chinense; assembly: GCA_003013855.2. Lineage (NCBI taxonomy): Eukaryota > Viridiplantae > Streptophyta > Magnoliopsida > Magnoliales > Magnoliaceae > Liriodendron > Liriodendron chinense. The sequence continues at coordinate 762,035 of ML058489.1, read as the reverse complement.
AACTACTAAGTTTATGTGGAGAAATATTATATGTCGCTTCGGACTTCCTCATACTATAATTACCGATAACGGAACGCAGTTCGACAATGCAGCCTTTGATGAATTTTGCGACAAATGGAAGATACATAATCTCCGCACTTCTCCATATCATCCACAGGCGAATGGGCAGGTCGAGGCAGTGAATAAAATTATAAAGCATCATTTAAAGACCAAGCTAAGTGAATGTAAAGGGGTGTGGCCAGAACTTCTGCCAGAAGTGTTATGGGCCTATAGAACCACGGCTTGTACATCGACAGGTGAAACTCCTTTCTCCTTAGCATTTGGTGTTGACGCAGTGGTACCAGTGGAAATTCAAGTGCCCTCATATCGGATCGAACAGTATGATCCCGCGAGCAATCAGGAAAATCTCCGACTTCATCTCGATCTCTTGGAAGAGCGAAGAAATGCTTCCCAAGTACGAGTGGCGGCATATCAACAACGTATTGCTCGTTATCGGAATGCGAAGGTTCGACCTAGATCCTTCCAGTTCGGAGATTTGGTTCTAAGGCAAAATCTTGGAATTCCTGTTCGTTCATTGGATCCGAATTGGGAAGGCCCGTATCGGGTTATTAGGGTTGTGCGACCCGGTACTTATTATCTTGAAGACATGCAAGGGAAGCCTGTACGTCGCCCTTGGCACGTGGAGCATTTGCTAAGATACTACCCCTAGATTCGATGTAGTTTATCATAACATTTTATGAATAAAGTAAAAGATATCTTTTGGCCGCTACTCCATTTATATGGACCAGAATAGCCCTGAAGAGTGCTTACACGTCCTCTTGGCCAATTACCTACCTTTGGTAGGACTGAAATCATTACTAGTTGGTCGCTTCTCCATTCTCATGGACCTGAACAGCCTCGAAGAGAATGAATACCATCTCTTGACCAACCTTCTGCCCTTGGTAGAATCAAAATCTCAATCGATAGATCAGTCTATCTCAACGCGGACATGGTCTCACGACCCCCGGATTGAGTCTAATTCATTTTTTCATGAGTTAGTTACTCGCGATTGGTGAGAGGAGGGATCGCACTCCAAAATGCGAGCACCGCAGCTCGTGCTCTAATTAGGGCAGCAAACGGGGTCACATCCTGATCGCGAGCAGCTTAGCTCATGCTCGAATTAAAGGGTCACATCTCTGACGAATCCATTCAAGATTAACAAGCAAAAAATGAAAGATGAAGGGAGAACAGCAACGAAACAGCAACACTTCCAAAAATATCTTTTTATTGATAATCAGATGATTACATATACATGAGCGCAGATACAAGAGAAAAAAAATAAAGGAAATCAATCGCTAGGAGGAGCCACGCTCTCGACCTCAGGGCCCATTTCAGGAGCCCCTCCAGCCTGCGTGGCTTCGGTCACCTCGTTCTCGGCAGCAGCTTGCTCTTCTGCAGCTATGATGGTCGCGACTCGACCGAATTCCCCCATATCGAAGGATGGGATCATTCGTTGCACTACTCTTAGTGCAAAGTCTCGACCAGCATCGTATGACTCATATCGTTCATCGTCATACAGCTGCGAAGTCCGGAACTCGGAAACTGCCCGAGTACCTTCCTCCGAGAGCATTTTTACAAGGGCGACTCTCTCCTCGTCCCAGTGGATCGAGTCGTCCTTAAGCTGCGCAAGAGCGGTGCGCTCCCTAGTCAAGTTGTCGTAGGCCTCCTTGAGCTGCGACCTGGCTCCCGCGAATTGCTCCTCTAACGAGATCTTGTCCTGTCGGAAGATCTCCCTCTCTCTCTCTGCCTTCTCCTTCAGACCCGTGAGCTTCACGTAGTCTGAGTCCAAGGCCTGATATCTGTCGGTCAGGACTTGGATCTTCTCGATGAGGATCTTTTTCTCCTCATCTCTCTTCGAGATCACTGCCTCACGAGCCTTGAGCAGTTGATCTCTTCCTTGAACTGCCTTTTCCAAGGCAGTCCTCTTTCCCTCGGCCTCCTCTATCGTGCGACGGGCGGCAACAATATCACGCCTCGTTCGCAGAATAAGATCTAAACCCTGCAAAGAGATGGAAAATATAAGATTTCTGGAACGTAACAACAGGTCGAAACAGATCTTGACGAAGTCTTACCTGAACCATCCTCATCCCCGCTTCAAGGATAAGGTTCTCAGGACTTGGCTCGGGGAGAGAGCCGAAGGCGTGAGGCGGGACGTTCTCGAACAAAAACTTACATACAGGGTGGAGGTGGCGTGGAATCGAGTACGTCCCGCTCCCAGACGGTTGGGCAACGACCAAACCGGCCTGCTCGCGAGGTGGAGGCATGGACTCGCGAGCAGGTCCCTGCTCGGCAGCTGGGACCAGTTCCCGAGCAGGAGTCGGCTCTTGAGGCTCTACCTGCTCTCGAGCCTCTTCAGCTGGGGGGCAGCTGGACCCCACCCCATCTGGGGAATTATCTGCAATGTTGATCACTGGTGGCCCAGGTGCGACCACCAGTGAAGGAATAGTTGGCCCAGCTGGGGCCCCCGCCATGCTCGCGGGAAGGGCAGGCTGATCGCTGCCCGCGCGGATGGAAGATTGAGACGGTTCGGCAGGGGTTCTCTTCTGCCTTTTGGAACCTGTGCCCTTCAGACGGGGCAGTAGGCCTCTCTTCTCTCCAGCCTTCGTCATTTCGACTTCTCTTCTGGATATGAGGCCTGCTGCTGTAAGTCGCGAAGGAGATAAGCAAGCCTCGATATGCCTATCTCCGATAGGCACCTTATACACTCTGACGATCTTCTCGTTGATCCCACCCTTCAAATTCGGTTTCCGCAATGCCGGGATACCTGCGAGCACAAATAATGGTCAAACGAAGCAAAACCCTAAAAATTATTCTAAGGAAACTGCACAATACGGGATTGTGTCTACCTTCACAGAAAAACCGGGTCACTCCTGGACCCCTGGAGGAGGCAGACTCCCAGCTCCCGGAAGCATAGAACCACCGCTTCCTCCAGCCGGGATAGTTCGAGGAGGGCTTACCCAACACGAAATTATCCCGGTGCCAGTAACATAAATAATACCAGCCTTCGCTGGATGGAGCTTTCTTCAGACGGAACATACGGAGGAACTCCTCCGCCGTGAGTTCCCCGTTGCCAGCCTGAGCCCAAAGGGCAAAGGAGCCCAAAACCACCCTCCACCCGTTCACAATGAGTTGCCCAGGGGCAATCTTGTAACACCGTAGTACATCGCGAACAAAGGGATGGAGGGGAAGGCGTACCCCCAGGATGAGCTGGTACTCGTAAAATGCTACGCATCCTGGGGGGGGGGGAGTCGGGTGTTTCTCCACCTCCGGGCAAGCGGAGAGTTACAGAGTCAGGGATTTGGTATCTCTCCCGTAGCTCAGCCAGCCGGTCCTCCGATAAAACGGAAGGATATCCGGCTGCTGTGTATCTCCCCGCCGAAACCCTTGCACTGCTGGAGGCACAGGACTCCGGAGTGGCATCACCAAGGGGGACAGTAGTCTCGTCAGAGTTCCCAGCCATGGGGAGATGAAAATAAAAGAAGAAGAAAAAGGAAGTATACCGGAAAAAGGAAAGAATGAGCACCGGAAGAGGAAGAAGAATGGAAAGAAAGGATTGCAGGTTTCTTTCGAAAAAACTTCTGTAGAAAATCAAAGAAATGGCGGACTCCGTATATTTATAGGCAATCATTCCGCCGTATCTGATGGCACGTGGCAATCCCTCTTTGGACACAGCGCTCGAGCAGGCACGCCCATTAACTCCTCAAACACGTGGCGAGCGCCCCTTCATTTTCCATCAGCGAAAAGGCTGCGGAAAGCTGGCGCTCATTAATTTCAGCCCATCATGAGGGGTGCCGTTCTCGATGAAAGTAGCGAGCGGTTTCGTGTGATAGTGAGCTAAGTCCTTTCCTTGAGAATTCTTGGCGGCAAGGACTTGGGGGGCATCTGTTATAGGCAAAATGATGGAGATAAGATTTCACGCGGAAATGCCCACTTCGCTCTCGCTCTCGAGATTATCTGATCGAGAGTCGAATATTGGATAAGTGCGGGACGTCCATTCGACTCTCGAGATTATATGATCGAGAGTCGAATATTGGATAAGTGCGGGACGACCATTCGACTCTCGAGCTCACCTGATCAGGAGTCATAGATTGAAAAATATGGAGCAGCTATTCGCAAGTCTCGAGTCTTCATAACCGATAGTCAAATACGGCAAAGCTCGATCCGCGAGCAGACCTTCTCACAAGTCGTTGAAAGATGTTACATCCAAAATATGTACTTGGACTCGCGACCACATTTTAACCTGCGAGCAGCTTTCCTACGGGTTGCAACTAGTTCGGAGGCTATGACTCCAACTACGGGCGTCTCCTTCCTTTTCGGAGGCCATGACTCCAACTACGGGCGTCTCCTTCCTTTTCGGAGGCCATGACTCCAACTACGGGCGTCTCCTTCCTTTTCGGAGGTCATGACTCCAACTATGGTTTCCAGCCGGATCCAGCCGGATTTCAAGGGATTACCATCTAGGGGCGTGATTGTTGGAATAAGTCATTGGGTTGGATCTACTAAAAAGATAGGATCTTATCCCAAGAAATCAGCGAATTCTCAGTATCGTATGCGACATCAACGGGATTTCGACATCTCACGTAACAGATTGGATTGCTTCAGATCTATATAAAGGGGTGGCTCCATTGAGAGCAGGGAGGTAGACATCATTCAATCTTGGTCCCGTTTTGCTTGGCTTCTCTTCTGTGGTCTAACTTGAGCATCGGAGGGCTAACGGCTGGTCCCCAGCCACCCTTATTCACTGTCTTGCTTCAGGTCTGGTGGTGGAAATCCCTGCTGGAGCGAAGGAGAAAAGCCGGAGGATCTCGTTACGAAATTTGACATTAACACTCCCTACTCCCTAGCAGGGTATTACCTAATCCACATCTATTGAAATAGGACCACTAAATGGGAGCTTGTGGCGGCCCAACTAAGATTGGTATTTATCCGCGTGACCCACTCCACTCCTGTCCCCACAAGGAATCCACGTCCCAGCATGGCAGGGGTGACCCCTCAATCCACAGAAGCAGATTGCGTGGTGTGCTCCACACCATTGACCTCGTGGTGTGTTGACATCACCAAGTTCTATGGGCCCACCATAATGTATGTGATATATCTACACCGTCCATCCATTTGAAAAGATCATCTTAGGTTCTGAGACAAAAAATGAGATAGATCTAAAGCTCAAGTGGACCTCACCACAAAAAAGTAATGGGGACAATGATTCCTACTGTTGAAAGCTTCTTATGGACCATCATGATGTTTATTTACCATCCAACATGTTCAAGAGGTCACATAGACTTGGATGAAGTGAAAAAAAAAAAGATCCAAAACTTTGGTGGCCCCAAGAAGTTTTCAATGGTAGACGTTCAATCTCTGCTACTTTCTGTGGTGTGGTCCGCTTGAGCTTCAGATCCGTTTCATCAATCCATGTATCTGCTTCCAATTATCCAGACCGTCCTTGGTTTTCTAGAGGTCCTTGCAATAGGCGCGGCTTTGCTAGATCCCTTACTGTACCATCTACTGTGTAGTGTGTGTATATTACATTCACGTTCCACGCCGTCCATTCATTTTGAAAACTCATTCTACAGCCTAATTTAAAAAGTAAAGTAGATCTAAATCTTAGGTGAACCATAATACAGTAAACAAAACCATTAAAAGCTTCTCGTGTCACAAAAGTTTTGGATCAATCTGATATTCATTTGGTATCTTCATCCTGTTGTTTGTGACCTTTTCAACAGGTTGGATGGAAAATAAAAATTCCAGTGGCCTCATGAAGTTTTTAATGGTGTGGATTCAATCATTACTATTTGACGTGGTATGGTACACTTAAGATTTGGATCTGCTTGATTTTTGAGATAGTCTGTAAAATGAGCTCTCAAAATGGAGGGACAGTGTAGATGTAAGGTACATACATCACAGTGGCCCCAAAGTTGGGGATCCACCGACCTCAGTGGGGATCCACCCAAACCGCGCCACTGCCGGTCGAAATCGGATTGCGTGCGGAGTAACTCCACACGCCCTTATCGTGTGGAGTAAACTCTGTTGGGCCCACCTAGAATGTATGTGCTTTGTATTTCCACCGTTGAAACCTTGGCAGGCCCCACAATGATGTTCATTTGTCATCAAACCTGTTCATAAGATTACATAGACATGGATGAAGGGAAAAAACAAATATCAGCTTGATCCAAAACTTCTGTGTCCCCTGATAATTTTTCAATGGTAGACATTCAGTTCACACTTTTCCTGTGGTGTGGTCCACTTTAGATTTTTATATACTTCATTTTTTGGCACCATACCTAAAATTATCTATTAAGATGGATGTACAGAAAGGATAAAATACATAAATCACGGTGGGCCCCACAGAGTTTACTAAGCGTGCGGAGTTACCCACTACTCAATTCGCTTCCCTGCCGGTCACCCGCCATCCCCATAAAGGAGCGCGGTTTAACAAGGGGCGTTCACGGGAGCGGATTTGGTGAGAACCGGGACCCACTGAGGTGGGAAACACCCCTAACTGTGGGACCCACTGTGATGTATGTGACTACATCCACTCCGTCCATCCGTATTGAAAGCTTATTTTAGGGTATGATAATAAAAAAAAATGAACCAGTTCCAAATACCAGACGGACCAGAGTACCACAGTACATAAAACAGTAGTGATTGATCATTAAAAACTTCTTGTGGGCCATAAAATCCTTAGATCAAGATGATATTTGTGTGAACTCTTCATCTAGGTGTTTTTTTTACCTTATCAACGGATTGGATGGCAAATAAACATTCCGGTGGATTCCATATAGTTTTTAATGTTGGGGATTCAATCACGACTGTTTCCTGTGGTGTGGTCCACCTAAGATTTCATCCAGTTTAATATTTGGGATCATGCCCTAAAATGAGCTTTTAAAATGGTTGGACTGTGTGGATTTAAGTCACATACATCACTGTTAGCCCCACAGTGAGGGGTCCAACCCACCTGGGTGAATCCGGGTCCTAGCCAGTCACCCCAACGTCGAAACAGGCATGACGCGGTTCACGCAAAGCTGCCCCACGATCGCTGATAATCAAAAGCTATGAAAAAAATTAAAAAAAATAAAAAGAAAGCAAAAAAGGCAATCACCTCTCCCCATCACTCTCATGTTTTTTGCTGCTGCTGCTGCTGCTGGTGCCTCTGCTGCTGCGCTCAAAGAGGGTGTAGGTTAACTAACCTGCGCACCCCACTTCAGAGGTGATTATTCTGTTACCACAATTCAGACTCCCATCTTCGTTTCTATTCACTACATGCTCTGTTCTTGATTTTCAGAACGGAAGCTGACATTTACATCCACCCCCATTGATTTGTCATACAATTCCTTTTTCTTATGCAAATTAGTCAGGATGGGTGTCGATATCAACTCCCACTGAGCAATTTTCGTGGGTTTTACTAAATCCGGCTTTTTTTTTTTGGTGTGTTTGGATGTCGAATTCTGCTTAAGCGATTCCATGTTGTTTATGCAATTTGGGTTTTAAGATGGTTTTAGAAGCTTTTTCGTTTTTTTTTGGGTTAGTACACACCCTAGTCACACTTCAATGTTAGCCACCCCCACATTGGGAATCGATACCAGGACCTCAGTGTTGAAATGAGGTTATCTTCACTCAGTCTACCACTGTCCCAAAGTTGTGGTTGTGATGGTTTTAGAAGCTTAAAACTTAAGTTATTTCTACAATTCCATAGCATTGTCTAGTTTTTTATGGAATGTTTGGATATGCCGCCACACAGTGGGACTTGAATGGAATGATACACAACTGTTGTGCTTCTAGTGGAGGTCAGCCGTTTGGCCCATCCGGAGAAGTGCAGATAGTTTGGACAGAGTAGATTGATTGAGCCTGTAGAATTCACCCCAACAAGAGAATGCAATCATAATGAGTCCTTTCCATGTTGGGTGTACATGCAATCCACATGCTATGTGTATGATCCAAATCGTTCTCTCATTATAAGGCTCCATCAAATGGACCTGCATGAAAGATCTGACATTCCTAGTAATGTCAAGAATTTTGTGCAAAAAAGACTGGATGGATTAGGATGTGTGATCACTATTGCACATTAATGGTTTGTTTGTGGTGAATGAATGATTTGGATCTTATATAACCACATGTGTGGTATAGAAAGTGGGAGGAAAAGGAAAGGAAAGAAAAGAAACTGTAATAATCATTCAATGATTATTTTCCCAAGATTTCTCATGAGCATCGATTCCCATGGATTCTATTTTGGGGGTCTCGTTTGGGTAACAAGTGAAAATCCAAATAAAGCTCTTATAAAGGTCACTTCATATTTCGTGCATGAGAATTTGATTATAGTGTTTGGGTAATTATTACAATTTGAAATCCAATGTTTCCTTTCTCATACATCCAAACATGATGAGACGTCCCATCATGGGAAAAGTCATCCATTTTTTTTTTTTCCTTTTCCCACAATTCAAAGAGGCTGTTATGTTGATTATGCAGGTAAAATACTCAAAGATTTTTATCGTTTGTTATTAATTAGTGGGGCAGAAAATAAGTTATTTTTCTACGATTGCCGAACATTTATGGATGATTGGAACCATTCAAGAGCTAGGCCCATGATGGATAGGCCACAGGCAGAGTGCCTCTCCCTGTACATGATGCCAACTGTTCAATCATTGGGATGTTATAACAACAAAGGCAAACAGTTTATATTGAAGTCTGTTTCTCAAATGGTTGGGAAACGTAGGATCATTAGTAGGGGAAATTTATTTTTTACCCATGGTGACTCAATAGGCGGCCCAACTTCTGAATGAATCTGATTGTGATTTTAATAGCTTTTTCGAAGTGCATTTGTGGTACAAATCACTCCGACTTATTCTGACTCGGCCCATTGCATTTCAACTTGGTCCATGTCAAAGCTGTTTCGGTCTGGCTTGTTGCCCAGCGAAACAGAGTCAATTTGATTTCAGACGATATTAGAGCCATAGTTCTAGTCACCCATACGCATGCTTAGTTTTGATCACCTGCATACATGTGCAACTGTGTAAACATTGTTTGGTTATTTTCATAATCAAACTTAATTTTGGCTTTGTTTGTCAAACATAAGGGTGTTGTATTTCAAACTTGTAAAAGATTTTTATTTCCCTCCAAAGCGATAGTTCTTTTGAAAAGCTACCTTTATTTTGGAAAGGCTTTTTCTAACAGAAGGTAACAAAACTAAGAGTTAGATAAGGGATCTTTCGGAAAAAAAAAAACTGCTAAGAGTTAGGTAAGGGTTTTTGCCACCCAAGAACAAGGTTCAAGTTCCCACAGGGGCAATGGGCTAGTTGGGTGCCTCAGCACACATTGCACTTCATATGTGCACATCATCTTGAGGAGTGTTAGGCTTTTCCCAAAACTACCTAGAGCTAGGTCCAGCCATTGTCTGGGAACCATATAATGCAGGGGCATTTTCACACCGAGCTCGAGTGGGGCAGCCTGTGTGAGGCAGGGGCACACTCGGGGTGGGGTAGACCGTATGAAGCGGGACCCATGCAAAGTGGGGCGGCTCATGAAGGAGGGTTCGACCGGGGTTTGGCCTGGCCTGGGCTATGAGATAAAAGGATATTCTGTGCCTCCCCCATCAGCTACAAAACTTTTGGTGAATTGGTCGGATGTCCTGCGTCACCATAGGTCCGACTCGTGGTTCAGGGTGGTTGACGTGGTGTCTCACTGAATGTTTAACTGAGTTGACCATTGAGTGACATGGCATGCCTTGGTGTCGTTTACATGGATCATTGGGTTTTGTGGCAGTTGTGTGGAACGTCCGACTGGGAGACATGGCAAATGGTCAACGATTGATGGTAAAAAAAATTGCTAAAGGTTCGAAGGGAGTTGCTAGCTGTCATGTGTCTGGTCAGAAAAGACACTGAAACAAACACCTAAACCTCTATATATAGAGTCATCCAAGAAGGGGGTTGTGCACATTCCAAGAACCACTCTCCCTCAAATTTCTATTTTCTAAATTCCTATTTGGTTCACATTTTCCAGCTATTGTTTTTGGATTGTTATTTTCTCACTGTAGAATAAGATTTAAGTCTAAATTTCTGATCAGATTCGTCACTAAACATGTTTGAGGTCGATCGATCAGCATTGTTTACTGAGATCAACAGTAGAGTTCTGCACTTCCATGTATCCTGGTAACAAATTGCCAGTGATCTGAATGGCAGACTCGGATATTAATCTATAGTGGGGGCAATATGATCATAACAAGACTTCTAGCTGCTTTCCTTCTCTATTTCAAATTGCAACCTGCATACTTAACAAACACATTTGCAATTCCTGTTCCCATAGTGTGTGACTGACTCTACAACATATGTTCTTTGACTAGGTGGATACAGTAAGTGGAGAATATGACTGCACATTTCCCAAAGCCTAGGACATGGATATGTGTTCTGGGTGTACCATCACTCCATGTTATCTTCAGAAAATGGTTAGGAGTCAAGAAACTAATGAGCAAGTATAGTAGTATACATGGAGTAGCTAATGCTAATGTTAGTTTGGCATTGCATCAAAAACAGTACTCTAAGCATGTATAAGTTTCTGCCTATAATAATCTGCCTAAGAGTTTTTCTTGCTTTAGACAGAGTTTCAAAATTATCAAGACCATAGTTTTGGAGACTTGTCAAGTTGACTCAAAGTTTGGTTGAGTCGGCTCGCTGGAATTTCAGTTCAAGTGACCTCATGTAATCAGCTGTAGTCCCAATAATTTCCAATAATTTAAATGGAAAAGAATTGTTAATTTGAAAAGTCAAGATAGGTGCATCCTTTCTTTAGTTTCTGAATGTGTTAATGACCAATTTTGTGTCTAATAGTAGTTCTTGGTTTATCCAGTACTTAATTGTGTGCAACTCTTTTCAAGTTCTGTTCCATTTATATTTTCTTGAACTATAATATATATTATCGTTTCGAAGTGTTAGTCTGCGTTTGGTTGCACCAAATATCAAGACTTTACCTTGTCTCCAATTCTATCAAGCCTGGATGGATATCAAATCAATTTGTGGTTTTGGGCTTTTGGACCATGCTTAGATACTGAGGGATTTGGATATGCAGCTATCGCCGTACCCTTATTCATATTCCTTTGGCATTTTGCCTTTTGTGTTTTTATTTTTTAAGCACCTGATAGGTTTCTGTACACGAGTGAATTTTCTATCATTTTTTAATATATTGTCTCCAATATAGATTTTTGAACCTTTGAGACTTCATCAGATCATTCAAGGGAAAGAATCAGAATGTCTACAGTTGCTGCGGACATATCTCAGGGTACGTCTTTGAGAAATCTTGATCCACTCAGCATTGTGGATGAGATTGAAGAATGTGACTTCTCGAGGCCACTGACCAGAAAATTGACTATAGAACGGCAAAGATCCTTCGATGAAAGGTCCCTCAGCGAGCTATCCATCGGTTTATCACCTCACCTTTCTTCCAGAAATACTGAACACTTTCGTATTGTGGACCACCTTGAAAATATGTTTTCTCCCGGGAGAAGATCTGTTGCAAGTACACCAAAGTCACAGACCTGTTTTGACCCTCATCCCATGGTTGCGGAAGCATGGGAAGCTTTGAGACGTTCATTGGTGTACTTTCGTGGTCAACCAGTCGGAACAATTGCTGCAATGGATCATTCTGAAGAAGTACTAAACTATAATCAGGTATACTTCCTCTACCCTACACAAGAAAAGAGAAATGCTATTATGAATTTATGATGCATGCTCCATAGAAGTTCCATGAAGTGCCGTCCCCACCTGTACAACATGTATGATGATTGGGACCATTGATCTAGTGGGCCACCATGTGCATGTGCTTGTATGCTAACAATCCTAGTGATTGGGCAAGTCTGAACTGCTAAGTGTTGTAAGTGTTTCATTCAGATTGTAGAGTGATTTTTTATGATTGCACATTTGTCCCTTTCCATGCTACTGATAGGATGCCCACCACACGCAGATCTCTTTGCTTTTTAAAGATATGGCCCAGCTGCGTGGAGAACCACTACATTAATGGTCCTTGCCACCCTACATAGATGCAACCCGTGAAATAGAGTAGTGTTCCTGAGCTCTTCAAGGAACGCCAGGAAGCACACATGCCATAGTAGCATTTCATAAGAAAAAAATATGTTACATTGTTCTGTCTTGTTGTGTAGAATAGCCCTGAAATAGAATTCTTCCCTACTATAATGCTAAACTGGTGGGAAAAAAAAAAAAAATCTCTGGTCGCAGTTGTCTCTCTCTTCACATTTGTCTTTTGGGATTGAAATGATTTTGCACTTGCCTTCTCCCTAACAAGCTGCAGTCCATGTGGCATTGAACTGTGTTTGTGGTCTGACCAATCTTTCATTTGGGTAGGTGTTTGTGAGAGACTTTGTCCCTAGTGCCTTGGCATTTTTGATGAATGGAGAACCAGAAATAGTCAAGAATTTCCTTTTGAAAACTCTTCGCCTTCAATCATGGGAGAAAAGGATTGACCGTTTCAAACTGGGAGAAGGAGCAATGCCAGCAAGTTTTAAAGTACTCAATGATCCCGTTCGGAACTATGAAACCTTAATTGCTGACTTTGGGGAGAGTGCGATAGGAAGAGTTGCTCCCGTTGATTCTGGATTTTGGTGGATTATATTGCTCCGTGCATATACAAAATCCACAGGCGACACTTCCTTGGCAGAAATGCCTCAATGCCAAAGGGGTATGCGCCTTATTCTGACTCTGTGTCTCTCAGAAGGTTTTGATACGTTCCCTACCCTCCTCTGTGCTGATGGCTGCTGCATGATTGACCGTAGAATGGTGAGTTTCCATTTCTCATGTGTATTTCTAGGCACTTTCCTCATATTCCGTCCTGAATTTCGTGTTATTAGTTACCTTTTACTTGACTATTTCCGTACATAATGCATTATCATGGTTTACATTTCATCCGCACATGTGTAGATATCCTGATTTAGCATATGACCATGATGGGATAAAGAGCTGATTTTTTTATTTTATTTTTTTATCTTGTAGCTAGCATTGACATGTTAAAGTCATGTGTTGCTTGAATGAATATCTATAAACTAATGTCTCATTAAAGAGAATCATATGGAAGACAGAAAAGAAAAGAGTTTCATGACTTGTCATCCTGTAAATTTGTGGCATTTGCGATTCCTCCTTGCACCCATTCCATGTCATAACTGTTGGGAAGTGTTGTAGAGGTTCCTGCCGCAGCAAAACAGCCAGAAACACAAGATACAAATAATCTTTGTATTTCTCAATGAGAATAGTTGTGGACAAGTCTCATATTCACCAAAAACAATTTTACGGGCTCACAAGCAATTGTTCACAGAACTTATAGAAGAAGAGAACAGACAAGTCATAGCCAAACCAAGATAAAATATAGAGGTTTTGACACATTTTCCCCAATAACTGTCCTTTTTCCATATTCCGTCAAAGACTACCCCCATGGTTAACATCCGCAAGCAAAACATGATGGAATCATGTCACAGCCATCAAAGTTGATTGTTGACCACTGAAAAACTCCTCTTTTATGGTTTGTGATGCAGGACGCCCTAATTATGATGCATGTGTATGAACATATGTAATTCAGCGGAATAACGAAAGCAATAACAATAAAAAAATTCAGCAATCACCATCATAAATTAAAAAAATCACAAAAGAGGCATGCAATGGAGCGGGCCATCATCACAACCACGAAGTAAGAAATTCAAATAACGCATAGGTTGGATCCAGCGAGGGATGGAACCTCCCGATCTTTCATGGTCATCACCCAATCGAACAATGGGGTTCACTAGTCCGAAGGATCAAAGGATTTCTCGGATTAGGGAATTGGAAATTTGAGAAATTGGGGTTTTAGTAGAAGAAGATTAGATGATTAGGATGGAAGAAGAGGAGAGAAGAAAGGGAAGAAGAGGAGAGAGAGTGAGAGAGAGTTTTTTAGGGTGAATCTTGTGTATGTGTGCCACAAGCCCACCACACAAAGCTTTATTAGAATAAGCATATAGTACACTGTAGGAGAAGAGAAAAGATGTGCACATGCACTTACAATCAAAGAGCCACATACTAACATACATATATATTAATATTCTCTAGACTCCCCCTCAAGTTGGAGCATAGATGTTGAGCATGCCCAACTTGTTACGAACACGATGAAGAGCATCTCGACTTAAAGACTTCGTAAGAACATCCGCAAGTTGATCCCCGGACCGAACAAAAGGAGTGATGATTTCCTTCGAGGCAACTTTCTCCCGAATAAAGTGAGAGTCAACCTCAATATGCTTGGTGCGCTCGTGGAAAACAGGATTACGAGCAATATGTATGGCTGCCTGATTGTCGCAATGAAGAAGAATAGGGCCCGAAGGAGAATAGCCAAGTTCGTCAAGAAGGGTGCGAAGCCACACGAGCTCAAATGTAGCATGAGCCATAGCACGATATTCTTCTTCAGCCGAGGAGCGCGCAACAACTGATTGCTTCTTACTTTTCCACGTGACAAGATTACCACCTAGGAAGGTACAAAACCCAGATGTAGATCAACGATCATATATACTACCCGCACAATCGGCATCGGAATAGCCTGAAAGATGAAGATGACCATGAGACTGAAAATGGATGCCAAGGCCCGGTGCTGATTTAAGATACCGGAGTATGCGGTAAATAGCCGTGAGATGTGAAGAACGGGGAGCTTGCATGAACTGGCTGACAACTCCCACCGCAAAGGAGAGATCTGGACGAGTAATAGTCAAATCAATGAGCCGACCTACAAGCCGACGGTACATGGCAGAATCAGAAAGAAGAGTACCATCATCTGGTTGAAGCTTATGCGAAGTATCCATAGGGGTGGTAGCCGGTTTGCATCCTAGCATGCTGGTCTCCATGAGAAGATCAAGAGCATATTTTCGTTGGGATAAGGATACCCCGGTTTGGGAGCGAGCAACCTCGATGCCCAGAAAGTAGCGAAGAGGACCAAGGTCCTTGATCTCAAACTTGTTCTTCAGAAATTCTTTGACATCGCCCATGCCAACTAAATCACTGCCTGACAGTACAATATCATCCACATACACAATGAGAACCATGATGCCCATCGATCGTCGACATATAAAGAGAGAATGGTCAGCATGACTACGAACAAAGCCAAACTCCATGAGAGCTTGACTGAATTTGTCGAACCAAGCACGTGGGGACTGTTTGAGCCCATAAAGGGCCTTCTTCAATCGACACACAAGCGTAGGATTGTGGGAAGCAACAAAGCCTGGAGGTTGGTGCATGTAGACCTCCTCCGCAAGATCCCCATGAAGAAATGCATTCTTGACATCTAGTTGGAACAAGGGCCAGGATAAATTGATGGCCAAGGAGACCACCACACAAATAGAATTAAGTTTTGCCACTGGAGAGAATGTCTCGAAGTAATCCACGCCCTGAGTCTGCGTATATCCCCGAGCAATAAGACGGTCCTTGTAGCGATCAATGGAGCCATCAAGAAGGAACTTGATCGTGTACACCCATCGACACCCAACAGGTTTGTGCCCTGGAGGAAGAGAAACTAGTTCCCAAGTATGATTCTTCTCAAGAGCAAACATTTCTTCCATCATTGCCTTCGTCTAGTCAGGACTTTGAAGCGCGTGGGAGAGAGACCGAGGAATAGCCTGTGATGAAATGGAAGCTGCAAACGACTGAAAGGACGGTGAAAGATGATCATATGAAACAAAATTGCTAAGGGGTGTTGAGTACATGATCGTGTCCCTTTACGCAAGGCAATGGGAAGATCTGGACTTGAGGTAGGAGAATCACCTGAGCTAACATCCAAAGTGAGTGGAAGAGTGGACGGCGGAGCGCACGAAGATTTATTTCGACGATGATACACTCGCAGAGGCTTCGAGTCACCCAAATCACCAACAGAGTTAGGAATGGGAGGTGAAAGAGTCTCCCTATAATCACTAGTGACAAGAGGAAGGGGAGAAGCAGTATGCTCTCCCTCACTTGTAAGAAGATCACAGAGGGATCGACCGTGAGGTGAAAAAAAAGGAACATCTTCAAAAAATGTTACATCGGCAGAGATATATTTCTTATGAGTCGAGGGGTCATAACACTTATACCCTTTCTGGCTCCGAGTGTACCCTAAGAAAACACATTCAGTTGCCCTGGGACTAAGTTTATCATTACGACCACTCAAAATTTGAACGAAGCATGTGCAACCAAAAACTTTAGGGGGTAAAGGAAATGGATTGTCATGAGGATACAACATATTAAATGAGGATTTGGAAGACAATATACGTGAGGGAATACGATTAATAAGGAAAGTGGAAGTAAGAAGAGCGTCACCCCAAAAATGCTTAGGTAGATGCATACCAAGAAGAAGGGTACGTGTGACTTCAAGAAGGTGACGGTTCTTTCGTTCTGCAATACCATTTTGTTGTGGAGTGTAAACACATGATGTCCAAGACAAAATACCATGTTCCCGTAAGAAGGACAAAAAAGGAGTGGACATGTACTCCCCCCCATTATCAGAATGGAGGGTTTTAATTGAGCATTGAAATTGAGTGCACACTTCACGATAAAACACTTTAAACACATCAAATACTTTATTCTTTGATTTCAAAAGGTAAACCCAGGTTATGCGAGAATAATCATCAATAAAGGTGACAAAGTATTTAAAACCAAAAGTGGAAGTAACTGGGGCTGGTCCCCAGACATCTCAGTGAACGAGATCAAAAGGTTGAGATTTCCTTCCTGAAACACTTGGAGGAAACATAGTACGGTGATGTTTTGATAATTCAGAAATATCACAAGACAAAGGTTTAGTAACCGAGAATGAAGGAAACAAAAGTCTCAATCGAGCTAAGGAAGGATGTCTTAAGCGGCAATGTCACCGTGTGATGGAGTCTCGATAAAGAGAAGAGGTACTTGAAGCAGCAACAGGTGTATCATTGAGAAGATAAACGCCTCCTCGCTCATGCCCCCCCACCAATCACTCTCTTCGTCTGTAGGTCCTGAAAAAGACAATGAGAAGGGTAAAAGGTAATCGAACAATTCAACGATTTAGTAAGGGAGCTAACAGACATTAAGTTTAATGGAAAACGAGGTACATGCAAGACTGAGGACAATGGCAAGGAAGGGGAAAGAGAGATGGAACCAATCCCAGAAATGGGGGCATGTGTTCCATTTGCGACTGTAACATATTGAGAGTGGGAGGAAGGAGAATAAAAGGAAAAGAGATGTGACTTACCAGTCATGTGGGAGGAAGCTCCAGAGTCAATGACCCAGGAGGTGGTAGAAGAAGACGCTAGAAGAGCGGTACCTGACTGGGCCGAAGCTGCATGAGAAGGCTCAGGAACATCATGTATATGAAGCCGCATGAGGGCATCATAAGCTGCTCGAGAAATAATGAGAGACTCTAGAAGAAGGCTGCTCAGCTGCCAGGGTGGAAGGTTGTCCCTCAGCACATAGCTATAATGGAGGCAACAGCACACGTAAGACGATCATGGAGCTGCCAACAATAATCAATACTGTGATTAGTTCCACCACAATGCGAACAAATGCGGGAACTATCACGTCCTCGTCCACGTCCACCACGACCTCGAAGATGATGACCAACACATCCTCGATCTCCCTCTCGGCCTCTGCCACAACCACCATAACCAAAAGTGCGCCCTGAACTCAAGGATGGTGCGCAAGATCTAGAAAAAATGGAAGATGGATCGCTAGCAAGGTGTGCTGAACGCTCTGGTGGTACAAAAGGATGTGAAGAAAGAGCTGATATAGTAGCGCGCGAACACATGGCATAGACTGTTGTTAATGGAGGAAGGGGATCATTAACAACCACTTGATCCCGAACACTGAGGTAAACGGAGTTCAACCCTGCGAGGAACTGCATAACACGAGTGTCATCCCGTTGCTTGCGAGCATGCTCATGATCGTCTAGACATTTCGAAGGAAGAGGTTGATACAAGTCCAACTCATCCCACATGCCTCGAAGTGTCGAATAGTAATCTTTTAATGATCTTGAGTCCTGCTGGAACCGACCAATTTCTTGAATAAGCTGAAATACCCGGGAAAATTTTTTAGACTCGGAGTACATGTCATGAAGGGAGTCCCAAATGCCTTTAGCCGATGACAAAAACATCACGGAGTGGCTAACCGAAGAATCCATACTGTTCAACAACCATGCAATGACTTGATAGTTCTCCTTTGTCCAAGTCTTGTAGGTGTCTTCTGTAGAGCTTGGGGGATCATCCAGAATACACGACAACTTCTTACGGGCCCCCAAGAACACTTTTATAGATTGTGCCCATTGAAGATAGTTATCACCATTCAACTTAATCGAGGTGATTTGGAGTGGGTTGGGTTCAAGCGAACCCATGCCAAGATGAGATTACCCTTTGTCCTCCATAAGAATGAGGGGTCCAAGTAAAATGTATTTCAACAAGGTCTCTAATAAGCAATCCTTTGAGGAGATGAGAGACTAACCCCAATTAACCAGAAAACTCTGAAAATACCACCCAAAGTACTCAAATCTGAAGCAAACAGCCCAAAAATGACATGGCCGCACCTCTATTTGGGGTTAAAACCCACTCAAATCTTAATATTAGCCAAAAACTCCTCCAATATTAGCTTGAGTGAGAGATATCAGTCCATCTAGAGGAAAGAAATAAGAGAAAAGCTTACCGATTTGAGAAAAATCGACGAAAAACTGATTCGGTGCCCGATTTTCGAATTTCACTATTTCAGCCAAATCACCATCAAGAAGGCTCTAAAAAATTCTCAAAAAATCTTCTAAAATAGAGATCTATCAAACCTCTAAACTTTCAGCTCAAACGGGGTCCATTTGACCGTATATTGCTGACGTCAGTCGTACGGCCGCTGACGTCAACAATCTGACGTGTTGCCTCTCAACTCCCTTGATGCGGAATAGTTTGATCTTTGCTCTGATACCAAGTAAAAGAAGGTTAGATGATTAGGATGGAAGAAGAGGAGAGAAGAAAGGGAAGAAGAGGAGAGAGTGAGAGAGAGTTTTAGGGTGAATCTTGTGTATGTGTGTCACATGCCCACCACACAAAGCTTTATCAGAATAAGCATATAGTACACTGTAGGAGAAGAGAAAAGATGTGCACATGCACTTACAATCAAAGAGCCACATACTAACATACATATATACTAATATTCTCTAGAGTTTTGATTCAATTCTCAAAGTTTAGGGTTCGAGGATTGGGGAATAATGGAAATAGAGAGAGAAGGGAGAAGGAATTTACCTTAGATGAATATTAGAAGGGCATAAGAAGCAAAGAGAAGAAGAGGATTAAGGAAAAAGACAAAGTTCCATAAGAGAGAGAGAGAGAGAGAGAGAGAGAGAGAGAGAGAGAGGAAGGAGGCAACCAAAAGTTTGCTTTTCATTAATCAACAATTAAATTCGTATTTAGGGCTTAACCCACTTAAATAGACACTAAGAAATAAGTAAAATATTAAAATACCCTCAACGTTTAAGTAAAACAAACTAAGCAAAAAAATTAGTTTGCACGGTGGTCGGGCGCTCGATCGATCGCCTGAAGGTAGCCGAAAACATCCAGCGACCAAATCCTGAAAATGGATGAATTTCGGGCACCCGAAGACAGTGAAAACTGTCCAACAAGCTAGTCCAGACTTCGAATCGGGTCTTCTTCATCCTACACGTGTCTTCCGAATGTGGGGTCTTCTATGTGCCAATCACGTATGTAGGATCTTCAATGCTCCTCAATGGTTGCTTAGCCACAAGCAAGATGCTTGTGGTGTGCGCTTTCTTCGCTAATAGACTTTGAAGAGCTAGATGTCCGCATCATTCTCTTTGGCTGAGAAGAACTTGACTCCGACGAGTTAAAACTCTTGTGGCGCTCTAGTAAATCTGGGTCAACGCTCTGCAACTCCGCTTCTGTCAACCATGTAGATTCTGACGGTGATTTATTCTTCCATTTGACAAGATATCTTTGGAAACCTCCATCTCTCGTGGAAACGATCTCTTCGTCCACAATTTCCTCAATTTCTTCTTTGCGAGCAATAGGTGGGGGAAGGGGTGGAGTAGGTTGTGAAGCAAAATCAGAATCTGCCCACGAAAAAGAAGAATGGTCAATGATAGGATTAGGGGAGAGGACTAGATCTTCCACATTAAACGTTGGAATAATGCCCATTTCAAGTGGAAGGTGTATCCTATGTGCGTTGGACCCAATTCTTTGCAATACTTTGAATGGTCCAGCACTAAGCACTCGTGATTTCTTGGTAGTACCCTGTGAGAACCGCTATGGCTTTATCCTCACCATTACGTAGTCTCCTTCCTGAAAATCTTGTGATCTACGATGAGAGTCAGCTGAATATTTATAACTATCATTGCTTTTATTAATCCGCTTTCTAATATATGTATGCAATTCATGAATGTGTCGTGCAAATGCATTGGCTGACTCTGAAGACCTCTGGGTGACAGACATGGATAAAACTAAAGGACGCTCTGAGAAAGCAATGGACTCGAAATAAACAATCCTATGAAAATAAACAACCCTATGATCTAGAACTTGAAAAATTGTAACAAAAGGACACTTCCCATGGGTGGCACATAACTTATTATTCTTTAAGATTCCATGGGTCCGCTCTAACTGATAGAGGTGTTGATTCTCATTATAAGTATTATAAACAATGATGATTTTCAGATATCCCAACACTTGAGAACACACACTATTAATACCAAGTCTTGAGCAGATCTTGACATCAGCCATTATGTCCAAAATGTCATCAAGATGTGGAATATGGGCTCTGACCATTATACCCACCATGAAGTGAATACGTCGCAAGGTGACGTGACACTTGACTGAAGCTTTGTGGACGGCCAAGATATACCCACATGTGCGCCATATGCCATTGTTCTTGGAAGTGAAAAGGGCAGGCATG
Source organism: Liriodendron chinense (assembly GCA_003013855.2). Lineage (NCBI taxonomy): Eukaryota > Viridiplantae > Streptophyta > Magnoliopsida > Magnoliales > Magnoliaceae > Liriodendron > Liriodendron chinense. The sequence goes on along the minus strand of ML058489.1, from coordinate 741,114 downwards.
ATACACAGAACAAAACTCTAGCTCAAACTTTCCTTATTGAATTCTTCCCTGCGAGTTTTATCAAATTGACGCTGCATTTCTGTATTTTTTGAAGGGTTTACCTGGTATGGAGGAAAGCTTGACAGGACCGACCCAGGGACAAGATTGATTGTGTGCTGAATGTCCCATTTTGGTGAAAATTTATTCCATAAATCATCTGGTAGGATATCACAAGTCATGTGGGTGTCCATCATCAAATCCTTACTAGTCTCATTTTCAAATTCATTTGTGTGTATTATGGTAAGAGACGTAGGTTGGGAATCTACATCACTTAAGTCGCACATGACATCTGGAAGTGGTGCGGTCTCAATTCCTTCGACTTTTTCATCACTAGTACACACTTCGTCACCCTCAACAATGATGAGCGATGCCTCAATTTCTTCTATTTCCTCACTACTGACGTTAGGCACATACTCTTCCACTTTATAAACAACCTGATTAGATTCTTCCAACTGGCCATTCGTCAAGGTCTTATCTCGCTTCCAAGGAAATATAATTGGTGTTAAACACTCCAATTGTTCATAAGCCAAGATTTCCTTAACGATGGGTTGGACCACTTTACAAGGATGGGAACATATTGGTTCTGTGTTTGGACAGGAAGGTGGGGCAACTCTCTTCTAAGCTAAGGGCTTTTGACGATAAGAGATGGGAAGATATTTTTCTTTCAAACGCTCTTTCATCTCGTCCCATTGTGAGATCGGGGCTCTCCCAACTCTATCAATTTGTCGCTCCAAATCTATCCAAAACGACTTGGCTTGGCCCGCTAATTTCCACTTGGCAAACTTCACTCGACTGTAAGTCGACATATCATACCAATCAAAAAAATAGTCCAAGTCTTCAAGCCAATCAAGGAATGTTTGTGGGTCCATATGACCATTAAAGTAGGCCAATTCATCGGAGTTCGGCTTTCCATTGGGTCTCGACGGCCACACGACAACACTTAATGGCCCTGAAATTCTCAAAGTCTATCAACGAAGTAAGCGTACACTATGAATATATAATCCATATAATGGCCCCCTGATGCAGGATGCCCTAATTATGATGCATGCTCATGAACACATATAATCCAGCGGAAATAAAAGACAATAATAATCTAAAAAATTCAGCAATCACCATCATAAACTAAGAAAATCATAAAAGAGGCATGCAATGGAGGGTGGGGTTGAATTTGGATTTGTGAGAAGTAAGATGAAAAGTTAGGTTAGGGTTGGGGTTTTGGGTATTTGGGAGATGGGTAATATTGTCATTTTTTATGGAAATTTTGCTAAACTAGCCATGGCTAATTTTTCCATCTAAAAAATTAACAGCAAGGTGAGTTTTGACCATATTTGAAAAATAGCTACTATTTGGGAAAGCCCATAAGGGAGGGTGTTATTGGTAATTGGGCCAAAAGGGAAGGTGGTTTGTGTCAAAACCTCTAAATACAATATTATTTAATAATGTAAACAGAGAGTTACAGACTGGAACTCAATTGGGTGAACACTCATTTTTCATCTATGTTACTCCACTCCTAACGCACTTCCCACATATTTAATTGAAAAGTAAATAATTATATTCTTCTATGAAAACTAAAATCATATTAATGAGCCGATTTTCATATGCTCTTTATAATTGTTTAGTTGTTCCTAACAGCAACACTGCATTCTATGCAACAGAACCGATAGATCGAACAAGCTGTTCTCACAATTTTGAAGATAATTTACAATCTATTGGAGTTCTTATCCCCATCTGATGATGGAAAACATGAGTGGTTCCAGTTAGGACTGTCCCAACTTTGAGAAATATTGCACGAGCGCAGTGAGTGATGCTGCAGAAGATGCCGATTCTTATCCTCATCTGATGAAGGAAAACATGAGTAGACCCAGTTAGGATTGTCCCAACTTTGAGAAATTCTGCAGAAGATGCCGGTTCTTATCCTCATCTGATGAACGAAAACATGAGTTGACCCAATTAGGATTGTTCCAACTTTGAGAAATATTGAACGAACTTAATGAGAGATGGTGTAGCAGATGCAACTTCCGACATCAGCTTTCATTCCCCTCCTCCCCCTGGGATTAATTGGGCAATTGTTGATTGTTGGAGCAATGGAAGCTCTCTCTCATGTCGATTAATAGTGTTCGGCAATGATGGAGGGATGCAAGAGTCATGGTAGAAAAGATGGAGTAGGGCTGAATGAGAATTCGACACATTTCCAGTGTGGAGATGGACACCAATGTATGAGGTTCTATGGAATATGGAAGAAGTGCAAACAATTCCTTTTCCAAAAAATTGGTTTCCAAAGGAAATTCATCTCCATAGATCCATAGAAATGTCCTATTTCCATAGTTCATACAGAGTGGAAAAGCTCCATTTCCATGGACATACGTTTCTGTAAAATCATTTCCCCGAAATGTCTTATTTACGGTTAATACCTTCTGTATTATCAGTGTTGCATATGGGCATGGTGCGTCCCACATGGTTTTCCCTTGGGATACCTCCCGGTGGATATCCCTTTTTGCACCCTCTCGAAGTTCTAATTTGAATTCAAATTCCAATAAGAGAGGATTATGATAAGGTAAGAGAGTTTGGATGTGATAGGGATAAGCCGTATCATATTGATATCTCCAGGTGGATATCCATTTTTGCACCCTCTCGAAGTTCTAATTTGAATTCAAATTCCAATAAGAGAGGATTATGATAAGGTAGAGAGTTTGGATGTGATAGGGATAAGCCATATCATATTTGAACTTGTCTTAATTCTCTTGGTTCCTCCCTTTATAACAGGCATTTCCTCAATAAAGGCATGCATCTAAGTATATCCTTAGAGAGAAGTTTGAGAGAGGAATAACAAGAAAATACCCAATTGTTAATTAGGTTGGCTCTAAACGATCCAAACTATTGATTGTATCCAATGGCCACCTAAACTGTAGGATCAGATGAGTAATTAGCTCCTTTACGCTCCTGTAATAGTTAGGTGAATTGTTGGACGAGGGTTGTCCATCTTCAGTCTTATGAAGTTCCCTGAAATCGTGTAGATACTGTTAAATTTTGTGGGCCCACCCATTCAGGCCTTTCCAAGTTGTATCAAAGCATCTTCGATGGATCTCCGATTCACAAGGATTGACATTGCATCAAACATTGAGATAAGTGTCATTTTTCCAATCTTAACTTTTATTGAATTTAATGCTCTTTTTTATCATTAATTTGATCGTCAGCAGATAATATCTTGTGAACTCTTGACCAAAACCCAACTATCTATTAATCTTCTGCAAAAATGGAGGTGGCCGTGGCCACCAATTAATTAAAAAAAAAAAAAAAAAGGGAAATGGAGGGGGTAAGGATAGCAACCATGGTCGCAATCTCTAAGAGATGAAAGACAATCATGGCCACCACAAAAAATAGATGAAGGAGAGAAATACAACAATCGTTTGTTGAATGACACAAAAGAAATAGATAAAAAAGGGGTGGGTCATTGCCATTGCCGTGACAGCGGCAACAACCCCAATCGCAACAACATGCACCACATCCCCGCCCTCCCTTTTTCTCCTTCTCTTCTTCATGCCCGGTGGTAGTTGTTGCCGACCGTGTTTACCAGCAATGGAAGTGTCACCACCACCGTTGCTACCAACAGCCATGACCATTGGCAGTAGTAGCCATCGCATCACCTCCCTGTTCTCTCTCTCTCTCTCATTTGTCGTTGCCGCCCACAACAACCGAGGCAGCGGCAGCTGCAATTGCCACCTCTCTCTCTCTCTCTCTCTCTCTCTCTCTCTCTCTCTCTATCTCTCTCTCTCCCCTATTCAGTCATCTGCTATCACCAGCCATGGTCAGCAGCCTTGCTACTTGTAGACTCCTTTGTATGTGTATGACATGTGGCAATGGTTGCCTTGATGAGAAGGATGGGTGGTGGGTTTTCTTGAAACCCTAGGGAAGAAGAGGAAAAGAAGAAGAAAGAGGCATGGACCTAGTTAATGGGCCCGAGTGATGGGTTAGGTGGGCCTACTCATTTTATGGGCTAATTAGTAGATAGCCCATCTTTTCGACCAAAACAGTAGTGGATTGTGGGCTCCACCTAATGAAGCCCTTAGACAACAAGCATTGTTGTGGGAGTGCTGTCCTCAGCCCTTTTAATCAAGCGGGACCAAATCTGCGCCAAGGCCCATTAATTGTAATAAAAAGGTATAATGTTGTTTTTACACCATTATATCACTTTTTTGTGCCATAATATGTGGACCATTGTATGATGTCCATGGGCATCTAGAAAACTTATGTGGGCCCCACATTTATGTATAAAACAAGGTGGGTTAATAGCCTAATGTAAAGAAAAGACCATTGCCTCTTCTTTGGTCAAGTATATCTCATTATTTTAGAGGGCCTTTAATCGGCTATTTGCCAGCTGATTTAAGACTTAACCCGAGAAGTAATAAGGGTTTTACAACAAGAACTATCCAATGACACACCCCATTTTTTTTTTATAATGGTCTGGATCTCTTGTTCTGATGACGATCAGTGTATGCATTAAATGATAAAAATTTCTTTCAGATTCTTTGTTTGTGTTTATGAATTTTGATATTGCGTTCTCTTCATGGCTTGGCGTGGAGTGAAGCTTAGGAAGCAAGGGTAGTATGGAGGTTAAAGTTTACTGGCTGCCCTCTGGGTGATATGGGGGGAAGGTATGGGAGATGCTTTTGGAGTGAGAGCAGTGAAGTGGAGCGGGTGATGAGGACATCCGAGCACCTTACAGGGTATACTAGAGGAGGAGATCAGCTCTAGTTTCACTTTGGCTTGGTGACCACTACATGGGCACAGGTGGGCCACATTGAAGACACTGGATGCATGATCGTGCATCTTCAAAGACCATACACTAGGAAGATGCATGTGGGTTGCTTATTGATGAGTTTGGATTGTTGGATTGTGAGGACACGTCGATCGGATGGCTAGATCTTGAGGACACTTTAATCGGACAGTTAGATCATTGTGAACCTCACATTGATCGTAGACTTTAGGATGTTTGGATTTATTTCTTTTATTTAGTTGATTATTCATATTGGATTTATTTTGATATTTAGTTGAGATTAGGGAGTTAGGGACCAGTTTTCTTTCATTGAGTGTCTAAATGTGAGGATTTTCATCTGAGAGCACATTTATGTAAAAAGTCAGTGAGCGCCTTAATGTGAGGATTTTCATCTGAAAGCGCCTTTTTGTAAATGTCCCTTTTGAGACTATAAAAGGCTTGAACATCCAACCCTAACCCATTATTGAATGTTTTAAAATAAAAATAAAAAAAAATCCTTTCTCTCTTGTTTTGAGATAGAAAAATCTTTTTTAAATAGAGATTGATGGTGTGAAGCCTAATCTATCCTCTTTGTTACTCTTTGAAAATATATTTTCTCTTGTCCTTCTCATTTTAAATCCTTCTTTTCTTTCACTTTTCTTCTTCAAACCCTAAATCCCTTTACTCTTTCTTTTTAAACCTAAACCCGCTACCCCAAATCCATCATTTCTTAGTCCTCACTCCATCAAACCCTACCCATCACCATCAGCCCCTACACATACGGGCAGGGTCGTACACCTGTACGGTCAGTCCCTTCTCTCCGTTTTCTTCCCTCTCTTCAATCTATCTTCCTATCCCATAAACCCTAACCCAAAAACCTAATCCCCAATTCTCTACGAAACCCTAATCCTCTATTCCATATAAAACTCTAGATTCTCATATCCCTAACCTTAGAAAGACTAAATCAGCCCCTTTGAATTAGACCCAAGCTTATGCTAAGGGGGAAGTTCTACCTTCCATTGATCCTTTGAAATTTCATGTTTTATATGATTTAGTTTATTGTGGGATTGTGATTTAGATTGAAATCTAAATTTTATTGTTTATTTGATTTCTTACATTTGTGGTAGGTTAGTATATTGTATGCTTTGAATTGCTCTTCTATAATTTCCTTACATCATATCTAGCCTAGATCACGCGTCCTGCATCAGCGGGTCTCTAGTAGGGCAAGGTTATATGTTGTGGAGTGGGCCTCTTGTATACATGCTTTGAAGGATTGTAATGTTTCTTTCTTTGGATCATAGCTTTTGTTTTTGTGACGCCATCTCGGCGCTTCTTTTAATAAAAGTATTGTTACCTTTGTGTGACCGAACCATTGTTTAAAGAATCAGTGTCATTACATGTATTGATTACTGAGGATATGGAAACATGTATCGATATCGCCGATATTATCGTCGGTACTTGGAAAAATATCATTGTTTGAAGGGAACATTGGTAGAATGTTGAGAAAAAAGGTGGAAGTTTTAGTGAAACTTCAGTAGATGTTAAAAGACACATGTTTACATATGTAGGAATCAAAATATTGATAAAAACAACTATACATAATCAGTTTCCATTTTATTAAGGCCTAATAATGTGTTATTAAAAAATTGTATAAAAGAAATATATAAAATTTGTAGCCAATCAATAGATCGGCCAACGCTTATTAATATATGAAAACTTCTACATTAATTAATAGTGAAAAGCACAATTTTCCAAAATAGAAATTGAAAAATGAGGATCTCACCAATTCCCCCCATTTTCACTTAAATATTAATTTTTTGCCACAAATCTAAGTCAATGCATGAGAATCATGCATAGACATGGATCTCCATTACAATTCCTGCTAACATTTGGAAAAAGAAAAAGAAAAAAAAAAAACTTGTATAGATTTTTCGATACCTTTGAGTTCTGGCCTGTTTTCGTTTCGAGTTGAGATTTCTCCCTAAATCCAAACTTTGATTCAATAAAAACCAAGAGTGGTCTAAAACGCCTAAGGAACAAAATTCCCTTAAAAATCCCAAAAATATAGTTTTCTTTTTTTAGTTTTTGGATTTTTTTTCTTCTCAATTTTCACCTATTTACAGATGTTTCCCTGGTATTAGGATATTATTGCTATAATCAGGGATATTATCGATGGTATCACCAATACCAAGGAACTTTTATAAAGGATTCTTATCAAAATTATTAATAGTGATAATATTGTCAAATATTGTCGGTGATATTTGAAATTTTTTAAACTTCCAACAATTTTAGTATCCTTGATCTAGCGATATCGATAATATTGATGATATTTAGGACATTGGACCAACATGATCTAATGTTTTACTATTATTATTGCATGTGAGTGTACTATGTTTGCACATGTCCATGCATCTTTGTGTATAACCATCTATTACATTGATGATTGACATTAATGATCAACGGTGATGGTTGGATCCCTGATCAACACTAATGATCAACGGTGATGGTTAGATCCCCGATCAATGCTGAAGATTGATAGTGATGGTCGCATCCTTGACCAACATTGATGATCAACAGTGATGATCGACTTATTAATTACATATGCATTATTATTGAGGGATTCTTATGAGAGTTGAATTACAAGTATTATTAATTGTACGGATAGATGTGATTAGATCTTACTCCTTTATTCGTTATGAATCCTTTACTTTTAGTACTAGACGTGATCATTCTTTAAGGTTGTGCGTGATCTGAGTGGGAGCTCATCTTATTTTTGAGAAATTGATTATTCTGTACCGCTCAACACAGTATGTAGATTTTTATATCTCACATAAGATGGATAAATTACTTTTGTAACAAAGTGATTTCCATAATATGAAGAATGCTGGTGATAAGTGCCAATGCACACTGTTAGTTACATAGTGATATTTATGCAATGTAGAGATGATCAATGCACTAGTTGCAAATGTGCTTAAATGTGAAAAACTCGATTGTAACAACTATAAAGATTGATCTCGCACTGTGACAATCTTCCCAAATAAGGATGACTTAGCAGACTCTCTGGAATTGGTTATAGAGGAGCCTAATGGGCAAGGCAACTCGGACACTTGTAGAGTTGCCTTTAGCCATTACCTAAATTGATATATGAACAATCATACAACTCGTAACATCTTATTGAGCACCATGCACTAGAAGCTTATACCCATGTATGAGGTGCATGAAACTACTAAAGCAATGTGAGATGCATTGGCTATAGTGTACGCATAGAAGTCAAATGCATGGATTAGGGGTGATGAAAATGGAGTTTCAGGAGTAGATGATGCTTGTCAAGTGCACCATCAAGGATCATATCCATAATATGGAGCAAATGAGAAGTGACCTTAGGAATGTTAGGTGTATCTTAATGAAAATCCAAAGATTATCGTGATACACCGTTCCTTGCATATATTGGGTCCCCATTCAGAGGATCTTGAATTGTACCGATTCAATCATTGCCGTTTAGAGACCTCTGTGGCCACCTGATATATAAGGTTGAAATAACTCCTGTTCAGCCAAGAGAAGCCAAGGCGCTCACAGCTAAGACTCGCAAGTGGAAGGCTCGTAGAAGAAGGTTAAGAGGTTGCAAGAAGTCTAAGTAGGATACACATCATATGAACACTGAACAAATTTCCTCTACTCATCCTGAGAAGGGGAAAGGCAAAGAACAAGAAAAGGCATGTGTTGTCATCTATTTCGTTTGTGGAGAATTGGGACATTATGTGCGTTAGTGCTTTGAGAGAAACACAGTAATTCCTCTTCTTTGCAAGGCTCGTCCATGTGATGGTTTCTTAACCTCTTAAGTCAAGAGTTTAAGGAGTTGGTACCATCATCTTCAAAAACCATCAAAGATTTCAAATATTCAGAATGGATCTTGAATTCAGACTGTCATCGCAAAGGATTTGAGGAATTTCAACCTATGGTCTCGAGGAACTACTTTGTGAACATTTGAAACAATATTGTTGAAGACGTGCGTCACTCTTTGAGCTTTGGACATAAGTTGGCATCTATTTTATTTGAGAAATGTTTTCTATTATTTGCTTTTCTTGGACTAGAGTGTCTGTCAAACTTAATTACCTCATTTGTGAATGAGGAACAAGATTTTGGATTTGTAAATTATGAAAGTAACCCCTCTTTTAAATACCATATCTGATGAACGTATTCTATGCCTGCTAAAAAGCATGTAAGGTTAGGCCAAATTGATACAACCGATATGATTAACCTGCGATTGGTTATGGGATTCATGACTAAAATGAACTAAACAGTTTATGAGAAATGTGTGTTCGGAAAAGCGATCAAACAACCATTTCCCAAAGCAGCTAGGTTAAGGGATCTTATTTACGCTAAAGGTCGCTTAGATTGAATCTTGGAAAGTTACCTTTGTCGAAGATGTATACCCAAGTTGAAAGAGATCAAAAGTTAAGGTGGAACTTCTTGTAGTCTCTGATGTATCTTAGGAGAGTGGGAGCCTATTTCTAACAATGATGGGATTATTCCCATAGTTCATTCAAACAATGGGATTGCTCCTCTTGAAACTCATAAATCATGTCGAAAAGGGATCAAATGTGGACATGCTCTTGCATAGAGGTTGGCAGTCAAGATATCACAAAACAGTTATGTAAGGCCATTTTGTAATGGTAACAGTGGTAACCGTTACGCGTTATGAGGTCGTAACGGAAAAATTTACCCGTAACGGCCCATTACAGGGCTGGAAGTTTTTTTTAAGAAGCCGTAATGGACATTAAGGCCCATATCGTAACGGTAATAGTGGTGGTCTTTACGGTCACCGTTACCGTTATAGAATACCTTGTTTGCAGTGATGGACATGGATCTTTCTAGAATACATTGTTGTCCCCATGTTCGGCTGATTGGAAAACAGTTGGAGATGAGGAAATCACTGCCCTGAAGAGAAATGAATTCTAGGAAATTTGTCGTCTAATCATTGAGCGAAGAGAAAGGCAAATGGTACAGTGGACAAATGTAAAGCGTACCCAGTAGCCAAAAGTTTCACCCAAATTGAATGTGTTGATTATAAGGAGATCTTTTCACCTGATGCAAAGTTCTCCTTGATCCGCATAATATTGTCCGATGTTACAAGTTTTAAGAACTATACCGGATGAATCTATAGATCACATTTATGAATGGTGATCCATATAAGGAGAAATACATGCCACAACCCCTAAATTATGTAGATATGTAAAACTGAAACTAAGAGTGAATGATTAACCTACAGGCTATAGCAATCTTTCAAGCAGTGGTACATGAGGTTCTATTTGGCCATTACCATCTCCAAATTCACTATGAGTGATAAGGATCATGGTATATAGAAAGCAGTCAGGTAGATCTCTTTTGATTTGGTTTCCTATACGAAGACGACATCTTGCTAATTGATAAAAATATTGGGTTATTAATGTCAACTTTATTCTAAGCATGAGTATCATTAGGAACCTCTCTAAGAGTGATTGAAAATGGAAAACTCCAAAGCTGTTGGAATCCCATGGATTATATTACCAAGTTGGATAAGAAGTTGTATTACCAAACTAATGCTAAGAATTGGTGATGTCATCTATATCTTATGTGATTGTAAAATGTGAGCTAATTATGCTGTTAGTGTAGGCACCCAATACCAAAGTAACCTGGGATAGTCTCATTGTCAAGTCGTCGAGTGTATATTGTGTTGTTTCAGAAGTAGCCGAGTATATGCATGTTATGTTGCAATTGGTTGTTTGTTTGGGTCCAAGAAGTTCTTAAAGAATTTTGGGTGTTTTACTAGACAATTGTGAACCCTTTTTGTTGAGGATATATAACACATCTACCATTAATGTGGCAAAGGAACCCAAACACCACCAGAGTTTGCCTACATTACCATTGCAGATATCACTACATTTATGATCGTATTAGAGATATGAGAATGGCTTCAGTTTTTTAGCCTTGCCTTTTCTTCTATTGGTGATGTATGGTTCTCTTTATGTTTCTAATATTATCTTTGTATTATATATGCTTATTACTAGGTATGTAGATCATCAACATTAGTGTTGTGATCACAAGTTTAGGTGATCATCTTTTTCAATAGGCCTATCACCCACTCGCATTAGTAGCCAACCCTAAATGTACAAACAAGCAATTAGAGTGGAGTTCACACAACGAGGTGAGAACTGCCCGCTTTTGTGAAGAATAGAGGATAAGGAGGATAAGGAGGATACAAAACGTGAGACATCATATCTGTCGTTAGTTCTAAAAACTAAAGAGACTTAGCAAAGACGAAATAGCATATTTGCATTTCATTCACTACTACACGATAAACGTTATGGCCTTATATTAAAGTCATGTCTCGAGGGGATGAGATGAGTCATTAATCCAGGGGCATTTTCACACCGGGCTTGAGTGGGACAGCCTGTGTGAAGAGGGGGCACACTCAGGGTGGGCGATCCGTGTGAGGCGGATGGCCCATGTGAGGTGAGGCCCGTGTGAAGTGGGGCTTATGAAGGAGGCTTCAGCTGAGGGCCCGGCCTGTGTGAAGTAGGAGCCTAGGCTATGAGATAAAGGGATTGATTCACCACGCTCTATCAGTTTGAACTTTTAGAGCAAGTGGTTAGTCGTCCTGCGTTAAAGTGGTATTAGAGCGGGAGGTCTCGTATTTGAGACTCCTCATCGGAGGTGATTAATGCAGGGGCATTTTCACAACGGGCTTGAGTGGGGCACCCTGTGTGAGGCGTGGGCACACTTAGGGTGGGCAATCCATGTGAGGCAGATGGTCCGTGTGAGGCGAGGCCCATGTGAAGTGGGGCCCACGAAGGAGGGTTTGGCCGAGGCCTGACTTGTGTGAAGCAAGAGCCCTGGGCTATGAGATAAAGGGATTGATTCGCCCACGCTCTATCAGTTCGAGCTTTAAGAGCAAGTGGTTAGTCGTCTTACGTAAAAGTGGTATTAGAGCGGGAGGTCTCGTGTTCAAGACTCCTCACCAAGGGTGATTAGGGGTGGGCGGCCCATGTGAGGCGGGTGGCTCATGTGAAGTGGGCCTCATCCATGTGAGGTGGGTGGCACACGTGAAGTGGTACCCATGTGAAGTGGGGCCCACAGAGGGTTCGGTCGAGGGCCTGACCTGTGTGAAGCAGGCCTGACCTGGGCTATGAGATAAAGAGATTAATTTTCCATGCTCTATTAGTTCAAGCTTTTAGAGCAAGTGGTTAGTTGTCCTGCGTCAGTCATACCTCAAACATGGTGACTTGCATATTGTAGAGTCAACATATGCTTGGCATTGTCTACTTTACGACATGAATTGTAGCCAGTTGGGTAGACATATTGTCTTCAAAATGCTTTGATTCGATATAATCATTGCATCATGTGAGTATCTAGTCTCATAAGCGACTCTTTATGTCTTTTACTTACCTTCTCTTGTATATAAGAGGATGAGATTGAGTGTAGCTACTTTAGTGTATGATGACAAAGATCCCGAGATTGGTTAGATTTGGTTACATTAGGAAAGTGGCTTGGTCGATTGTGAATTACATATTTGCATGGGGAAGATGCCATGACAGGTAAAGTTTCTGAAACTATTATACTTGCATACTTGTCCGTCGGCATATCAAGTTTTGATAGTTGCTTGCAAGGAATATTCTTTTGAAAAGTATATGTAGTATATTATTAGGTTTAAACTGATGTTTATGAAAACCAAGTTTTCTGAATAAACTCGATAAGTTAGATGAGATCGTATGTTGGCCGAGTACTTCAGATTAAAAGTCTACTCCATTCGGTGTGATCATGCAAACTAGGACAACATAGCAAAGTTTGGGTATATTGAGTGGTAGTCAGATGGTTACTTAGTATTAAAACACCTGTGAGAAGACAATTGTGTTCTAGTTGGTCCCACGCCTTTGATTCTTTTGATCATGGTCTTTTGGTCTTTATGAGACAAGCTAGATGAATAATCTATATTAAGCCCCATGATTGAGTGGGAGATGTTAGATATAGGCATGTGGCCCTACTTGTGACTTGTGAGCAACCATTAGTGGGTGAGTCTCACACGATTTTCCCATGTAATATCTTTGGGTGGATGTCCCTCTTAGCGTTATCTCTTGATGTTCTAATTTGTATTCAAATTCAAACAAGAGAGGATCCTGATAAGGTAGAGAGTTCCTCCCTTTATAAAAATGGAGAGGCATTCACTTGGTAAAGGCATACATCCGAGTAAATCCCTAGAGAGAAAAATGCGAGAGGAGTAATGAGAGAAATACCCAATTGTCCATTAGGTTAGCTCTAGGCGATCTAAACCATTAATCATGTCCAGTGGCCATCCTAATTGTAAGATCAAATTAGTGATTAGCTCATTTATGCTCCTGCTGTAGTTAGGCGGATCACTAGACGAGGGTTGTCTCTGTTTTTTTTTAAGCGATAATCAATTTATTAAAACATGGCTGAAGCCAAAGAACAAACAAACAGCAAAAACAAAAATACAAAGAAAAGACCCATTACAACTCAGACCAACAAACAGGAAATTGATACTTGTCACAGGACGAGGGCTGTCTATCTTCAGTTTTGAGAAAATCCCTAAAATCGTGTAGATACTGTCAGATCCTATGGGCCCACCCATCCGGGCCTTTCAATCAGACCTTGCAATCCTCTTAAGGGCATTATTTAGACTAGGGGTGTGGCACGTGCAATGCATATGAGCAAGAAAAGTAGAGAGTGAGAGAGAAAAGGGGGGAGAGAAATTTGAAGGGAAGGGGCGTAGCACTCACGGGTGCAGACCACACACACACACGAGAGAGGGGATGTCACACAGCCATCACAATAGGCCCCACAAAGCCTTTGTTGCATGGTCCCCCTAATCCTCCAATTCCATGAAAGATACACACAGAAGAAGAGGGAAAGTGCAATCAGGCTACATGCAAAGAAGAGGGAAAGTGCAACTGGGCTACACGCTAAGAAGAGGGAAGCCCTACGATATAGGCCGTTGTGGTGAGCAAGAAAACTCTGAACTGTCCTTTGCTGAATGGCTATGTTTTCTAAGCAATGACTTTGAACTCATTGCGAATGGTGAATCTCTTTCTTGTCCTCTCATAACCAAAGCTCCAGAGGTATCCAAAAACTAATATCAAGGGCAAAATTGTCCAGGGCTGTTGGTGGTATATATAGTATAGATATGGGCATGATCTATATGTGATAGACTATTGAAATGGTTGCCACCAGGTTTAGGGAAAGGAAAATGTCATATAGCAGAGATTACATATTGATCTTCTTGAATAAGAACAATTTACTGAAGGATATTGGTATGGCTACAATTCCGTCCCCCTGATTTCCTGTTATCACTGGAAAATTCCCGCATTTATCTTTCATTTATATTTATAAACTTAGTGGTAGGAATGTAAGAAATCTTATACAAGAGAGTAACAAATTATCTAAGAGTTGAAAAGAAAAGCATCATACCCAATGTGCATTAAGCAAATCACCTACTCACGCTCGGATGGAGAGCCTCCATGGTCTATAAAGGTATGATTTTAAGGAATAGGGCTGGTACAAGTGGGGTTGTTGATGATTTGACAGATATGGTCGATGTAGGTTCCCTTTTTCTTTTTTACTAGCACACCATGTGTGAGATTTCAGATTTGAAATGAATAAACTTCATCTTTTGAAGAAGGATTTGTCATGAATCTCATGATATGACTTTTCTCTTTCCTGAAGTTGACTTTTTGTGAATAATTTACCTTTTCACTTTTTGCAGGATGTTTATGGGTACCCTATTGAAATACAAGCACTTTTTTTCATGACTCTAAGATGTGCTTTGCTTTTGCTCAAGCAAGATAATGAGGGAAAGGAGTTCGTGGAGCGAATAGTTAAACGCCTCCATGCCTTGAGTTATCACATGCGAAGTTACTTTTGGCTCGACTTTCAGCAGCTGAATGATATTTATCGGTATAAAACAGAGGAATACTCACATACTGCAGTTAACAAGTTCAACGTAATTCCCGATTCTCTTCCTGATTGGGTATTTGATTTTCTGCCAACTCGTGGTGGTTACTTCATTGGAAATGTTAGTCCAGCAAAAATGGATTTCCGTTGGTTTTGTTTGGGTAACTGTGTTGCAATTTTATCATCTTTGGCAACCCCTGAGCAAGCTGCAGCAATTATGGATCTTATTGAAACACGTTGGGAAGAATTGGTTGGAGAAATGCCTCTAAAGATTTGTTATCCTGCCATAGAAGGTCATGAGTGGCAGATTGTAACAGGTTGCGACCCAAAAAATACTAGGTGGAGCTACCACAATGGAGGATCATGGCCTGGTGAGAATCTGCAACACATTTCTACAAAGACGCACTCCGGTGGCACCAATACATGGCAAATGTGGGTGCCACATGATGTGTTCACACCATCCAACCTGGCTATCAGCTGTGTCACATCAGAAAACCCCTATTCCAAAAAAATTGTCTGATCCAAAACTAAGGTGGGCCACAGAAAGGGAACAAGCTGTGAGAGAACGCCCCACCTTGAATTTCACAGGGCCTACATGAATCACAAAACAACCTTAGTTTTGGCCTGCCACCTCATCTTGACTGGATGAATGACGTGAATGTACTTGATCATAATCACAACATGGTGGACCCCCCACACTAATCAACTCTAGGCATTCCCTCTCAACATGTTCCCTGTGTTGTGGCCCACATGAGTTTTGGATCGGGCTGATTTTTGGACTCTTGCGGTTTTCTGAGGCGACGCATCTTATGGATGGGTTGGATGGTGTGAATACATCACTGGGTCCCACATCTTCCTTATATCACCATAAGCTTACAGTGGTAATGGTACCACTGTAGCCTGCCCCTTTCTAAATATGCATTCTTGTTAATGAGAATCATATGCATTGTTCCATGAGCTTTCTTCACAAGAAATTTTGAATTGGAATTAGCATTGCAGTAAAAGAATAACATATATATTTACATACACACTTACATATGTGCATGTGCATGCTATGGTCCTAGGGATGAAGTTTAGAGAAACATACTTAGTATTTTTCATTAGGAACTTTATCTATTGCACATCACATTATAGTAGAAAACTTTTATAGTATAGAATATTAAAACTCATCTTTCCTATCTTTGCACTTGTCATTGGGCATTTTGAGTATCAATATGCAGGTTTTTCTTGAAGCGTTTTAGACGATAGATTGTCTTATTTTCCTTTTATTTGTGCTGTTTATAGGAGCCATACGATAGGTGTAGCCTAGATATTTTGTGGTGCCCATCCGAAATTGTGTACATCCAGTTTCATATCAACAAAGTTTCAGGTGGTGTGCTCCACCTTTCCCGAAAAAAAAAAGAAAAAAATTGAAGTTCAACCGAAGTAATCACAAACACCATGAATGACACATTTTTCAACTTGAATGTATTTATAACAAGATGTGGGTGCAATATCTGATGGATGGATTCAAATGTGGGATCTTCTTACCAGGAGGTGCCTTTGCTCTAGTTGTCTTTAAGTGTAGAACATAGTGGCACTTCTTTTCTGTGTCTATGACAGTTTGATGAACAGTGAACTCAATTCATAATAGCTCATGCATAAATATCATCTTCATTTTTATTTTCCTGGTAGCAAGCTGGGCTTGAAACCGAGATCTCAATGTTGAAGCAAAGACTACTACTATTGAGCTTTGAGCTTGAACCTCCATCCACTGCATATAAAACTTCATGCATGGATGCCATATCTATGTTTTGTTTGTTGTTCTTTCTCTTCTTTTCTTTTCTTTTTCTTTTTTTTTTAACCCTTTTGTGTGTGTGTGTGTGTGTGTGTGTGTGTGTGTGTGTGTGTGTGTGTGTTTAATGTTCTTGACTCATAGATGGTAAACTTTGGAACAATTTATTGACTTTTGTAATATTTTTGTGCACTTATTGGAATTGTCAAAATCATAAACGTAGCCTTTTCTTGTAGCCTAGATGGGTTTTTGCTCAAAAACTGCTATTTAGCGACGATTCATTGTGTTATTCAGGCACATCTCAATTTTTGGGGGGAGTTATATCCTATTTAGATGCTAAAAAATAAGAGCCACCTTGAAATCATTTAACGATGACTTAAGATGTGATCTCCCTATTATTGTAGAATTTACTTAAGACTGGGATGAACTAGTGAGAAAGCACTAACTTCCAAAACAAAGTTGTCCTATTCTTTTCATTGGCCTCCGTTGAGATTTATCCTCAGTTGCACAATATGACGAGAAAGCAATAGTGGCCTCAACTGGAAGAGTAAGGTATTATCGTCAAAGTTTTAGTAGGTGTAAACATCTATGAAGTGGAAGCAGGAGTATGAGTGAGTCCAAAGCAGGTAGAGGGTTCTTTCAACTAAGCATGTCCACATTGACCAAGTAGAGATGCCCATGTGACACTACTGGAGTATCCTTTTACCAATCCTTTCTTACCCTTCATCTCCATCACTAGCTGTGAAAATTTGAGGTATATGTTGGATTGGTTTTCAATGACATCCAAGAAATGTTAAGTTGTTGACTAAGGGGCTCTTCTGATTGTGGAAGTTTGTTGTCTAGGGGAGTCAACGAATCCCGCAAGTAGCAAATTATAGATCGGGGAGGGGGGGGGGGGGGGGGGGGGGGGGGGGGGATCTGTTGTTTGGTTGACATCCAGGATATATATCATGGAATTTTGTAAATTTCTATGATGGTTGATGAAGTTGAAGGCTCTAAAAGGGCAAGGATATGGCGGAAGGCAGAAAGAAAAAAAAAAATGATGACCTATGGTTTAACTAAGGATATGGTCCTTGATAGAGCGGAATGGCTTAATAGGATTCATGTATCCAACCCCAATTAGTTGGTATAAGTCTTAGACGAAGAGAATGATGATAACAATGTTTTATGGTTGACAAATTTAAAAAGAAAGGCAAATACTTGAAGATGAAGCTGAAGCTCCTAGACAAGTTCTCAATGAGAAGTTGAAGCTCCTTAAATCCAAGCTGATAACATGGAGAAAAGAATTTACTGACATTGAAGTTGAGGTTAACAACCTCCTCTTGGCCATTCAGCTCTTGGATTCTAAGGAGGAATCTAGTTCGCTATCGTCTAATGATTTCTCTTTGAGATTGTCTTTGATGTCAAATTATGCGAGTAAAATTAAACAGGAAAAGATCAAGTGGTGTCAAAGATCCAAGGCCCTATGGCTCAAAGAAGTTGACAAAAACACACATTTCTTCCATCAGATTGGCAGTGCCAGAGCTTAGTGTAATAAGATAAGTTCCATTTCTTTTAACGGGGCTATAGTTGATGACCAAGAGCAAGTATGCACCCATATCGTCTCCTTCTTTAGTAATCTTCTTTCCTTAGAAAACCGGAATCATTCTAAGTTTGGCAATCTGTTTTTTCCCCAAATCCCTTCTGAGGAGGCCTTTGCCCTTGAACCCCCCTTCTTCGAGGAGGAAATTAAGGCGGTGGTCTTCTCCCTTGGTTGTGACAAGTGACAACCTCTTGCCTTTTTTCAAGTCTTCTAGGATGACATTAAACTAGACATTCTCAACTTCATCTCTGACTTCTTCCTCTAAGATCGAATCCCTAGGGCTATTGGAGCCTCCTTTATAACACTAATCCCCAAGGTGGATGGTCTTGCCCTCCTTAAGGACTTTAGGCCTATTAGTTTAATAGGAAGGCCGTACAAGATATTAGATAAAGTTCTCTCTTCTAGATTATGGCTTGTTTTGTCCAGCGTCATTTCTGTTTCTCAAGGTGCCTTTGTGGCTAATCGTCATATCCTTGATATGCCTTAATTGCCCATGAATGCATAGATTCTATGCACCAAGAAAGTAGGAGTGGGGTTGTCTATAAACTGGATATTGAAAAGGCTTTTGATCACGTTGATTGGGCATATCTGGATTACATGTTGGGCCACCTTGGCTTCTTGTTATGATGGCTCAACTGGACTAGTTGTGAATGGTTCCCTTAAAGGTTTTTTCTCTTCTTCTCATGATCTCAGACAGGGGGATCCCCTCTTCCCCCTTCTTCCTCACTGTTGTGCAAGGTTTGAGTAGGATGTTGGAGAAAGGGGAATTGCTAGCTCTATTCGTTGGTTTTCAGGTATCTTAGTCTAGTCCTTGTCTCTCACATGCAAATGACACCCTCCTCCTTTGCGAAGCTTCAGAATCTACAGTTTTCAATCTCTAAAGATTGCTTCACTTTTTTAAGGTGGTGTCTGGTCATGGAATTAAACCTTCAAAAAGTGAAATGTTAGGCATTAAATCTCCTCTCATCCGACTTAGCTCACTTTCCCTTGGTGTTTGGTTGTAAAACTGCCTCTTTTGCTTCCACCTATTTAGGCATCCCCCTATGCATTGGCAAGCTAGCTAAACATCTCTAGGATGGGATTATTAAGTGCATTAAGCACAAGTTGGCCTCCTGTAAAGGTCATTATTTATCCCTTGGGGGCAGCCTTGGCCTTATCAAGGTTGCCCTTAGGCTATTTCCTATCCCTCTACCATTGCCTTAAATTAGTTCTGTTAAGAATTGATAAGTTGTGTAGAGATTTCCTTTGGAAAGGAAATTCAAAAGGCCATAAGTTCAATCTCCTCAGTTGGGCTGACGTCACAAGCCCTTGTCTAAAGGCGGTGTTGGTATTCATGATCTGTCTGTTTCAATGTTTTAAATAGCTACGCTATGCAGCATGTAGCTTACTCTACGTAGCGTAGCTTAGCCTTAACACTATGTAGCTCACGAAAATAGCTTAAGTCGCGTGTAGCCTACGCTACATGATAATTTGCATACACTCCACGCAACATAGACTACGCTACACGCTACGTACCTCACATTACAAGTTATTTTTCATTAAAACATTGAAATCAAATAATATTTTCAATGATTTGTTACATTTTTCTATTTTCAACATTTAATGCTTTTAGTAAAAATAATATAAGTAATAATATTAAATCAGTTTTGTTGCTCTTTCTTTACCTTTATACTTAACGATTCCCTTTCCTATTACTTTAAGTTGCATTTGGTTACGCCAAATATCATGAAAATTTGTTAAATTTCAATATTAATCAGTCTAATTTGGTGAATATCATAGAATTAGTGCAACCAAGCGCAACCTTGATTAAAAATCTAGAAGTAGCATGTAGCCTACGCTACACGCTATGTAGTTTACGCCTCACACTTCAAAGGGGTGAACGTTACGCTACATGCTATTCACTATTTAAAACACTGGTCTGTTTTTAATTCAGTGCTCCTTGTTAAGTGGTTGTGGTGGTTTTCTTCCAAGGAAGATGATGCAGGACAGCCCTAAATATGATGCATGCTCATGAACACAATTATTCAGCGGAAATAAAAGCAATAATAATAATGAAATCTAGCATCAATCATCATAAACTAAGAAAATCATAAAGGAAACATGCAATGGGACGGGCCATCATCACAACCATGGAGTATGGGATTCAAGTAGCGTATAGGTTGGATCCGGCGAGGGATGGAACCTCCCGATCTTGCATGGTCATACCCAATCGATCAATGATGATTACTAGTCCGAAGAATCAGAAAGTTTCTCGGATTAGAGATTTGAGAATTTGGGGGTTTAGGGTTTAGATCGATTCTCAAGGTTTAGATCGTGGGGAATAAACAAAACAGAAGTTTAGAAGGATAATAATAGAAGATGAAATACCTGGAAGAAGTTGGAGGGGCACAAGAAGAATAGAGAAGAAGGAGATCAAGGAAGAAGAAGAAGCACCATGAGAGAGGGAAAGAAGAAGGAGGCAACCAAAGGTTTGCTCTTTTTCATAAATCAACAACTAATCAAAAAGGTTTAGGGCAACACCCTTATAAAATTCGGAATTAGCATAATTACCAAAATACCCCTACTAACAAAATTTAAAAAAAAAAGACATTTGCATGAAAAAAAGTACCCACACTAACCCAAAACTCAAATAAGTAAAAAATGCGTAAAATAAACTCAAATATAAGATGTCCAATGCGCTCCAATGATGGTGTGATGAAAGTGGGCCACAATGAACCAACGGTCCGATCACATCATCATCACGATCCAACGGTCTGATCATCTCCTCAAAGCAACTTACACATGTCTTCCCAAGGTGGGGTCTTTTCAAATGTCTCGGACTACATGTGTAAGGTCTTCAATGCTCCTCAATAGTCGCTATCCACAAGGACGGTGCTTGTGGATGGCGCTTTCTTCGTTGGTACACTTGAAATGATCTTGTGTCCTCATCAACTCCCCTCGGGTGAGAAAAAATCGACTCCGGCGAGTTAAAACTCTTGTGGCGCTCTAGTAAGTCTGGATCAATACGCTGCACTTCCGTTTCAGTCAACCACATAGATTCAGAAGGTGGTTTGTTCCTCCATTTGACAAGATACCTCTGGAAACCTCCATCTCGCATGGAAACTATCTCATCATCCAAGATCTCTTCAATTTCTTCTTTATGGACAATAGGTGGAGGGAGGGGTGGAAGGGGTTGTGAAGCAAAATCAGAATAGGGCCATGAATGAAATGATGGATCAATGGTAGGGTCAGGAGAACGGACTAGATCTTCTACATTAAAAGTCGGGTTAATGCCCATTTCAGATGGAAGGTCAATCCGATATGTGTTGGACCCAATTTTCTGCACTATCTTGAATGGTCCAACACTACGTGCTTGTAATTTCTTAGTGGTACCTTGTGAGAACCGCTCTGGCCTTACCCTTACCATTACAGTCTCCTTCTTGAAAATCTTGCAGTCTACGATAAGAATCAGCTGAAATTTTATAATTATCATTACTCTTACTTATCCGCTGTCTAATATGTGTATGCAATTCATGGATATGTCGTGCAAATGCATCAGCTGATTCAGAAGACCTTTGGGTGACAGACATGGGTAATAGATCTATTGGCATTCTAGGTTTATACCCACTAACAACCTCAAATGAACTCATCCCTGTAGATCGATTTACTGACCTATTATAAGTAAATTCAGCAGTTGGTAAGATTAGGTCCCAAGTCTTAACATGATCACCCACTAGACAACGTAGAAGATTTCCAAGACTACGGTTTACCACTTCAGTTTGACCGTCTGTTTGTGGGTGGTAAGCAGTAGAGAATTGTAAACGAGTTCCCATAATGTGCCACAGTGTCTTCCAAAAATAGCTAGTAAATCGAACATCACGATCAGACACTATGGTTTTAGGTAACCCATGGAGACGCACCACACCATCAAAAAAGATACGAGCAACATGAGACGCATCTGACGTTTTCGAACATGGGAGGAAATGCGCCATTTTAGAGAAACGGTCCACCTCGACAAAAATGGAATCGTGCTTTTTGATAGTCTTGGGAAGCCTAAGCACGAAGTCCATACTAATGTCCTGCCACGGAGCATGTGGCACTAGCAATGGCGTATACAGCCCGGTATTTTGTTTTCTCTGCTTTGCCAGTTGATATGTACGACACTGCCCTAAAACTTTGGCTACGTCTCGAGTGAGACTTGGCCAATAGAAACGATCTTCCACAAGGGTAATGGTCTTATCATGACCAAAATGGCCAGCTATCCCTCCTGAATGAAGCTCCTAGATGAGGAATTCACGAAGGGACATACGGGGAATGCAAAGTCTGTCTCCCTTGAAAGGGAAGCCATCTTTAAGAACATATTCGCCCATAATACGCTGGTCACTAGAGAGCGACGCGTAATTACCCCCAAAATCAGGACATGTGGGGTATTCATCTTTCAGTTGCTCAAACCTGACTACCTCTACACTCAAGGAGTTGAGCAACGCCACTCTTCTACTAAGGGCATCCGCTGGTTTGTTTTCAACCCCGGCTTTGTGTTTCAACACAAACGAATATTCCTGAAGGAACGCTACCCACTTGGCATGCCTTGGGTTGAGTTTCTTCTGAGAATGCAAATATCTCAAAGCCTCGTGGTCAGAAAACAAGACGAATTCCTACGGTAGGAGATAGTGTCGCCAATGTCTCAGGGATTACACTACCGCATAGAACTCTTTGTCATAAGTGGAGTATTTTTGTTTTGCCTCATTCAATTTCTCACTAAAATAGGCTACAGGGTTGCCCTCCTGGCTCAACACTCCACCTATACCAACACCAGACGCATCACACGCCACCTCAAAGACTTTAGAAAAGTCAGGTAGACGCATGATAGGAGCTTCTACCATTTTGCCCTTAATCTCCTTAAAAGCCTTGACTGCGGCTTTAAACCACACGAATTCTCCCTTTTTCATGCATTCTGTAATGGGAGCCATGATCGTGCTAAAACCTCTAATGAACCGACGATAAAAAGTTGCTAGGCCGTGAAAGCTTCGCACCTCATGAATGTTCCTCGGTTCTGGCCACTCAACTATGGCCCTGACCTTTTCAGGGTCTGCACGCATCCCTTCAGATGACACTATGAATCCTAAGAACACAACTTGGCTGGACATGAATGCGCATTTCTTAAGATTAGCGTACAACTTTTCCTTCCTAAGGACGCTACAAACCTTCTTTAAATGTTCAAGGTATGATTCCTTAGTGGTACTATAAATAAGAATGTCGTCAAAGTACACCACTATGAATTTTTCCATGAACGGCCTCAAAGCTTGTGTCATCACCCGCATGAACGTACTGGGTGCATTAGTCAAGCCAAAGGGCATGACCAACCACTCATACAACCCATCTTTTATTTTAAACGCAGTTTTCCATTCATCCCCTGGGCGTATACGGATTTGGTGATATCTACTTTTGAGGTCTATCTTAGAGAATATGGTGGACCTCGCCATCATGTCAAGCATATCATCAAGCCTAGGTATGGGAAACCTATACTTGACAGTAATTTTGTTTATGGCACGACTGTCCACACACATGCGCCACGTGCCGTCTTTCTTTGGCGTCAACAATGCAGGCACGGCACACGGGCTAATACTTTCTTGGATGAAACCCTTTTGCAGAAGCTCGTCAACTTTCCTCTTTAATTCTACATGTTCTGCCGGGTTCATCCTGTAGTGAGGAAGGTTCGGTAGAGTAGACCCTGGGACAAGATCAATGGCATGCTGTATGTCCCTCATAGGTGGTAACTCATTCGGTAAGTCTTCAGGAAATACATCACTGTATTCCTTCAGAACCGAAGTCACCTCACGGGGTAACTCTAATGGAACCTCAGGTGTAATCTCTCTAGCCACAAGGGCATACACCATAGAATCCTCCTTAGTCTCTCTTTCAAATTCTCTTGCATTGATTATATGTAGAGACTTAGGCTTGGATTTCCCCACTCCTTTAGGCTCACTTGCCTTCTCATCCTTTTTCTTCCCTAGTGTGCTCTCAGGTGGCATAGGGTTAAGTTTGATCTTTTTACCGTTATGCGTGAAGGTACACGCATTGGAACGGCCAAAGATCGTGACATCATTATCGAATAGCCACGGTCTACCTAGGATAACATGTCCCACATCCATAGGTAAAACATCACACCACAGGGACTCTTTGTATGACCCAAACTCGATGGGGACTAGACATTGACGGGTGACAGGTAGGGATGTCTTGTCAACCCAAGAGACTTTATATGGGTCTGGATGAGGTGTGGGTTTCAGTTTCAATCGCTCTAAGGTGTTAGTGGAAATCACATTCTGACAACTTCCACTATCCACTATCACCTTGCAATTCTTTTCACCACACTTGGCAATAGTGTAGAAGATAGTGCTTCGACGCCAGTCAGCACTACTCCTAGACTGAGCTAGCACACGCCTGACTACTGCAAGCGTTGCTTCTCCATCTATTTCTTCCTCATCAGTAAGTCCTCCTTCAGGATAATACTCTTCAACTTCATAATCACCCTGGTCATCTCCACACTCGTGGGACTCGCCTATAACTAAGGTTTTTCCACGGCTCTTCGTAGGACACTAATTAGATATGTGGCCCAGATTGCCACACTCGTAGCATCTCACTTGGCTTCCTCCACTAGGACCTGCACCAAGAACCCCTTTGCCCTTGTCTTCCCTAGGCCTAGGCGGGATGGTCGCCTGTGCCCTAGGTTGACTACCAACATTAGGTCTAGTTCCCTGGGAACTAGATCTAGCACTGGAGTCTCGGGACGCAAAACGACGGACGACAGGAGTCTTTAGATACTGCTCTAACTCCTGCACGACTTGATATGCTTCATCCAAGTCCGTTAAGGGCCGAGTCATAAGCTCGCGCTGAAGATCCGCACGAAGGCCCGTCTTGAAACGCGAGAGCGTTACTAGAGGGTCTTCTTGGATATCACATCGCATCACATATTCTTCAAATTTAGCGATGTAGTCAGCGGCAGACATTGACCCTTGGCGTAAGGATTGCCATTGGTCAAGGAGCTTCTGACGGTATGAGAGAGGAAGGTACTTCTCCTTCAACTTCTCTTTCATCTCATACCAATCTGTGATAGGGGCTCTACCAACTCTTTCTATCCTACGCTCGATGTTGGTCCAAAAGAGCTTGGCTTGACCCACAAGCTTCATCTTAGCAAACCGCATTTGACGGTTTTCTGACATGCCATACCACTCAAAGTAGTGGTCCATGTCAGCAACCCAGTCAAGGAATGCTTTGGGGTCCAAGCGCCCATCAAAACTCGGGGCCTCGACTCTAACATTCTTCATTGCGCGCTCATCTGGATCATAGCGGTCTTGATGATCATATGTGGCTCGTGCCTCTCGCACAACACCACGACCGTTACCACGATCCCTATCCTCACTCCCTACGCGCGTGGCAGCGCGTTCCTCTATGATTCCTCCCACTTGGGAGTGCGCATCATCCCCAACAGCGGGGTTTTCCCTTTGAGATGCCTCTAATTGCTCGACCTTGGTCCTGGTCGTGGTGATCTGGTCCTCAAGGCGGGCAAAATCACGCTTATGACTTGCTTCTAGGGCGGTTATCTTTTGTATCAATTGAGCAAGTTGCTCAGATAACTGCTCGTTACTCATGGTAGGCTGAAGTCCGAAACCTCTACCTCTTCTAGTTGGCATACAAATAAGACTCGAACCAAAACTCTACCCAACTAGACCACCAGGTGTTTTGACTCACAAGATGAATGCGATGAATGCAAAAATAATATGAACTGACTAAAAATAAATTAAAACAGAAAACAACTCAAATCTGAAAATTTTCCAAATTAGGAAACTTTCTAAAATTGGAAAGTTTCTAAAATTGGAAACTTTCTAAATCTGTAACTTTCCTAAATTAAGCTCAAAAATTCAAAACCCTAATTTGATAACTTGATCTAGACACAAACCATGCAAGCCTATTCTCTGATACCAAATTTGATGCAGGACAGCCCTAAATATGATGCATGCTCATGAACACAATTATTCAGCGGAAATGAAAGCAATAATAATAATGAAATCTAGCATCAATCATCATAAACTAAGAAAATCATAAAGGAAACATGCAATGGGACGGGCCATCATCACAACCATGGAGTATGGGATTCAAGTAGCGTATAGGTTGGATCCGGCGAGGGATGGAACCTCCCGATCTTGCATGGTCATACCCAATCGATCAATGATGATCACTAGTCCGAAGAATCAGAAAGTTTCTTGGATTAGGGATTTGAGAATTTGGGGGTTTAGGGTTTAGATCGATTCTCAAGGTTTAGATCGTGGGGAATAAACAAAACAGAAGTTTAGAAAGATAATAATAGAAGATGAAATACCTGGAAGAAGTTGGAGGGGCACAAGAAGAATAGAGAAGAAGGAGATCAAGGAAGAAGAAGAAGCACCATGAGAGAGGGAAAGAGGAAGGAGGCAACCAAAGGTTTGCTCTTTTTCATAAATCAACAACTAATCAAAAAGGTTTAGGGCAACACCCTTATAAAATTCGGAATTAGCATAATTACCAAAATACCCCTACTAACAAAATTTCAAAAAAAAAGACATTTGCATGAAAAAAATGTACCCACACTAACCCAAAACTCTAAAAAATGCGTAAAATAAACTAAAATATAAGATGTCCAATGCACTCCAATGATGGTGTGATGAAAGTGGGCCACAATGAACCAACGGTCCGATCACATCATCATCACGATCCAACGGTCTGATCATCTCCTCAAAGCAACTTACACATGTCTTCCCAAGGTGGGGTCTTTTCAAATGTCTTGGACTACATGTGTAAGATCTTCAATACTCCTCAATAGTCGCTATCCACAAGGACGGTGCTTGTGGATGGCGCTTTCTTCGTTGGTACACTTGAAATGATCTTGTGTCCTCATCAGAAGAGAGTTGGTGGAGGCTTTTGGTGGCTGATAAACATGGTTTGGATGATGCAAGTTGGTTTTCCAAACCCTCATCCCTCTATAGGGTTTCCTCCATGTGGAAAGCCATTGCAGCCCTTAAACCCTAGTTTCTGGTAGGGTCTTCCTTTGCTCTTGGTAATGGTTCTCGTATTAGGTTTTGGTTTGATCATTGGGCCTCTAACCAGCCCTTCTCTTTTTTCCCAGCTCTGGCCTCTTTACTTCTAATATTTTGGATCCAGTGGCTTCCTGTTTTTCTAATGATGGCTCCAGGGTTTGGTGCCCCCCTCTACATGAGACCCCTTTAGGAAGAAGAGTTAGGGTAGTTTCTTTGCCTCTTGGAGCTGTTGTGGGGGATTCACCCCTCTTCTAATGTGCCTGATTCACTAGTTTGGTCCTGAGAGAGCTCCAGTGTCTTCTTAGTTCATTCCTTTTGCAAAGCTCTTGGCACCATCCTTAGTCCTCCAATTAGTGATGTGCTCCCTTCCTTCTTTTGGTCTTATGGAGCCCCGCAGAAGATCGCTTACCTTTGTTTGGCTCCTAGCAACAGGAAGAATCCTTACTGTAGACAATCTTCAAAGGTGCAGTTTGATCCTCCCAAATGTTTGCTTACTTTGTCTCAAGGAAGTTGAGTCCATTGAACATTTGTTAATGCACTGCCCGTTCACTTCGAAGATATGGTCTTGCCGTTCTTGGTAGCCTCGGTTCTTCTTGGGTCATGCCTTGTTCAACGTTGGACCTTCTCTTTGCTTGGCACGATGGTGGTCCCTTGATTCCATCCCAAAAATCCATCTGGCATCTATCTATCATGGCTATGTTTCGGGCAATCTGGTGGGAGAGGAATTGTCATTGCTTCCAGAATGTCTCCTCCCCATTGGCTCGGTTCATCGGCTTGATTTTCATAGACATTTTGAACTAGTCTTGCTTCCCTGCTTCCCCTGGCATCAACTTCTGCATTGTGTAGGCTGTTGCTAGGCCTCGGCTTGTTTCTCTTACGTTTTTCTATTTGGCCTTAGCCCGGTGGTTGTAGCTGGGCCCTGACCCGCCTGAGTTTTATTGGGCTTCAGCCTAGTTGAGTTGTATAGCTGCCTAGACTTTTGTCTCTTTTTCTTCTCTCTTCTGTTGTTTTTCTTTTTTGTTTTCTTTTTGCTTTTCTTTCTGTAGTTTGTCGATTGTCTTGTCTCTTTGTTGTTTGTTTTTGGCCTTTGGCCTTCAATATATTTTTTTTCCATTCTTCAAAAAAAAAAAAAAAAAAAAAAACTCAAGGGAGAAAAACAACTGCAAGTAAAGTAGTACTTCTGCTAGGTGATCAAACGGTGGTTGGATGGTTTTTGTACAACAATCAGATAATCACCTGAGATCAAAGGGGGAGAGAAGTTGTCATCACGAGATTGTGCTATTTCTCCTTTTTGGGAGTTGTCAATCCTTTTAGGTGTTTGGGGTATCATCAATCCTGAGATTGGTCAATCGTTGACCCAAACATTGGATTTGATGCCAATCCCTAGATTGGTCAATCCAGGATTGGCAGATGCAGGATCCAAAGGGCCCCCTAATAGCATTTCACAAATCTTGGTTCAAGTTGATGACGTTATCATCTCAACTAGTCAAGTAGTCATTCAAACAGGCATTCATCCTCTGGCAGGCTTATTCTATGATGGTATTATGTTGTCTTATATTATGATCATTGACATCCTGAAGCTCCGTGAATATTACTCCTGGCATAAGCTTGCTCATGACCTAGATAGGTTCTAACTTGGTATATGAAAGCCCGTTCATTTACTGAGTATAGGACCTTAAATAAGAATTATTGAGCGGGAGCTGACCTCAAAATAGGAAAAGACTATAATGATAATAATTCTAATGTTTTCCATTAATCTGCTACTCAAGTCGATTGAGCCAAAAGAAACATTTCATTTGTTTGAAGGATGATGCTTTGAGGTAGCAAGAAAGAACAAGAAACTCTGCCTTTACAAAACGAAGGCCAAAAAAAAAAAAAAGAAAATGAAAAGAAAAGAACATAAAAATCTTACCATTACAACCTTCATTAGTCAAGGATGACACATATAATATGCTAGAAGCCTACAACAGCCTCCACCAAATGTAAAGAACTTTTCCAACCTTGATCCCCTTGAATCTAAGGTCAATTCCCCATTTCCATTTTGTTGTAACTAGCATGAGAAATGAGTAAACTACAGAACTGCAGCAGAGAATTGCTGGAGAGGATGCCAAAACACCCGGAACTTACACTTGTTGTGGTGACAGAGCCTAACAAACTTGGTGTTGGAGGTAGAACATGATTTTACATGCAATAGAGATGCATTTGCATGTGAACTGACCTATGGAAGATATAGCTAGTTTCATACACGTGAACTTTCTCAAGGAAGTGGCCTGAATCATTAAGTAAGACCAAATATCAAGTCACTAGAATTGTTTGCTGAAACACAAACATGAAAAATCTCACAACAATAGTAACCTATTTAATGTATTATGTAACAGTATTGGCCAGCTTACTGGCCAATATATGGGCCGTATCAGCTGAAACAGCCTTGAAACGGACATTTTTTTGGGGGGAAATGTCAAAAATTATTGGTAAAATTCTAAAGAACGTGAAGTCCCAAATATTCGTTCTTTTTTGTTTTCAGACATGTATTTGATGGTATGATGGGCCATTCTTTAGTAAGAATGTTGTCTGTCAGGTAGTGTCAGCTTGACCTGCTGAAGGTTGATCCAAATAAGCCCTAATCAAACATAGATCAAGCATGATTTGGTGGATTAAGGTCCTTTTCATATAAAGGGAAAAAAATTGAAAACAAAGTGATGGTTTACCCCTTCTGATATTTCCCAAAATGGTCCACTCTGCTTTGATTCATCGAATCCTATACAATTTTTGTGTTTTGATCCAAAAACTAGTCCTAAGATTTAGTTTAAAATTAGTTTCTAAGTTTCCTTCATGGTTGAAATGAAAAAAGAAGTGTAAGAATAAGAGAAAACTTGGAAATAAAATTTTTCAAAATGGGCCCTTTATGGCTGTATTGGCCTATAACGGTATCAACAAGACCCTTTTTTCGTAATGGACCAATTCACCCCCTGTATAGCGTAACTGGGGTGACCATTTCCTCCACGTCTTGGCACATAACCAGTTTTTAATATCATGAACCTATCAACACTTTGCTATGGAAGTCCAGCTACCACCATTTTTCCTATTGACTTCACCTGCAGCATATCCCAATTACCAAGTTACATATTATCTAACCCAAAAGGCAAATGGTAGCTCATGTGGACTACTGTACAAACATTGATCTTTGATATGATAGAAGGTGAAAGTTGAGAACGTGTGCTCAGTCCACCCAACTAGCTAAGGAACCAGGGCCGAAGGTGGCCCGACCCATAGAGACCACATTCTGGACCAGGATGGCCCATTTGCACCCTCGAAAGATCCCTAGGGATCAGATTTGAAATTTTTGTCTATAATCAGAATTGAAGTACAAGAGAGAATGCTTCATGATATGGTGGTAGCTTCGAATTACACATTTCCATTCATGTAAGGTCATGGCAGGAAACCTCAGTGCTTCTCTATTTTCAGGGGTGCAAAACAGCTACGCAGTGGGATAGTAATCGAAAATTTCAACAAACACTCATCTGTTCAGAAACAAATTCATGTCCTCCACAGCATTATCACTTTGCATGTTCTATCAACACATGAGCCTTCAATTCAATGAACTGAATGATGGGAATTGAATTCTATATTCCCTTAACATTTTAACAAAGCATCGCTTAATATAGTGTTGTGTTTCAGTGCTTCTTTGGCTTCTTACTGCTGCCTGTATCAAGACTGGACGTCCTCAGATAGCGAGGCGAGCAATTGATCTTGCTGAAAGCCGGTTACTTAAAGATAGCTGGCCTGAGTACTATGATGGAAAGCTTGGTCGGTATATAGGTAAACAGGCCAGGAAATTCCAAACCTGGTCCATTTCAGGCTATTTGGTGGCAAAGATGATGCTTGAAGACCCATCTCATTTGGGAATGATATCGCTCGAAGAGGACAAACAGATGAAGCCCCTTATCAAGAGATCTGCTTCTTGGACGTTCTAACACAAATCTACTGTGTATGCATTTCGCTTGTTTACGTTGGTGCATATGTTTCTAATCATGGTTGCTTGCAATTTGAGAATCCCCCAATTCTCAGATAACATAAAAATCCAGCAATGGTGTTGTTTTCAACTTCAAATTTTATTAGTTCGCCTCATCTGCTTCTTCCTTGTTATGTCTGATCACAGTAATGCAAGGTGCATATCTACTCCCAACTCCCATCTGGCATCCATATTTCCCCAAATGCATGCCTTGTTCGCAGGTGGATCCATAACTGAATTTCACATGCTGCTTTCAGGTTCAGAAACATGGAAGAATGTGGCAATGATGCCATGCTTTTGTGGTTGTTTCTGTTTCAAGTTATCCACTTAAACTTTCTGCTGTTGTATTTTATTTGGAGCCGGTTTCTCCCTTTGTCATGATTCAGGTTCGCCAGCATGTGTTGCCCCATTGGGGCCCTGGGACAACCCTATGATCCGAACTATCCATGTTCTGGATGCTATAGTAAATAAGCTATGTTCCGATTATCACACTTCGCTGATGTTCCCATAATCTACATTTTAATGTTCTGAAGTCATATACACACAGTAATGGTCAGAATTATTTGTTCAGCATGGATTTCTTATGATGCGCTGTAGAACATGGAATCCAGAACATGGGCGGTTCTGATTGCTGGACCATCTCAACATGTGGGCCATAACGGAGCAAAACATTCTGGAATCCAGAGTCACATCGAAGGATGCTCTGTATCTCCAAAACTGGGGTGGTGGGGCCCACTATGGAACCGTGAGATTTGGGGACCCATGCGATGCAGCCCACCAATCAAAACTCATCCCATAAAATCCACACCAACCTATTTTCCTCGAGACTTGACTTTGCTGCTGCAACCCTGTAGCTTCCATCCTGTTAACCCTCATCGTGCGGCACCCATCATCACTGAAACCCCAACACCCACCTACTACAGCACGACCCATTGCTGCTGAAACCTTGAGCCAAACCCACTTACCCCCAAACCCAAACCCACCACAGCCGCTCACATCCTTTCCATCTCCGGCCAGTGTTCAAAGTATTGGTACCACTACAAGTTTCAAAACATACCAAGGATATGGAAATAATATCGATATTGTCGAAAACCGAAAATGCAGGGAGCAATAAGAAAAATAGTAGATTTTTTCAGTGAAACTTCAAGAGATGTTAAAATACATATATTTGCATATTTATGAATAAAAAATTTACAAAAAGAATAAATACATAATACTTTTTCATTTAACGGGCCCTCAAACGCATGAGTCATAAGAAATCAGTTCGGCCATCCTATTCATTCTATCTATCTATCCAACCATCGAACATTTCACCGAAACATCCATCATTCATTGAGAAATCATTGATGACTAGAAAGGAAACAAAAGACTAGTTTCTTTATTGCCCATGTTGCAACAACAATAATATCGCGATATTATCAATATTATCATTGACAAATTGAACACTGCATGTAATTATGTGCCCATAAAAAATTTGAAATGGAAATTTTCTTAATAAACAGATTTTTTGTGACATTGATACATTAGTGATATTATCGAAATATCTCAGATACACTGATGATACTAGCGATACTTGGAATTTACGCAACTGAAAATATTGGCAACACATTGGGATGCTTAGCGATACATCCCCGATGCTCGGAATTTCTGATACCTACCGGTGTTATTGATATCACCAAGCTAAAGATATAGATAATATCAGGGATATTTTGATAATATCGGGATACTTCAAACAATGATCACAACGGAACCCACGTCGTCCTCACCATCCAAACAACTCTCCGAACAGCTGCAGCTGCCGTTTCCCGTGGAAATCATCGATCGCAAAACCCATTGACAGCCCTGCTGGCCCAACGCAAACCCTGCTCATGTTCTCGTTCTCCATCAACAACCTCGGAACGTCTTTGTCCACTGAATCATCTCTAGAATCTGACCAAAACCCCTTTGTCAAAACTGGTTTGTCGCTGCACCACACAGCTGCCCACAACACGTTGACTTCTGATCAACCTCACCGCCTCTGTTTCAGACAACTTGGTGTTCGAACTTACCTCCTCTGTTGACAGGGATTCCGAATGCAACTCTTGAGTGCTATATTTTGGGTTTTCATTTTCCTTGATCTACACCTCTTCTTTCTGTCATGGTTGTATCATCTACCACATCAAACCCGATCAATGATATGGCATTCCCATACTTCTTGCACTCCTCTTATCAACCAGAGGCAATTTTTGTTTCTTCTTCACTCAATGGAGAAAACTGTCACACACCTTACCACACTGGAGCATAATATTTCTTCACCATTGTAGATGATTACTCTCATTGTACTTAGGTTTACTTCATAAATCACAAATCTAATGCACACTCCTTACTCAAGTTTTTTTTTTTTTTTTTTTTTTTGTCATGATTAAGACTCAATACAAATGTCGCATTCGGCAAGTCTGAACTGATGATGGAGCTGAATTTTTATCCCATAGAATGAGTCTCTCTCTCTCTCTCTCTCTCTCTTCTTTCTTTTTTTAAGAAAATTTAGAATCATTCATCAGCGTGCTTGTGTTGAGATACGCCAACAGAACAGGGTCACAGAAAATAAGCACAAAAACCTTCTCGAGGAAACCCAAACCCTAAGAATCCAGACACATCTACTCGTCTTTTTGTGGAGTATGTGTTGTAATTGCCAATTACCTCATCAACTGCATAGCCACTCCTAACCTAGATGGTAAAACTCCGTATGAAATGCTCTTCGAATGTCAATCACCCTGTGATCATATTTGAGTTTTTAGATGTTTGTGCTATGCTTACACACTTCGCACCCATCGTCATAAAAAATTTCTCTTATGCTTCTAAATGCATTTTTATTGAATATACTTCTTTTAATCAACGTGGCTACAAAGTTTATGACTTTGATAAAAATGCATTTTTACTTCTCTGGATATTACCTTAGTTAAAGCTACATTTCGTTTCAAGGACATTATTCTCACATGTAACCCAACCACCCTCCCTGTCATTCCAATGCCCATCCTTAAACCACAACTCGGTTCTAACTTTCCAACTAAAAACCTTGATACCCAACCACCCAATGTATCCCCCAACCTCTGTCGTTCCTATCATACCATCAAACGACCCTCCCATCTCTAAGATTATATTTGTCCCACCATTTCACAAATTCCATCTACTACACCACCTTTGCATCTAACCATTTAGCTCTTCTTTCTACCATATCTTCTCATGATGAGCTAACATCTTTCTCTCAGCCTATAAAATTTTCTCATTGGTGTGAAACAATGGCAGTAGAAATATAGGCTTTGGAGCAAAACAATACATAGACATTGTAACATTTACCTCTGGAAATAAACCTATGGTTGCAAATGGGTATACAAAATCAAACACTACGCCGATAGTACCATTGAATGCTTTAAGGCACCCTTGGTGACAAAATGCTAAAATCAAACCAAAGGGCTTGATTATCATGAAATGTTTACACTTGTCACCAAACTTGTCACCGTTTGCTGTCTCTTGGTTGTGGCTATCATTTGTCACTAGACCCTTCACAAACTCGACATCAACAACACATTTCTTCATGTCGATCTACATGAAAAAGTTTATATGTCAATTCCTCCCGATTTCACGAAATAGGAGGAGCAATGTGTTTGCCGTCTTTATAAGTCATTCTATCACCTTGAACAAGCTTCACAAAATTGGTTTGAAAAAATTCATTTAGTTGAAAGAAGCTGGATATAGTTAATCACCCACAGATTATTCCCTTTTCACACGCTCAACTGAAACTAGCTTCACTGCGGTGCTTGTTTATGTTGATGATGTCATCCTGACAAGGAACGACCCCTCTGTCATTTCTATCTTGAAAGCTTTTCTCCATACTAAGTTTCATATTAAAGATCTTGGTAATTTAAAATGTTTTCTAGGAATTAAGGTGGCTCACTCCCTAAAGGAAATTTTCTTAAGTCAACGCAAGTATGCTCTTGACATTCTCAAAGACAGTAATCATCTTGGAGATCGACCTGCCTCATTTTCCATTGAAATTTTTTTGTGTTTGATTGACGAACATGGTGACCTCCTTTCAGACCCACTATGTATTGACAGTTTGTCGGACATCTCAACTACTTAACCATCACCGGACCTGATATCATTTATTCGGTCAATATCATCAGATAAATCATGTACACGCCACGCCAACCTCATTATGAATGTAGCTATTCGAATTTTATGATATCTCAAGTCTTCTCCTAACAAGAGGATTTTTCTGTCCTCCAATAACTCTCTTCAACTCTTTGCTTCACTCGGACTCTAATTGGGCCAGTTGTGTAAAGACACAATGATCTACTACAAGATATTTCACTATGCTTGGCCAAAAGTCCCCTTTCTTGTGTGTGTGTGTGTGTGTGTGTGTGTGTCTAGAGAAGAGAGAGAGAGAGAGAGAGAGAGAGAGAGAGAGAGAGAGGAATGCTCACCTGGCACCAGTTCTCACGAGAACTCGTGAGCACTTTTTGAGGACTCATCACAAATGATGTGAGTGATGGGGTGTTCCTCCTCAGAAGCAGGGGAGAGAGTGCAGCTCGGGGATCGTTGGACGCCCGATTAGTCAGGGTCGGACGACCGAAATTACCATGAAAGTGGCAGTTGGTCTCTAGACAGTTTCGGGTGACTGATGGTTTGGTGATCGAGCCACCGACAGTGGAGGTTCGGGCGGCCGAAATTCGGTGATTTTTTTTAATTTACTCTTTGGACAATTTGGGCTATTATCGGGCACTCGACAAGCTTGGGTCGGGCAACTGAGGGCCGTGTAGATTACTTTACACAATTTCCTAATTTGGCTCTAATTCTCTCAAAGTGTTATATAAATACTTTTAAATTGAGATTAGGGTATTGGATTAGAGACTCTACACGTCCAAGGAGAGAGAGAGAGAGAGAGAGAGAGAGAGAGAGAGAGAGAACATCCGAGCTTGTGACAATTCATCCACAAGCGTCAGCGCGTTCAAAGCCTCTTCAAAATCCTTGGACTTCAAAATCCTTGGATTGGCGAGATGTCTCTAGTTTCATTCTCTTTAGTTGTAATCCGCCCTTGGGGGTGAAGAAACTTAGATCCGAGTGTGTGTTTTTCGTGATCACTATGTAATTCTCATTTACATAGTGGATTTGTATAACTGGACGAGGTCCCATGGTTTTTACCTTTGTTTAAGGGTTTTCCACATAAAACTCTGTTGGGGTCCCAAATAGTAGACATTCTCAAAATAAGTCAAGTAACCATATACCTCTGAAGGAATCACGCGAAGAACGCCTTCCGGCGCACGCAAAACAGAAGTGTACGTGACTTCCCTAGACTTGGCCGAAATTCCCTAGTGGGCCCCGCCGATCACCATGTTCGGAACAGCCCGGAAATGGACCCGCGACTCCGTCACTATTCATGATGAACAATGCAAGTGATTGCGCAACGAAACGGGCCCCGCAAACCCTTCGGAAATCAAAACCCAATCGGTGGAGCCCACATTTACGTGTCCAACGCACCCTGAAATCCGAACAACCCATGCGTCCAACGCACCCTTAAAACAGCACATTGGCCCGCCATTCGCGAAGGCCCACGCATCCAACGCACCCTGAAAGCTGATCAATGCACCCCACAATCAATGGACGGTTAAGAGATGGGTTCCAGGTGCGTGGAGCTTCACGCACCCGGCAAATAACCCCACGCACCCGTATGATTTTCGGACACTTGCAATCAAATAAACAGGTGCGTTGCGG
Organism: Liriodendron chinense; assembly: GCA_003013855.2. NCBI lineage: Eukaryota > Viridiplantae > Streptophyta > Magnoliopsida > Magnoliales > Magnoliaceae > Liriodendron > Liriodendron chinense. The sequence goes on along the minus strand of ML058489.1, from coordinate 704,208 downwards.
ACATTTGACGGATGCGTGATACGTGGCAGCTTCCTATTGGCCGACTTCGCCTATAAATACCCCTCGACCCGCTCATTTACACACGACAGAAACAAGAGGGAGAGCCGCCGCTGCCGGAAACCCAAAAATCCCCGCTGGAATCCTCGCCGGAACACCTCTCCGTCCATCGGAATCTTATTTTCGGGCGCGGATACGTTCCTACAGGTCTGGATTTCATATATTTAAAACGCACCTATAAAAAGGCCTCACCATCCAAAAGGACCCCACGCATCCGTCAATTCAGGCCCCACGTGTCCATAAATTCGGCAACAATCAAATTTGGCAAAATGAACCCACGCATTTTGAATATACACCAACGCACCCCAAAATTCGTCTCAAAATCGACATTGAATTGACAGGTACGTGGAGCCTCACGCACCCGTAAATCAAGTCTCACGCACCCAGAAATCAGCCAATCGCAGAACATGTTAGCAAGTGCATCGGGCTCAATTTTGAGTATTTTCAAGGACCGCTGGAGCCGATCTTGAGTATTTCGAGCATTCCGGACACAATGGCACGGCCAAATGAACGTTTCGAGAACTCTAAATGAGCAGAATCGAGCATCTTCAAGACTTAACCCTACTCGACGTAATGAACGGGATAACTTCCCGGAAAGGAGTCGCCAACATCCAGAGCTATGCAGATATGCTGATATTTATGTTCACTGAAAAGGCATGATCCGATTTGTGCCAAAAGCTAGACCAGCAGGGCCTTGATTACCACAATGAACCGTGCTGAAGAGTTTTCGATTCTCTACAAACCAATTACTCAACTGCCACAACACAACAGTCGATGCCCTACCCATCTAGACGGTATCCGCCGGTTAGACTGCGCAGGTACACACAGCTGTAGAATGGACTTCCCGAGGTCACCTGTCCCTACATTGACAGGCGCGGGCCCAGAGTTGTCCATCTCGGTAATAAACCCTGACAGTTTTAACCCGGGTATTCCGCCAAAATATGGGACAGACATTCGACTAATACAAAGGTAGTTCAGTACATAGCAGAACAAATACAGGCCCCATGGCCACAAACTCTAAAACCATAGTCCCTGCTGACTAGCCTTTTGCCTTCTAATCAAGGGTCATCGATCATTCGATGTAATTAAGGATCCGTGCCAGACCACGGCCTGGAATGTACAAGATCTCAGAATCTCTGGAATAAAATTCACCTTGCGATATCTCTTCTCTTGTGTACTTTTGTGAATGCTTGTGATTGTCTATGAACGTGTCCATTATTCAGAACCCCAGAGCAACAAAACACTACATTTCAAGGAAAATGTCCCTTTTGGAGTTCATTTTTTCCTAGTTCCAACAAACTGGCGACTCCACTGGGGATCGAACCCAGAATCTCTGGTTGTATCTGAATATGGAAACTGCTCTAAGATCAACTACTCACAAACATGAATTTACACATAGGAAAGCTACCGCGAGGCGTAATGTTCGGCGCCCCTCGGGCGTCAAACTGGGGACTCTCAACGGGAACGTTCTTCCCTTCATCTTCAAGGCAATAGATGTTTAAAAGGTTTTTAAACCCACAAATTTCCACAACTAAACGTATTTGTCTCCGCCTTGCTTATTTCTGTCGATTTATGCACTGCGATCGATGGGCTCATACTCCCGACCGCACTTGTGAATTGTTCTAATGATTTTATGACACTACAGAATTAGCAAGATACTAGGACAGACAAAGGAAATGGCGTGCTCAATAAACAGTTTGTGCACTTTCCTTGCCACCGGAGGCTTCAGCTTCCCTCGCTTCACCCCGACCACGACAACTGCCTCTAATTCAGGATGGCAGTTGGTCGAAACGCGCCAACAAAAGAAAGAGCAGAAGAAAGCAGCCAGTTTAGCAGCATATACGAAGGCGGATGTCACAAGACCTCGCCCTGCAAATAAGAGACAATGGCAGCCAAAGCAAGGGCAGAAGACCCTTACAGGCAGGAGGGTTGCGCCGGCAGAGCCCACAATGCCCGCAATAACAATCGAGCAGTTCCCGCCGCTGCCCAAAACCTCTCGTACCCCACAAAGAACCACCGGGTTCATAAAAGAAAAGCCCAAGTCCACGGCGATCCTCATGCCAAGACAAGGACCGGTCTGAGAAATCCAGTTGGCACAAGTAGTGATGGTGTAGGTGGCCGCAGAGGCAGAGGAAGAACTGTACGAGACGGAAGAGTTACCTCCGTTACAAGATTAGATCGACAGGTTGGTAGAGGCTAGCCGTGAGACAAACGAGCGAATGAAGGCCTATCCAGGAGGCCTTGACCACTCTGATAGCACAAAATGCCAGCCAGAAGTGCCGCACCACCCACCCGCCAGTCGGCGGAGGAATCTCATGGCGCAGCAGAAGGTCCGGTTGAGCCAGAGCCGCCCATCCAACCTAGAGTCATACCAGTAGGACGCGCACCGCTCTCCACATCTCACGTATCACAAGAAGAGCTATCCCAAACGATAGCCCATGTGATGCAACAGGAAAAGGAGAAAGAGAGGAAAGGTAGTTACAAATATCGGGTTCCATACCCACCAGAAGTAGAGGAGGTACCATTCCCGGCCAACTTTAGATGCCTGGACTTCGAAAAGTTCGACGGCAGAGGGTCGCCAGAGGAGCACATCACCCACTTCCTGACTACACTGGGAAACTGGTCTGCAGTCCCGCAATACTGCATGCGGCTATTTGGATCTACCCTGACAGGGAAAGCTTTCCAATGGTACATGTCATTACCAGCCAGGCTCTGTGAGAACATGGGAGCAGATGCAAGATGCCTTCATCTCAAAATTCTTCGCAACAGAGAGAGAGAGAGATCTTGTTAACAGATCTTGCAATGGTCAGACAGAGAAATGGTGAGCCAGTTGAGAAGTTCATCGACCGATGGGGAACCACAGCGGCTCAATGTCGAGAATTACCCAGCGAAGGCGAGCGGATGAAAATGTGTCTAAGAGCCTTAGACCCGATGATTTCGTATGGCCTGTCAGGCAACACCTTCAACTCCTTTCGCGAATTAGTAACAAAAGCACACTTGGTAGAGGAAGTAGCATCTCGAGTAAGCTTCCGGCCCGAGAGACAGAAAAGAGAGACAGGGAGAGTGGTGGAGACCCACCAGATCGATAGGAGCAGGGACCCGAAAGACCGAAAATGCCCCGCTACGAATCATGGGACAGAGGTGAAGATGGCAGATGTACCAGATAAAGGTAAAAGGCCCTATGTGCCCAAACGTGTATCTATAGCCGAAAGAGAAAAGGCGAACGGCCCCTACACATTCGACATGGCCGATTTAGTTCCGATCATGGAACAGTTAATCGAAGAGGGCCTGATATGCCTACCAGAGCCGATACACCCCCACGAGGTCGGACGAACGAACGACCCTAAATACTGCAAATATCACCAGTGCATCAGCCATCAGACGGAAGATTGCTTTTCCTTAAAGGGAAGGATACAGCGATTGATCAATCAAGGGGTCATCAGCATGAAGGTACCTGAGACAGTGAAGGAGGCAGTCGGGGCAATCTCAACAGTCCCGATAGAAGGAGAAACCGACCAATCAACCCTGCTCCCTAAGCCGAAGGAACCATGGACCCCAGCCAGTAGCAAGAAAAGACTTGAGAACGGACAGGGACTCGTGAGGCGAAAGAAGAACAGAGGGGTGAAGTCGCAGGGGCGGGTGCAACTCAGGACGATCATGGCCCGCTGCGGAATGGTGTCGTTCGCCGAACAAGCATCACCTGAAGAAACGCCGCAAGTAGTGGAGAGGGAAGTTGACGCAGTCATCCTACGATCAGGAAGGCAAATGCCTGACCGTACTCTCCCCAGACCAGACAACCCGATACCAGAAGATGGTACCCCTGACAGATCGCAGGAAAGACCTCGCATGCAAAAGTCGAAAGAAAAGGTCGTTGAAGCTACGACCAGTCAGCCAAACCCTAAGCCAGTGGCATACGACATTGTGTCACACCTACGAAAGGTTCCCGCCCGCCTGAGCATATACGACGCCCTATGCCTCTCAAAAGTATACAGGGAAATATTAATCAACGCCTTGCTTGACAATGAAGTCAGGGAGGTCACGATAATAGAGATAGAAGAAGAAATGAAAAATTCAAATAAGTTTTAGGAGGGGTATATACCGGTGTCGCAAGTTATGCTTGTTAATCACCCTTCGACCATCACGTTCTCAGAAGAAGACCGCACGATAGAATCAACAGACCACAACCGTCTGCTAATGGTCACAGGAATAATCAGGGATACCGAGGTCAAGAGATGTATGCTGGACGACGGGTCGGCTATAAATATCATGCCCTTGAGGACATTGCAGACGCTAGGTTACATGCAATCGGCGTTGCGCCCGAGTTTTATGATGATTCAAGGTTTCAATCAAGACAGTCAGCGTACACTCGGATCAATTACGGTAATGTTAGAGATCGAAGGACTGACCACAAAAGTGACATGTCAGGTGATCGATGCAGTGACAACATACAACCTCCTTTTAGGAAGGCCTTGGCTCCACCAAAATCGCATAATCCCCTCGACATATCACCAGTGCTTTAAATACAGCAGAGGCGGAGTTCAGTACAGGGTAACGGCGGATCCAAAGCCATACACGATAGCCGAGTCATTTTTAGCCAACGCAAAATACTACAGCTCGGCCGACGGCAGTGAAACCAGCGAAAGGACCGAGGCATCAGAGAAGGAGCAGACAGTAAAAACGCGAACAGAGAAGTACACGCAGGGAAGTGAGCCTCAAACTGCCACCCAGGGGAGATCCCGACATCCGCTGGAAAGTCACTCTCGGCCAATCACAAAGAAGTTTTATGTGATACCGCAACATTTACGTCAGTCAGGGCAGTCTGTGTTAAAACTGATCTCAGATCAAGACATGAGCGTGCTCAAGTCCAGCTTCAACGTACCGGTACCCAAAATAGGAAGAACCAAACCCTTTCCAAAAGCTCCAAGCCAGTTCATCGTGCCGTCAAGAGATATCACCCAGAAAGACATCAAGTTTCACTCAGTATCGAGCCGGCCAGCGCCATCAGAAGAAAGAAGGGAAGGAAGGGGGCTCGCCCAGCCTCGACCAATAGAAGAGAAGAGATACAGCAGAGCCAGCCGAAAGATCATGAAGAATATGGGATTCCCCGACCAAAGCATAGACACAGAAGGGAGGTTACTGGCTCCATTTGAAGAACATAGGCGAGTCTACCGCAATGGAGAAGGCCTAGGGGCTAGAGCAAGTTTAAACATGGTGACTATCGGCCCAGCAGAAGAAACCCAGTCGCAGGAGCCTATCGATGTGGTCCAGCCAAGTATCGCACCTATGCAACTGGAAGATGGTGGACAGCCAACTGATCGACGAACTCGAGGAGATAAACCTAGGCACCCCCGAAGAGCCCAGGAATACATACTTGAGCAGAAACATCCCAGAGGGTGAGAAGGAGAGATACCTGCAACTGCTAAAGGAGAATAAAGATATCTTTGCCTGGACGTATTCAGAAATGCCCGGGCTTAGCCCGACAATCGCCATGCACAAACTAAGTATTATGAAGGAAAAGAAGCCGGTAAAACAACCGCAACGACGGTTTCATCCGGACATCATACCAAAGATTGAGGAAGAGGTCAAGAGACTAATTCAGGCTGGGTTCGTTCGAGAGGTGAAGTACCCCCGGTGGATCTCAAACATCGTGCCAGTTAAGAAGAAGAGCAGACAAATCCGAATATGTGTTGATTTTCGAAACCTGAATGAAGCCTGCCCTAAGGATGATTTTCCCCTCCCGATTCCTGAGATGTTGATTGACATCACGACGGGGTATGCAGTGATGTCTTTCATCGACGGGTATTCGGGATACAATCAAATCCGCATGGCCCCAGAAGACGAAGAAGCCACGGCTTTCCGCACCACTCTCGACATCTACTGCTACCGCGTAATGCCCTTCGGATTAAAAAATGCAGGGGCAACCTACCAGGGCGCAATGCACGTCATATTCCAGGACATGATGCATAAACATGTTGAATGCTATGTAGATGATTTAGTCGTCAGGTCGACCGGTCACGAGCAGCACAGGGAGCACCTAAGGCAAGTGTTCCAATGATTGCGTAAGAAGAGTCTCCGCATGAATCCGCTAAAATGCGCGTTCGGAGTTGCATCCGGCAAATTCTTGGGTTTCGTGGTCAGACACAGGGGCATAGAAATCGATCCCGTAAAAATTAAGGCCATCATAGAGATGCCACCTCCAAAGAACTTGAAGCAGCTGAAAAGCTTTCAGGGCCGCGTAGCATACCTGAGGAGATTCATCTCAAACCTAGCTGGTCGTTGTCAGCCGTTCTCTCGACTCAACAAGAAGAATGTCAAGTTCGAATGGGACGCTACCTGTCAGAAAGCTTTTGATTCACTAAAAGAAATGCTTGGGAATTCGTCAGTCCTTGCCGCCCCAATCAAGGGCAAACCGCTAATCCTATACATTGCAGCGGGTGATAACTCACTAGGAGCGCTCCTGGCACAGAAGAACGAAGAAGGCAAGGAGAACGCACTGTATTATTTAAGTCACACATTAGTAGGGGCCGAATTTAACTACTCAGTGATCGAGAAGATATGTCTGGCCCTCATCTTCGCCGTGAAGAAACTTAGGCATTACTGCCTCTCACATCAAATAACGTTGATATCCAAGACTGATCCGATCAAATTTCTCATAAACCGGCCCATGCTGTCCGAGGCGCTTAGTAAAATGGGCCCTTCTCCTTTCGGAATTCGATATCACTTACGTCCCGGCTTGAGCCGTTAAAGGACAAGCGATTGCGGACTTCCTCGCCGCGCACCCCATTCCAAGCAATGAAGAAATGGAATGCGATCTCCCAGACGACCAGGTTATGATGATTGAAGAACCGCGACCCTGGCAAATGTACTTCGACGGAGCCGCTAGGTCCACAGGGGCAGGAGCAGGAATTATATTCATTAGCCTGCAGAGAGATTTACTGCCCTATACATTCACGATCGTGCCGGTTTGTACCAACAACGAAGCAGAATACCAAGCCCTTATTATCGGACTACATCTCGCCCTCGAGATGCGTATCAAGGCAATACAGATATACGGCGACTCCAGGCTAGTCATCAGACAACTAACAACGGAATACGAGGTTCGCAAGCCCGAGTTGTCGCCCTTCTGCCGCCAAGCGCAATCGTTGTTCGACCAGTTTCGCAATGACAACATTTCACATATACCAAGGCAAGAGAATATACAGGCCGACGCGTTAGCCAGCCTGGCCGCTGCCCTGGCTAATCCTGGAGGCAGCCCTCTTCAAGTAACGATCGAAGAAAGAAGGATCTTGCCAGCTACCCTACCGAGCAGCGATGAAGCGAGCGTAAATCCCATCTATTACTTCGAAATCACAGAAGAAAATGACTAGAAGAGACCGTTTGCCGACTACTTGAAGTACGGATTTTTACCGGAAGAGCCCAAGATGCGCACTCAGGTCAGGAGACGTGCCGGTTCGTTCATAATACAGAGTGACACCCTTTACAAGCGCTCGTACGAGGGAGTGTTGTTATGCTGCCTAGACCAGGATGAGGCATACGCCATGCTAAAAGAAGCACACGGAGGGGAGTGCGGTGCTCACCAAGGGGGTAAGAACGTGCATCACCGTGTCTGACATATGGGGTACTATTGGCCCACAATGATGAAAGATGCAATAGACTATGTCAGAAAGTGTCATCAATGCCAGATACATGTAGATATAATACACTCACCACCAGAAGAGTTACATCAGTCAGTGATATCTTGGCCTTTCGCCGCCTGGGGCATGGACGTGATAGGACCGATCAACCCGCCATCCTCTCAGGGGCACCAGTACATCCTTGCTGCGACTGATTATTTCTCCAAATGGGCTGAAGCCATTGCCTTAAGAAACGTGAAAGCCAGACACGTCGAAAGTTTCATCCGTCATGCCATATTATACCAGCACGGTATCCCTGAAAGAATCACCACCGACAACGGGACACCCTTCAAAATGTCACTATCGACAGGCTATGCGCAAAATTCAAGATCAAGCATTGCTATTCGTCACCCTACTACCCTCCCGCGAACGGGTTAGCCGAGGCATTCAACAAGACTATCGTGAAAATCCTTAAGAAGACGGTGGCAGAAAATAAGAAGAACTGGGACAGACGACTACCCGAAGCACTATGGGCATACAGGACCACGTACCGCACAGCCACCCGAGCCACACCCTACTCATTGGTGTACGGTACGGAAGCCGTGATCCCGATGGAAATGCAGGTGGAGTCATTACGGGTTGCGCTCCGACACTCCTTGACAACCGAATACAATGATAAAATCAGAATGATCGAGCTTGATAACCTGGATGAAAAGAGACTCGCCGCTCAGCAAAGGCTTGAAATGTATCAAAAGCGAATCTCAGCTTCGTACGACAAACGAGTCCGGGGAAGGTCATTTAAGAGAGGCGACCTGGTGCTAATGATGAAACGTCCGGCACCGATGCAAGGCCCAAAAAGTAAATTCGATCCAAAGTGGGATCCAGTGTGCATAATCGATGAGGTGTACTCTAATGGAGCCTATCGGGTAATAGATTGCAAAGGACAGGGCGTCAGTACGCTAGTGAATGGTCGGTTCTTAAAAAGATATTATACTTGATGGAAGTCTATCATCATATTTTGTAAACGCCCCATTAGAGGGATGATGTAATGTAGAAAATACCGAAAGAAATGATACCGCATGAGGTTCGGGGCAAAATACTAATTATCTACATTTTCTTCCACAGGTATCAGGAAGTCGCCCAGGCTCAGAATACGTCAGGAATAACACCCCGCCCTTCAAGGCAATTAAGAAAGGTGGCAAGCCCTTAATAAAGGCTCGATCGCATCCCTGTTCGTACAAGCACAGGTTTGGGTCCTAACAGGGGGACGCTCTTCCCAAATGACTCAGTCAGTTCGCATTCAAAGTTCAAAGATTTAATTATTATTATAAATAACTTAGTAGCGTAACATGAATCTAAAATCGGAGTAGTATACATATTGACACAATATTTATTACAACGTGTTCTAAAATTAGTATTAAGTACAAATGGAGGTCACTACAGCTCAACTGTTTAAAGTTTTCAAACATTGGTCTAATAAGTCTGCTGCAGACTCCTCGACCGCCTTCCGTGCCGCCTCGACCTCAGCTAGAACTAGAGCAGGGTCGGGAATGTCCCTGAGAGACTGCTCCAACTCCGCAACTTGGGCTTTCATGACGTCGCGCTCCGCCTTCTGCTGATCAAGAGAAGATTGCAAACGAGTCCTCTGACCGCTAAGCTTGGATAGTTTAAGGTGGACGATCGAGCGTTCGGCTTGCAGTCGAGCCACCTCATGGTCTATCTCTGCCAAACGAGCGGTAGCCTCTCGACACCCATCGTCAACAATCTGCCAGTCTTTCTTCGCCGCGACCACCCCTGCCTCGTGTAACTCCAGTTTCGGGAGAAGGGACCGCAAGTGACCGCGCTTTTCCTCAGTAGAAGGGTCAATTTGGAGGCTTTTCGCCTCGCGTTCTCGGGCCACCCGTTCCTTAAATAGGGTCACTTGACCGATTACGGAGAACAAGTCAATCCCAAGCCAGGCAGCGTTAAGCCCTAGTGCCTGCAACGCCTCGTCTAAGATAGGTCATTCCTCCTCATGTCTTAAAGAGTCGGCGATGTCGGACAGAAGACCCTTGAGAAGGTTTGACTTGGTCCTCGACAGACCCCGAAGGGATGAGACGAATGACTCCGACAGCGCCGTAGGCGCTGAGGCATCAGCAGGAGCAGCTACTGACACAGAAAGTGGAAAACGTTAGTACAGAAAAGAAAAAAAATCATCGTCAGAAAGGAAGCAGTCAAGACAGTAAAATCAAATGACATACCAGCAACGTCAGGAATGCCAACGGCAATGACGTTGGATGAAGTGGTAGGCACAGGTGACGCTGGGGCCGGCTCCGTTGTTCCCTCAATCAACGGCTCAGGCAATTCTGGGGAGGATATCACCACGACCTCGGGAATGTTGGCATCAGGCACTGGCCCAGCAACAGGAGGAATTGCGGTGGAAGGCTCGACTAGCAACGACGTGGCGACGGGCGAAACTTCAACAGCAGATTCAATCAACAATGGTTCAGCAGAAGGAGGGGTCCCCACAACCGGATCGAGCACGCTCGACTCAATAGTAGGAACCGCTACCCCTTCCACAACGGCGACGATCGCTTCCGGAACCCCGCTTTGAGCTTCAGCGTCCGCCACAGAAGAATTGGTGGGAAGGACGGACTCGGCAGGTGCCTCATCATCCAAGTCCATGAAGATTGCCCCCACGTCCTCTTCAGGGACGGACCTATCATAAACAGGCTCATTCTCATTGCTCCCCCCGGTAGGGCAGCCCTCGCTTAGGTTGGCTTGAGAGCTTAGATCGCCCTCTTCCCTGGCTTCTCCCGCGTTAACAATTGGAGTGTCGCCAGCCTCCTTCGAAAGCTGCTCTCGCAGGCGCTCGGCTCTACGCAGTTTCCACAAATCCTTTATTTTCTTGCCGCCGCAAACGACGGGAAGACGAGGAGCAGTTTTCACCCGAGGGCCGGCTTGCTCAACCCATACACCCTCATCACCCTCATCACCACTATCATCACCGTCATTACCATTATTATCACCATCATCACCATCAGAGCCTCCGCCTCCACCACCTCCTGCATCATCATCACCTCCGTCAGCTCCACCTATAGCATCATCGTCGTCCCTATCACCACCATCGTCTTCCACAGCAACGTCCTCTTCCTCATCCCCTGCCTCAGCCATGCCATCGTCATCATCGTCGCCTTCTTCACCATCATCACCGTCATCTCCCCCTCTTAGAACATCGCCCCTGGCAGGCAACTCATCGATAGGGCCGAGAGACGGGAACTCTGGCCCCACCACTGTCACATTCCTCTCCCCATAGGCGATCCAGCCTTCCAGGGTATGCTCCGACTTTTCATGATCGATCACCACGTTTAGGGAGGTTTGCAATCTCTCCGTGCCTGGCACTACGGGTTGATGAAGATTCTCAGATACATAGCCGAGCCCGTTGGCAGGAGTAGGCGTAACTATGGGGGGGTGACGAAGACGGGCTCGGTAACGAGCATTCTATTCCGCACTAGCGCGTATTGGTGGGCCCACCACCTCATCCACCCAAAGGTGGCCCCGACAAAATACTGCGTACCTAGGATCACGAAAGAACAGCCAGGTTCCGGTCAGTAGAAGTTGCCGCCACATCCACTTCCAGTGAATAGGCCCGACACCGTACGCCCGCTGCTCGCGCGTCACTGGCTCTAGGGTCACCGGCACTCCCTGATCATACCCGAATTGGAGGGTAAAACGATTTGGATAATAAGGCTCCCTCCAGAACTCCAACCCTTCGCGGAGCGGCAATGACGAAGGATGAATCGCGATCAGGAAGGAACGCTCGTAATAATCAATACTGTCGTCATCCGTGCACAGGACCGGCTCTTCGCTACGGGTACCAGAGAAGTGATAGAAGTATACGTCATCAAGCCCCGCGATCCTATCCTCGATGGTGTTCAAGTTATGGCTGATCATCCTCTTCTTCTGGAAGAAGTGCAGCGGGAGCTTCCCCTCTCTGATATAATCTCCACGCCTTACGCCATAGACCCAGGGGAAGTATACCCTGAGCCAACCAGAGAAAAAGTGTCATCCGCAATAAGCAGAGTTCATCCCATAAGCAGCGCGCTCCTTGTTGCTGATGACGTAGCCGAATGCTCGGTATATAGAACATAAGACCACCGGAGCCAGCGTGTACCGGTGACCGTTCGCCAAGGCCCCTGCGACGGCGAAGCAAGACACCCTGATATTATTCGCCTGCTTGGAGCTCGGAAGCGCCACGCAACTGAGCCAATATGCCAGGAAGCCGGCTAGCTCGCAGGAGGGGGAGAGCTTGTTGGGGCGCGGGAAATTTTCCCTCATCCGTTTCTCTAAAAGCGCCTTATCACCACGACCTTCGTCAAAGGCCGCATAATCCAAGCTAAAGAAGGAAAGGACAAAACGTTAGCAAAAAGAAAGAAGCGTGACGGAACAGTAAAGCACAATTCATTACAGAAAACTTACTTCAAGCCGTGGCTGAAATAGACCAGCCAGTCCTCGAACAGGAGCTTATCTTTGAGACCCCAAAATTGGGGTAGTTCGGCAAACAGCTCGTAGCAGGCCTCAGAGAAGAAGCCTTCATTGACACCTTTCTTCTTCCTCAACAGCTCATCGTCTCTCGGGACCCATTCATCATAAATCCTCCCGCGAATGGGGAGCCCCGCAATCTTATTGAGATCCCAGAGCGAGATGCTCATCTCGCCGCGCGGCATGTGAAAGGAATTGGTGATGGAGCACTAGTGGTTGAGGAAGCCCTTGTATACCTAGGGCTCTCGGCAAAAGTAGCTTGATGTCGCTTCGATCGTCTTGTACAGACCCACCGCCCGTAGGGTCGCCCTGTGTTGTTCCAAGATCCGGTTCGCCCACGCCTCGTAGCCCGGATGAAGGACCAGATGGCCGCGAGTCCGGAACGCCCCGGACAACCAGACCTCGGCATCCCCCAAATGGTGAAATCTCTGACAGAGAGTCTCGAAATAATGTCTAGGAAAGGGCTGATGGGGATTGTGATTCGGCTCTAGGAAAATCATATCCTTCACACCCAGGACCGACTGCTGCTTCCCGTTCTTGGAGAGAGAACAACTGAAGAATGATGCCGGGCCGGATGTCCAAACATCGACGCCATAGAAGGAGTTGTTCCTGTAGATGTCGGATGGCTCGATGCTCGGGAGAGACCGCTGCCGTTGATAACTCTTTGCATAACGAATATACTCCCGAGTGTAGGGATTCCTCACCACGAGTGGCGCAGTGACAAGCTTGGCACTAGACCAGGCCACCTTCATCTTGTCCGATCTAAACTTGGTCTGGTTCTCTAAGTACACTTGCTTGGCACCTTTGCCAGCCCTCTTCGGGCGACCGTGCCTGGTAGACTGGGTAGGGATCGACGGACTCGCCTCGCCCTCTTCAGAACCTGTTGCCCCGTCACTCCGAAAATCCCGGAGAGGAGCGTACCATGCATCCCATTGCTCCTGTGTGCCCCTATCTGGAGGAGGCGGCACGATCCTATCGCAAAGGATCTTCTTCTGTATATCCTTCGACAAGGTGAGGATGCGTTCATAAAAGTTGAACGTCTCTGGAGGGAGAAACCATTATGGATTTTCAGCGGACGGTCTGACGACCTGCTTGGCAGCAGCACGTTTATGCTTGGAAGGAGTTTGGGGAGGACTCGAAGGACCGGCCTGTGAAGGATTGCTGGCCATTGTGAACCTGCAAAGCAGCATGCAAAGCTCAGGTACGAAGTGAAGGGGAAATGTTCGCACAAAGTCGATCAAACCATGCATAAAAGACAAAGGGACACAAAGCAGCAAATAAACAAAGCACAAGCGTCGGCATGAGCCACTGCGGAACACACTCGAAATCAATGGAAGAAATGAAACGAACAACATTCACAACCGCAACATCATTGTCACAGAACATACAAGCAGGAAAAGACAAAACTGAAGCAAAAAAGTATAAATTAGTATTCATCAACCATAAGGGCCATTCCACATGGCTAAATTGGCAATAACAATTGTTTAAATGATCAAACGACAACAGTCAATGTAAGACGACTCAAAATTGTGGGGACTCCTACCCGAAGCCAAAAAGCAGGGGCCTCAGTCCTGCGTCAGCGGGAGAACCCGAGCCTTCAACTCATCAACCTTCGCCCGGACCTGGCCTTCCTTGAAGATCAAGTCCACCAAAATGGAAATACACTATTGCACGAGATCGAACTTCAGTGCTCGGCGTTCGCATAGTTCCTTATGATCGAGACGTCGATCGCTAGGTCGTCATGTTCTCGCATGGCCTCCCTGACCATTCTCCAGATGCCGGCGCGGCGATCTGGGTACTCGGCCTCCGCCAACAAGCCAAGCTAGAAACCGCCTGCTCTCCCTCTTCTCCTCCTTCAGGAAGCTGAGACGTTTCGACAGAGATAGGAAAGAAGCAGCCAAAGAAGGCTCCGCCGCCTCCAGGACCTCCAATTCCTCCAAAAGGGAAGAATCGCTGATGAAGCTAGAGATGGCCTCCTTACGCTCGTCTGAGATGGAGGCCATTGCCGAGACATTCTGGATAGCTCGGAGGATGGGGCGGGATTCAGCGCCGAGATGAGTCAAGGCTTCGGCCACCTCGTCGCATTGACCGGCAAGAGATGACCAAGCCTCGGGGTGGTCTAGAGCAGTTAGAAGTCGTCTTAGGCAGTCGCGGGCCTCACGGAGGGAAGCGTGTGTTACGACCATCGTCTGCCAGGAAACAAGGCTGATGAACCGATACAACAGTCTGACAAAAGAGAAAGAAGAAGAGAGAGAAGGGGCAAGAAGACATGCTCAGGTACACTCGAAACATTACTTAAGGTCGCCGTAGGTATTTCCTCTAAAAACTAATGCGATCTAGAAAGTTCGAAAGTCTATGAGACCCTACGCCTCTTCAAAATCTGAATATGTGTGCCCAAATACGAGGCAGAGGTTAAGGGGCTCATATACTTCAACGTCCAGCTTCGCAGAGGATTACTTAAAACAAAGTTTTACAAGTCCTGTAAACCGGATGCGTGAGTCTCCACGCACCCCGAAATTCGAGAGGATGACAAAATCACATTTCCAGGTGTGTAAGACCCCGCGCACCCCTAAACTTATGCAGAACCCGATTTTCGGGTGCGTAAAGGGCAATATCTCAAACAAAATCGACGAAGGGTAAATACATCCTTTTCTGCCAAGTTCATCAGCTGGGTGCGTGTGCGTCCAACGCACCCTTAAAAAAGTCCACTCAACCCAATTTCATGGTGCGTGAGGCACCAAGGCCTGCCCAGTTTGACGAAGGGTGCGTAGACCCCCACGCACCCAAAAAACTCGGGATGTCCACAAAATCCAAGAGATTTACAGGTGCGTGCCACCATACGCATCCAAAAAGGGGAATACTCAGTCCCAAGTTCAAATTATAGGGTGCGTGTGCATCCCACGCACCCCTAAAGTCACTTCTACCTTGAATAAGTGGGTGCGTACGGATTAAATGGATGCATTGGAGACAGTTGTTGGGTGCGTTGGAGAATAAAAGGGTGCGTGGGCTTGATGTGAAATGTGGGGGAAAGAGCAGTGAAATGACGAGAATAAGCCGACTCATCTATTTATAGTGGGACCCGGGAAGTCCGGTGCGTCGCACCAGCCGATCATGCGCCTGTCGCGACCCACCGGAGGGGCATCTGTTGGGGTCCCAAATAGTGGACATTCTCAAAATAAGTCAAGTAACCATATACCTCTGAAGGAATCACGCAAAGAATGCCTTCCGGCGCACGCAAAACAGAAGTGTACGTGACTTCCCTAGACTTGGCCGAAATTCCCTAGTGGGCCCCGCCGATCACCATGTTCGGAGCCGCCCGAAAATGGACCCACGACTCCGTCACTATTCATGATGAACAATGCAAGTGATTGCGCAACGAAACGGGCCCCGCAAACCCTTCGGAAATTAAAACCCAATCGGTGGAGCCCACATTTACGTGTCCAACGCACCCTGAAATCCGAACAACCCACGCGTCCAACGCACCCTTAAAACAGCACGTTGGCCCGCATTCGCGAAGGCCTACGCATCCAACGCACCCTGAAAGCTGATCAACGCACCCCATAATCAATGGACGGTTAAGAGATGGGTTCCAGGTGCGTGGAGCTTCACGCACCCGGCAAATAACCCCACGACCCGTATGATTTTCGGACACTTGCAATCAAATAAACAGGTGCATTGCGGACATTTGACGGATGCGTGATACGTGGCAGCTTCCTATTGGCCGACTTCGCCTATAAATACCCCTCGACCTGCTCATTTACACATGACAGAAACAAGAGGGAGAGCCGCCGCTGCCGAAAACCCAAAAATCCCCGCCGGAATCCTCGCCGGAACACCTCTCGTCCATCGGAATCTTATTTTCGGGCGTAGATACGTTCCTACAGGTCTGGATTTCATATATTTAAAACGCACCTGTAAAAAGGCCTCACGCATCCAAAAGGACCCCACGCATCCGTCAATTCAAGGCCCCACGTGTCCATAAATTCGGCAACAATCAAATTTGGCAAAATGAACCCACGCATTTTGAATATATACCAACGCACCCCAAAATTCGTCTCAAAATCGACATTGAATTGACAGGTGCGTGGAGCCCCACGCACCCGTAAATCAAGTCTCACGCACCCAGAAATCAGCCAATCGCAGAACATGTTAGCAAGTGCATCGGGCTCAATTTTGAGTATTTTCAAGGACCGCTGGAGCCGATCTTGGGTATTTCGAGCATTCCGGACACAATGGCACGGCCAAATGAACGTTTCGAGAACTCTAAATGAGCAGAATAGAGCATCTTCAAGACTTAACCCTACTCGACGTAATGAACGGGATAACTTCTCGGAAAGGAGTCGCCAACATCCAGAGCTATGCAGATATGATGATATTTATGTTCACTGAAAAGGCATGATCCGATTTGTGCCAAAAGCTAGACCAGCAGGGCCTTGATTACCACAATGAACCGTGCTGAAGAGTTTTCAATTCTCTACAAACCAATTACTCAACTGCCACAACACAACAGTCGATGCCCTACCCATCTAGACGGTATCCGCCGGTTAGACTGCGCAGGTACACACAACTGTAGAATGGACTTTCCGATGTCACCTGTCCCTACATTGACAGGCGCGGGCCCAGAATTGTCCATCTCGATAATAAACCCTGACAGTTTCAACCCGGGTATTCCACCAAAATATGGGACATAGACATCCGACTAATACAAAGGTAGTTCAGTACACAGCAGAACAAATACAGGCCCCATGGCCACAAACTCTAAAACCATAGTCCCTGCTGACTAGCCTTTTGCCTTCTAATCAAGGGTCATCGATCATTCGATGTAATTAAGGGTCCGTGCCAGACCACGGCCTGGAATGTACAAGATCTCAGAATCTCTGGAATAAAATTCGCCTTGCGATATCTCTTCTCTTGTGTACTTTTGTGAATGCTTGTGATTGTCTATGAACGTGTCCATTATTCAGAACCCCAGAGCAACAAAACACTACATTTCAAGGAAAATGTCCCTTTTGGAGTTCATTTTTTCCTAGTTCCAACAAACTCTTTTTGTTGTAATGATTGATTGTTGATTGTGTTTTCTGCATTATCATATCCCATAATTCATTGTAGTTGGGGTGCGAGGTCCTGAAGTTTTGTGCATCTACTCCAACCAAAGTGGTATTAGAGCATCCAGGTTGAGTAGAACAGACAGTAGGATCGGTGTGAATTATGGAGGGTGGCTCATCAAGGATGATCAGCCTCAATGGCTCTAATTGGCCCACCTAGAATGCTAAAATGGAAGACCCGCTGTATTGCAAAGACCTATATGCACCAATCACAAGTGATACAGCGAGGCCAAAGGATATGTCCGATAAAGAATGGACGAAGATGGATCGGAAGGCGATGAGGTTCATCAGACAGTGGTTGTGTACGCCCCGTAAAATCATCCTTTTTAAACCCGATCATATGCTCAGGCCACGTCATGCACATGTCACATTAGGATGAATAATTAACCTCCTCTAACCTTGAAAAACATTAATATCATTAAGATAAACTTAGATGTACTCATAATAGGCCCTTATACCACCCATTATACCACCCATCCTTAGACCAACGAATCTGAAACTTGGGAGGAATGACCCTCTCGTCGGGCCTGACGACCTTAGGCAGATGCCATCAGGAAGTCAACTCCCAAAATTGCGTAGTTGTAAGAACTAGCAAGAGCACTTGTAGGTGAAAACCCCCCTCACACAAAAACTAACCCAAACAATCATTATTAATTACACATTTTCTTAGGTGGGCTATTAAGACCCTTGCATGTCTATGAAATTGAGAACTTGGGCTCTAAATATAACATCAAACATGTCCCCAAAACTGCGGCCCTGATCGATAATCTGTGACCATTGAACGAACTTCTCCTCATATTCGATAAACGCCACATCTGAATGCCATGAAATTACAATAGCAGGAAGATCATGAAATTACATTGGATCGTGTAATACGACACCCTACGCTATCCGCGGAAGCTTGGAGCGGAGCTTAGAACTACTGCTAAGTCATGGAGTGGGTGATTAGGACCGTTTAAAAATCCTTTTGAAAACTTCTTGCCTAATTAAATTGATTAGTAATTATAAACTAATTAAAGCAAGAACACTTAACTTCCAAACTTAAGTGGATTCAATCACAAAGGCTAGCAAAGATAAGCAATTAAATAACCTAGCCTAAATATATAGATTATAAACATACAACAATCAAGCAACTAATCCATATGCAATGTCTAGACTACAGATGATATGCTAATGAAGCACCTAGTCTAGAAGTGAAACTACAAGATGTGTATGAGAATCTACCTAGCAATGCATAGCATATATTCCATTTAAGTATTCATATAATTAACAATTAAAGGCAATGTAAGGATAATGATGTGCTCAAATGACAATCTCAAACACAGTCATGTATAGTAGTTCGATTTCCCTACTCCACTCCCAGCTACCGATCTTAACCTTTAAGACCACAGGATTTCACTATACAGATGTTTTAAATCAAGTTTACCTCTTAACCTTTACACGGAGGTTTTTGCACAAGTTCACTTCTCAACCAGAATGGAGGTTTTACAAGTTCACTTCTCAACCTACACGTATACACCCGTGTTGGTGGCTCCCCTTATAGACTTGTTTAAACCCAAGAAATGAGTCAAGGTTCGACACACGAACCTGGATTTTAGACCCAACAAATGAGCAAAAGGTTCGACAAACAAACCTAGAATTTAGGCTCAACTAATGAGCCAAGGTTTGACAAACGAACCTTGATTGAGTTTGAAACCAAACTCCCACACTCATCCAACAAATGGAAATAGTGCAATGGACTCTCAACTTGACACTTACTTGTCGGATGATCTCCTTATGTAGCGCCACTTGGGTTGTTTGATCTCATTTCTCCCATGCTTCAATCAGCTCCCCGATGCTCCCCAATCTTGGTGTTGATGCTTTACCAAGGCCTCAGCTCCAACAATCAATCGTGTTACATTTGATCTTCCACGAGATGACCAAAGTGATGAGAAGTGGTGGGAATTCTCTACAACATAGTAGGATTGGGTTGCCTAGAGGAATTTCACCTAATTAAATCTCTAAAGAGGTTTAGACAAAGAATCTACATATAGTCAAGGTGCCTAAAACATCTAAAGATCAAGAGAGAGCAAGTCCATCTTCAATTGAGCTTTGAATGCTCCATCTTGTGATCAAATACAAGAAAGATGACTTCGAACGATTAAGATTAGAACCTAATAATATGGGAAATGAGAATGACTTCTAATACATTAAATTTTCTCTCTAAACCCCAAAAATCGCATTGCAAATATATAAAGCAAAAGCTCCAATGGATATAAAACGGCAGCCAACGGCTAGTTGTCTACCAGTCGACCGACCGGTCTGAGGGGTCATTGACTGGTCAGGCGTTGAGCTCAGACTGGTCTAAAAATGGCCTAGGACTACTTCAATGTTATTGTCCCAACTTGGCCTCTGTCGACCGGTTGAGCAACCGATCTATAAATGGCCAGGGACTTTTTTTTTGCTATCCCTCTATGGCCTTTGATGACCAGTCAGTCCAGGGCCAGCAACCGGTCGACAGGCTATGAGTTTTGTTATTATGTTGTCTTGTTTACATCATTTCATGCAACCTCTAAGGCCTATCTTTAGGCGATTTTTTGGGACACCTAAGGCCAATCTAAGATGAGTACAAGTATGCTATTGGGTCATGCCATCTAGGGGTTTGGGTTTGGTAAGGTTCAAGGGTTTTGGCTCACCAAGGCATCTCATTTACCTGTTCCTTCTTCCTTGATGCAGCAGGTCCACTTGAGTCTTCGGTCATCATCTTCTTTGGGCTCAACGACACCTAAACTCATTGACCTACGTAATTGATAAATAAGGTGCACTAGTATGCCACAAAAAAGTGCACTAACATATCACACCTTAAGGAAGTTATCTCATGGATTAGATTAATCCATGGGGGGCTTGGTGGGCCCCACACAACTAAAACAGCCCCTCACAAGGCCATTTTCATACAATTAATTCAGCAACCAGGGTCATTTCAACAAATTCAGCATGATATAAAAATCCATTTTCCAGCACCCTCCCCATTTCTTTTTCTCAAAAAATGCTAAGAGAGGAGGGGAGACTGAGGTATAGAGTAGAGGAGAAGAAGAATAGTAGGTGGGGGAGAACCTTGCATGTCACCCCACTAGATTCCGCGTGTGCTAACGTCATCATAGCCGTCGTTTCTTGTCATAAATCTTCTCCATCAATTGTAAAGGTTAGTAAGGGGACTTTCTCCTTAAATCTCAACTACATTTGTTAGGTTTCCCCTAAATTCCTGACATGAAAGTTCCATTCTTGTAGGAATACCCAAAATTCTCCAAGAAACTAAGGTGCAAACCATTATCTCTAGGTTACCTAGGACACAAATGTAGTTAGATGTAGTTAATGTTTAGATTGTTGAAATCATATGTCTAAATTGATGTTAGAATGCTTTAACATGCTTAACTTTGTTTAAATGATAAATACTACTTGAACTTTTGATGTCACCATATGCACGTAGAATGACTCGCATGCTACCATTCATGTTGCATGATTTCAATGTTGTTTGGCAAATTAAATGCTTGTGATGATGAAATATTTTTCCTACAATGATTGATGCCAATGTTAATTGCATGCCTTGGAAATCTTGAGTTTATGGTTACTTTATGCAACTACGGTTCTTGGTGTGCTGATTTTGTATGCTATGTGAATTGGGCCTACTTTACTGCATATTCATGTTGCACTTGTTCTTAAAAATATGCTTCACATGTTGGTCTAACTCGGCAATTAGACCAGAACTGGGGCGGACGCTTAAGGTCGACCGCCATTGGGCTAGGAAGGTCGATTTGTGAGAGAAGGTGGGTGATCGGCTGTGGTTTAAGGACCACACAGGCCATGTGTGTCTAAGGTCGGCCTTCCCATTCTTCCCTCAATTGAAGGTATCGGTTGATGCCAAATTAGACTTGTGTATGATATGTTACTAGTCACCACTCTATCGAATCCAAGGTACCAACATCACCTGTTGGATCAGCCCACTTGTAAATTATACTGCGAATCAGTCACCAAGTCTCATGAGCTAGGCATGGTGGTATGGGACCTATGTCCGAGCTGTCGGCTTACGCTGGGATGACTAGCCTCCCTATAGTGACCATTGAGCACCCGTGGAGGTGACAAGCCTACTACCTGATTATGAGAAGGGGTGGCAAGCCCTTTTCCCACCTAAGTTGGGTGTGGCTGACAAGTCACGGCCAACCAAGCTCTTGAGCAAGTACCCGAGGATGGATCGAGGGGTTACTGGCGATAATAGGCGTCCACTGGCCGCGCAAGGAGCCAGATGGTCCCAGATTGGCCGGATGATAAAATATAGGTATGATGGCTTCGCTAACCGGATGGATGCTCAAATGGAATAATTAACAATTTGGCTAATCATGCATGGTTCGACATGGCATGCATTGTGTGCGGGTGATAGGGTGTTGCCTCATTCACTAGCGGCTTGGGTCTTCTCGGGTGATGTTGTGGTGCTACTCACTGTCGGTTGTGACCAAAACGGTGATTGGACATGCATTTGCACTACATGCATTCATGCATTAAGATTATAAGATGTAGTTTTGTGCCTATGCCTATGGTTACTATGTGTGTATGTTTAATTCATTACTTACATTTTATTATATTTGTGCCATGAGTAACTTAGGAAAATGGAACCACTAAGTTAATCACTCACTCCCACTCTGGGATGGTGTTTTAAAACACCAACAGGTGATTTCATTGATACAAGTACCCCACGAGCAAATGCACTAGATGAGACCTAGTTAGACCGTTTGGGTGGACTCTTTTATGAGATGCGGCATTGTATAGTTTAAATTTAGCTCGCTTAAATTCAACTATGTCTTAATTTCCTTGTTCAGATTTACCTATCATTATGATTTAATGCCACGTAGAACAATCGTTTGCATAACACGCATCTGCATATGTATGAGTGACTCACAGGATATCGGGGATCAAGTTTGTACTCGACCCCTGAAATATCGAGTTGTTACAGGTTGGATGATACAATGTCCCACCACGTGTCTACAAAGACCTCAGCCGCTAGCTTATGGCAGAAACTAATAGGACTGTATGAGAGGAAGACAGCCGTTAACAAAATCTTCTTATTTAAAAGACTTACAAACCTGAAGAAAAGAGATGGTGGTTCAATCACTAAACACATGAATGAAGTTAGTAGCATTATGAACAAAGTCTCCACCATGAAATTGGTCATAGATGATAAGCTACAGGCTTTATTACTGCTTAGTTCGTTGCCTAATAGTTGGGAGACATTGGTCGTGTCTTTGAGTAACTCCATACTAGAAAGGAAAGTTTTCATAGACCAACTGACGGGTAGTCTTCTTAATGAGGAGACTAGTAGGAAGGCATAGGGGTCGTCACATCAAGAGGCCCTTGTGTTAACGGAACGGGGGAGAGGAAAGCATAAGAAGGTGTGGACGCTCGCCATTCCGCGCTCCCGGATGTTTTCTCTTCCTTTCGGAAAAGAAGAGGGGTGCGTGCGCGCGAATCGCCGTTTATGCCACTGGCTTGCCTCTTTCTCGAGGGCTTTTTGTCCGGTTGTCGTGTTAAGTTGGATGTGTTAGATGAGTTTATGTAAGACCAGAGTCGCCACTAGCCAGTTACTTCGAATCTACAGTCGGCTAGACCCCGTAGAAACATTAGAGAAGGGGATCCGAAGATTCCTTCCTCTAAAATGACTCCTTTTGATCTGCGGCCAGAGATTCGAGGTAAGGGATCACGGTTACATGGTGGGAAGAGGTTAAGCACCCCACACACTGCCCGTACCGAAGTACGGTCTCTACTTCACAGAACCGAACTAATACTTGAAAGTCTGTTTTGATCCTCGTACATTCTCATGAATGATATGATGCATGAATGCAGGTCTGAACAGTAAGAGTTTCTGATGGGCAGGTTTCCATTAACAGGCAAGCCCAGAGCATACGCTCGAACTGACAGGTGCTTTATGCAGGATGCATGCTGTGTGTTTGAATGATCAAAGTGCTTGTAGTGACTGATGCATGAATGCAGGTCTGAACAGTAAGAGTTTCTGATGGGCAGGTTTTCATTAACAGGTAAGCCCAGAGCATACGCTCGAACTGACAGGTGCTTTATGCGGGATGCATGCGGTGTATTTGAATGATCAAAGTACTTGTAGTGAAGCAGGGGAGTTGGAAGAAAAGTAAATGTTGCACTTATGCTAGATGCGAATGAGATAATGCTGGTAAAAGAGTAGCTGGATGGACGGAGATGTCGCAATGGTTTGCTTCGAGTGGCTTGGGAGACTTAGACCAGGGTTAGGTTGGGCTGGACCAGGGCTAGGCTCTTCTCACTCGGGCTCTCCTTGGTGGAAAAGTGGGCTAAAGGGTGGAGAAGGGCTCGGAACAAATGGGATCGCACTCGGGCTTGAAGGATTGCTGAATGAGAAGGGAAGGGGGGTATTTATAGCAGCGGGGAGTGGCAGAACCAGTAAATAATTTTGGGCGGCACCCAGGGGGGCGCCCGTACGGTCGCTTTGCTTCGGGTTCGGAGTGTACAACCTCCGAACCTGAAGCAGAAATTTCTTAGGTTTGGGGTTCGGACTTGCTCCGAGGCTGCGGTTTGGAACTCGGTGAGTTGACTGAGTTTAAGAGATGGGTTGACACGGTGAGTTGACTCGATGGGTTGACTCCGTGATTTGACTCAGCGGGTTGACTCATCGAGTTTGACTTTTTTTAGGATTTTTTGACTGGTTTTTCTTATCGGAGTTTTTTGGGCTGATGTTTAGGGGTGAGTTGACTGGGTTCAGGCTTGAGCTGGGCTATGGATTGGGGCTTACAAGGGTGAGTTTGGCTGAGTTTGGACATGGAATTTGGGGGTATGGTACTCCATTCATCCAGCTATCTCTACCAATATTGTAGCCGAAGGTGGGGTGTCTACAGAAGGGCAGTAACAGTCGCGACAAATCCAGAGCAAGTCTAAGACGGGGAAAGATGTAGAATGTTGGAACTATGGTAAGAAGGGCCACTATAAAAATGAATGCCACAAAGAAAAGAATGACAAGAAAAGAAAAGGGAAGGAGAAGAATGATGAATCAAACTCTATTGTGGTCGCCTATTGATGGCGATGTGGTGGTTATACTCTCGACAGACCATGATGTTTGTCTCACTGCTACAAGTCAAGACACAGATTGGGTGATAGACTCAGGAGCGTCGTATCATGCTATTCCATGTAGGCAGTTCTTCACAAGCTACAAGTTAGGTGACTTCGATACCGTGAAGATGTAATTTTGGTGTATCCCAGATTGTGGGGGTTGGTGATAATCATATAAAGACCGATGTGGGCTGCACATTGGTGCTGAAGGATGTAAGACATATTCCTAACATTCACCTCAACTTGGTGTCAACAGGAAGGCTGGACGATGATGGCTATGAAAGTCGGTTTATTGATGGGCATTGGAAGCTCATCAAGGGCTCGATGGTCTTAGCAAGGGGAAAGAAGTGTTGCACCCTGTACAAGACAAGTGTGAACATCTCTAAGGATGAACTGAATGCAACAGAAGATTCAACGATAGACATGTGACACAAGTGAGTTGGCCACATGAGCGAGAAAAGGCTTTAGCTACTGGCGAAGAAGTGACTCCTTCCAGAGATGACAGGTATACATCTTAAAACCTGTGTTGACTGTTTATCAGGAAAACAACATAGAGTTTCATTTATTAAAACTACAGAGTTTCATTTATTAAAACTACTTCTCATGTTAATAAAGTTAATGCATTACATTTGGTTTATTCTGATGTATGTGGTCCGATGAGGACAAAAACCTTAGGTGGGGCTTTGTATTTTGTTACATTCATAAGTGATTCATCTAGGAGGGTTTGGGTGTATGCAATGAAAACCAAAGACTAGATCTTTGAAGTATTTAAAACGTTTCATGCTATAGTTGAGAGAGAGATAGAAAGACCATTAAAGTGCATATGCACTGACAATGGAGGTGAATACACTAGAGCATTTCATGAATATTGTAAGAGCCTGGGTATACAGTATAAACAGACGGTGCCCAAGACCCCCGAGCACAATGGTGTAGCAGAGCGTATAAATTGCACTCGTGGAGAAAATTAGGTGCATGCTTTCCTATGCCAAGCTACCCAAGACATTCTAGGGAGAAGCAATGCACACAACGATGTATTTGATAAACAGGTCTCCATTAGCCCCTTTGAATAGATAAGTTTCTGAGAAGATATGGACTGGACATAATGTATCGTACAGTCATCTCAGGGTATTTGGATGTCGGGCATTCGTTCACATACCTAGAGACGAGAGATCCAAGCTCGATACAAAGATCGGGTAGTGTGTGTTTTTGGGGTACAGAGACAAGAAGTTCAGCTACAGATTGTAGGATCCAATTGAGAATAAGCTTGTCAGGAGCAGAGATGTGGTTTTGTTTGAGGATAAATGTATTGAAGACATTAAGCAGGCCGAGAAGACCCAACCCAGTTCAGGCGAACTGGTGGATACAGATCCAATCACTCCTCCCGTGATGCTTGATGATGGAGGAGTGTAGAATGGTGCAGGGGATGAGGGTGTTCCTACAGTAGATAAATTGGGGGAGCAGCCTCCACTTGATCCACCTGTTGAGCAACAGGTGAGGAGGTCATCTAAGGACAAACATCAGTCCAAGAGGTACTTACCGTATGAGTACATTATGCTGACAAATGGGAGTAAGCCAGAAGATTATCTTGAGGCTCTATCTGATGAGCATAAGGAGGAGTGGTTGAAAGCTATGCAAAAGGAAAAGGAATCCTTGCATAAAAACCACACTTATGACCTGGTGAAACCGCCTAAGGGTAAGAAGACTCTAAGCAACAAGTTGGTGTTCAGAAAGAAGATTGAGCAGAAGAATTCACATACGGGGTTTAAGGCCAGACTGGTGATGAAAGGGTTTGGTCAAAAGAAATGTATTGAGTTCAAAGAAAAATTCTCACTGGTGGTGAAGATGACGTTTATTCGGATGTTGCTTGACTTGGCTGCAAGCATGGATTTGGAGATAGAGCACTTAGACTTTAAAACTACCTTTCTCCATGGTGACTTGGAAGACGAAATCTATGCATCAGCTAGAGGGGTTCGAGGTTAAGGGCAAGGAGCACATGGTGTGTAGGCTTAGGAAGAGCTTGTATGGATTGAAGCAAACTCTGAGGCAATGGTACAAAAAGTTCAACTCATTCATATCGAAGCATGGGTATGACATAACAGAGTCCGATCCTATGTGTTCACGTGCAGGTTCTCATATGGTGATTTTCTTATTCTACTATTGTGTGTTGATGACATGCTCATCATTGGGAAAGACATCAAGAAGATTGACAGGCTGAAACAAGACTTGGGCAAGTCTTTTACAATAAAAGACTTGGCCTAGCTAGACAGATCCTAGAAATGAAAATCACCTGTGACAGAAGCAGTAGGAAGTTATGGTTGTCATAAGAGTGATATATTAAAAAAGTCCTAGAGAGGTTCAATATGAATGCAGCTAAGCTAGTCAGTTCTCCACTTGATTGTCATTTCAGATTGAGCGCAAACAATGTTCCAAGACCAAGGAAGAGGTGGAAGAGATGAAAAAGGTGCCCTACGCTTCAGCGGTAGAAAGTTTAATATATGATATGGTGTATACGCATCCAGAAATAGGATATGCGGCCGGCGTCGTGAGCCGATATCTTGTCAATCCTGACAAAAAACATTGGGCAGTAGTGAAGTGGATACTACGGTATTTGAGAGGCTCATCCAAGTTGAGTCTATGCTTTGGTGATGATAAACCTGTGTTAGAAGACTACACAAATGCATATATGAAAGGTGACATAGACTCCAAGAAGTCTACATCAGGTTATGTATTAACGTTTGCAGGGGGAGCGATCACATGGCAGAGTAAGCTACATAAGATCATAGCATTGTCTACAACCGAGGCCGAGTACATCGCAGTCATGGAAGCATATAAAGAGATGCTTTGGATGAAGAGGTTCCTACAAGAACGTAACCTGAAGCAGGAAAGCACGTGGTCTACTGTGATAGCCAGAGTGCAATACACTTGAGTAAGAACAGAAGCCAGCATTTCAAGTCGAAGCACATAGAGGTTCGGTATCACTGAATCAGGGATACATTAAAGCAAAATGTGTTGCAGCTTGAGAAGGTCTACACGGATGATAGCTGGTCAGATATGATGACCAAGGCATTGCCCAAGGGCAAGTTTGAGGCTTGTAGAAGCCTGATAGGCTTAAAGATGGTGAAGCCTTCCTCTTGAGTCGAAAGGGGGAGATTTGATGAGGTGTTCCTCCTCAGGAGCAGGGGAGAGAGTGCATCTCAGGGATCATCGAGCACCCGATCAGTCAAGATCAAGCGACCGAAATTACTCTGGAAGTGGCGGTTGGTCTTTGGACTGTTTTGGGCGACCGATGGTTTGGTGATCGAGAGACCGAAGCCTAGATCGGGTGATCGATAGTGGAGGTTCGGGCGACTGAAATTTGGTGGTTTTCTTAGTTTGCTCTCTGGACAGTTTGGGCCATTATCAAGCGCCCGACAAGGTCGGGTTAGGCGATCGACTGCCACGCAGACTACTTTACACAATTTCCTAATTTGGCTCTAATTCTCTCAAAGTGCTATATAAACACTTCTAAATCGAGATTAGGATATTAGATTAGAGACTCTACACCCCCAATGAGAGAGAGAGAGAGAGAGAAGAAGAAGAAGAAGAAGAAGAAGAAGAAGAAGAAGAGTTTGAGAGAAAGAGAGAGGAAGATCGAAGAGAGAAGCATCCGGGCTCGTGACGATTCATCTACAAGCGTCGACATGTTCAAAGCCTCTTCAAAGTCCTCAAATCAATGAGATCTCTAGAGTTTCATTCTCTTTGGTTGTAATATGCCCTTTGGGTGAAGAAAAATAGATCTGAGCGTATGTTGCTTGTGATTGCTATGTAATTCTTGTTTACATAGTGGATTTGCATATTTGGACGAGGTCCGGTGGTTTTTACTTCTGTTTGAGGGGTTTCCACGTAAAAACTCTTTGTGTCGTAGTGATTGATTGTTGATTGTATTGTCCGCATTATCATATCCTATAATTCACGATAGTTGGGGTGCAAGTTCCTAAAGTTTTGTGCATCCAACCCAACAGTGAGCCCAAAATTTGAGTTGTCCATGTTACGCAGCACCCCAAAAAACCCCACAGCCCAACTTTTAACCTGGTCGAAAACTTTGGTGGGCCATGGAAAAAGGAAAAAGTTTCCTCCCTTGATTTGCCTCTCTCTCTCTCTCTCTCTCTCTCTCTCTCTCTGCTACGACCCACCAAAGTTTTAGATCAGGTAGAAAGTTGGGCCTTAAGGGTTTTTTAAGGTGCTGCATCATGTGGACGGCACAGATTTTGGGCTCACAGCACATATAATGAGTCCTAAAAAAGTACTCACGAGTTCTCGTGAGAACTGGTGCGCAGGTGAGCTCTCTCTCTCTCTCTCTCTCTCTCTCTCTCTCTCTACTATCTATATATATATATATATATATATATATATATATATAAGGCACTCTCAAGTCCAACCGGTTGGACCACAGTTTGCAGTCCACCCAGTGGATTACTTCTCATTTGTTAAGCTCTTGTGACATCCAATCCTCCTAATAAGTTGGCCCCACCATGGGGAGCAATTCATACAAAAATCAACTTCATCCACTAACCCAGCATACCACACTAAAATTTTGCTATTAATCAATGGCTATACACTATTATCTATATTGTAGCTCACAAAATGATTTGATAGGGCTGATTTTTGCATTAGAAGATCCTCATGGTGGGGCCCACCTACTAGGTGGATTGGATGTCACAAGAACTTAAGGGGTTTAGAGAAATCAATTGGGTGGACTGCAAAATGTGGTCCAACCGGTTGGACTTGAGAGTGACTCTCTCTCTCACACACACACACACACACCGGTCATAGCCAATGCTACATTCGAACTCATTTGGCTAAAAGTTCTTCTTCATGGTCTTGGTCTTGGGGTTCAACATTCCTAACCCATGAGCCATTATTATGACAAGCCACTTTCTACATTACCAATAATTCTGTTTTTCATAGGCACACTAAGTATATAGAGGTTGATTCCTACATCGTTTGGAAAGAATTATTCTGGCGTCCTCCTCACAGACTACGTGTCTTCTCAACTTAAACTTGCGAATGTTTTCACCAAGGTACTTGAGAGGAACCATTTCCATCTCTTAATTGTTTAGTCAGGCATTATAGATCATCTTCACGGGCAACTTGGTGGGGAGTATTAGACAACTCATTACTCTCCTTTGCCTTCTTTACCTATTTTTCTTTTTTTATTAATTGTATCTTTTATTGTATTTCTTTTTCGTCCTCTGACTAGAGATTTGATAAGGGGAATTGATTAAAACCCCTCTTCTATAAATTTCAATATATTTCAAGACAATATACACAAGGAAAAATTAATCAATTTTTTTTCTCCAAATTCATTTAATTTGTTTAGCATTCTTTCACATTTTTAAGGGAGTCTTGAAACTTCAATGAATTATGCTTAAAAAATGAAACAGGTGGTTTGTGGTTGGAGTTGTTTACTGGTTGCTGCTGAACATGAGATGGGGCAAAGCATTACATGTGACTGGTCAACTCCTCTCTTACTCTGCATCTAACGACCCATGTTTTTATTATTATTATTATTATTATTATTATTATTATTATTATTATTATTATTATGATATATATATTTTTCAAGCCTGATCCATCTGTTCAGATAGCAACTTGCTGCGACTCCGAAATCAGGATGTGGGTGGGACCCTGATTTTAGGGCCCACCTGGATGTATGCATTGTACATCCACACCTTCAGTCTGTAGACGAATTTTAGGTGGACTACACAGGAAAAATTAGTCTTTGAATGCCGCCATTAAAATTTCCCTAGGGTCCACCGTAATGTCTGTTGACCATCTAACCTTTTGATAGGTCACACAGAGCTGGATGAAAGGGACTATATGTGTGTGTGTGTGGATAGGGAAGGGTTGAAAATCATAATAAACAGGCAATCCTAGCCATCAGTTTTCCTGTTGAACATTGCATTTTAGTTTTTCATTTTACCATCCATTTGAAGATCACAATTCATTCGGCTAGGACAGTCCGGTCACTCTGATCTTGAACCATGGGCGATCCATAGATGGGAAAACCATTTGGACGGCCTAGATCTACCGCCCTAAATTCCTCATATCAGGTGTTACTCTACCAAGGATCCTTACTCGATGGGGCGAGGATTAGGTGAGATCCCGGCCTCACGCAAGCCAGTAAGGCCCGTGGGGCCCACCTTGATGTGTGCATTATGTATCCACCACGTCCATCTGTTTTTTTTTTTTTTTTTTTTTTTTTCTGGATCATTTTAGGAAATTATCCAAAAAATGAAGCAGATCTAATTATCAGGTGAGCCATACCATAGGAAAAAGTGGTGATTAACTATTAATGGGCACAAAAGTTTTGAATCGAGCTGATATTTGTATTTTTCCCCTTCGTCTAGGCTTATGTGACCTTATCAACAGACTGGATGGCAAATAAACACTACGGAAACGTTAAGGTGGCCCATGGCAAGGGCCGCACCATCTTGGGTGAGGCTAGGGTCTCACCTAATCCGCTCCCTGCTAGATGGTATCAGAGAGGATAGGAATTTGTTTAAGCCTCATCAAATCCTGTAAGTCATCCCATCAAATCGTGCCATGTGATGCCTTTACCCAATCGGCCTCCACAAGAAGAGCGGATCCGGTGAGGTCCTGGCAACGTGATGTGATTTGATTAGTCCAGCCCTGTGTGATGTCCATCAAGGATGTATTCACCAAACCAGTTTGGGACGCGGTTTGGCTAGTGACCCAATACTAGCTAGCTACTAAGGCTGAAAGTTGGGCGGGTTGGGTTGGGTTGGGTTGGGTTGGGTTGGTGCTCAACCCTAACCCAACCCAAGGTTCCAATACCTCAACCCTAAATCAACCCAATCTCAGGTTGGGAATTCTCAACTCAAGCCCAACCCAAGCTGGCTCGATTGGGTTGATCGGGTTGATATATGCTAATATTTTCGTTATTAGATTAATCTATTATGTTTCAATACACATCTTATTTTTTATACTTATGACTTTATTAATTATATATATAGTTATTTATTGTAAAGAACTTCACTTTTCTAAACAAATAAGCTAAAATATATGATAACTACTCCTTTAACACTCAAGCATATCAAATTTCAAATAATATAAATTTACTTACTAAAGTAATATAAATTAATAAGTTTACTTAACTAAAGTATAATAAAATTATAAGTAAATTGTATATAGATCGGGTTCGGGTTGGGTCGGGCAACTCGAGACCTCAACCCAAAGCCCGACTCAAGGTTTATCGGGTTGGTGTTTGCATAGCCCAAGTTCGAGATCGGATCCGACACTTCATGCCCAAACCCAACCCAATGTCGGGTCGGTCGGGTTGAACCCGCCTAACTTTCAGCACTACTAGCTAGCTAGCTGGTGTCAAAGCTTTGTTCGCCCCACCATGATATATCTATTTTAGTCATGCGATCCACCCATTTTACTAGCTCATTTTCAGGTACGAGCCCAAAAATGAGGTAGATCCAAATTTCAGGTGGACCACACCATAGGATTTTGACTGAATGTCCACCATTAAAAACATCTTAGGCCCACTATAGTGTTTATTTTCCATCCGACCTGTTGATAAACTCACAAAAACCTGGATGAAGGGAAAACACAAATATCAGCTTGATCTAAAACTTTTGTGGCTCGCAAAAAAGTTTTTGATGCTAAGCATTCAATAGCCACTGTTTCCTTAGTGTGGTCCATTGGATATTTGGATGTGCCTCATTTTTGGGTTCATGCCCTAAAATGAGCTAGCAAAATAGATGGGTGGTGTGGATAAAATAGATACATCATGGTTGAGACCACTAGCCAAATCGGGTCTCTTTGAGATATACTTTGTGGCCCAATCTCTCACAGAGGCATGTGACCCAATCAATTTTGGTTACATGAAGGGCGTGGATTTGGTACTATTCCGTCTTAAACCAATGTTAGTAGAAGCTCCATACGGTGGGATTTGATTGGATGACAGTTCATTGTCAAAGATGAGGCCTGGTAACCGAATAACTTTCAAATTTGTTTTACGTGGGGTCTGCTGCAAAACATGTAGATGTGGTTTTACATGATACATTGGATTGTAGCTGTTAGATCTGGAGTTTTGTTTCAATGATCCAAACCATTTATGCGATGAACTTCTTTGTGGATCGGGATATCTAAAAACGATGTCTAAGATTGAATTCAATTTTGATTATTTAACCATTTTCCTTTTAATATGGACCATCACCTTCACCAATGTTTTTAAGTAGCATTGATAAAAAGCTTGAATCTTTAGGTCTTAAAGATTTTCAATCAACTACCATCAGTTGGGTATCTTATCGGATTAATGAGGTAGACAATCAAAACAGGACCCAAATCTAATGGCACTTTGTACATATCCTACAATAGCAGTCATCATATTAGGATGTAAGTAGCACATCTAGATCCATAGCTCATGTTGGATCTAATTTACTAAGATACAACAGAAATCGAAAATAATAAACTAGAAATAAGAATAGAAAAAGTTCGAGAGCTGAGGCATATTATAGTTGCTGTTTTAAAGACAGATTTGCCCCCAAAGGAAGACTGTCCTGATGCACTGAGCCTCAGCAAGTTTGCCCCTAGGATACAACAACTCTCCTCCACGAGATGAATGGCTTAGATCTAGTGCACTCTCAATCACAACCCAAAGAACACAAGAAACTCAAACTGACTTGCCCAACAAGAGAGTTGCAGAAAAAAATCAAAAGAGAAGATAGATTTTTGGATGAATTTTACAAAGCAGAGAAGATACCTTTATAAAGGCAAAGTATGCAATCGTTGGAGCTCGAGGTGCATGTGACTACGATAATAAATGCATGTCGGCACATGTGGATCTACAATAAATAGGTAGGTGTGCAACAATTCTCTTATCCTCACGTGGAGAAAATGACAAAAACATGTGCTGAGAAATTCGAAAGTGTTCGATCATAGATACACCACACCACACCGTATCACACCAAAGATTCAAGTGGACAAGAAGCATCAACAAAGAAGAAACATGAAATTGAGATGCCTTGGTGTCCCTAACCCTTAGAACCAAAATAACCTAAACCTCTAGATGGCTTGGACCCAATAAGTAAACCTTTAAGTCATCTTATAATGGCCTTGGGAGTTCCAAAAGACCACCCATTAAAAGGCCTTAGAGGTTCATGATCTGTTGTAAACAAACAGTCCAAACAGCAGAACTCATTGCGCTGTCAATCGATCCATCGACCGATTGACTGCACTAATCGACTGATCGAGACAGGGCAAAAACAAGACCGCAACCTTGGCCTGAATTATGTGTGCGATCGACCGATCAACAGGATCATCGATCAATTAACAGACCCGTCAACCGATTTACCATAAGCCCGACCAATAAAAATGGCCCAAAACTAGATAGAAACATCTGACCTAATTCGAGTCGGATCGACCGATCGAACCTCATGTCTGATTGATCAAACAAGGCTGTCGACCGGTCAAAGGCACCAATCAACCAATCAACAGCTAGCTGTTGCCTGCCTTTTTTAACTGTTGGAGCTTTATCTATATAAAGACGAGGCTCGACTCTTGAGCTGGTGCGAGGGATTTCTGCGCATTAAAAGCCACTCATATTGCAACTAGCATTAGGCTTTAATCATAACCCAATCAAGTCATCTTGCTTGTGATTAATCAAATATCAGAGCATTCGAAGCTCATTTGAAGATGAACTTGTTCTCTCTTGATCTCTAGGAGTTTAAGTACCTTGACTATAGGCAAAAAAAGTTGTCTAAACTCTCCATAGAGATCCGATTAGATGAATCATTCTAGACATACAACTCTTTTTTAGTTGTAGAAGATTCAATCTATCTCCTATCACTTTGGGCATCTCAAAGGAGCACCAAATGCAAGGTAATCAATCGTTGGAGTTGAAGCCTTGGCAAAGCATCGACAACAAGATCGGAGGAGCATGAGGAGTTGAATCGAGCACAAGTGAGTGAGAATAAGCGACTCAAAGCGGCGCTATAAAAGGGACTCAATCTGACAAGTAAGTGTTAAGTTTAAGAATCCGGGGTATGCTCTTTCCTCATAGAGGATTAGGAGTATGATTGTAAACTTAACCAAGTCTTCAAGGAGAGCCACCGACACAGGTGTGTACGTGGACCACCGATACGGGTCCATATATGTAGGTTATTGGTTAGCTTGAGAAACCATTGTATGTCTCTTGTGTAGGGCTGAAGGGTTGGGATGAACCTGTAAACTCCAAGGTTGGGTGGTGGAACCTTTTAAACACCTAGGTTGAGAGGTGAACCTAGAAAACCTCCGTTCAAGTTGAGAGGCGAACTTGTTGTAAAACCTCCGTGTGAACCTGATTTAAAACCTTTGTCATAGTGAAATCCAATGTACTTAAGGGCTGAATATGGTAATCGGAAGTGGAGTAGATAAGTTATCGAACCACTATACATACTTGTGTTTGTTATTGTCAATTCAACACATTTCCATTCATGCATTATCTATTTAATTGTTGGATTATATGAATGCTTGGATGAATTGCATGTTATGCACTATATAAGTATATTCACACATAAGATGTATTTTCATTACTTAAACTAGTTGATTATTGTTATATCATTTGCTAGTCTATATGATTAGACCCGCTTAAGCTTGGAAGCTAAGTGTTTTTTGCTTAATTAGTTTAATTGTTAAATTAATTTAAATTAGGCAAGAGTTTCCAAAAGGCCCTAATCCCCCTCCTGTAGGACTTAGTCATAGTCCTAGTAGCCCCGCTCTAAGCTTCCGTGCATAGCGTAAGGTGTCGTATTCGACGATACAACGCAATTGCAAAAATAACTTTAAAATGTGGGATTAAACTAAACTTACTTAAGGAAAGTGGGTTAACAAAGGCAAACACTAATTTTCTAGATTTTTCAAACCTATTTTTAAAACCATTTTAAACCAACATTCTCTCATAATTTAAAAAATAAGGAAAACAAATAGAAAACCAGTTGGGCAAATCAGCGAAATTAAGTGCATCAATAAATGTATCTAAAATATTTAAACCTTGCCTAGTGTAAATATTCTAGTTTATTTGGAGGAAGTAATATAAAGCTTTGAACTAACCTCCTACAATAACAACACAAACACATCACACGCACAATATTTCAGAATAACTTGAATCTCTAAAGCCAATACGTTACGACTATGTGCTTAATCACAGTTTCATGAGTGCTCTAGATAACGTTCCAATTCTCATAGGAAGCGGCCCCACTTCCACACTCATATAAGTGAGTCCATCAGGGATGTACTTATAGCTAAACATCTCATTGTATCACAGCTATGAAACTCATTCAAAACATAGTCCATCATTCCTCGCTATAGGTCAAGACACTACTATACCATAGGAATAAGGTTCTCAAATATCGTATATAATGCCAATACCAAATCACTCAAAGCAACTTGTTGTTACCCATTGAACCTAGTTGTTGGGATCACCAGTCATATAAGTTGGGTTCCCATTGTCGGTGATTTATCTAAGTGGAACTCAACCCAATTGCCCTCAATGTACTCATCACTAACTCCATGGCTACCACTTTAGTTAGTGGATCAGCTAGATTCTCTTTGAACCTTACAAATTCAATTGCAATTATCTCATCTTTGATCAATTGCTTGATTAAGTTATGTATCAGACATAGATGTCTGGATCTTTCATTATAGGTCCTATTGTTTGCCTTAGCTATAACAGCTTAGCTATCACAATGCAACACAATTGTTACTACTATTTTACCCCACATGGGTATATCTAAAAGTAGGTTCTTTAATCATTCAACATCTTCTCTTGCAGTTGCAAGAGTAATGAACTCGGACTCCATTGTGGACCGAGATATACAAGTCTATTTCTTAGACTTCCAAGATATTGTAGCTCTTCCAATAATAAACATATAGCCACTAGTGGACTTGGATTCCATTGAACATGATATCCAATTTACATCACTATATACTTGTAGTACAACTGGATATCTGGTATACCTAAGACCATAGCTACAAGTATTTCTTAGGTATTTCAGTATTCTATTTACGACATTCCACCGATCTTCTTCAGGATTGCTGGTGTATCTACTTAGCTTACCAATTGCATATGCAATATCAGGCATAGTACAATTCATTAGATATATTAAATGCCCAAGAAATACTCAAGTTGTGATACACTATCACCTTCATTCTTACACAACTTCCCATGAGGATCAAATGGAATGCTTACAGGTGTGCAATCTAGAAGATAATATTTCTTCATAATTTTCTCTACATAGTGTGATTGAGATAAAATAATTCCATTAGAGTCTTTCACAATTTTAATTCTAAGAATTACATCCGCTTCTTTCAAAACCTTCATGTCGAATTGTGAACTAAAGAAGAATTTAGTTTTATTCACCACATTAATATTATAACAAAATATTAGCATGTCATCCACATACAAACATATGATAATACATGCATTTTCAAACAGCTTATTGTACACACATTTATTTGATTAATTAATTTGAAAACTATTATACAACAATACTTTGTCAAATTTCTCCTGTCATTGCTTTAGAGCTTACTTAAGCCCATAAAGAGATTTAAGTAACTTACATACCTTATTCTCATGACTTTTTATCACAAACCCTTCGGGTTGGTCCATGTAAATCTCTTCCTCCAATTCTCCATTTAGGAAGGCAATTTTTACATCCATTTGGTGGATCACTAGATTATAAATAGAAGCAATAACTATCAAAACTCGTATGGTTGTAATCTTGGTCACCGGTGAATATGTGTAAAAAAAAGTCAATTTCTTCCTTTTACTTATACCTATTAGCCACAAGTTTAGCATTGAATTTCTTAACATACGCATCTGGTCTTAGCTTAGTCTTAAAAATTCATTTGCAACCTATGAGTTTGTTACCAGGCGGTAGGTCTACTAATTCCCAAGTGTTGTTGTGCAATATCGAATATATTTCACTGTTAAGGTTACATTTGGAGATCTCATAACTTACATTTGGATCATCCTCCATAAGGAATGCGTAAAAGTCATGTCCAAAGTTTGTCTCGAATCTAGCTTTCTTACTTCTTCTAGGTTCCAAAGGCTCATCTATTGTACCATTTTCCATATCAATCTTAATAACCAAATCTACTACTTCCACAAAAGAAGTAGCCTTAGATTTTGCTGGGAATATATTTTCAAAGAAGTCGGCATCTAAGGATTCAATGATAGAATCAACATCAATATGATTATGAGACTTCAAAACCAGAAATTTATAAGCCTTGCTGTTTCGAGTATAGCTTAAGAATGTACAATCAAGAGTTTTATCCCCTAACTTAATTTTCTTGGGTAAAGGTAGCCCTACCTTGGCTGGGCACCCTCATACTTTGAGATATCTTAAATTTAGAGGTTCGTTTTTTCATAATTCATAAGAGGTTTTATCAGAATGCTTATGAGGCACATGATTAAGAATATGACATGCAATTAGGAGAGCTTCTCTCTATAAATTAAAGGCTAAATCTGAACTAGAAAGCATTGCATTTATCATGTTCATCAGGGTTCTATTTTTCCTTTCATCTATTCCATTTTGTTAAGGTGAATATGGTGCAGTTACCTCATGTATAATCCTCTTTTAGTTACAGTAAGATGCGAAGTCGTGAAAAATGTATTCTCCACCTCGATTAGATCTAAGAACTTTCACATTTCTTTTTAATTAATTTTTTGCCCCATTCACAAAGGCTATAAATCTATCATTTGTTTCATCCTTACTCTTGATTAGATATACCTTAGCATATCTAGAGTAATCATCTATAAAAATTATAAAATATTTCTTTCTCGCATGAGTTATAATATTTTTAAGATCGCATATATCACTGTGAATCAAATTTAGGACTTGGTTGTTCCTTTCAACTCTTTTGAATAATTTTCTGGAATGCTTAGATTGTACATATATTTCACATTTATTTTAGTTTTTCCTTTCTACTCTGGGAATAAGCCCCATAGAGATCATGCTTCTAAGAGAGTGATAATTTACATGTCCTAGTCTAGCATGCCACATATCAATGGACTCAATCAAGTAAACAAAAGAGCTAGTACCATTATCATTTATAACACTAAGTTTGAACAGCCCATTAGATACATTCTTTCCCAACAAAGGTACTATTCTTAGTAATAACAATTTTTCATATTTAAAAAGTAACTTAAACTCATTCTTGTCAGGATTAGAGTCAGAGACAAGATTATTCCTAAGATTCGGTACATACAATACGTCCTCAAGAGTCAACACATTTCCAGAGAAAAGTTTTAAGTTCACCTTTCCCTTTCCAACGACCTTTCCCTTGGACGAATTTCACATGAATATGTCCCTGACATCTTCTACATTCTCATAGAAGGAAAATGCGCCCGGTTGTAACATAGGTGCTTGTGGCACCTGAGTCCATCCACTACTCATTTGAGCTACAAGTAATGAGTGCTTCAGTGATGACCCCCAAAAATTAATCGGCTACATTAGCATTATCTTTCTCCTTCTTGTCACTCTTGCGGAATCTACATTGCTTGGTAAAGTGGCATTTCTTTCCATATATATAGCACCCATCATTCTTTTCTTTCTTTTTTTTTTATCAATTTTCTTATTTCTTTGGCCATGTGGATACTTTTTCTTTGGTGGTTTAAACCTTCAATTTTCTTGACTCTTTTGGTTATTCTCGACAAAGTGGGCTTTAATCACAGATTCTGATTTCAGAGAATGTTTGTCACGATTCTTTACCTCTTCTTCGATTAGTATATGAAGGACAAAATCATCCAAGCTCATCTCTTTTCTCTTATGCTTTAGAGAATTTTTATATTTATTCCAAGATGGAGGAAGCTTTTTTATTATTACAGTAGCCTGAAAAACCTCATTAATCACCATACATTCAGAAGAGACCTCACAGACTATCTTATGTAAATCATGTACCTAATCTACTACAGACTTGTCATTAGATATCTTATAATCAATATAACGACTTACTACATAATTCTTAATTCTTTGTTCTAGCATCCTCTGTTTTGAATTTCTTTCCGATATGTTTCCATAGATCCTTGGCCATAGAGAAATGATAGCAGATGTCATAATTGTTATTAGTCATTGCATTGAGAATGTGATTACGGCACAGATAGTCATCATTATTCCATTTTGATTGTTCAACAGGTGCCATTGGTTCATTCGCCTCAAGTGATTGGGCAAATTATTTAATAATGTAAATCAACTTAAGGGTAGTCAGATAGAACTCCATTTTCTGCTACTATCTCTTGAAATTCTTCCTGTAAAAAAAAATCTTAATTCTAGGAGTCTCATAAACAGTAGTCATAGTGCCAATATTTTTTTTTAGAGAAATCCGTCTTTAAATCGTTGGATCTAATTTATAGAGATATAGCAGAAATCGAAAATAATAAACTAGAAATAAGAATAGAAGAAGCTGGAGAGCTAATGCACATTACAGTCGTTGTCTTAAAGACAAATTTGCCCCCACAAGAAGACGGTCTTGATGCATTGGGTTTCAGCAAGTCTGCCCCTGGGATACAACAACTCTCCTCCACGAGATGGACGACTTAAGTCTGATGCACTCTCGATCACAACCCAACAAACATAAGAAACTCGAACTGACTTTCCCAAGAAGAGAGTTACATAGAAAAAATTAAAAGAGAAGATAGATTTTTGGATGGATTTTACAAAGAAAAAAAGATGCTTTTATAAAGGCAAAGCCGAAAACCGTTGGGGCTCGAGGCGTATGCGACTGTGGTGATAAATGCATGTCGGCGCATGTGGATCTACAATAAATAGGTAGGTGTGCAACAATTCTCTTGTCCTCACATGGAGAAAAGGATAAAAGCATGTTTCAAGAAACCCAAAAGTGTCCGATCATATGGTCACGGTACGCACACGCACGTGAGGTTGCTCCCATAGCATACCTTTGTTTTCTAATGCAAAGGATTAGTGAGAAGTTTTAATATAAAGGCTTAGTTTTTCAATCAACTTTCCAGTGTTGAACTAAACTAAATTTAATTAACGAAAGTAGGTTAACAAAGGCAAACACTAATTTTCCAAGTTTTTCAAATCTATTTTTTAAACCATTTTAAACCAATAGCTCAAGTGGTAGACTGAGTGAAGATAACCTTGTTTCAACACTGAGGTCTTGGTATCGATTCCCAAGAGGGAGGTGGCTAACATTGCGGTGTAAGTAACAGTGGGGGTGGACTAACAGTAGGGCTGAAAGTTGGGCGGGTTCAACTCGACCGACCCGACATTGGGTTGGGCTTGGGCAAGAGGTATCGAACCCGATCTTGAGCTTGGGCTATGAAAACATCAACCCGATGAAGTTTGGGTCGGGCTTGGGTTGAGGTCTCGGGTTGCCCGACCCAACCCGAACCCGATCTATATACAAGTTACTTATACTTTTATTATACTTTAGTGAAGTAAACTTATAATGTTTACTTGTATTTTAACTTACTTGTTTAGGAAAAGTGAAGTTCTTTATATAAATAAGTACATGTATAATTAATAAAGCCATAGGTACCAAAAATATGGAGTGTATTGAAACATAATAGACTAATGTAATAACGAAAATATAGCATGTATCAACCCGACCAACCCGATCAACCCGACCGAGCCCGCTTGGGTTGGGCTTGGGTTGAGAATTCCCAACTTGAGGTTGGGTTGGGTTGGGTTAGGGTTGAGGTATAGGAACCTTGGGTTGGGTTAGGGTTCAGCACCAACCCGACCCAACCCGCCCGACTTTCAGCCCTAACTAACAGTGGGGTGTGTGTACTAACAAAAAAAAAAAAAAGAAGGAAAAGAAAAAGGATTCAAGCAAACCTCATCTCTAACGTATACTTGCAAGCAAACCTCATCTCTAAATTCATACAATGCAATGCTTCCCCTTGCAATACTTTTCATATGCTAAGTATGAATTTTGATGTATCATTATCTAACTTTTAAGTTCTAACTTAAAAATAGGTGATTTTTGGCTCTTTTTTCGATGATAGCTGCGATAATGAATTATGTGTCTTTGCTAACTACGCAATGAATGAATTTAACAATTAAAACATAAATTAATTACATAAAAATTGAATTTGACAATTAAAAATTTAAAGAAATTCATGCAATAGGCCATCCAAACAATTCTTTATCATCTCATCATGAGACAGCTCCCCTCAACACAATTCATGCCTATTTTACTATATGCTAGTATGAGATAGGTTTGTTTTCCAGGTCAGTTGTCTTTTGAATCACTAGAGAGGGAATATTTTGAACAAACAATATAAAATGATACTCTGGCAAAGTATGGCACTTCATATGCAAGAACTTAAAAATTGTACACATGCCATACACTAAATCAAATTAAACTCACTTTAGCCGTTGCCAAGTCCCAATCATAAAATCAAACTGATTAAACAATCCAAAATTCTAATTTCTGATGCTTGTATGCTGAAATAAAACCCCTGTATTTTTTCTTTTTATTTGCACACGCGCATCCCACACTCTTACACGCACCCCACCTCACATGGACACTCGATCCTATAATCTAAGTTAGGGATGTCAATAGGGCAGGCTAGGCTTGGGTAGTTCTTGGGCAGATTTTTAACTATTTTTGCTCTATTCAAAATTCTTAATTTTCAGGCGCCGGGCATTGACACCCGTCTCAGTGGAAAAATGGTTGTCTACCACTAAGCCATGGAGCTGCACTAACCTTTGGATGGTTAAGCAGGGGCTTTGTGGGGCCCACCATGATGTAGGTGTTTTATCCACACCCTCCATTTATTTAGAAAGATTATTTTAGGGCATTGGTCAAAAAAGGAGGCATATTTAAGGCTCAAGTGGACCACACCAAAGGAAGTAGAAGGGATTGAATGTCTACTGTTGAAAACTTCTTAGGGGCTACAAAAGTTTCAGATCTAGCTGATATTTGTATTTTCCCTACCTCTGAGCCTATGTGATCTTATGAATAGATTGGATGGCAAATAAACTGCACGATGAGCCTAAGAAGGTTTCAACGGTATGCATTTAATTGCCACTACCTCTTGTGGTGTGGTACATTTAAGCCTTCAATCTATCTTCTTTTTGGGCTCATGGCCTAAAATGTTCTTTCAAAATGGATGGACCGGGTGGATAAAACACATATATCACGGTGGACCTTACGAACCCTGCCAGGACCGTCCGTCTCTAGCTAGGTCCCGGTGGTATAGTACCCAATCTGCATCCAGGGAATTTTAACTAATTGGATACTGCAGATGCCATTTCTAAATAATTTCTACATAATCATTCATTACACTCTGATAATGCTTTAAAGTATTTCTATTCTTATATAATGAAGACATGGGCATAAATAAAGCATGAGAAGAAGTGGATATCATGGCCCTACACACCAAAAATCATTCAGATTGGAAGAATCCTGATAGGTGGGCTATTTGGTCAACAGAGCAAATGCAACAACTGTTTACTTTATCTTCCAATTTGTGCCTACCGCATCAATGGTAATTTGAATCTTTGACACGTCAGCTGGACCTGCAACAATTGAAACCAAACAAAACCGCATGTAACTACCATAACCCTCTAATCTTGCGTGGTGTAGAACACATAAGCTACATAGGTATTGTGTTGACGTGGCAAAGCTCTGTATCCCCTACCATGATGTATGTGTTATATATATCCACACTGTTCATCTATTTTGTTGGATCATTTCAAGGATGAGCCTAGAAATGAGATAGATCCAAGCTTAAGTGGACCACACTATAGGAAACAGTATGGATCGATCACTTATCATTAAAAACTTATCATGGTCAAGTTTTGGATCAAGCTGATATTTCTGTTTCCTCTTTATACAGGTGTCTTTATCATCAGTTTAGATGAAAAAGAAAAAAAGAAAAAAGAAAAAAAAAGAAGCGGGTTGGCTGGTGTCAACTCCGTCAATCTCACTGTGTTTTATTCATACTGTCCATCCATTTTAATAGAGCATTTAAGGCATGAGACAAAAAATGAGGCACATGCAAAGCTTAAGTGGACTACACAGGACGGAAAAGTTGGTTCAAGCTGATATTTGTGTTTTTCATTCATCCAGCTCTTTGTGATCTCATGAACAGGTTAGATGACAAATAAACATCACTATGCGCCTTGGGAAGGTTTCAAGGATGGACATCATTCTCCTTACTTTTTCATATGGTGTGGTCTACTTGAGCTTTCTATCTACCTCATTTTTGGTGTCATGACTTAAAATTAATTAGAAAAATGGATGGAGAATGTGGATAAAATACATGCATCATAGTGGGACCATGGAGCTTTGACACCATCTTGCTGGCTGGTGTTCGGGTCACCAGCCAACCCATGTCCAAAAACACATCATGATGAGTGCTAGGAAGGTTTCAACAATGGGCGTCATTGTCCGACAGCTTATCATGATGTGGTTCACTTGAGCTATGGATCTGACTCACTTTGGGATCATGCATTGAAAATGATTTGAAAAAAATTGATGTACGGTGACCATATAACACACGCAGCCTGATGGGGTCACGTAACTTTACAATGTCAACATGGCTGTGTTCTACATTACACAATCTGAGTCCCGAATTTGTAGGTAGTGAATTATATGTTACCCTGGCAACAGTTTAGTGGGTGTTACCTTGCCATGGTCCACCTTGATGATTTTCTGTTTATCCATGCCGTCCATCCATTTCTCCCTATAATTTTAGGATATAATGTCAACATTTATGCAGATACAAATCTCAACTGACCACACCAAAGGAAGCAGTGGTGATTGAGTGCCTCACCATTAAAAATTACAAAGAGCCCATCATAATATTTTCTTAATGTTTATATGCAATCCAATCTCTTGGTAATGTTAAGAAGATCTGGTTAAAGGGAAATTAGAATGATCAGATTGATCCAAAACTTTTATAGCCCACAAAATGTTTTCAATGGTTATTCATTGCTGTTTCAATAGGTATGGTGGACCTGAGATTTGGATTTTCTTATAATTTGAGATTGCGTTTTAAAATGAGGTGAAAAACAGACTATCAGCATGGATATACAACAAATACATCAAACAGGCCTCACACGGTTTGGGTAACAGCTAATTGGCTCCCACTCGGATAGCGATGCAAGTTACCAGCTCATAATAGGAAACAAGCCTAAAAGTTAGATCCAAAACTCAAAGATAGACTTTTCTATCCTATTCTCTCGTAGGGTCGTGACAAATCTACCCTGTTCATCTGTTTTTAAAGATCC
The DNA here is from genome assembly GCA_003013855.2 of Liriodendron chinense. Lineage (NCBI taxonomy): Eukaryota > Viridiplantae > Streptophyta > Magnoliopsida > Magnoliales > Magnoliaceae > Liriodendron > Liriodendron chinense. The sequence continues at coordinate 659,538 of ML058489.1, read as the reverse complement.
ATAGTAGGACAGGATTTTAAAAATCAGGCAGATCCAAAACTCACATGGGCTAATGTGGGCCACACCACACGAACCAGTGGGGATTGAACGCTTGGCAGTGACATAAGTTTTGTGTAAGGATGATATTTGTTCCTACAGTTTATTATCCGAGTGGTAATAATTCTATGAACGGTTTGGATGGCATATAAACATCATGGTTAGCTCCAGAAATGTTTCAACGGTGGATGTTGCTGTTCCTACTGTTTTGTTGGTGTGCGCTACCTGATATTTGTATCTGGCTGATTTTTAGAATCCTGTTCTACTGTACTCTTTAAAAACAGATGGACGGCGTGGATTTGTCACGGACATCTCTGTGGACCCCAGACGGCAATCCGCTCCCCATTCTTTCCCAGTGTAAAAGCTGATTTCTACTCTACGAAGTGGGGCCCACCTGATGCGGCACCCAATCGTATCAAATCAGGCCACGCCAGATTTCACGCTCCCGACTAACGTGTGCCGCCGGAATAAATAAATAAATAAAAGCGCTCCACGCACCTATTCTACTTCCTTTCTTATTTCACACCGCAGCATCCTTCATCTGCCTCCTCGAATCCTCCCTTCTTAACCTACGCACCCCGGCTCTCACCCTTCATCACCCCAGCTCCACTTGTTTTTTGTTTTCTCCTTCTTAACCTACGCACCCCGGCTCTTATCCTTCACCACCACCACGAACTGAAGATCCGATACAGAGAAGAAGATGAGGGGATTATCAAAGAAGAGGCCTATAACGAGTGCGGTGGTGGGATGGGTGCGGAGGCAGCCTCCGAAGGTGAAAGCGTTCTTGGCAGTGGTGTCGGGCATGTCCGCTCTCGTCCTCCTCCGCTTCGTAGTCCATGATCACGACAATCTCTTCGTTGCTGCTGAGGCATGTCACGCCATCGGAATCTGCGTCCTCATCTACAAGCTCACCAAGGAGAAGACCTGTGCCGGTAACATCATCATCATCATCATCATCATCATCATCAATGCTGCGAGGCGTGTAGGTTTTGTGTCTGTCGTTGCTGCAGGATCCATTGCATAGGTGGCTGCTGCATTGCCATTCCGTGGTTAGATCATCCGGACTATCCATTCGATGGACCAACCTTTCGATAGGAGAGACGGTGCCGGGAAGTTACACCTGATAGGATAACCCAGCTGCCTTTTTTATCTTTCTGTTCGATGCAGTGCATTGTTGATTTTTTTTTTTTTTTTTTTTTCTAATTGCTTGTTTGAAAGGTGTTAAAATTGGATCGACGGTGCAGATTGGCCGGGCAGCAGATTCTGCAGCATGACAGATTAGCCTCGCCAGCTTTTTCTCTTTTTAATATTTCTTTCCTGCTTTTGTTCTGAAATTGAAGTGATGATAAATTGAGTATTGGTTTTGATTTAGCATCATGAAGGGAAATTCAATATGGAAAAAAAAGAAATGAATATGGTTACTTTTTGAACCAATTTTAAATGCATATATATCTAAATTAGTTATTTAGGACTACTAAATTTGGCACATCCGTTGATGGGGACCATAAGAATTTCAAAAAATTTGGTTTCCTAATGGATGTTTGCTAAAATATGGCCCCACCTACTGTTGCAGTATATATCCGGACTATAGCCATTGATACATTACCTCTTTTTAACATGGATTGTCTTCTAATTTTTATTTTGTGATCCACTCATCGAAAGTTTAAGATCTTCCAATCTCGAAGAAGATAGGAATATTCCAAACCTTTTATCATTTAAATCATTTTCGAAAGAATTGATAGAAAACTGGCTAGCTGGAAAGGTAGAAGCATGTCCCTGGGCGGTGGGTTGATTCTTATCAAGACAACTTTCTGGAATATGCCTATTTACTTCTTATCTTTATTTTCTTGCCCGAAGGTGGTTCTTGAGAGGCTAGAGAGGTTGAGGCGGAATTTCTTCTCGAGAGGCGCGAGTGAGGTGCGGAAGTTTCATCTCCTCAAGTGGTAGGAAGTATGCAGGCCGATCAAGGAAGGTGGGGCAAGCATTAAACCTTTGGGGGTGATGAACACGACTTTATTGGGGAAATGGGTGTGGAGGTTCGGGGTGGAAGAAGGAAAGTTGTGGAGGGAAGTGGTAGCCAAGAAATATGGTACTCAAGATGGCGGGTGGTTCGTCAAGTCTTCTTCCTTGTATCGAGCGTCCGCCATCTAGAAAGCGGTGGCGACTACGAAGCATCTTGTTTGCAGAGGCATTTCGTTCTCGGTTGGCAATGGTTGTCCTATTCATTTTTGGGTGGATACGTGGTATGGCGACCAATCATTACAGTCCAAGTTTCGTAGCATTGCTCGTCTAGCACTTGACCGTTTTGTCGCTGTAGCGGATTGTTTCTCTACCTCCGGAGACTCGATAGTGTGGGGGCCTCCTTGTCGGAGGAACTTGTTAGATTCAGAGATAGAGGATTACGGTCAGCTTCTTTGGGTTTTGAGTGGTGTCAAGCTTGAGATTCAAGAGGAAGATTGTTTGGAGTGGCCCAGAGATGCGGCTAGGAAGTTTACTATCAAATCGTTGTTTCTTATGGTTGCGGATTCATCTAGTGGCATCTGTCCTCATCCTTTCCATCATTGGTTCTACGAGGCCCCTCCACGGGTGGCAGTCTTCGTCTAGTTGGTGGGACGCAAGAGAATTTTGATGATAGACAATCTCCAAAAAAGAGCTATGATTCTCCCCAGTATTTGCTTGATGTGTATGGAAAATGAGGAGTCTATTGATCACATGTTCATCCATTGTCCCCTCGCTAGCAAGATGTGGGGTTTTTTGTTGTCTTCTTTCCATGTGGAGTGGGTGATGCCTAAGTCGGTTGATGAGATTCTTTGGGCTTGGCATGGTGGTGGGGTGGGTAAGACCGGGAAAGCTAGGTGGAGGCTCCTCATTATAGCGATCTTTTGGTCTATATGGGGAGTGAGGGATGATTGTTGTTTCAGAAATATTGCTCCTAAGGGGTAAGCGGTCATTAGAAGAGCTTCCTATTTCTTAGATTGTTGGTTTTGATGGTTCAGGTGTGGTGTTGTATTCTTTGCTTCTTTTTGGAGCCTTTTCAATAAAATTCTTCGTTATCTCTCTCTCTCTCTAGGAAAAAAAGGATTTTCTTCTTTGTTATTTTGTGGGTCGTTTTTCGAAAGTTTAGGATCTTCCGAGCTTTAATGTTTTCAAGGAAACCATCATAAAGGAGAGGGCAGTGATATCGAAGCGTGATAGATTTTTGGTCTCGTTGTCTTGGGTGGATAAATACCCTATGGTCTTGTAAAGGGGCCTGCTGCGACTGGTTTCATTGCCCAATGGTTCTAGAGGTGGGGTAGGGGATAAATGGGGGCCTCACCTGTTTTACTCCGAGCTCCTTTGATTGGAGGTGGAGGGGTTTCAAGGGCTAGTCAGGGAGTGGTGGAAATCCTTCAAGGTGAAAGGTTTTGCTAGTTTCAAGCTCTTTCATAAACTAAGATTTCTCAAAGGGAAGATAGATGAATGGTAGCGCTTGGTGCTAAGTTCATGAGCTAAGATTTCTCAAAGGGAAGGTAAGTGAATGGCAACGCTTGGTGCTAAGGAAGAGGGGCAGATTTGGATTTCATCTTGCTGGGTATCCAGACTCTTGACATCAAGGATGAGGATGGGGAGTTGTCTGAAGAAGATAAGGTGGCTAGGGAGGCTCTTTTGTTGGAGTACAAGAATAGACTGAAGGAAGAAGAGGTAAAGTGGAGGCAAAGTTGAGAGCAGCCTAGTTGAAAGAGGAGGGGATAAGAACACTAAAATTTTCCACGCCATTGCAAACACTTGGTTCAGATCTAATAGAATTCAAAGCGTAACAGTGGATGGGATGAAAGATAAAGACATGACTTGCAAGGCCGTGGTTGATTTCTACGAGGAGTTGTTGTCAGGGGAGGGATGGGACGACCATGCCTCGACAATTTGGAGTTCAATCGCCTATCTGAAGCGGATGTAAGCTCATTAGAAAAGCCGGCTGTGGAGGATGAAGTTAAGCAGTAGAGATGCGCTAGGAAGGGATAAAGTCCCGGGCTTGGATGGTTTCCTCAAGCTTTTTATACGGAGTTTTGGGGGGAGGTCAAAGGCAACGTGGTCAACTTCATTGTCAAGTTCTTTAGAAGTGGTTGGCTAGTTTTAGAATTAGGGAGCTCCTTCATTGCCATAATTTTGAAGAAAGAAGGGACTGATTGTTTGAAGGATTTCAGGCAAAACAAGTCTTATCAGGGGGCCATACAAGATTCTAGCAAAGAGTCTGGCAACCAGGTTTCATGCGGTCCTTTCAAGGGTAATCTCCAACACCCAAAGTGTCTTTGTATCGGGAGGTCAAATGTTGGAGACAATGTGCTCATTGCTCATGAGTGCATCGATTTGCACCACAAGTCTAGGGAGAAGAAACTTAACATTCAGAAGAGTGAAATGTTGGGGATTCGCATGCAAAGGGAAGTGGTAGAGAGGTTAGCAGCTGTGTTCGGTTGCAGCATTGAGTTATTTCCATCTACCTATCTCGGATTGTCATTATGTGTGGACAAACCAGCGAAACACCTATGGTACCAGGTTATGGACAAAGTGGACAAGAAGCTGTCTAAATGAAAGAGTCAGCACTTATAGTTGGGTGGTAGGATCACGCTCATCAAAGCTGCCATGTCAAACATACCCCTATACTTGATGTCATTATTAAGATGTCTGGAGCCGATGCTAGCCTGTTAGGCGTGATTTCTTTTGGCAGGGAGCTGTGGATACTCAGAAATTTCACCTGTTGAAGTGGGAGGAAGTTTGCTGGCTTGATGGGGAAGGAGAAGTTGTATTGGAATCCTGTGCCTTTGAAGTGCTTTCTGGCTTGCAAGTTAACATTCAGAAAAGAGTAATGTTGGGGATGCGCATGTATGGGGAAGAGGTGGGGAGGTTAGAAGGAGCATTCAGTTGCAATGTCAGGGCATTTCTGTCTACCTATCTCCGGTTGTTGCTATGTGTGGGCAAACCAGTGAAACACTTATAGTATCGGGTTATGGAGAAAGTGGAGAAGAAATTGTCCAAATGGAAGAGCAAGCACTTATCGTGGGTGTTAGGATCGCACTTATCAAATGTATCATGTCAAACATGCCCCTATACCTGATGTCGTTATTAAGATGTTCGAAGTTGGTGCTGGCCCGTTTGGAAAAGCCGATGTGTGATTTCTTGTGGCAGGGATCTGTGGACATTCAAAAGTTTTACCTGTTGAGGTGGGATGGAGTTTGCTGACTAGATGGGGAAGAGAGAGTTATATTAGAAGCTTGGGCCTTTGAAGCGGTTTCTGGCTTGAAAGTTAATATTCAGAAGAGTGAAATGTTAGGGATGCACATGCAAAGGTAAAAGGTGGTGAGGTTAGCAGGTGTGTTCAGTTGCTGCGCTTGGTCGTTTCCATCTACCTATCTCAGGTTGCCTTTATGTGTGAGCAAACCGACAAAACACTTATGGGTCCGGCTTATAGAGCAAGTGGAGAAGAAACTGTCCAAATGGAAGAGCATGTACTTACCGTTGGGTGATAGGATCACGCCTATCAAAGCTGCCATGTCAAACATGTCCCTACACTTCATGTTGTTATTTAGAGATCCCTATGCACATCTCATTACAAAGCCTCATCTTTGGAAGGCGATGGAAAGCATGGACCACAAGTTCAATGAGTGGATGTCGTTCTCCGTAGGGAACGAAGAAAGAATCCGCATCTCATTGCAAAGCCTCATCTTTGGAAGGCGATGGAAAGCGTGACCCACAAGCTCAATGAGTGGATGTCGTTCTCTGTAGGGGACGAAGAAAGAATCTGCTCTTGGGAGGACGTGTGATTAGGAGAGGAACCGCTTCAAGCTTAATTGCTGAGAATGGCAAGGACAGCTTCAAAGGCAAACCTTCCAGTCATCCGTTTCTTCTTTGTTATGGGTGGGGAGATGTTGTGGTCCCCTCCCTGTAGGAGCTGGAGTTCATTTGGATTCTTTAGCGTCTTCATGGATTTTACCCTGTGCTTAGGGAAGGATGCCTTGCTTTGGAGAAAAGATAAGTTGGGGGCCGCTTTACCTTTTGATCCTTTTATGTATTGCTTGCTTAGGCTTCGCTAGATGCGTAGTGGAGTTGTATGACTCATGTTTGGTATTACGGAGCTCCCCGTAAATTTGTGCGTTCGTGTTGTTGGTGGGAAGGACCAAAATCTTTACCATTGACAATCTCTAGACATGGTTGTTGATCATCTTTAACGCGTGCCCTAGGTGCATGTGTGATGTGGAATCTGTAAATCACTTGTTTATCCATTGTGCATTCATGAGATCGGTTTGGGAGAGGTTCCTTGACCTTTTTTCACATTCATTGGGTGTTGCTAGGGTCCATTGATGGCTTATTTTTTTTTGGCTTGGCATGGGGGCGGTCTTGGGGGAAAGGGCAACATTTTTTGGGGTTAGCTTTTCTAGTTGGGTTATGGGCCATTTGGGGGAATGAACAATCGATGCTTCCGAGATAAGTGTGGTTTGGCATTGAAGGTTTTTTTGGAGGTAAAGTCCGAAGTGTTGGATTGGGCATTGTATTTAAGGGTTCCGAGTAATGCTTTTTCCCCTCTTAGGGATGATTGTTGTTGTAAGCCTTTTGTCGCCTTTTGGCGTTTCTTCTAATAAAATTTCATTGTCTTGCAAAAGAAAAGAAAAGAAAAGAAAAAAGAAACTGCATGTCTCATCAAATTACGTATTATTCTTTTCCACCTTATTCGTAATAAACCTCTTCTTACCTTTTGTTGATATAAAGACAAGACCCAGATTCTAATTCATGAATATGCTAAAAAATCCATCCATATCTTATCTTCGTTGGGGCCTTATCATCCGTTACATTTGAAGTATCATATGATTGCTTTTGCTGTAAACCCATGATAGAAAAGAATTCTTAAAACCATTCAGAAAGAAAAAAAAAAAAGAAAAAAAGAAAAATAAAAAGAAAAAGAAAAAAGAAGAAGAATACTTATATATCCTTTTGCGATCTGAGCAAAAAGACACTGTAGGCCTCAGTGTTGGAGAACTGAAGAGTTTCCTTTTAATAGCAGCAAATTCAGTGATAAACAGATATATGATCTTACTATGAGATTGGATGACAGTACAAGTGCTTAAAGTGGATCCAATGCTCTAAAACAAACTGAAGTGCTCAAACCTTGGAAAGGCTGTGCTTTGATACCATGTGGAGAATGATCTAATGGATTTGGTTATCTCTTATGTATTAGTTCACATGACAAAGAATGATTCACTTAATTATGTCTTGGTTAGGACCAAGGTTTTATTTATTACTATCGTTATATGTATGACACCCTTGGGATACAGAACATATATCGAAATCGTTGATGATATTGCAGCTACTGGAGGACGTATTGCTGTTCGAAGGAAGCATTGGGGAAAGCATTAGGAAAATGATGGAAAAACTTTAGGAAATGTCAAAAGACCACATGATTACACGCGTAGGACTGTATATATTGTAAAAAAACAACTATATATAATGGGTTTCCATTGTTGGGGCCGAAACTATGCTCTCTTGGACAAATATTTAATCAATGAATAAATATGATTTTAAGCCACTAATTTTTACAACATATAATACACTAATTTAAAACACCCCTAGCATGAGAATACTGGTATTGTTGATACCTGAGATAACAGTTAACATTGGTATCGTTGATACATGTGATAATATCATATGTATTGATGATTTTATTGCATTCATTGATACATTGTACTTATTTTAAAGGGATGTTGTCAATATCTCGTGATATTTTCTATTTCGAGATACAAAAAAAGATCGTGAGATATTAGCGATGTTATCAATCATATTGTCGATATCTTGCAATTATTATTATTATTTTCCCCCCAGTATCTGTATCACTGAGGTTCGATGCAGATAATATCAGCTGATATTATCGGTAATATCGGCGATATTTTGAACACCGAAAAGGACAAATGACCTCATGGCATTGCATCATTTGCAAAGAAATCAGCCAGATATGCCATTAGTTAGTCTTGGTATGTCTTCCATCACCAAAGATCAGAATTTGGTATACGGTTGATGGCTTCTTGATTATGTCTGAATGCTATATCTTTAGTAATTATTTCTATCTTGTCATAGGAGCAGGGCTCTAGAGGGTACATTCTGTCAGCCTAGATTTTTTGTTCTCTCAAGAACTTCAATATGCTTCAGGACTAATTGTCTTTTCTTTCTTGTAGTACACGCTTCCTGTTTCTTTCATCACCATTTTGGTGGCTATTATTACTTTATCATGCATTCAATTGCCTCCTCGATTTTCATGTCTCATTTCTTCATCTGCAGCTTTGAACTCTTTGCAGGACTTTCGCTCAAATCTCAGGAATTGACAGCTATGTTTTTAGCTGTTAGACTGTACTGCAGTTTTGTTATGGAATATGATATACACACACTGCTCGACTCAGCTGCTTTAATGACAACCTTGTGGGTTATATATATGATCCGCTTTAAACTGAAGTCTAGTTACATGGAGGATAAGGATAACTTTGCAATATATTTTGTGGTCAGTCTTCTGTTATCTCCTTCATCCTTTATTTTATGCGTGTGTATGGGTGTGCATGTGTTTGTGTGTGTCTGTTTGTATAGGGAAATGATAACATCCCCACCTTCATGGGCACACTTGCAAAGCTTTAAATTGATGTGTGGGACAATCGATCATTAATATACCACTAGGGGCTGGCCATGATGGAAAATCACATTAATCAGATGATCCCAGGTTCCTAACTCTTTGAATGTTTTCCATTTTGTGTTTTACAAGCCATAGATCATGCTTAGCATCATCTAACCATCACCAAAGTGCTTCTTAAGAATCACAGGCAAGCTAGTGTGGGGTCTATCAATTGGACATACCTTTCCGGAAAAAAAAGAAGAATAATTGTGATTAGACCTATTTTGTTTCTCCATTCGATCTTGACTATCCACTTTTCATGCTATTAATCGAATTGTTGAATCATCCAACTAATAAGACTTTGGCATCATGCCCTATCAATGGTGGTATTAAATGAATGGACAGTCCTGATACATGTTTGGCTGTTCCATGTGTCATTCAAGAGCTTTGGGGATATTGCTAACATCCTCATGATGGTTGGGACATTAGCATTCCCCATAGATGTTTAGATATATATATTCTATTGTTGATACTTACTAAAGAAAGGAATCTTGGATTTAGAAATAAGAGCCTCTCTTTTTTGCTTTTAATCACTACTAGTGTTACAATTGGTTAATTGAAATGAATGGGAAAACACTTGAGATGCGACACACTGTATGGCCAGTGGTCTCCATGAATGAAAAGAACCATACCACCTGGTGGAGGATGATTTTAGAGGAATTATCATGATTTTTTTTTTTTTGGTAAGATGATATTTTCTTAGATGAAAAAATTGGAAAACAAAATCCGATTCTTGAATTTTGAGTTGTACATCTTATGTGTAGTTTTTTGGGAGATTTGCGGCATCTCTATGATTCATATTTTTGCAAAATCCCAGAGGTGAAATTTCTCATATTTGTGAAGATTTGAACTCTTGGTGATGATTTTTCTTTTTAATACTTGTTTGTCGCCCAGCCATGGAAGAATTTTCAGGGATTTTGGATTGGCATGATCTCTAGTCTGTTGGTCATGGTTGATGTCATGAAGTGATTATACAATTTATTCTGATGTTAGATTCTTTTTTTTTTTTTTTTTTTAATTTCTTTTCTCCTTTTTGTATTTTTTTTTGGTATTTGTGTGGCCCAATACAATAAAATTTGTGTTTCGAGATGTGTTAAGTGGCTGATTAGGTTGGATTATTTAAAAGTTTAGTGTCTATTAGATTTGAGATCCAACTTGCTTAAGATTTTTTGTGGCTAATTATTGTGATTAGTTGTAATGGAGAGACAATCCAGTGGAAAACATCTTCAAGTAAAAGAAATGGTTCCTTAGGTGCCATATCGACCTTGGAGGTGATTATAGTATCTAGGCTGTAGAACAACCAAGTTTTGTAGATCAATGATATAAAGTTTGATGGAAAAAAATTAGTTGGAATGGTCTAGGTTTACTAGGGTGTTTATCGGGGTAAGATGGAAACAGGATTGTTCAAATGGTCAAATTGTGGATCCATTGATAGATGAACCATCACACACAGATGGGGAGCCAGACAGTATGCCAGTTATGTCGTGATTTACTGTTGTGGCGTGATTGATATGAGAGAAAGAGAAGAAGAAAAGAGGAGAAAGAATGAAAGGAGGAAAAAAAGGAGAGAGATGGTTTACATGCCCTCCTCTCTCTTATTTATTAACATGGTTTTCAATAATTACATTAATGTCATTAATAACAAAAGCAAGAATACCCATTATATCCTATACATATATGGGCTGTAGATGGGCCATAGAACAACCCATATCTGATAACACTCCCCCTTAAGATAGAGCATGTATATCATGTTGCCCAGCTTGACAAAGAGATGATCTAGTTGAGTAGGACTGAGAGTTTTCATGAACATATTTGCCAGTTGATCTTGGGACTCGACGAACATCATACAAATTTCCTTGCTAGCAACTTTCTCTTGGATGAAGTGCCAGTCGACCTCGACGTGTTTGGTTTTCATGATAAATAATGTTGTTAGCAATATGAGAGGCTGTTGGATTATCACAATGAAACATTATGAGAACCTCAACTATAAACCCAAGTTCGTACATTTTAATGTCTTTAGACAAATGAGTTCACATGTCACATGGGTCATTGCCCTGTATTCTACCTCAGCACTTGAACGGGCCACAACACTTAGTTTCTTACTCTTCCAAGTAAGAAGGTTTTCCTCCACAAAAGTCCAATAGCTAGATGTATATCGCTTATTAGATGGAGAACTAGCCCAATCAACATAAGAATATCCTTCCACTCGAAGATGGCCATTTTGCTTATAGGGGATACCACAACTAGGAGTTCCCTTTAAATACCTGAGGATATGAAGCATGACCTCTATATGAGGGACCCGGGGAGCTTACATTAATTGACTAACCACACTGATAGGGTATGTAATATCAGGTTGGGTAATTGTTAGATAAATCAATTTTCCAATAAGATAACATCTCTCTGGATCATCAAGTAACTCACTCTTATTCAAACTAAGTTTTTTATTTGTATTCTTAGGAGTTTTGATGGACTTGGCTCCTAGAAGACCCGTCTCGTTTAATAAATCCATCACATATTTTTGTCGTGACAATCAAAGCCTAGGAAATACCAAAGATGGCCCAAGCATTTCATGTAGAAATATAGTTGTAAGAATTTCTTTAACTTGTCAATACTTGTACTGTCACTGCCTGTCACGATGATATTGTTTATATATACAAACTAATACAATAGTGCCTATCTCACGTTGTCTTACAAAAATAGAGTGGTCGGCTTGGCTATGTTTCATCCCGAATTCGAACACCACCTTACTGAACTTTTCGAACCAAGCTCTTAGAGATTATTTCAACCCATAAATTGATTTCTTAAGGTGGCATAACTTTATCTGACTCCCCCTGAGCAGCAACCGGGTGGTTGCTCCATGTAAACTTCTACAACTAGATCTCCATGTAGGAGAGCATGCTTTATATCAAGATAATGCAATGGCCAACCCAAATTTACAGTAATGGAACAATTACATGTATCGAGTGAAGTTTTGCTACAAGTGAGACGGTCTCTGAATAATCAACTCCAAGAGTCTGGAGTACACTTTGGTAACTAACCGGGCTTTTAAAGGATCCATCCATTGAGCCATTGGGATTGTATTTTACCATATACATCCATCTGTACCCAATTGCATGCTTTCCAGCTGGCAATTCAGCTAATGTCCAAGTTTGATTCTAATGAAGTGCAATCATCTCTTCTTTCATAGCTCGTTTTCACCCATCACAACTCAGAATCTCATGAAAAGAATGAGGAATAGACACAGACAGTAGAGACAATAAATTGTCAAATTGAAGGAAATAAACCACTAAACAAAACAAAGTTGGAAATAGGATGTTGAGTACATGAACAGATACCTTTACTAAGAATGATAGGTACATTAACTTCATCTCATGATGTAGGCAAGGACTTATAAGAATGGTGATCTTCTGACCGATTAGGAGGATTGGTAGAAGCCACACTTGCATGCACGCCATCTCCACGTTTAGAATGTTTCGAGTAAACCTATAATGGCCAATCTGCATGTTGCACATACATCTCCTCAACTTTGTTAGTTATGGAGCTCTCTTCAAATTATAAAAGCTTTCCTTCCTAAGAGAAATATAGAGTTTGCTCAAAGAATGTGACATCAACTGACACAAAACGTATCTGGAATACATGATGATAACATTTGTATCCCCGTTAGGTGTGAAAGTATCCAAGAATACACTTGATAGACCTTAGTTCAAGCTTTTCATGAACATGATCAAGCTGATGCACGAAACACACAACTGAACCTTTGGAGGAATAGAATAGGAAGTTTGAGGACGCAAGATAAAGAGATGTGACTTTCCATCTAGGACCAATGAGAGCATTCGATTTATTAGGTAGCATGCATTTTTTTAATGACATCATGGTGTCCCCACCCCATTTTAAGGCGGGATTATTCCCTGCAGATGCACACAATCACTTGCAAACCACGTACATCGTGTAATCCCGGGAGGGGAATTCAACTCGCGTATGTGGGGAGCACACCCACGACGCTTGCCGTTCGCCCAAACTCCGCGCGGGTAGCATATAATTAAAACTGCATTAGTCTAAAATAATTTTGGAACCCTCATCTTCAACAAAAACCCCTCTGGCAACCTCAAGTAAATGACGGTTCTTACGTTCAACTGTCCCATTTTGTTGCGATGTATGTGCACATGCATTTTGATGAATAATGCCATGAGATGAAAGCTATGAGGATTTTTTTTTTTTTTTTTTTTTTTTTTTTTTTTTGAGATAAGATGAAAATATATGAGTTAAAGTCATGAGATAAATATTCTCTAGCATCATTTGAATGTAAAACACAAACCTTAAAATTGAATTGTGTTTGTGTTTCCGTATGAAAATTTTTTAAAACAAGAAAACACTTTAGACCAATCTTTCATCAAATATGGCTATGTTATATGAGAATAATCAGTACAAATAGTAGAGTAATTGAAAGCAAATAAACCAGTAAGATGAACTGAACCCAAATATCAGATTGTTAAATAAAAAGATTTATCACTTCTCTTGTCTACATGAGGAAGAAATAACACTCGATGGTGCTTACTAAACTCACAAGCTTCTCACTCTAATTTGGACACATGCAATAATAATGGAACTAGACTCTTCAAACCACTTAAGGAGGAATTACCAAGCCTGGAATGCCACTGATATGGAGAGATATTTGTTCGTAATGCAGCTCCAGCTATTCCACTATCAAGGCAATATAGTCATGCCCTCCGCCAAACATCCTCCCTGTCTTTAGATTTGGCGTATGAGTATGTTAGCGGGTTTTTGGGCCTTGTGGTTAGAAAGGAATGATCGTTGTTTTAGGAATAAAAAAGGGAAAGCCATTGAAGTGTTTAGAAGGGCTAAATTCCATGTAATGGAATGGATGATAGCTTTGAAAATCATGTTTCATTTGCCGAATAATCGGCGGAAGCTATAAATTTCTGAGTTGTATATTTGTATTTTCTATCTTCGGCCTTTTTAATGATATTGTTAATGTTAAAAAAAAAAAAAAAGAATCATCCTCCCCGTCTTTAGATCCTTGAATTCACATTAAGAAGGATAAAACGTGATAGAACAATTTAAAGATTTTCATATCTTACTTGCAGAAAATAAACTCAAAGTAAATTTAGGTATATAAAGCACTACTGACAATGAAAGTGATGGGGTAGGAAAAGCAGTACTCAACCTACACACGGGTTAAAATACCACCTGCTAATGTAACAAAAGGATGATGATTGTACTAACTGATACAATAGACTATGCATGCGTATGATTGGAAGTTTGTGAGTCGATCACCTAGGGAACACTATCAGAAGATGTGAGACAAATGATACCAGATTGTGGGAGGGTAGCTGTGGATGATGATGCGTGAGTAGAACGATTCTTCAAAAGTCTGGCATATTTTTCCTTGTATAGTGTAACTGTATCAACTGTAGTATTGGGATTGGAAATGAAAGAGATAGGTTCAGAGTCATAACCCTCAGTGTCATCATTGGAAGAATGAACCTTATTCACCCAAGTAGGCTTACCAATAAGGTCCTAACACGTATCAGCTATGTGGTTACTAAGATCACGATGAGTGCATTGTTGATTACCACGACCATGACTGCGGCTACCAATGAAATCTGTACCACAGTCTTTCCAATTATTTTTATCTCTAAAGTCTAAAGTGACCTCCCCCTGAAACATGCTTAAAACATCATATCCCTAATGAAAATTTGAGGATTTTTTTTTTTTTTTTGGATGAATAGAATTGGGTTTACTATTGGTCTCCAAATTCATCTGAAATGGGCCAAAATGAGGATTGATTGCTTTGATCATGGATATATGTTAAACAAACTGAAGAAATTTATATCAGCAAGGAAATTTTAATAAAAATACAAAAACGTGGAGGATTAGTGTTAGGGTTACTCATCTCCAGATCCATCAGAAAATGGGCCAAAATAGGTAAAAATGTGGGATTGATCTGTTTGATGTATGTTCTGTATTGAACATACTTAAAAATCTCATATCCCCAAAGAAATTTTAGGAAAAGCCAAAAAAAGAGAAAATAAATACGGATGAATAGTGTCGAGGTTATTATTCATCTAAAAAATGTCCTGAATTGCATGCACTTCTAAAAAATGTAGTCATACTTTGTCTTATTGATAGCAGGTAGTGCCTAAATTCTTGTCAAATTTTATGTTTCCTCTTTGGTGCGATTTCTTAAATAGTTTGTTCAATATAATCATGTACACTTGGAGTGAAGTGGGATGATAGCTTTTTCATTTAAGGGTTGCCTCTTGCAGGTGTATTCTTTCACTCTCAGGTGCTCTTAATAAAGCCGTTTTACTAATTAGAATGGTCGGGATTGTGAAAATCAACCAAATAGGTCATAATCGAACATGAATCAATTATGATTTGGTAGATTAGGGCCCACTTCACAGAAATACAATGAAAACAATAAAAAACGAAGAAATAAAGTGACAGGTTACCTCTTTCTCCGATTTCCCTCAAAACGGCCAAATTAGTTTGATTCATGGAATCCTGCTTAGTCATGTGTTTTGATCTCGTATTTTGGGCTAGATCTAATTGAAAATTGGTTTTCGAAGGTCCCTATTAATGAGTGAAAAATTGAAAATGGGGGGCATCCGAAATGGCTTGGTGGTGGTTATATTGGATTTGTCTTGGCTGATATTTTGGAACCATGCCTTGTTATATATGGAACATTTTATTTCTATGGATATCAGTTTCTCAGAAAATGCTCCATCTTATTCTTCACAAGGTGTTATCTTTCTTGTCGTTGTTTGATTAGGGGATGCTTCTGCTCCTGATAGTTTTCGTCTTCCTATTTTCTAGTATACTGTTTCTTTACCTTGAAAAATTAAAATTCTTAAGACATATTTGACGAAAGGTCAGGGCAAGGACACTACCTGCAAATGCCGTTGTTCCTGTATCTTGAGAATTTAGGATTGGAGATCTCCTGTATCCAATTGTAGTTGTACATTGTGTTTTTTCATGCCCTACTTGGGTAACAGTCTCTCCCAAGTCATCATGATCACTTGGCAAACCCAACCTAGTTTGCCTTTACTGCTTCCATTGCAACTGCTGCTATAACATTGCTAATGGTCATTAGGCCTATTTGGTTTGATGTCTCAGCAAGCTCTCATGCAAAATTTAGTGAGAATATTAATTGCAAAGAAATACGCTATAGTTGAAGCATTCACCATTACTTCCACTACAAATTCTCTAATTGTGAAAGAAATAGAAAAGAATACCTTGGAAAGTTCTGTTGCCGCGCTCTTACCAAATTCCTCAAAAGGTGGCTTCAGGCAATATCTGCTCTCTATCAATTATGGAACCTATTTCCATTCTATTTCTTCTTTCTACTGCTGTTATTTGAATCTCAACAACTAAGTCACACAAAGTGAGTGTTCAATGGCACTAGCAGATTGATCCTTCTGCAGATTAGGATATATATATTTTTTTAATTACAATCAATGCAAGTTATTAATATGCTTGTCTTCTAAAATCTAGTGATGATCGTCTTAATGTTTGAATTTAACCTATTATAATTTTCTTTTCTTTGAACTGTAGTGTAAGCTTCTTGTTTCATTGATTAATTGTTGGTATTGTTAATTAATTTTGGAATTTGGATGCAGGTTGCCCCATGTGCTATATTAGCTCTTGCTGTTCATCCATCAACTTCTCATAATATTTTTAACAGGATCCTCTGGGCCTTTTGTGTTTATTTGGAAGCTGTTTCTGTATTACCCCAGTTACGTGTTATGCAAAACACAAAGGTGCGATGAAGACATGCATATATGTTTTCATTTGTTCGATTGATTGGGACCATGTTGTTTCTCTAACAATCATTTCTGCTTTTTACAGATTGTTGAACCATTTACAGCTCATTATGTATTTGCATTGGGAGTTGCAAGGTTTTTGAGTTGTGCACATTGGGTCCTCCAGGTTTGGCACGAGACCAAATTCTTTCATGTTGCATGGATGTTGAGAATGATGACTTTTCTTGCATTCTGGTCAGCTAAATTTCTGAATTAAGTCTGATGGGGTCTAGTTTTTGGGCACGCGTGCATGTTCTTGCATGCATGAAGTGTATATCTTATCTCTGTGTTTGTATCTGCAATTTGATTGGGTGAGAGGGATGTTCAAAATCAAAGACGGAAGACATTATTGGAGTGGTGAGAGTTTGAAAAAGAAATTGGGTGATCCTTAGAAAATGGTGATGGCCTTTTTGGTAGGAGCCAAATCGAGGTATTTAATAATGTGGCCACCATTGTTATTGTTATGACACGGGCCATAACGACCTTTTTCTTTTGAAAAAAATATTGTATCGGCCTTGTAATGGATCGTTACCTTTTTTCCTTTTTCATTTTTGTCATTTTTTCTGTAACGGCTGTTATGGCCCCAAAACATGTAATGGTGGCCACTGTTACCATTACATAACTGTTTTTGGATACCTTATGGAGACACAACACTAAAAGAAGGCATGGCCTTCTAGAGCGGGGGTGATTTCTGATGGTGGAGTCTATAGGAGAAAGATTAGGAGTGTGAATTGCAATTTGCTAGTTGGGGGAAATTCTGCTCAACAAATAGGGTTATTCATGGAGGGTCTTCTCTACTTAGGCGACTTAGCGACACAATGCGCTTTTGGGAGGACATTTGGCTTAGAGAGGAACTCTAATGTAGAATGTCATATGTTCCATCGCACCTCAATGATAGGAGATCGAATACTTTGAAGAGCTTATTGGCATTTTGAAAGATGTTTAGATCAATACGAGTGCCAAGGATCAAGAGATTTGAAACGGCACCTCAAATGGTGGGGCTCTTCAAAGGTGTTCTTTCATTCTATCACTTGAAGCGCCACAATTGTCCCTGTATGCAAAAGTGTGGGGAAGTCACATTCCCCTAGTGGTGGAGGCATTTGCTTTGGACGATCACATAAAATGGCACCATCCAAAGATTGGCAAGTTTATGGGGCTGATCAATGGTGGGCTATTTACATGGACAGGCTGAGTGTAGAGCCAATCAGCAGCAATTATTATGGAGAAGAAGGAGATAGAAGAGAAAGAGAGAAGGAGAGAGAAAGGAAGAAAGTTTTTTGAAGATGGAGAGGGTTTGGTTGAATATACACCAAACCCCAGCTTCTTGTTTTATAGGTGGAATGCCGTGTACAAAACATGTTGGGGGCTTAGGCCCCAACATATGGATTGGGCCCAAGTCCACTTGTTTAACTTCTTCTTCTTTAGGTATTCAAGTCTTCATACTATCTATTCAACTCACGCTTTCAAGACTCCCCCTCAAGCTGGAGCATCTTATACCAATGATACCTAGCTTGCAACAAGGGCCCAACATAATCTATCCTACCCCCACCCACCCACCCACCCCCACACCAAACTCAAGGTGCTCTAAAAAGAGGAACTTGAGTTTAAAAAAGGCATACATATTGAGAATAAAAACTTCCATAATGATGAGGGCTGAGTAGCGATGAGTAGTGAGTAGAATGGTGAACAAGTAGACAAGGAGCATAATTGACGAGAGGATGAATGGTGATGAAATGATGAGTAACCTTAGGCGGGCTGGTACTTTTGACAACTTATGGGATGTGAGCCATCAGACCAACTGTTTGACATAAACAAGTATGGACCAATTGCCCAACTTAAACATAAGTCTGGACTAATTATCTAGCACAAAAACTTCATTGTATCAACTGCCCGACACATAGACGAGTCATATCTAGTCAAAAGGCATGATATGGAGAATTCGCTTCCTCGAATGTATTATACGAAGGTGGCAACAAAAGTCGACAGCTTCATCAAGGGTGGGCCATTGTGCGAGAAACAATGTCCATTAAACAATCCTGTCCGTCCAATTAGAGAACTGTACAAGACCACAAAGGGATGGCTCTGGAGACTCGCTCGCCCAAGTGTTCAAAACCCACCATCTATGGAACATCACAAACAATTCTCAGCACAAATCTAATGATGGCTGCTGGTAGAGCAAGGCAATGACGATGAACCAGACATGTGTGATGTAGGACGGAATGATCTAACCTAATATGATGCCACGAAAAAAAAAAAAAAAAAGATTAACTAAAGCAATGGAACGAGAAAATATAGCTAATTTAGCATAAATTCAAAATTTTCAGATTCAAGAACATGTCCAAATTCAACCCTACGACAGTCCCACAATGCGAATATCATAAATTACTAATTAACCGAAACCTATGGGAGATAGAAACCCTATCCTAGCATAGGATTAAATATGAATTCAATGGAAATCATGTCTTGTAAGAGTTTTGACGTGTTAGGGTTGTTTAAAGGCTAGGGAATGTGGGAAATGGGTTTGGGGTATTTAGGCTTAGAGGAATTAAGGTTTGGAACATTAGGGTTGAAGTTTTGTGAGGTTTCGGGTTAGGATTTCAGATTTTGGGTTTAAGAGATTTAAGATTTAGGGTTTTTAGAATTGGGAATATGAGTTTCAAGTTATGGGAATTAGGGATTTATGGTTTGGCCAAGGGATTTTCAGATTTTGGGGATTGGATATTTAGGGTTTTGATAATCAATGGGTGAAGAATTAGGATTTTGAAAATTATGGTTTGGAAAAATTGATGATTTTGGAATTTGGAAATTTTAGGGTTAGGGTTTGGTTGGGTAAGGATTTGAATGGGTTAAGGTTTGATTAAATGTGGGTTCTAGGGAGAAAAGAAAAATCAAAGAAAAGAGAGATTGGGGAAAGTAGAGAAAGAGAAAAGAAAAGAGAAGAACGAAGATAATACCTTGATGAGAAGAGGGACAAGTAGAAAAGATAAATTAGGGAATCGCTCCCCGTGGCTTCACACCACCAATCCAATCACAAGATAAAATTTTGCTCAATCTCAAAGCAAAATGAGAGAAATCTCTTTCATTCATAACATGCATAATGGTTAGGGCGGGGACATCCAACCCTTTATAGTCTCAGAAAAGACCTTTTACAAAAGCACTTTCAGATAAGATTCTCAACATAAAGACACTTAATGAATTAAAAGTTGTTCCTAACATCCTAATCTTAACACAAATATGAACTATACCAAAAATAATGAAACATGTAAACAAATTAAACAACTAAATTATTCCGTGGCCCATGGGGGTCCACGATCAAGATGTCTGATGATGATGATCCAACGGTTTGATCATCGTGTCCACTTGATTTAACGATCCGATGTGTCTATCAAGCTCGTATATGTTGCCCACGTGCATGTTCCCAGTGTGGGATCCTCAAAGCTACACAAACATGTACGTGGGGTCTTCAACATGGCTAAGAATGTGAATTGGGCCAAGTGGGCCCCATGTAATGGTCGTTTAGACATAAGGAGATTGGATCAACCCTCCTCTGGTATGGTACTCGGATGTCCTCATCAATGGGCTCCAAACCAAACCTAGTTGGGCCCTTCAAACCAAACTATGATTCAACTGATGATCACTAGCTGTAACACAGCAAGATGTTTGATTATGTCCAGAGAATGCTGACCACAGTGGCAATCAGTGAGGGAAAATGGGCCATAGACAATACTTACAGTGATCCAGTGGCTCACAATCCACAATGACCACAACAAAGAAGATATCGCTCAGTTGCAGTCTACAATAAGACCCAATTCAACGTCCCCTGATGATATTAGGCCCGAAGCGACTCACCTGATTATTTAACAGAAAAGGATTAGCACAATATCCAGGCCCACCTACACACAGTAGGCCCACAATGTTCCAGCAATGAACTGTGTTACAGTATATTAGAATAGATTAGGGTATCTAATTTGATTGAGGACATTTCCTTATTTGTCATTCTCATAGAGATCAAGAGATGCCAGTTTTCTACAATGTAGTCTCTTTTTGAACCTTGGGTTATGTCAAACAAGGACCCCTGATGTAGGATAAAGATCAAGCACATTCTTCACATGTATGGACCAAAAGAAGGCGAACCGTAAATCGACCATAACTGTTGATCCGGGTATCGTTACGGGATGCACAACCTATGGATTTGGACTAGAACAGGCCATCCGGGGCCAACCGACCCACAAAGTGGGTCGCGTCAGTCCGTTTCGCAAGAAAACGCGCGGTTACAGCTCAAAAACGGAATTTTAGGAAAAAAATAATATTTTTAGTAATGCCGATTTTTATAGTATTTCCTTGTTTTTAGCGTTTTGTTATTTAGAAGTTTCTTCTTCTGCTTAATAATGAGTTTTAGAAAGTCTTAGGAGTTTACTACTTTTAGTAACTTTCTATTTCAGGAAACTTACTAGTTTTAGTAAATACGAATTAGGGTTTATTTAGGGTTATATAAGGTTGTTAAATTTGTTTTTAATGAAATCTCTCATATTATCAATAAAAATTTTAAACTTTTCTCTTTCTTCTCGTGGATTCGAGATTTTCCCTCGTGGATTCGAGCAAGCCCTGTTGAGGAGTCCAGGGAGCCTTGTGGATTCAAGGTAGTTATCCTGTGAGGAAGACGATGATCGATCTCACCACGTCCCCCTTGCGTCATTTGGTAAAATGGTTATCTTAATGAAATGGATAGCCATCTTTATAGGTGTATTTGGAGTGGCCCAAAAGATTTGTGTGATTGCCTCCTTATTTGTCACTACCTTGATCTCTGCCCCAAATCAATTGTTCACTTCACAGTATCAGTATTGTTACATGTATTGATGAATTAAGTACAAAAACATGTATCCATAAATAAGATATCGTTGTCCAAAGAAACATTTGTAAAAGGGTGGAATTTTTTTAGTGAAACTTCAAGAGATGTTAGAACTCAAGAATGTTCTTGCAAATTTTATTGTTCGATACATGCAATAATCCGTATTGTTATCTCAGCGATATTGTTAATATCACTGATATTATTGATGATATCGCTGATACCAATAACACAATCCAAATCAATAATGAGATAGGTCCCTCTACTCATTCTTATATCAATTCACTTATGGAAAGTTAAGTGCTCATAGAAGGATGGGTATACACCAAACATACCCTAAAGAAAAGAAAAAAAAAGAAAGATTGACAACAAATCTTTGGACTTATAGCAAACAACTTGAAAAGACCCAAAATAGTCAAAAGACTGGAAAGTTGAAAGTAGTTCATATGGTACTTCTAAAAGGCCGCCAAAACTTTGAAAAACAAAAAATAAATAAATAAAGAAAATGAAAAGATCACCAAAATTCCATTCCGGCTACTCGATAAAAGATTTCTCTGCAACTTGTTGCTTCTGCCACTGTTGTTATCTCTTATCAGTGTGATGCAATGCTGATGTTATTAGGGGTATGACTAGTGACAGACCACTCTTTGGTCTTTTGTTTCAACATCCCTCGTCCTTTTTTTTTTTTTGTAATGTGAATTGCTCCCTTGTGTTGGCTTCCTTTGCCTCCTATAATTGCACTTGAAGGTTGTTGAACTTTAACATGGGTGGGTGAAAGAATGGAGAAGATGGATGCAAGAATGTGTTCGCTTGGCAAAGTTCCCTGTGATGTTTAATGGATCTCCTAATGGGTTCTTTCAGGTATCAAGAGGTCTTAGGTGGGGTGACCCGCTTTCTCCCTTCCTCTTTGTGGTTGTCTTGGAAGCTTTAAGCAAGATGTTGGATAAAGGTCAAGATGTTAGTTTAGTAAGCAGTTCCAAGGTGGGGAACAGTTGATCTCCAATTTTTGCACCTACAATTTGCCCATGATACCCTCCTCTTTTGTGGTGTAGATGTGGTCAAGGTCAACAATCGTAGTAAGGTTGCGTGTTGCTTTGAGGTGGTCTCCAGTTTGAAGGTGAATATAAACAAGAGTGGGGTGCTAGGTGTTTGCACTACTAAGGAAGAGGTGGAGAGTTTGGCGGGAGTGTTTGGTTGTTGGGTGGAGTCTTTTCCATCGATTTACCTCAGGCTTCTGTAGTGCATTGGTAAGCCTTTTAAACACTTGTGGGGTAGGATTATTGAAATGGTGAA
Source organism: Liriodendron chinense (assembly GCA_003013855.2). NCBI lineage: Eukaryota > Viridiplantae > Streptophyta > Magnoliopsida > Magnoliales > Magnoliaceae > Liriodendron > Liriodendron chinense. Next base: position 636,860 of record ML058489.1, on the reverse strand, counting down.
GACGAAATTGTCCAAGTGGAAGAGCCGCCATCTTGTTGAGGGGTAGGATCACGTTCATTGCGGCCATGTCCAATCTGCCAATCTATTACATGTCTCTCTTAAGGTATCCGTTGGCGGTAGTCGTAAGGATAGACAAATTACAGTAGGACTTTTTATAGCAGGGTGCGGATGAGAAGAAGTGGAAATTTCATCTCTTAAAGTGGGATGGAGTGTGTAAGCTGACCAGGGAAGGGGTTCTAGGATTAGGAGATTGGAGCAAATGAATGTTGCTTTGCTTGACAAATGATTATGGGGGTTTGGGAGAGAAGAAGGGAGGTTGTGGAGGTAGGTGGTGGTTTGTAAATATGGCACGCAGGAAGGAGGATGGTAGGTCAAAGGCTTGTTCTGTATAGAGCCTCAGGAGTGTGGAAGGCGGTGTGTTGGGTTGCACATCTGTTCAAGGAGGTGACTCAGTTCTCCTTCAGGAGTATCCAGTATTAGCTAGCCTTGCCCCAAATTTTTTTGTAATGGTTGCCAGTTGCCATTAGGCAAATGGAAATGAAGTGATTTGGTCTCCTCCTTGTAGAAGGAACCTTTTGGACGAGGAAGCAGGAGGAGCTAGTTCGGCTCTTGGCGAGCCTCCAAGGCATCAAGCCATCATTTGGATTGAAAGATTTGATGTTTTGGTCCATGGTTAAATCAGGGAGATTCACAGTTCGATCCTTCTATAGGATGTTAACCATGCACTCGTCTAGTGGGGCATGTGGTTATACTTCTTATGTCTAGCATTATGGGGCTTCTCCCAAAGATTGCAGCATTTGCTTGGCTTTTGGGAAGGAACAGGATCCTTACCATTGATAATTTACAAAAAAGAGCAATGATGATCCCCAATTGTCGTGCGATTTGCATCCGGGACATGAAATCGGTGAACCACTTGTTCATTCATTGCACGTTTGTGCATGAGGTGTGGGGAAGATTTCTTGCTCTTTTTAATGTCCCATGTGTGATGCCAAGGTCCATCGATGAGCTCTTCCTTGCATTTGCTTTGAGGAGGTGCAGGTAGGAGTGAAAAGGTGGTGCGGAGGATGGTTTTATTGGCAATTTTATGGGTAGTGTGGGGGGGAGAGGAAACATCGGATCTTCCGTGGTAGCTGCACTTTGGCTGCTGAAGTTTTCAGGAAGGCGAAGATACATGTTCTAGATTGGGTTAATTGTATTTCCACCTCCAACCATAGTGAATTGGTTGAGTTGGCTGGGCCTTTCTTGTAAATTTTAGCTTTTTGACGCTCTCTTAAGCTGAGTTTCCTTCCAGAAAAAAAAGGGTGGGTGAAATGCAAAGTCACAGAGTTTCAGTATGCTTGAATTTATTGCATGCTAGATGATTCCTGAATTTTTACAGGATCCACCATTGCAACTTCAGAACATTGACATACTTGTTCATTTCCCATTTGAGGAGATTATCACTGTTAGTTCATGTCAATAATCAATGAGTGACCAGGAACTGCCCCACTTGACTGTGTCAGGAGCATAATTCCAAAATTCGCTGACTTGACTTGAAACTCGGCCAAGTCAAGTTGACTCAGTGAGATTTCGAGCTGAGTCGCTGGGAGACTTGGTTTTGGGCCTGACTCAACCTGGACAGTGAGCGACTTGTTGAGTGGAGTCAATGGCTCGGTCAGCTCGACACAGTTCGGTTTGACTTGAACCGAGTCACTCGCCTCATCAGTGGAATCTTATTAAAAATAAACAAAGGAGTGGGATTTGAACCCCCAACATCAACCGAGGGTAGCAATGCCTTAACCAGTGAGCCATCGAGTTGAGTTGATGGCTTAACATGGCTCAGTTTGACTCAAACTGAGTCACTCACATCCTGTGATAGGATTTTATTAAAACAAACAAAATGGGAGTGGGATTCCGACCGCCAATGTCAACCAATGGTAGCAATACCCTTAAACTAGTGAGTTATTTGTGTTGATGTTTGTTTGAGTTACATTCTATATCACTTATACCAAATTTAAGTAATTTAAATGTCTATTTATATTACTAATATTTTCAGTTTACAATAATTAAATATTGAGTCAGGTTGGGTTGACTCTCCGAGTCAACCCAACCCAGCTGAACATCGAGTTGAGTCAAGTTTTCAGGATTTTGAACTATGGTCGGTAAGAGTCTTCAGAGCAAGCAACATGACTCTTTGTTTTCGGAACAGGTCTTGGATACCCGTGGACAGTTGTTAACAGCTTTGGGCTATGGGTTGTGGCCCTCAATGGTTCTCCTCTCCGAAATTGTTCAGACTTTCATTCTTGCTGATTTCTGTTACTATTACGTCAAGAGGTGAGCTTATGTGTGCCACATGTATGATTGTAAATTTCTTTTCAGAAATGAACCTTGACCCCCCATATTCTACTTTGGCTTTTCAATGCAGTGTTGTTGGAGGCCAGCTTGTGTTGCGCATTCCATCTGGAGTGGTATGAATACGAAGATTTGATGTGGTGTTGCATACACACATGACTTGCTAGGGAATGTGGTATATGCTCCTCTGGCTGCTTTTTTTTAAATTTTTTTTTATTCTATTTTTCTCTTTCTTCTTTTTTCAGAGCACTATGTACTCTTTAGAGTTGCAAAATAGGTAGTCGCATGAAAGGGTGTTCCTTCAAAGCCTTATGGTATGTGTTTTGCCTCAGAAGGTTGAGATGAATGCTCCTGATTCCATCTTAACAGCGCTCAATCTGCCCCATGCTCTTAATTTTAATCTGTGGAAGCTCCAGTTTTAGTGCTGAATGGTTTTACATAATGAGGGCTGATCACCTACACCCTGTCCGTGGTTAAACTAGAACCTATTTGTACAAGCACTTCACCCCTGATAATTTATGATACTTTTTAGAGCGAAAGTGGAAAAACAAACATTCTGTAGGGGATAGAGAAAGGGTTGCGGCATACGAGTTATCTTTCTTCATCCTCACCCAAGTTTATGGCTTTGCATCGGCATTGTTAGGGTAAAGGCCCTGTTTGGCAGACACCCAAAAATGAGTTCATCTCATTTTAATTAACAGTAATAATGTATGATAAATGCTCCATTCTAGGAGCACTGTAAGTTATAGTGCTCCTAGTTGCATCATTTCACCTGGGCGCTCCATTCGATAGACCAGAACCGTCCATTAAGTCCAGAGCACATTTCATAGGTATCCTACAAAAATCTTACTGTTCAGATAATCCAATCCATCGTTTGATTTAGCCTTATTTTCTGCAGCCACCCATTTCAAAGGCATGGGTTTGATGGTGACAATTGCCTGATGAAAGTGATTCTTTAGAATAGTAAACAATCCATGATAGGCCCTATCAAGTAGATGTATCAAATTGTTGATTGGACCTTTTGTGTAAATTATCTTGACCGTCCGTATTAAAGACCATTCATCAAAGGGATCTTATTTGTCAGATCGGATGTGATTTTTGCATGATAGCCCATAAAATTTGTGCCCAACCTAATGAACAACATTGTGAGCTACACCTGGTACAGTGATCACAAATCATGTGGGCCACACTAGTGTGAGGAAGATGGACGGTCAGGGGCGCAGATTTCCTGCAAAATTCCTGCGCTGGGAACCAAGGTGGGGCCCACAGTGATTTTTTTGATAAATCCACCCCATCCATCCGTTTTGGGAGCTCATTTTAGGACATGAGAATAAAAATAAACCAGATACAAGACTCAAGTGGGCAGAAAACGTGAGGATTGAACGTCCACCGTTGAAATATTTGTGGAGCCACAGGAGTTTCGAATCAGCATAATATTTGTGTTTCCAGTTCATCCCACTAGTAGTGACGTTATGAACGGTATGGATGTCATATAAACATCACTGTGGACCCAGGGAGGTTTCAACGGTAGTAATTTCCTAACCCACCTTTTCCTTTAGTGAGGCCCACTTAAGTCTTGGATCCGGTTCATTTTTGTTCTCATGTTCTAAAATGAGCTCCCAAAACGGATGGATGGGGTGGATTTATAAAAAACATCACTATGGGCCCCACCTTGGTTCCCAGAGCAGGAACTTTCCTGCGCAAGGCTTTTCGCAGGAAATCCGCCCCGGACGGTCAGAAGGGAAATCCCAATGGGTCTATATAGTCAGCTTACACATGGGACCTACCTGATTTGTAGAGTGGCCTATAATCAGCTTACACATGGGACCTACCTGATTTGTAGAGTGGCCTATAATCAGCTTACACACTACACTAATCAAGCGGGGCCCATGGTTTCATTCCATGACGCAGACTGTTTATTTGGTGGGCCTCACGGCAAAGGACCATATCCATAAACTATCTCCATCACTGGAACATCCTACTAGTATTTTGTTGTTTGATGAATCTTTCCAATTCCAAGCCTACTTTGACGGTTCGACCCCATTTTCTAAGTTCACCACCATTACTAGGCTGAATTAGTGATAGTTCATTACCAGTTTTTAAGTTGTGGTGTCTCTTCCATCGGAAACATGGTATACATTAACATCAATCAAGACCGTTCAAATTGTACTAGTACTGATGGGGATGCAGCATTTATCCTTTCAATCAAATGGAAATTAAATCTGGCAAAGTTCTACTTACTACTAGAAAATTCAGATGGTTGAAGATTTCTCAGGATATGATCCGTCAACAGTGGTGTCCACAAACTGTACGATCTGAATTTCCAGACATGTAGTGTATGGCGTATGGGACACCCACTAACCTGGAAAAAAGGTAGTTATATCCCCCTAGACGTCTTGACCGTTTTAAAATTGATATGTCCGTTGGAACCCAATTCAAATCGAACGCGGGCCTGTCCCGAGCTAGGAACGGGCAGGGCCTCTGAGTAGCCACCGTGATGTATGGGTTTATCCACACCGTCTATCCATTTTTCCGTATCATTTTTCCTAACTTGCTTAAAACTGAGGCAGATCCAAGACGCAAGTGGACCACACAATGGAGGTTAAACTCTTACCGTTGAAAACTTCTTGGGGCCCAAAGAAATTTTGAAACGAGCTGATATTTTTTTTTTTTTTTGTTTCCCTTCATCCAGGTCTATGTGACTTTATGAATACGTTGGATGACAAAGAAACATCACGGTGGGTCCTAGGAAATTTTCAACGGTGAGCATCATTATCGCCGTTGCTTCCTATGGTGTGGTCCACTTGAGCCCTGAATCTGCCTCAGTTTTGAGTCAATTAACTAAAGTGATACGGAGAAATGGATAGACGGTGTGCATAAAACCATATATCACAGTGGCCACTTAGAGCCCCTGCCCGTTCCTAGCTTGAGACCGGTGGGAGTAGAACGCAATCCGCATTCATTCAAATCTTTAAAAGCCAAAAATTCTCCCCCAAATAACATCTTCTCCTTCTTTCTTTCCAAATCACGTTCTTGCATTTCAATCCTCCTTTTCTTATCTGCCGCTCAAATTCCGACTACCCAGATCTTTTTTCCGGTCAGATAATGGCCTATCTCTCCCTCCCTTGGGTTGCATTTGAGATTTCCTTCGTGATTTTCAGAGGGTGAGAAAGAACTGTCTCAAACTCTTTTCTCCCAATTGTTTATCCAATTTCACTGAGAAATGAAGATGGTTTGCAAATTATGTGGGACCCACCACCCAGGCTTTCATCACCCTCCCTCCATTCCATGATCATGAATCCGGCGGTCCACATCGATATTTCTTTGCATTTCAAATATCATTGGACAATATTATTTAGAGAAAAACTACAATACTCTGGCACAGTGTGATCATCGATACGCAGGCTGTTAGAAATTGATTTACCTGGCATCCGAATTAAGCGCGCCATCTTACAGGGATCATGAACCAAAAATTATGCTTATTTAGTTTACTATCACAGGGTTTTGTTTGTTCAACTAATCTTATTTTTCATGTTGTAACTTAGTGACAGTTGATTTCTACAATTCAACAAATCGTTTAATTTCACTTAATAAATTCGACGTGTACTATTTTGAAATGTCTGCGTATCAAGCATCATATGCAGCAAGAGTATCAAAGAACTCCCCCTTATTTATCATTATAAAATCCCATTAGAAAAATATGGGTCGGATTCAATGGATGAGAAGGATTGATGCAGCTAACTCCAATTAATTGGTATAAGGCTTTGATGATGATGATGATGTGGACTGAGGGGGACCCACTCAAAAATGGCGATCATCAAGGGCTGTCATATCTTTGAAAATTTCTGGATTCCTTAGTATTCAAATCAAGCTATGTGGAGATTAAACGAAACTAATGCATTGAAATTGCAAGGGAACATAAAACTTCGTGGATGTATTTCGCCTTCTATGGCCCAGATAAGTGAATATTTTAGGTAAGTGGTGAAAGCCAAGGGAAGGAATTCTCAGAGAAGGTTCCTTGCAAGAATCCCCTCAAAGGTAATCCCAGGCCCAAAAGCAAGAATCAGACCCCACTCAGAATCCTTCTCCCCTCTCTCTTTCATCTTTAAGCTCTCCTCCATCATGTACTCCATCACATACACTATGGTATTGCTACTCGCATTCCCATAGTCCATGAGAGCCCTCCTACTTGCACTTAGCTTCTCTGGCAACAGATCAAGCCTCTTCTCCAATCTGTTCAAGATAGCCGGCCCACCTGGATGGACGGCCCAAAACAGCTTGTTATAATCAGCCTCACCATACCCAATATCCTTCATCAACTTGTTACAGAATCCCTCTATATTATCTTCAATTATCTGTGGAAGGTCCCTACCCAACTTGAAGTTGATCCCTTCTTCAGTGAGCCGCCCGTCAATAGTCTTCTCAGTGTCTGGTAAGAATTGTTGGATCGCTGAATGCAGCTCGAAGAATGGCGTCTCAATGCCTAAGATAGCATCTGTGCCAACGATCATGGCTCCCGCGCCATCTCCAAAGAGTGCGGCCCCAACAAGGTCATATGGGCGGCTCGCACTGGGAGGCTTGAATCCGACGATGGTGGTCTCTGATGTTGCTAGTAACACCCGGCTACCTGGGTTATTTTCAGCGATGTCCTTGGCGACGCGTAGCCCCTGCAACGCCCCCCGAGCAGCCCATGAAATAAAGCATGACGCGGCTAACCTCAGGGCTAAGTCCCAGTCCTTGGGCGAGGTAGAGGTCGCCTCCTGGCAGCCTGGCTTCGCTTGAAGAGACATATACTAAGTGGGTTATGTCAGATACAGGCCTTCCCCAGCTCTTGATGCAAGCTTGCGAGGCTTCGATGGCCATCTGTGTGACCGCCTTGTTTGATATGTCGAGTCGCTGCGTTATAGTTGGGAGCCCTTCAACTGCTAGTTCTGGGTATTTCTTCAGAATCTCTTCCTGACATTACGACATACCTTGTTTTAACTGTTGTAGTCTTGCCTGCACACCAAAAACAAAAATAAAAAAATAAACCCAAGTTCATTGCTAGCTAGATGTAGTCTCTTGGTGCCCCTATTTGTGCAGTAGGATCCTGACCCTTTGGATTCAAGCTGTCTCCCATGTGGACATAGACAACTACAATGATTAACCTTGCCAGTACTCTAGTCTGGTGGATGAAAAAAAAAGGTGCCATTTTGATTGCAAGCAGAAATCTCAAATTCATTAGACAACTGTTATCTAATATATCATGATTTAGAGAAATGCTATCATAGATAAACATAACAATTATTTTGCGAAATCCATAGTTTTCTTTGCAATCCAAATAGCAAAAAATGTGAAATCAAGGAAAAACGTTTTCTTTCATATCCAAATAGGTTCTTTAAAAAATAAGAAAAAGAAGAAGAACATCTTTCCAAAGAAATAGCCAAAAAAAAAGAAAAAAAAGAATAGCTAGCCAGGATCACCAGACCATTAAAATGGGTGAGAAATGCCACTTTTAATAAGGGCAATGACCATTTTGAGGAATTTATAATTTTCGTTGCAATCCAAACAGCAAGAAATGTTGAATTAAGGGGAAAACGTTTTCTTTCATATCCAGAGAGGATTAAAAGATCTAAAAGAAAAAAGTCATAACATCTTTTCAAAGAAATTAGCCAAAAGAGTGGACTGTTTTGATCTTCAAGCCTAAAAGAATTTTGGAACATTCCCCATCCCACCAGTTCAACCGACAGGATTACCAGACCGTGGGTCACATTATCACAAATGGGTGATTAGTCAGCTATTCACACCGTGATGCATCCGGAGGCCGGTGTTTCACTTACAGAGGCGCGAAAGCTTCTGCTTGAGATCGGGGTCGTTGCACTTGGTGTTCTTGAAGTAGCCATCTACAAGAAACTCCTGCATCACTAGCTGGTGAGGGAATGCCTTACCAAGGGCCATGATTGTAGTCTTCCCTGGGGTGGCCCTCTTAGGGACACAATCTAGGCTGTCTACACTTCCCATGTTTGTTTGAATCTTGGCTTGGCTGGTTATTGAATGAGGAATGTTGGGGTTGGATTGGGGTTATATACACATTGCAACAGGAGCTTATAAACTATTTGAACACTCAAGAAGTGTGCTTTTATTGGAGGGGAAGAAGTTGTGAACAGATTTTTTAAATGGACAATGTTGAAAGGCACACAACATGCGTGATTGAGAGGAAAACCATGTATAGTTGAAGGTTAGGAATGAGGGAATTTTGTAGGATCCTCGACCAACAATTTACTCGGGTTTTTTTCTGTTCAAGCGTAACCGTAGGAGTGGCAACGGTGGGGTTCGGCCCAAGGGCCAAACCGCTTACTAAACAGTCCAAGAATTCTTGCCCAAACCCAACCCACAGCCCATTTTCCTCTGACCTGAACCTACCAACTAAAAATTCATCAAGCCCAACCCATTTAATCGTAATTGTAAATGGGTTGGGTGCAATTCACACAATATAATACACCACAACCAAACTTAGGTTCAAGAATGAAATTTGACGGTAAGGGAGGGCTGTAAATGGTCGGGTTTGGCCAAAACAAGACCCGCCCATTTACTAGATGGGTCTGGGTCCAAATTTTAGATCCAGACCCTTTTACGAAATGGGCGGGTCTGAGTCAACCCCATCAGACTCATTTATAAATGGGTCTGAGGCGGGTAAAGGGAGATCCACCCAGACCCATTTATAAATGGGTCGGGTCTAATGGGTCTGGGTCTGAATTTGGTACGCAAGCATTGTTGCTAGGTTAAAAACCGGGTTTGGATGGGTCCGACATACCCGCCCATTTACTAAATGGGTTCGGGTCGGGTCGGGTCGGGTCAAGTCGGTCGGGCCTAATATAAAGGAAACCAGACCAGACCCATTTAGCAATTGGGTCTATTCTTGGACCTAGACCCGTACCATTTAACAAATGGGTCGGGTCTAGGTCGGGTCTAAATGGGTTGGGTCTGGTTACCCCATCGGGTTTGCTGACCCTATTTACAGCCCTATGCACAACCTAGCCTAGACAGTATGCATACATTAAAAAAAAAAAAAAAAAAAAGTCAACTGTATTTTGGTAATTTGTTCGTGGTTGTGGGTCCGCTTGGGTGAGGTCATCTAGCCCAACCCATTGCTAACATGTATGGTTGGGTTGGGTCGTGTAGGGTCCAACCCAAGTCCGACCCATTTACTTAAATAGGTCACATTTCTAGCTAGAGCCTGACCCACTACCCATTTAGCTTGACCTAGACCTGCCTCAAAAGCAAGTTTGGCCAGTTGACACGTTGGAAAACCCAACCCATTGCTGCCCATAGGCTAAGGTAATCGATGTGGCGGCAATCTATTGAATTGGCCCATGGATCAACTGGCCTGACTTGCTTTAGAGGCAGGTTCAAAACAAGCTAAATGGATAGTGGGTTGGGTTGGGCTAGAAATGTGACTCATTTAAGAAAATGGGCTGGGCTTGGGTTGGAACTTGAACTTGAACCCTACCTGACCCAACCAACCCATGTAAGTTGTCAATGGGTCATACCAAATGGCCCAAACCGACCTGACATAAAACCTGACCTAAAATAGATGATTGTTTTATATACATATGTATCCACTGAACGAGCTAAGTTGTGCATACCTTGGCCTAGCATTCCATTCTTAAACCTGGAGTTAGGCCATTGTGGGTTGGGGCAGGTCAGTCGAGCTCGTTAGGCTTGATTAGTTTTAAGTGGGTTGGGTTGGTTGGGTTGGGTTAGAGGATAATTGGACATTGGTTGGGTTTGGTTAGAATTCTGAGCCCATTTAGTAAATCAGTCGGGCGTCAGCTGACCCTGAACGATCCTTTGCCACCCTAATCAACACCACTGATCTTTCATTGACTCCCACATTGGAATACGATAGCCACTAATCCATTGGACTTATTTCAGTTGAATGTGGACTGCTGGTGCATTTCTGTTTGTTGGCTAAAAATCGAAAGGTTAGGCTAATCTCATTCCTTATGAAGATTTCAGGGCCACAATCCTTCCGGTAGCACAAATCTATCTTAGATTACCATATCATGGGCCCCACTTGCTAGAATTAAAAACCCAAGTCATTTCCAACATCAAGTTTCACGTCCCACCGACCCTGGCAAGAGGCAAGTTCGGGTCTGTAACATTGGCCATTGGCCTGATTTTGGGGCCCGATTTATAAATGGGTCGGGCCCAGCCTCGGTTTTCCGGAGTTTTCTACTGAGGCCCGGCTTAAGAGTAGACATTCTTGTCTTTAATGGGCGGGCTTGGGGCTAAAAATAAAATATAAAAAGAATCTCATACCGAATGGGTGGGCCCTAATCGGGTACCTATCAGATACCCGTTTAATCTTAAATGTGTTGGGCGGTTCTTTAGCATCTGGTTAGTTTTAATAGTAATGTGTAATGTTATCGACTTTAATCATGCACTAACAATTCTAACAGCGAATGAGATTGGCCCAAGCTCACATGTATGCATTAGCGTGCTCATTTATACACTGCCTATGTCACTGGGTCGGGTTTGGGCCAGTTTGCTGTGAGCCCAAGTGGACCTGTTTACTACATGGACCAAAAGTTAGTACAAGAGAGACTCGTACTCCAGGAATGAATCGATCAAATTAATCTCATTGACCTCTTCATCACCATTCTCTTCTTGTTTGCACATATCGAAAACATTCAGCTCAAGTTTTATATTTTCAAAGGACATCTTCATAACCCCGTTCCTACAATTGATTGTGCATTTGATGTGGCTAAGAACGGGAGGCCAAGTATGACAAGAATTTGAGTGCTAGCATTAATGACCGGTTGTGTGTCCAAGATAATGAAGTCTACTGGATAGTAGAACTTATCAACTTGGATAAGCACATCCTCTATCACTCTCCTCGGTATATGGATCGAATGATCGACAAGTTGAAGTATGGTTTTTATGAGTTTTAATTCACCTAGACCCAATTATTCATATACTGAGTAAGGGATCAAATTTACACTTGCCCCAAAGTTAAGCAAGGCTTGCTCAATCCTGTAGTCACCAATCACACAAATATGGTTGGGCTACCGAGATCATTATATTTTTGGGGCACATTCTTTTTATTTTTATTTTTATTTTTATTTTTATAATGGCACTCACTTTCTCTGTCAGAAAGATCTTCTTTTGTATATTATGCCTTCTCTTAATCATACAAATGTCTTTTAGAAATTTGGCATATGACGGTATTTTTTTTATGGCATCCAACAACAGGATGTTAATCTTCACTTGCTTGAAAACCTCTAAAATATCCTGAGTATTGGGTAGAGGTTTAGGTGATGTAGCTACCGACTTGTATTCTCTTTCCGATTCTTTTTCATGTGGAGTGGTGCTAGGTTTATCATCATCTTAAGAATTTATCAGATCCTCAGGCTTTGTGGGCTTCACCGGATTAGATTTTTCATTTGTTTTACCACTTCTAAAAGTGGTGATGGACTTAGCATGCTCCATATGTTGTGAGGATGAGCTAGGATCACAAATCTCAAATTGGATTTTTGGGTTAGGAAGAGGTTGGGCTGAAAGTGTGCCGTTATTCCTAACTCTTAGATGAGATTCAACTCTCGCCATTAATGTTTTAAGATCATTAATATCTTGCGATGTGGTTTGATTGAATTTAGATTGTTCTTACATAAACCCATCCAATTTTTTAGAATTGTTCTTGTTATATTCAGCTTGAACTTGCACGAATGCATCCAACATCTCCTCAAAGGTGGCCTTAGGTGTGATCAGAAGAGATAACCCCAACAAAGGTTGTACTTGGGGGTTGTTGTTTGTATTCGTAGTTGGTCCATTCCTCCAATTGAAGTTTGAGTGGTTCCTCCAACTAGAATTGTACGTGTTTGATGTTGGAGCACTAAATGGACGTTAATAGTTGTTTATGGCATTTGATTGGTCATGTAAAAGCTCTTGAAACGTGGGAATTGTAGGACAATCATGTGTCCCATTCGCACAAATCTCACAAACATTCTCAACATTCTCACTAGGTTCGATCGCTTTTACCTTTTTCAATTCCATTGCTTCAACCTTTCTTATGAGATTAGCTACTCTAGCATTAACATCATCCTCTTCTCTTAAGACATAGATTCCCCATTTTTTCTTAACTTGGGCTAATTTGGGATTTGTTGGCTTAGATGTATCTCATGATTTTGCATTTTCAGCCAACATATCAAAATAATCTCATACATTCTCGATTTCTTTATTCATGAATTCTTCATTACACATCATCTTTACAAACTGGCGCATGGGTAAAGTCAATCCTTCATAGAAAAATCTTATTACTCGCCAACGTTTGTATTTATGATGTGAGAATGCATTTAAGAGTTCTTTAAACCTCTCTTAACATTTGAAGAAAGTTTCATCCTCTTTTGGACAAAATTCATAATTGCTCTTCTCAGCATGTTGGTCGTATGAACTAGGAAGAATTTTTTAAGAAACTCCCGGGTCATCTCGGCCCACGTCCTAATCGATTTCGACCTTAAGGAATGAAGCCATGATTTGGTCTTCTCCTTTCAGGAAAAACGGAACAATGTAAGTCTTAAAGTGTCCTCATACACATTATTAAAGTGTAGAGTAGCAATGATCTCATCAAATTCTTTGATATGTTATAGACACCCCACCTTCGGCTACACTGTTGGTAGAGATAGCTGGATGAATGGAGGGCCATACCCCCAAATTCCATGTCCAAACTCAGCCAAACTCACCCTTGAAAGCCCCAGTCCATAGCCCAACTCAAGCCTGAACCCAGTCAACTCGCCCCTAAACATCAGCCTGAAAAACCCCCCATAAGGAAAACCAGTAAAAAAAATCGTAAAAAAGTCAAACTCACCGAGTCAACCCGCTGAGTCAAATCACCGAGTCAACCCGCTAAGTCAACCCGTCGAGTCAAATCACCGAGTCAACCCACTGATTCCAAACAGCAGCCCCGAGGCATGTCCGTACCACGCGCTGGAACCCTAGGAGCGTCCGTACGGGGGGCCGCCCAAAATTATTTACGAGAACTGCCACTCTCCAACGCTATAAATACCCCCCTCCCCTTCTCATTTCAGCATCCATCCAGTCCAGAGAACCCGTCTGTTTCGAGTCCTCCTCCATCCCCCTTTTAGCCCATTTTTCCACCAAGGAGAGCCCGAGTGAGGAGAGCCTAGCCCTGGTCCAGCCCAACCTGACCACTGGTCCAAGTCTCCCAAGCCATCCAAGTCTTGATCCAGCCACTCGAAGCCAATCCTTGTGACACCTCTGTCCATCTAGTTACTCTTTTTCCAGCATCATCTCATTCGCATCTAGCATAAGTGCAACATTTACTTTTCTTCCAACCCCCCTGCTTCACTACGAGCACTTTGATTATTCAAACATACAGTATGCATCTCGCATAAAGCACCTGTTAGTTCGAGCGTATGCTCTGGGCTTGCCTGTTAATGGAAACCTGCCCATCAGAAACTCTTACTGTTCAGACCTGCATTCATACATAGTCACTACAAGCACTTTGATTATTTAAACACACAGCATGCATCTCGCATAAAAGCACCTGTCAGTTCGAGCGTATGCTCTGGGCTTGCTTGTTAATGGAAACCTGCCCATCAGAAACTCTTACTGTTTAGACCTGCATTCATGCATCATGTCATCTATGAGAATATACAAGGATTAAAACAGACTTTCAAGTGTTAGTTTGATTCTGTGAAGTAGAGACCGTACTTCGGTACGGGCAGTGTGTGGGGTGCTTAACCTCTTCCCACCCTGTAACCGTGATCCCTTACCTCGAATCTTTGGCCGCAGATCAAAAGGATTCATTTTAGAGGAAGGAATCTTCGGATCCCCTTCTCTAACGTTTCTACGGGGTCTAGCCGACTGTAGATTCGAAGTAACTGGCTAGTGGCGACTCTGGTCTTATATAAACTCATTTAAACACATCCAACTTAACACGACAACCAAACAAAGCCCTCGAGAATGAGGCAAGCCAGTGGCACAAACGGCGATTCGCACGCATGCACCTCTTCTTCTTTTTTCCGAAAGGAAAGGGAGAATGACGTGTGGGAGAGTGGAACGGCGAGGGTCCACAGAATGGCGACTCCGTTGGAGATGTTCTAGTCCCACTAGTCGTGATCCGACTTGAAAAACAGAATCATTCCTATACTTGAAAGTCATTAGTCCTCCTACAATCTCATCTGCATAGCATTCTACCCAAAACCAAAAGAAAAAAAAAAAATCCCAAAACCCAAAAAGAGTATAGTCCTCACCATTGCGCCTCCTCGGGCTCAACGTGTTTGGAAACAACTTTCCTTCCGCAGCATAATCCACACTCAGGCTCAGCAAGCCATGTCCGACCACGAAGAAGAAACTCATCTCTTCCCTGCTCTTGAAATGACCGAAGCGCAACCTTCGGCGCAACAGCCAATTGAGAATACGCCAATCATGCAAGAATTGGCACAAGGAATGAAAGCAATGCAAGAAATGCTCTTGCAATTTATGCAAGCACAAGCCACCGCAGCAGCCGACAATCAGGTTGGCCCAGTTTAGCAATCTCAGCAGCCATGCTGGGTCCTTCCGGCCTCCAGTTCAAATCAAGCACAACTATCGGAGTCTGCCCAAGACTACCGACAACAGCCATCTCAGCCCTTCGCTATGGGGCATCCTCCTCAATACCTTCCTGTGACGACAAGGCCGCTTCAGAGTACTCCTGTCGCAGGAACTTCTAGTCAGTTTTCAGTCAATCTTGCAAACAACAGTCTCATAGATCTCAGCATGTCCCCGCCGATGGGACCCCTTTTCAATTTTAGCACATCCCCGCCAATGGGATTTCAATTCAATTTCCAACAACAGGGACAGCACTGGCGAATGCCCACAATGGGGGTTAGTGTCAAGCCCACATTAATCAGCGGACAGTGGTGAATACCCAACAAAGGGGTCACTTCTCAGCATCTCAGCCTCCTGCAAACAGGAGCACTTTTCAATTCCAGCACATCGCCGCCGATGGGATTCTAGTTAATTTTCAGCAATCTTCAATTCAGCAAACTCCAGTTAATTTCCAGCAATCTTCAATTCAGCAGTCTCCAGTCAATTTCCAGCAGGTTCCAATTCAACCTTCAGTACAATCTCCAGTTCAGTTACAATCCTTCCAAGCACAAGTTCATCAGAATCCAGTTCAGTCATCAAATCAATTTCAGCAACCCGCGGTTGCTTTCAGCAAGCCCATAGGGTCGAAGACATCGACCACTATGCCAAAGAAGAACGTGCCTTACTCCAAGAGGCACCAGTCGCTCGAACGGATCGCTCAGGACTGGACGAGTTGCGGGAGCAGTTTCAGATCTTGCAAAATCAGCTTCAGCGACAACAACGAATCGATCTACCTTCAACCAAGTTCAGAGACTTGTGTCCTTTCCCAGACGCTCAAGTACCTCAAAACTTTGAGGTACCAAAATTCAAAAGATACGATGGCAGCGGTTGTCCCACAGCACATCTCAAGGCCTTCTGTGGAGAGCTGAGTGCAATCTCAGGAAATGAAGGGGCCCTCATTCGTTTGTTCCAAAAATCTCTGAAGGGCGACGCCTTAGATTGGTACACATCATTGGACTGTCATCGCATCAGGACATGGGAACAACTTTCCCAGGCTTTGGTTGACAGATTCACGTACAATCTCAACATGGCACCCAGAAGAGCCGACCTCGCAGCTCTCAGGCAAAGGAGTGATGAAACACTGTCAGCTTACATGGGACGATGGCGAGCTATGGCAGCCAGAATGTGGACACCTATTGACGACGAAGAACAAATCTCCATGATTGTCCATTCAACATATCCGGGCATATCTGGATATCTCATTTCGCATCCATATGCGAATTTCTCACAGTTGATCCGTGCTGGAGAGCAAGTCGAAGCAGGAATCCGTGCTGGGACAATCTCCCCATGGC
This sequence comes from Liriodendron chinense, assembly GCA_003013855.2. Taxonomy (NCBI): domain Eukaryota; kingdom Viridiplantae; phylum Streptophyta; class Magnoliopsida; order Magnoliales; family Magnoliaceae; genus Liriodendron; species Liriodendron chinense. Next base: position 620,607 of record ML058489.1, on the reverse strand, counting down.
CTCATCAAGCCACTCCAGTCAAGAGGAACAGAGTAGAGGGAAGACCCATCGGGTATGGAAATGGAAACCGCAGTGGTTCTCCTCCTCACCCGACAGAGGTAAACAACATCAGCACCACTGCTCAGGGTAATCAACATGCTCCCCCACGGGGACGTCAACAGTATCAGCAGAATCAGGCTCAGCACCAACCTCAGCGGTATCAGCCGCAACCGAATCCTCAACCACAGCCACAACCACCTCGACAACAGCAGCAGTTCAGAGGGAATGGTCAATACTCATACCAGAATAGGCAGAATTACAGGGAGCTCAGGAAGTTCACTCCACTCACTCAACCACTTAGTCAAGTCATGACTATGCTGGTACAAAAGCAGTTACTCACTCTAATGGCATCCAGGCCTCCTCCTCATCCTCTGCCTCCGAACTACCGAGAAAATGAGTACTGTGCCTACCATCAAGGGCGTGGCCACACCACTGATCGATGCTTTACTTTGAAGAATGCTATACAAGATCTGATTGATGACCGCAAGATCGTCATCTCAGTCCCTGGAACTCCTCCAGCAGCTTCCACCAACATCCTTCAGAATCCTCTGCCTCAGCATCAGATGGACCCCAGTTCGTCTCGTGGCCCTGCAGTCAACAGTATAGAAGAAGGAGAGCATCTCGATCGCTTCTTCTCCCCTATCCAGTCCATTCATGCTTACACTTATGGGCCAACAAATCCTCCTCCGATCCTGCAAGGGGCATGTCCCTTTCCTCCTTCAGTCCCCGAGCCATTAATACTCGAAGGGGCACTTCCGTATGATGTACCAGTTGATCAAGGGGCACCTTACAACCTTTCATGTCGGGAACCAGTCGTCCTGGAAGGAGCATAATCATACATCGAGCCCGCATACGAACTTATCATCTTGCAAGGGGCAACTCCAGTTCAAGAACAATCCAATCCACAATGGAGGGATTATACTCAGCAGCAAGAACCCATTGTTTTGGAAGGAGCTCCTCCAATTGAGCCAGTCATATTGCAAGGGGCGAATCCCGGAGGCGTGTCAATCACACTACGATAGCTGGGACGAACAGAGAAACCCCCTGCCATATCAAGAGGACCAGTATTCATTCTATGGGAGCCTCCTGCTCCAGGAACGGTCAAGCCAGGACCGCGACCGTATGTGATCTATGAAGACAAGCCTCGATATTTTTCCTTTAGCACAGGCAACAATGTAGTCCTTAAGGCAAAAGCTCCATACGAGGAAGATCTGGTACCCACACCAGCACCGTTGCAAGAATCGGTGGTCCTAGAAGGCAAAGGTGAGGAAAATTATAAAGAGGTCCCATGACACTATCCAGAATGTGCGGAAGTAGGGAATATGAATCCCAATGGGCGTTGCATCTGAAGGGATAATTAGAACAGAGGAGATCCCAAAGGCGCTCTCTCCAGCCTCGGCAACAAAAATGAAGTCGCATACGATGTGGCGACTCAGCTCAAGTCAATCCCTGCTCAAATCTCAGTATGGGAGCTACTCTGCACATCTCGCATACACCGAGAAATGTTTGTCAAAACCTTGAGCAATGCTCATGTCTCCTCCGATACGGCACCAGAGATGATAGCATTGATGATTGGACAGCTCCTGGCTCCACGCGCCATCACCTTCACTGATAATGAGTTGCCACCAGAAGGGCGTGATCATGGGCGATCCCTCAACATAGCCTTACGATACAAAGACCTATGTGTCCCGCTGGTCCTTATCGATAATGGCTCCAGCTTAAACGTCTGCCCACTCAAGACTGCGGAACGTTTGGGAATCAGTCCTTCATTCCGACCCAACACCATATGCGTCAGAGCATTCGACAACACCCGCCGATCAGTGGAAGGGGAGGTCGACATAGAGGTACAGATAGGTCCAGAAATCTCCACTATCACATTCCAAATCCTGGATATATCAGCCTCTTTCAACGTGTTGCTAGGACGACCTTGGCTGCACAAGGTAGGGTCTGTGCCATCAACCCTGCATCAACGAGTGAAATACATCTGTGGAAATCAATTGATCTCTATCCATGCAGAGAAGGAGCTCATCATTCCTTCCAATGCTGCTGCCACTGAACCGGACATCCCTGTCATCGATATCCAGCATTCTGAAGAGGACGTCCCATTTCATAGTTTCGAATTCGAGACTGTGAACTTTATCGCCAATCCGGAACCGATACGGGTGGACCGTATCTTTTCACCAGCAGAACGTCTGAGCCTCAAATACCGAATGAAGAATCATTTCAAGTCCAGAAAGATACCGCTGGTATATAACCAATGCAAATGGAGACTCGGATATAGGACAGTCTTCATGGATAAAAGAAGGAAGAAATTTCGGTGCTCACCCATCCAATTCGTCAAGCCAGGAGAACCATGCAAAGATCCAGGAGGGAATCAACCGACTGCGCTACACAAAGGCCTCCCAATGAGCCTAGCTTGGGCCACATGGCCCCCCATTCGATGGGATCAGATTCTCGAACCGTCTAAGCCTCTAGAAGAAGAAGGAAAGGATGAAGATGAAGAAGGAAGTCAAATACAACAGCTCCAGGACCAGGGTACTCTGATACCTGCTCCCAACCAGGGGCACAACTTGCCCATCTCAGCATCAATCAACAAGGGGCACGACCCACCCATCTCTGCAGAATCAACATTACCAATCATCAGCCAGGGGCAGAAGCAGCCCATCCATTAGACCAAGAAAGGGAAATGGCCAGCCCTAGATTGGTCCGATGTCCAGATCCCAAACATGTTCTCAGTGTGGAACCAGACGAACTGCAATGCGAGGTAAGCGATCCGGGAGGGACTGAGTACGATTCAGATCTCGAGCCCAACCAGCGAGAAATCATGGTCATTAGGCCAGACTGTGGTTCTTCACCCAAATCATCAACCCCCACCTCTTCAGGGGAGGAAGTGTGGGGTTCGGAATGGTTATCTATTCCCCTAACTTTTGAATCAGCCAGCGAGTCATCTGAGGGCTCTAGCTTCCAAAAAAAATGCATGTTTAAGCAGCGATCGGAACTTTGGGACAAGCTGTGATCAATCATGGTCGGCAATGCCCGCTTGTTCAAAGTCTCGTGAATTCCAAAAACCCAAAAAAATAAAAAACTTTCAAAAACCAAAAACATCTAGCATTTTCATTTCATAAAATTCTCAAAAGCCAAAAAACATTTCTTTTCCTGCATTCAATAATGTGCCAAGTTCGTCTAAAGAGTCGCATGAGTTTGAAGTCGAATCATATGATTTTGACATCGAATTAGACTTCGAGCTCATGGGTCTGGACGAAGCTCGGGATGAGGAAGATGATGATCCGACTCCCAAACTAGAGGATCTCTTCAAAAGGTTCGAATCTAAAGCCAATGTTGTAGCTAATGATTTCGAGATAGTGAACTTGGGGACACCTGAGATCCTTAGGGAAGTACGCATTGGAAAATCGTTGCCACCAGAGATGAAGCAGAAAATGATAGAGTTCCTAGCTCCAAGATTGTCCAACTTCGCGTTCTCATATGAAGACATGCCGGGGCTCGATGAAGAGCTCGTTGTACACCATTTGCCAACCAAGGCGGATATGAAGCCAGTGAAGCAGAAACTTCGAAGAATGAAGCCAGAATGGGCTCTGAAAGTCCGAGATGAAGTCATCAAGCAGCACAATGCAGGATTCCTGGTAGTCTCCAACTACCCTGAATGGCTCGCCAACATCGTACCAGTACCAAAGAAGGATGGCAAGGTTCGAATGTGCATCGACTTCCGAGATCTCAACAAAGTCAGTCCTAAAGACGACTTCCCTTTACCACATATCGACGCTCTGGTCGACAACACTGCTGGATACAAGATCTTCTCATTCATGGATGGGTTCTCAGGTTACAATCAGATCAAGATGGCCGTCGAAGATCGCGAGAAGACATCATTTATCACTCCCTAGGGAACTTTCTGTTACAGGGTAATGCCGTTCGGTCTGAAGAACGCAGGAGCAACATATCAGCGAGCAATGACAGCACTATTCCATGACATGATGAACAAAGAGCTTGAAGTATATGTGGACGATATGATCGTCAAATCTCGCACAGTCGAAGGACACTTTAAAGATCTGAAGAAGTTATTCAACAGATTAGAAAAGTACAAGCTCCGTCTCAACCCTCAGAAATGTGTCTTCGGTACAATGGGAGGCAAGCTCCTCGGCTTTATGGTGAGCGAGGATGGCATCAGGGTCGACGAGACCAAAACCAAAGCAATCATCGAGATGCCCCCTCCTAGAACAGAGAAAGAAATTTGTGGCTTCCTCGGCAGAATTCAATACATCAGTCGCTTCATCGCACAGCTCACACCTATCTGTGAGCCCATATTCAAGCTCCTCCAGAAGAATGTTCCAAAAGAATGGAATGATGTTGCCAAGTCACCTTCGATCGCATCAAGAAGTATCTCATGAATCCTCCAGTCCTAGCACCGCCCACTCCTGGACGTCCACTATTGTTATACATCTCGGTAGCAGCAGAAGCCATTGACTGTGTCCTCGGCCAGCACGACGAGATCGGGAAGAAGGAGCAAGCAATATATTATTTGAGCTGAAAGTTCACCGACTACGAGACCAGGTATTCCCTGATCGAGATGACTTACCTCGCCCTAGTCTGGGCAACTCAGCGACTCCGTCAATACATGATTGCATTCCTTATTCTCCTACTCGCTCACATGGATCCGCTCAAGTACCTGTTTGAGAAACCGGCACTCATTGGAAGGATGGCTAAATGGCAGCTACTCCTGTCTGAATTTGACATCACCTATGTCACTCAGAAGGCAATCAAGGGGCAGGCCCTCGCCAATCATCTTGCTGCCCACTCCCTCCTGGATTATCAACCGCTCAAGACATTTTTCCCTGATGAAGATCTCTTACTTATCGAAGGTGAAGAAAAGAAGAAAAAAGATGAGTGGACATTATTCTTTGACGGCACAGCAAATTCTAAAGGGAATGGTATTGGAGCGATCCTCTACTCTCCAGATGATGTCCCTATTCCTATCTCAAGGCACATAGCATTCGAGTGCACCAACAACATGGCAGAGTACAAAGCATGCATCGCTGGCTTAAGGGAAGCCATAATCTTGGGCATTAAGAAGCTACGAGTATTTGAAGACTCACAGCTTATCATCAATCAGACCAATGGCGAATGGAAAACCAAGGACGAGAAGTTGATACCATACCATGTGTATCTCGAAAATCTGATCGAAGAATTCAAAGAAATCACCTTCTCATATATGCCTAGAGCTAAGAATCAGTTTGCAGATGCTCTCGCTACACTCGTGTCAATGCTCGAGATCCCGAAAGGAGCTTCAGAATGGGGGCTCACAGTCGAAATTCAAGATGAACCTGCTTTCTGCCTGCAAATAGAAGAAGCCGAAGTTATCCCTGACAAACCCTGGTATGCTGACAACAAGCAATATCTCGAAACCCAGGAATATCCAGAGTCAGCAACAACAACAGATCGCCGAACCATCCAACGTTTGGCCGGCCAGTTCACCATCAGTGGCGAAGTTCTTTACAAGCAATCCTATAATCACATCCTCCGATGCGTTGATGAAACAGAAGCTGCAAAGATCATGAAAGAAATACACGAAGGAATCTGTGGCCCACACATGAACGGGCACATGATGGCAAAGAAGATTCTACGACTCGACTACTATTGGCTCACCATGGAGACAGACTGCTGCCAGCACGTCAGAAAATGCTTCAAGTGTCAGGAACATGCGAACCAAATCCATGACCCATCATCAAAATTATACAGCCTGACAACTCCTTAGCCCTTCTCCATGTGGGGACTTGACATCATCGGCAAGATTAGCCCCAAAGCATCAAACGGTCATCAGTACATACTAGTGGCAGTCGACTACTTCACCAAGTGGGTAAAGGCAGCTTCCTACACCACAATTGCAGCATCTCAGGTGATCAAATTCATGAAGAACAACATCATATGCCGGTATGGAATCCCCAATGCTATCATCACAGATAACGGGACCCCGTTCGTCAACAAGAAGATGGATGACTTCCTCAGCAAGTTTAAGATTCAGCGTCATCAATCAAGCCCCTACCGTCCTCAGATGAATGGTGGGGTAGAAGCCGCAAACAAGACAATCGTTAGGATACTCTAGAAGATGGTCGTGACCTATCGAGATTGGTCAGATATGCTCCCGTACGCACTTTGGGCCTATCGAACGTCTGTACGGTCTGCTACAGGCGTTACTCCTTTCGAACTTACTTACGGAATGGAAGCAGTTCTACCAGTCGAGGTGGAAATACCTTCACTACGGGTGTTACTCGAAAGCGGAGTTGAAGAAGGAGAATGGCAACGGGCCAGATTCGATCAGTTGCAGCTAGCAGATGAGAAGAGTATGCGTGCACTAAGTCATTCACAGTGATATTAGAAAAGGATCGCTCGGGCTTATAACAAGAGAGTCCGAAAAAGAAGTTTCAAGGTAGGCGACATGGTCATGAAGAAGATCCTACCGTCGCACCTTCCGCATCCCAGAGGAAAGTTCAAACCCTCGTGGGACGGGCCGCTGATCATTAGAGAAGTACTTCCAGGAGGCGCCCTCAGACTCACCAGCATGAGAGGGGTGGACCTTCCTGAGCCAATCAACGCCGACAAAGTGAAGATCTTTCACGGGTAAGTCATTCTGACTTCATCAAGAGTTACTTTAATAGAGCTGAAGTCAAGAGGCCGAAGCTAAAACCTCTGAGAAATCATTTCTGTCCACCAACAAGTGTTTCAAATAAGGGGATTCAAAAGGAAAAAGAAAAAAAGAATACAAAAAAGGGGGAATACAAAAAAAAAGAGAAAAAAAAGAATATAAAAAAAAGAAAAAAGAGAAAGAAAAAGGGAAGCCAAAACAAGGCACTCGAGAAAAATCAACCCAAGAAGAAACACAGTCATCCATCCATTCATCTCAGAAGGGTCTACGGCTAAGACCGACAGCTCTATCATGGTAGCTTAGGAGAAGGGCTGAAAGACTGCCATCGACCGGCAACGACGGATTCCCGACCTCTAGCCGTCACAGTCATCCAAAGATCCAAAAAAAAAGAAGAAAAAAAATGTGTGCCTAAACAAAGAGGGCGGAGTGAAAACCCGAAAGGGCGCTCCGAGCAAAAACAGTGGGCATACAGCGGACTTGGTGAAAACCCGAAAGGGCACCGAGGGTAAAAACAGCATAGCTGCCAAGGGGCAGGCAAGATCAAACACCCGGGACGTGGTGAAAATCCGAAAGGGCGCCACGGAAAAAAATTACGGAAAAAGGCAGGCTGTAGTGAAAACTCGAAAGAGCGCTGCAGGTAAAAATGGCTTGAATGGAAAAAAGAAAAATTAAAAGTGCAGGTACCAACAAATCAGACAGTCCAGATCGGTTCAAGCAGTCACAGTTTAAGAACAAGAAGAAATGCAGTCAGGAGCGAAGAGCTCTACAAATTCTGACAATCTCAGGAAGCAACAGTTTCCGTTGCCTACACCTTTAGGGAACCAAAGGAGCACACAAGTTAAATCTCGAGACATCGGTCAAGGCATTGGCCGAGCCTCAGTTCTAATTCCTATATCCCGACACAAAATCCAGACACACTCACAAGACAACTCATGGCACAATAGATTCTAAAAAAAAGTTTTCTTCTTTTTCATTAAAAGCATCATATTTCTTTTACACACATCATGTCATCTTTTTCAAAAAAATACAAAAAAATGCATCATCATCAATCATATACCATGCAAAAAGGAATGTACAGGTGGCCAACACAATCAATCTTTACCCTCCTCCTCGGCCACATCAGGTAAGTCCTCTGATTCATAATGAAGTAGCCTTGCTCTCAACCTGCTCACCTCCATGCGCAAGTAATGTACCTCATCGCGCTCAAGGCTGCGGATCGCTATCTCCTCATCAGACAAATCTGATTGGCAGCCAACCTCGTCGACATCATCTCACAATGATACCGAAGTGCAGAGATCTCAGACAGCAAATGGCCATGAGTGGCCAAAAGGAAGCCAGGATCGATGAATGTGCGCTCTTCAAAAGGCTCATATGAACCAGATGAAGAGCCGGCATCTCCAAGGATATCCTGCTCATCCTCATCAGCGGTCTAGTGCCAGCAAGGGATACGTCGATACAAAGATTGCTTAGCAATCCAGTACTGATATGGGGCGGTTGTTATCGGAAAAGTCCGCAGCTCAAAACCAAGCAAATCGACAGTCAAGTAATTCGCCCAAGATCCATCGACCCGAGTCCTAAAGTCAGAGGTTCTGGATGGAAGTGATCGACGCCCGATACCCGTGAAATAAAAAAGAGGAACATCCTGCTCATACCCAAACTGCCGCAGGAACTGAATAGGGTGGTAAGAAAAGTAAGATCGAAAGCCTACCAGCATCAGAGGAAGGCGGTGCGCATCACAAAGCACTGGAGGAAGTGAAAGCCAAGATGACTCGCAACGAACATTCCAGTCACGAAGTTCAGCGAACATCCTGCGATACAGGGGCTCACTCATCCTAGCCGTATGAGGAAGAAATTCCATGATGTGTCGCATAAGGTCTGGGCGACGAATGTCAGGAAATGGTACAGGAACAGTCAGTGAAAGACGCTCCCATAGCCAGACCTGATCACAAGAAGGAAAAGAAGTTCAGCTAGAGCAAAGCAATTCTTAACAAAGTAAGAAGGGAAAGGTGCAGAAAAGATACCTGAAGAAATGACAGCAGCCGCGAAGGACACGAGTGCGGCCCAGGGCACAGTCAGTCAGCCCATTAAACACCTCGGCCAGGATGAGAGAAATAATCCCCTGCCGTCGGGTAGCTCGGCCCATCACCTCAAAAAGCAAAGGAGTCTGGGACCTGCGCCATCCCGAGAATAGCACCTCAGCTATCAAGCAGAACATCAGTGCGTTCCGAGCAAGATCAGATTCGGCCACACTCCGAGGACCCGAAAGGATATCATACAGTAAATCCAAGGAAAACACTACAGCATCCTGGCCAGCAGCTGTAGGCTGAACTAGATAGGGGATCCCAAACCAGTTCTGCAATGTGGCAGTCTTCGGCAATGTCTTCGGCGAAAAATATTGAGTATAATCCCAAGATAGGCCTGTCAAGTGCGCAAGCTCCTCCAAAGAGGGTCCTATCTCCATGTCGTTGAACGTGAACAAGTTCAACGAGGGGACCCAGTCAATCAATGCAGCTCCGAGCATCCTCTAGTCAATGTCAACTCTAGCCATATGGATCAAACTGCCAAAGCCATAGGACTCTAAATCTCGAATCTCATAAGCTGACAAGCCGTCAAGCCAAGCAAGCAGTCGTGGCGAGCAAGAAGGACGAGGAAGCAGCTGACAAGTCCTCACGGGTACCCCCTCCAGAACAAAAGGCCCAGAAATCAATGACAGCTCATTGAGGATCGAAAGATCAACGGGCGAAGGAGAAGGAAAAGCTGGAGCCTCTGCAGACTCAACAGCCCCTGACCTGCCCCCAGTAATGGCTATGTCTGACATAGTCGCATCACTATCTGAAACTGTCACGACCTCAGCCGCATGAGAAGACTTGCCCACCTTATGAACAGAGTGCGCAAAAGACCGACGATCAGGAGAAAGATGATACTCCCCATCAAAAGGCCTATCAGCAAGGATCACACCACACATCGTGGCATCCTGGCCAATCTGACCATCAAAAAATATATCAGAACCATCCAGAAGGGTCCCGGCTACCACAATCGAAGAATCAACGGTCAGATCTGGACCTGTGGCCCTCTCCAATATAAAGTCATGAATCCAGTCGTCATCCTGACCAATCAAAGGGATCATTGAGGCGTCTACACCGTCTATCATCAGGGGGACATCATCAATGATCACATCAAGTCCACCCAAACAAGTATGCCACACATCTCAGCCATCATCAAGAGCATCCAAACCATCAAAGGTATCATCTGAACCATCCATCCCATCCAGACATAAGATCAGCCCATCTATGTCCATCATACTCCCATCACCTCCATCAATCACTTCACCCGGGTGGCCCACACTCAAGGGATGCATAGCCTCACCTATGTCCCATCTTCCCATCTCATCCATACCATCCATTTCTCCCATAATGAAGCCCCCATTCAAATCAGAAATTTCAGCATGGCTGCCATTAATGGGGCCATACAAAGCTTCACCAACCACCATCCCCAACCTCTCATCAATGCCCCCATTTAATGCTACATCCCCACCGTCTATTAAAGAAATCCCTCCATCATTAAAGCCTTCAACACTTTCTGAAGTGTGGGACCCACCATGGACAGCCCTCACATCCCCTAAATCTCCACCGTCCATTGCTTGAGAAAGGACAAACCAAGAAGAGGATAAAAAGAGAATGAAAGAAGAGACAAGGAAGAGATTCATGGCTGGATCGAAAAGTCAGGTACAGGGATGAAGGAGACAGCGACCAGGGGAATGTTCTCACTGTCCGAACCAGAGCCAGCCCAGCCCGCACAAGAGGCGAGTCTTAGGCGGCCCTCTGTGGGCCGCCCGTATGGACCCGCTCCCTCTCTCTCCGCGGGATTGGCTCCACGGTCATTGGTAGGTGAGGCTGACAGTCCACATCAGCAGATGGCACCCTGAGGGCCGCCCAAGGCCCCAATCCACTCCAGATTTCGTTTGAGGGTGATAAAAAACATTTGGAAGGTACCACACTTATCCAATCAGGAAGTCATGCGGCCAACATGGGCCTGATCAAGTCAAAGAAAAGGAAAATTGACCAAGAGGGGCCCACAAGCAATCCGAGTCATTCAAAGACTAGATCATCATGATCTAAACCATGGAAAAGCTCGCATAAGACATCAAATAGTAAGATCAAGGGTTTGATCATAAAAAAGAGGGCTAGAATCCAAGATCTAATCATCAAGTGGGCCCACAGGGCCAAATCAAGCCATCTGAACCATTCAAGTCATCATCCATGCAGTTAAGAAGTCTCATCTCCCACAAGTCATTAAGAAATGAGTCAGAAGTCAAAGCATCCAGACATCATCAAGGAATTTGAGACAAGTCATAGATTGTATATTCATTCAAAAGATTTTGATACAGAAGAGGGTAAAAGCAAAAAGAAGAAGGTCATACATTAAGTAAGCTAAACACAAAAGCAGGCTACAGGTCACCAATATAGTCGTCATCATCCCTCCTCTCGTCCCGCTCTCGACGATGAAGATCCATTAAAGGAGTTGTCACTGAGCCTCCAGCATATCTGCGACGGCCCCCAGGAACATAGAGCTGGAGGAAGTAGAGGCCCCTAGCCGTACAACAAGTACCACTCATCATAGTCGCGATCCGGGATCGTGAAATGAAACCCAGGCTGGCCCACAAGAGCATCAGCTGGGATCTGAGCAACTGGAGGAAGTGCAGAACAAGGGACTCTAGCCACTCCGGTAATCTGTCGAAGCAGCCTCTCACCCAAATACCACTAAAATGATTCAGCGTCAGAAAGCATGATCCGGAGGCATGAAGCATCATAGGTCTCCACACGCTGAGGGGTGTAGTATAGAGGAAAGTTGGCGTATGGCATCCGAGCAAGCTACAACAAAGGAGGTCATAAGGATCAGTTACAGTGCAGCACGAGGGATAAGGAAAGCAAGATACTTACATCTTCAACGATCAATCCGTCTATGTCAGCACGCCAGTTGTCTCCAGAAACTCTAGAGTTCCGCTGACGATTTTGTTGATGCTAGTACATGTGGCAATACAAAGGCGGCTCAATGTCATCCCGTATCCTCGGAGCAAGGTGGGCAAAATGGTCATAAAAGCAAGTATGGGCAAGGGCACACCTAACGATCAAAGAAAGAAAAAAAGACAAATGTCTCCAAGGAAGGATAAAGAAGAAGTACCTCAACGACAGGCCAGAAACCTGTGAATGATCGGCTATTCCGGGAGGTCTTATCCAAACCCTGGAAAACATGAGTCAAGATAGCCCCGTTCCAATTGTAGGGATGATAAAGATTCTCAACCAAGCGAAGAAATTTAGGATCAACCCTCTCATTCGCGTGACAAAAAAGGAAGGACCCAAAGGCATAAGTAATCATGACCTGTGCTTTGTAGAGGGCCTCTAGCTCGGTAGTGGGGATGACGGTGGCAAAGGTGTTGTAGAACCATCGCATCTTTACTTGATGGCCTTGGAATTCATCTTCAAGAGGGACGTCACCAACGAGCCGTAGCCAGTCAGTGGAAGTAATGGGAGCAAGAGAGCTGACTTGGGGAACAACTGCCCCATGAAATGGAAAACCGATTTGCATATATATATATCCAGGGGAGTTATTCCCCATTCGCCACAAGGGAGTTGAAAGGTGTGGGTCTCGTCCCGCCACCTCTCGCAAAGAGCCGCAAGCAACATGCGGTTGGCATTGTTATTATGGAAGTGCAAGGTAAGGAGGCCAGCAAAAGGAGTGTCAGCCAGAACTCGTTCAAGCAAAGGCTGTGGGTGTTTCACCCAGTTATCTCAATGATCTCTGGTACCTCGACCCTTGATGAAGGGAAGAGGTTGGTGCTCCTGAGCCAAGGAACACATATGGGCCCCTCGGCGGATGATGAAGGCGGGATCATCCTCATCGATCACCCGACGTCCTCTTGTACCGTCCGCTATTGAATCCTACAAGCTTGGCAAGGTAAGCCCCTATCCTTTACCCATTAAAATCCAAATTATCATCCAGGAAACCCATGGGATTGGGCTCATATTCAGATGCAAAATCCAAAGTCCGACTCCATGTGTTACCTAGGATATGTGTTGGGCCCATTAAAGAAAGCAAGGCCCACCTTAAAGAAGGTTGCATGTCATGTCTTAGACAAGGAAAGTCCATCATCCAAGGACACACTTTGGACAACAAATGCACTCAAGTGCCATGAGATCAACAAGGGATAAGAATCCTACTTCACATGAGAAATCCCTCATCAAAGTCCACATGTGGCCAAGGATTGATCCACTTTTTATGCCAAGGCCATGATTCTCACTTAAGATGTTTCCATCTTTTACACATATACATGGACAAGTGAGGAATAGGAAGGAAATGGGCCCCCAAGAGCAACCCAAATGCCTCACCTCAATGGATTGAAGGGAGCACATAGCCCACTTGAAGAACATGAGGACCCATTCAATGGGTTAACCATGGCCCCCCTATGTGCATCATCTTGATGAAAGTTTTGACTATGAGAGTACAACACGGCGGTCTAGCCATAAACATATGAATCAAAGAAGCTAATGGTAAAAAATTTGATGCACATAGCCCACATGAAAAATTAAAGTTGGAAATGCCCATGACAGGACAAGTTTGGGCAACCTGTGTGCACCTAATTTCTTTACAAAAAAAGGGAGACCATTTGAGCACAAAAGGGCATGGCTTGATGAGTCACCCAACCATCATGAAAATGGCTAAGAATGATATACATAGCCCACTTGAAGATCAAAATCCAAAATGCCCCAAAGCATGGGACAAAATTGGGCAACTTATGGGTATCATTCTTTCTCACAAATTGAAAGAAAAATCACTCATCTTTGAGAATGATGGTGGATGACCCACCAAGCACCTCAAAGGAAGTTAAAGGAGCTATGGTTGCATGGATAGCTCAGTTGAAGAGGAATCATCCATTTGAGGTTGATAACATTAAAGGGAAACTCTTGAGAACCACTTTCTTACTACATAAAAAAATCATTTGAACCTAGTGAGATTGTTGAGACAACTCACTCATGGGACTTGTAGATGATCAAGTAACTCAAGTCCTCCATCCATAAAAAAAAAATAATAAAAATAAAAGGAAAAATCTTACGTGAACAAAGTGTAGTGGTGCACACATGGTCCAAAGAAATCCAAGTTTCAATGAAGGCCCAAAAGCCCATCCATATGGAAGATCCTAAGGGGCCCACCACACTTTGTACATAAGGATGTACATCATAATCAAGAGATGGTGGGAGATTTGGGCCACTTGTCCATAAAGGCCCAATTAAGAGATCTAGCCCACTTGAAGATCCAAATGAAGAATGGGCTAGTCACCTTTGTCCATACACATGTGAGGAAAGATGAGGCCACCCAAAGTGAGCCCCATGAGCCCAAAACTTGAGGTGGGCCCTACCATTCTCATGGGCCCAAACCTTGAAAAGAAGATGGAAAAGAAAAGAAAAGCTCTAAGGAAAAATGACAAGGGCAAGAAAGCAAGAGGAAGCCCAAAATGAAGCGTTGGACCCATCAAATACACCAAGGGCCATGACTTCACTTTGAGCCCATTTGATACACATGAAAAGAGCCAACTCCCATGAAAAGGATAGGATATTTTGCCATGCACACTTGATGGACATGGCAAAATTACCCTTTACATACACATGAAGGGAGTGTGAAAGAAGAAAAGAAAGAATGAAATGGAAGCTTGTAATGTCCTTCTCCATGCACCACCTTTAGAAGAGATTGGAAGATCTAGAAAAAGGCCAAAAATACTTGGGCCCACCTTCACTCCTTTTGGAATAGCTACATGGAAAAAGAAAGTGTCGATGAGAAGAAACAATGAAGAAGGAAAAAGACAAGAAAGAAAGGGAGTGGTCTATACCTTTACCACTTACCAAAGAGGGACCACCTTGCTGTCCCAAAGCTTCTCTAAGGCCCACCACTTGAGAGAAGCAAAGAACCACCAAAAGAGAGAGAAAAAATTGAAGAAAGAAAGAGTATGAGAGAGCGAAAAGAGAGATTGCACGTTGGAGGGGCCAAGGGTGCCCCATGTTATATAGAAAAGGGGAGGGCACCCCTTTAACCAACCCACTGAAAAAATCAGTGGGTAGGGACGGCTTGGGCGGCGCCCAGGGGGCCGTCTTACCCTCCCTCTAGTTGAAACGACCTCTCCCCCTCTCTCCTTGGGAATAACTCCTCCTTGAGAAGGGTGGTTGCAAGTGAATCTTGTACCTCCTTGTAAGAATGAAGTGATGGAAGAGAATGATGAGAAAAAGTAAGGAATCTCACCAAAATCTCATCTTGTGAGAAATTGGTGAGAAATTGGCTTAATGATGTTGAAAAAGTTCTATGGAATTTTTAAGAAAAAGAAAAAGAATTGACTTGGTCAAACAGTGATCTCAACCATCCAAAGTCATGACCTGATGATCTGAACCATTCTAAGAAGGATCCCCGGAATCTCCAATCTTGATTGCTGCTCACTTGTACATAGTTTGGGTTCGAAGACCTTAAACTACGTTGGGATCAAGATCCCGAGGGACTTTTTTAAATAAAAATCGGTAGCAGTCTGGATCGTTCGAATCAAGATCCGCTGACACCGGACATTTGCCAAAAAAAATGTGTTTGCCCTGTTTTGTAAAGTTTTGGTCCGAAGACCTTAAACTACGTCGGGATCAAGATCCTGAGGGACTTTCAATAAAAACCGGCATTAGTCTAGATCGAATCAAGATCCGACGACCCCGGGCATTTTTTGAAAACCAATATATATATATATATATATATATATATATATATATATATATATATATATATATATATATATATCGCATGTACATATTTTCGGTCCGAAGACCTTAAACTACGTCAGGATCAACATCCCGAGAGATTTTCAATAAAAACCGGCATCGGTCTTCATCAAGATCTGATGATTCCGGACATTTTCTAAAAAACAAAAAAAAAAGTGATTTCCAGCATCACTTGTACATATTTTTTGTCCGAAGACCATAAACTACGTCGGGAACAAAATCCCGAGAGATTTCCAATAAAAATCAGTGTTAATCTTGATCGCTCAAATTGAGATTTAACAACCTGAAACATTTCGAAAAATCACAAAAAGAATGTATTTTCAGCATGTACAGTATTTTTGGTCCGAAGACCTTAAACTACACTGGGATTAATTTCTCGGGGGACCTTTTCCTGCTTTCAACTAAAAATCGGCATTGGCCTCAATCGCTGGGATCAATGGTCGATAACCCGGATCATTTTCAAAAATACCAAAAAGATTTCAAGCTTTCCATAAAAACAGCATCAATCTCGATCACTCGAGTTGAAGTCTGGAACTTATATATATATATATATATATATATATATATATATATATATATATATATATATAATACAAAAAAAAAAATTTACCATCAATTTCAACTGCACCAATTTATCCCCAGCGGTCCGAAGACCTAAAACTACACTGGGATTAACTTCTCGGGGGCTTTCCTTCCCAACCTGTCCTAGACATGGCTGACAATTGATCGTACGGGTGTTTGAAATCTTTTAAACAGGTAAAGTCTGAGGCGGGCAAAACCCCGCAATCCTTTTCGTGTTGAACGCACCGTGATAGACAACCTTGATTTGGAAGTCGCTGTTGAATCTGACGGATGTTCCCTGTTCCCAAAACTCATGAAGGGGATTAAGGCTGTTGGAGGTGGAGCGCACCCTCACGGAATTATGAGCAATGTAAGGCCCCAAACTGGATTGACAAAGGGAAATGTGAGGATGTGGCTCATTTTGTGGCTGAAGGAGTCCGTCGGACGATACGTGGTCTATGTGTATTGCACATGAGGAACATGCAACTTTGTAGGTGTGTTGACTGAAAACCCTCAAAATCTCCTCATCCAAAGATGTAAAACTACGGCACTTAACTGTGTGAGACTCGTCTTGCTCGCTGACGTAAAATGGATCGGCTGCCTTACCAACAGTAGAAGCTGGAAATGGATGAAAATTCCATACTTTTTCCCTGCATTTCAGAAAAATCCAACAAAATACCGAAACATTGCAAAATAGTTTCAAAAATCACAAAATATTTCCCTTACTTTCAAACAAAATATTGTCAAAAATCACAAAAATATTTCTCTTGCTTTCAAAGAAAATTTTCAAAAATCACAAAATATTTCCCTTGCTTTCAAACCAAACATTTTCAAAATCACAAAAAATATTTCCTTTGTTTTTAATAACCGATCTCCATCCTGACTACTCAAGTAAAGATTCGGACCAAATATCTGCAAAAATCACAAAAATTGTCACTATCCCCAGCACTACACTTCAGGAGTCTCGAACTCCGCTTACTTCACAATTTGAGATGACGGATCCGATCGCCTGCAAGTTGGAATCTTGACCAAAACTGGCGACCAAGCACCGTCTCAATCGCATTTATGCCCAGAAGAACATCTTGAAGTCGGATAACATCCTCGTACATTCTCATTAGCAAAGAAACAGCATCTTAGGACGATGGACCTGATCGACCACGGGTCGAGAGCTTGACCAACCCGCTGACCAAACGCCCGTATAAAAAAGAAAAACCCCAGGGAAGCACAACCCTGCAAGCAATAAGCTCAAAATTCTCTGCATCTCCAGCAAAAGCAAAATCATCAAACTGAAAGAGAATGAGCCAAGCCATGCATCCATCATCAAATATGCATCTCCATGCATCAGCATCCATCGCATCAATCATCATGTTTACCTGCTTTTAAAATAAAAGTCGGTTAGCTAAAGACCCCACAGGCATCC
The DNA here is from genome assembly GCA_003013855.2 of Liriodendron chinense. NCBI lineage: Eukaryota > Viridiplantae > Streptophyta > Magnoliopsida > Magnoliales > Magnoliaceae > Liriodendron > Liriodendron chinense. The sequence goes on along the minus strand of ML058489.1, from coordinate 603,128 downwards.
CTAGTGGAGGCGCATGCAAACCAGATTTTCATTTAAAAAAGATAAAAAATATTTCTATTTGCAAATAAAAACCCCACGGAGTATCACTCCCCAGAGTGGGTATCTTTTAAAAAAAAATCCAAAAATATTTTTCCAGTAGAGCATTCTGCCTCCAAAACACCAGGATCTTCCATATCTCTAGGTAGGAGCCAACGCAAAAATCAAATAAGATCCGATGTCTCGCGGTTTCTCCGGAGACCATCAGATCCAATGCACTCAAAGTACGGTCGAACTGAACTCCAGTGTCAGTGCGGTCGTACCACATGCCAAGATACGAAAAGATGAAAGCCAAAAGGTTCGGTCAAAGAAACCATTTGAACAGGTGGAAACGATGAATTGTAACCCAAGTATCAAAATCAGCAGATTGGGTGGAAAGAGTTCCCCTGCAATACCTACGCTGTGGATTGCCTGAAGTACCTTGACTGAGTCCAAGTCGGCGTAGTAGAATCCCGTAAGACTACATGACGCAGGGCATCTAACCACTTTGACAGTCAAGCGAAACAAGTACTCCTGGAGTGACCGGGAAAACATCAAACTCATACAATCAGTCTCAGGGTCGCACCTCGTAAGATTATGACGCAGAGCTCTGCCTGTACCTTTTGATGTAGTACCGTTCGGAGGAGGGTTGCGATTGGTACCCGGTTGCAGCAAACTGCAGGACAATCGACGTTTCTCAAACCCCGTATGTGCGAGTTATCATTTCAAACAATCAACTGACTAGAACAAGCAAAAAATTCCTGACCACGAAAGAATGACAATAACATCAAACAGCAAATGAAAAAGTCATACCTTATCCGATACCTGTGACTCAGGTTCAGCCGCATCATCTTAGGGCATTCTGATGTACTGCGTCCCGTAGATTGGTGAAACTGTCAGTTCTCTTTGTTCATGAGGACCTCACTAGGCCCTTTTGTAGTTTGTAGTATGTTAGTCAGAGTCCCAGACGTTGGAGCATTCTAATGCTGCGTCTCCGAGACGACATGGAAAGGCTACAATCATGGTTAGTCCTTACCTTCCCAACGCTAACCCATGGGTCCAACGTCGTTTGACGTCCCTGTTAGCGTTGCAAAAGAGGTTTGAGGGCGTCATACACGCTCAATAGTTAAAGGTTTGTTAGTTGACTGAATCTATGTTTCCTGTTGTTTCTAAGGTCTGGTATTAGATCCTTTCTTACTTAACGTTTGGTTCGTAGTTTTGGTCGTCTAGCCCACCTTTTTCAGGTGGGCACGTATGGATCCACATCTACGGACTTCATGGAACTGACTCAGGTTCAGCCGCATCATCTTAGGGCATTCTGATGTACTCGCAGGGCATCTAACCACTTTGACAGTCAAGAGAAACAAGTACTCCTGGAGTGATCCGAGAAAACATCAAACATCACAATCAATCTCAGGGTCAGCAACCTCGTAAGACTCAGACGCAGAGGCTCTGCTGTACCTTTCTGATGTTAGTACCGATTGGGAATGGCATGGTTGCGATTGGGTACCCAGGTTGCAGCAAACTGCAAGGACAATCGCAACGTTTTCTCCAAACTTCCGTAGTATATGCGAGTGATCGATTTCCAGACGATCAACTGGCACAGATGTAAAGGCAAGCAAAGATTTCAGACCATGATCCATGAATGACCGGGTCAAAAGTGGGGTGTCCACTCACTTTGGCATTTGGTTGCACGCAACCTCTGCCAAAGAGGGGCATCTGTAGACACCCCACCTTCGGCTACACTGTTGGTAGAGATAGCTGGATGAATGGAGGGTCATACCCCCAAATCCCATGTCCAAACTCAGCCAAACTCACCCTTGAAAGCCCCAGTCCGTAGCCCAACTCAAGCTTGAACCCAGTCAACTTGCCCCTAAACATCAGCCTAAAAAATCCCCCATAAGGAAAACCAGTAAAAAAAATCCTTAAAAAGTCAAACTCACTGAGTCAACCCACTGAGTCAACCCGCTGAGTCAAAATTATTTACGAGAACTGCCACTCTCCAACGCTATAAATACCCCCCTCCCCTTCTCATTTCAGCATCCATCCAGTCCATAATCTAGGAAACGCCCGTCTGTTCCGAGTCCTCCTCCATCCCCCTTTTAGCCCATTTTTCCACCAAGGAGAGGCCCGAGCGAGGAGAGCCTAGCCCTGGTCCAGCCCAGCCTGACCACTGGTCCAAGTCTCCCAAGCCATCCAAGTCTTGATCCAGCCACTCGAAGCCAATCTTTGCGACACCTCCGTCCATCCTAACTACTCTTTTTCCAGCATCATCTCATTCGCATCTAGCATAAGTGCAACATTTACTTTTCTTCCAACCCCCCTGCTTCACTACGAGCACTCTGATTATTCAAAGACACATAGCATGCATCTCGTATAAAGCACCTATCAGTTCGAGCGTATGCTCTGGGCTTGCCTGTTAATGGAAACCTGCCCATCAGAAACTCTTATTGTTCAGACCTGCATCATACATAGTCACTACGAGCACTTTGATTATTCAAACACACAGCATGCATCTCGCATAAAGCACTTGTCAATTCGAGCGTATGCTCTGGGCTTGCCTGTTAATGGAAACCTGCCCATCAGAAACTCTTACTGTTCAGACCTGCATTCATGCATCATGTCATCTATGAGAATATACGAGGATTAAAGCAGACTTTCAAGTGTTAGTTCAATTATGTGAAGTAGAGACCGTACTTCGGTACGGGCAGTGTGTGGGGTGCTTAACCTCTTCCCACCCTGTAACCGTGATCCCTTACCTCGAATCTTTGGCCGCAGATCAAAATGAGTCATTTTGGAGGAAGGAATCTTCGGATCCCCTTCTCTAACGTTTCTACGGGGTCTAACCGACTGTAGATTCGAAGTAACTGGCTAGTGGCTACTCTGGTCTTATATAAACTCATTTAAACACATCCAACTTAACACGACAACCAAACAAAGCCCTCGAGAACGAGGCAAGCCAGTGACACAAACGGCAATTCGCGCGCACGCACCTCTTCTTCTTTTTTCCGAAAGGAAAGGGAGAACGACGTGTGGGAGAGCAGAACGGCGAGGGTCCACATATGTAAATATGGATTTTTAGAGTCAAGTCCACGAAATTTAGGAAATAGTTGGATCACTCCCGACTTAAAGTTTATGTTTCCTGCATTGTGAGAAAAGATCATATAGGAAGGAGTGCTCATCCTAGCAGGTTGTAAATAATTACATAGAGTTCTAGGTTGAGGAGCATTAGCCACTTCGTTCTCTCCTATTTCAATTTGATTTATGCTTGTTGATGCTGTTGGTTATCTGTTAAATTTGGTTGATTCTCAGCCATGATTTTCCTAATTTTCAAGGAAATTTAAACATTTTCTAACACGTGAGTGAGGAATGGATGGTCCTCCAACTAGTCCTCATTAACTTGGCAAACGTTGAGTGTGATCACAAACCCACTTAGACATGAACCACTCAAACTACCTTAGATTTAAACTACTTTTACTTTAAAAAAAAGAAAAAAAAAAAAGAAAAAAACAAATATAACTTCTAAGATAACTAACGCTGGGAGGTTTAGAAAGATAATACTCGATTGATGATTTAAGTTAGAATCCTATAAAATTAGCAAAAAAAAAAAAAAACAACCAAAAAGTAAGTTAGTATTCTAGAAATAAATCCCTAACTTAGGCAAATCAGAAGTAAAACCTATCTTAAAATAATCCTAAAACTAAACTATTTCATAAAACTGTTAATAAGTCCCCAACAATGGTGCCAAAAACTTATTCACAACCCCAAGTGTAGGGTCGCTATGTAGTAATAACTCGTGAATCCGAGGTCAATCCTCAAGGACTGATACGTGTACGATATTCTCACAAAACAATCTAGAACTGGAATTGAATTAAGAACTAAAACTAAAATCAAATCTCAAATTCGGAATTAAGTAGAGTAATGGTGAAAACAGTAGATCTGAAAGTTCTAATAGTAAAGTAGAAGCACTAGAGCATCCAGGATCAACATGTAGCTATTCTCAATGCTCAATTCACAAAGATTCGGTTGATAACTCAACTGGAATCGAAATTCTATCCTATCTAGCTGGATAATAAAACGATTACACCATAATTCAATAATCCAAACAGATTAAAAGTTTGATTGAACTAGTTCCCTCATTCAGAACCAAGTTTTAGATCGTAGGGAATTCAAAGCATCTACCGTGACCGGAGTCTACGATAAATCAATAAATTTTACAGATCAAGTACTTGCAAAACATGTAAGTTAAAGTAATCTCAATCTTTTTACGTATCTAATAAGCCCGGAGTCATCACAAGATCAAAGTATAACTAAAACTAGAACTTTATTCAAATTATAATCAATCAAAATTCAACATTAAAATTATAATCCGAATATAAAATAAATCAAAGCATAAAAAATGAACTACATGCTTTCCCTTTTAGCTAGTTCATCCTAAACATGATTGAACTAAGAATCCTAAAAAATATGAAAAAAAAACTAGAAGAAGAGAAGAAAATTCAAAGTAGAAATCCTCCACGAGCAGTCCTCCTTGATTCTGTATGACCTATATGTGTTTTGAAGCTTTAAAATCACCTCCCTATATAAAAAAGTCGAGCACCGACCTTGATTTTTCCTAAAAAGTTCACACCGATATCACCCGTCGACCGGTGAAAGTGGCTACCGACTAGTCAAAATTGACACTTTTTAGGACAAAAAGTTCCAGCCCAAATTCAGCAAAAACTGCGAAGTTTTGACATGTCGACTTGTATTTTCGACCTTTCGAAGTGTGATTTCGACTTGTCGAAGTTGAGCTTTGACTAGTTGAAAATAGATAAAAATAGAATAGCAGAGTCATTTCCTGAACTTTCTGCATTCTGTTTTTCTGACCCTACAGCTCTTGCACTTAGACTTTTCTTACCAATTCAGGTCTTGTGACTTAAATTTTTCACATTTTTTCTTCATAATTATTTTTAGGCTTTAATTTTTTCTTTTAAGCACAAATTTAGTATTGGTCTTCAAATCATTCCTTACAAATGAAACACACATAATTAGGAATAATTATCTTAATGTATATTATAACATTAATGCTAAGTATGGGATAAATATGCAATATTTAGACCTTAACACAAAACCTTAAGTGCTAGTGGGTCAAACCTCATACTGGACCCTTATTCACTCTCAATACATCATAGCTCAGATTATAACACCCCAAACCTGCATATGAAAATTTCATCAATTCAGGTATCAGATTTATTGTGTTAATCGATATATGATAACATAAACCCTAAAATAACGGATTCCAACATGGAGTTAAACATACTGATTCATCATTTTCATTACATAACAATAAAATAATAATACATCCTATTATCCAACAACATCTTGTTAACATAATCAAAATGTCAATATTTAACAACATCTTGTAACACTTCAAATGTCAATATTCAACAACATCTTGTTAACATAATCAAAATTACAACATGACATTTAAATAGTTGATTCTTCAAGTGGCTCCTCGGTTAACACCTTCTTAAGCAGTCGATTCAGAAAGATACCACATCTTTCTCTTTTCTTGAATGGTTTTATATGTACACCATGATGAGTTAAAAGCCCAACAAGTAATAATTTGCATGATTCAACACATATCATGATATATCAAAGTATCAAAATAATATGCAACCTATCTTATATACAATTCAATATCTAGGACTCACTAAGGTCATGGCTGCGCACAACTTCTTGCCTGCCAACACCCATTTAGTCAAGCATCTTCTAGGTCTACACATGGAGAAGAATACCGTCCCAACTCACCGAGCTTGGATTGGTTTCTTGCGCCCGTAGTGAGATACTTGGAGTCTAGCGATGAGTAGTCCACTTTAGAGCTTACTAAACTCATTCCCTAGCCTTAGGCCATAGTCTTGAAAGGAGCCCTATGGGTACCAATTTGGGTTCTAGTTGGGATCTCTGTTAGAGATTTAAGGGATCTCAATCCCCGAGTTGTCCGATGTTCAATCTCAACATTACATCTTAGATAGTTGCATTTATTACATCTCAGATAGTTATATATACTACATCTCATAAGCAGTTTAAAAATTATATTCATGAATGCATGTCGAAAATCTCATCTATAGAGTGTTACTTACTTAAGAGTGTTGTCCCTCTTTGGTCTACTTTGGACTAGTTGATATAGTCCTCTTTGATTTGTCGATTTGTTGGGTTTTCCTTTAAGATATCATGCAAAATTTTAAGAAATAGGGTTACTTTCATACTTAATCTCATGATTACTCAACTATTATTCTCTTGATATGCAAATTCGATCATTGATTGGACATTCAGGTCTTTACCATTGGTTTTGAAATTGCATATGTACTCTAACACGACATTGACACACTACGCACGAAAGCTTGGCAGAGCTACTAGAACTATGGCTAAGTCCTAGAGGACGGGCGTGATTACGATCTTTTAAAAGCTTTTGCATAATTAATACTAATTAACAATTAAACTGAATTAAGCAAGTAACACTTAGCTTCCAAGCTTAAGTGGGTTCAATCACAGAGACTACAAAAGATATAACTATCAAGCAACTAGTCTATAGAGTGAAAATATATCTTGTATGTGAATTTACCTACCATATGCCTAGCATATATTTCATTCTATATTCATATAATTTATCAAATTAAACAACAATGCATGAATAGAAATGTGCTCAAATACAATCATAAACACAACAATGTATAATGGTTCGACTACTTATCTACTTCATTTCGGGTTGCTGTACCTAACCCATTAGTACACTGGATTTCACTAAATGGAGGTTTTAAATCAAGTTCACCTCTCAACTTTTCAAACTAAGGTTTTAAGTGCTCCAACTAGTTCCACTCAACAGAGGTGTTTGATGGGTTCCACCTAACCTAGGAATTTAAAGGTTCATCCTAACCCTTTGGTTATACACAAGAACCTAACGTACACTCTCGTCAGAGGCTCCCTACTTGGAGACGTATTCGAGTTTGGGTCACAAACTCTCATACTCAATCCTACCCAAGGAAAGAGTGACGGAGGACTCTTATAATTGATAACTTATTAGACTGAGCCCCTTTTATCGCACCTTTTTGGATTGCTTCTTTTTGCTCTCCTGTGCTCGAATAAGCTTCCCATGTTCTCCCTCGATCAATAATGCCGACACTTTGACATGGCTTCAGCTTCACCGATCAATTACCTTGAATATGATCTTCTTTTTAGATGACCAAGGATATTGGAGGCTCGTTGAATCCATTACAACTAATGAAAAATTGTTGCCTAGAGCAATTCACCTAAGCATCTCCTAGAAAGGTTTAGATTAATGTTTTACCTATAAAAAATGGTGTCTAAGTTTCTAGAGATCAAGAGGAAACAAGTTCATCTTCATTTGAGCCTTGAATGCTCCAACATATGATTAATCACAAAGAAGATGACTTAATTGGGTTAGGATTAGAGCTTAATGGTATTTGTTATAATGGTGGCTTCTAATGCACTAAAATCACTCACTTAAGCCCAAGAGTTGAGCCCCGTCTATATATAAGTTAAAGCTCCAACGATTGAAAAATGACAGGCAATGGCTAGCTGTCGATCGGTCGATTTGTGCCTTTGACCGGTTAACAGACCTATTTGATTGATGGAACTCAGGGGTCGATCGGTCGATCCGATTCGAATTAGGGTAGATTGTTTTTATTTGGTTTAGGGCCTTTTCGATCGGTCGGGCTTCTGGTAGATCGGTCGAGCTCTTGGGAAATCAGTCGATGCATGCATAATTCAGGCTAAGGTTGTTGTCTTGTTTTTTTCCTGTTTTGATTAGTGGATTGGTGCGGTCGATCGTTCAACGGCTATTGTCGATCAGTTAATGGATTGATCGATGGTGCAATGTGTTCTGCTATTTTTATTATTTGTTTATAGCAGCTGATGAATCATTAGGCCTTACAAAGGGTAGTCTTTTGAAACTCCTTAGGCCAATGTAAGATGACTAAAAGTATGCATATAAAATCATATATCATCTAGAGGTTTAGGTTGTTATGGTTCTAAGGGTTAGGGTGATCAAGGCATCTCATTTACCTATATCTTCTTCCTTAATGCTCCTCGTCCACTTGAATCTTCGGTCCTCAGCTTGCCAGGCTCAACCAACTTTATAACACATAAACGCACGTGATTGACAAATAAGGTACACAATATGCCACAGAAAAGGTGCACTAACAGGTTTGACCATATCGCACCTATGGTCCATGATTTACCAATCTTAATAGTTCATTTTGAGTCTATCTTTACATAGGTCTAAGATCCATCCAATCTGACCGTTAAACCTTGATGAGGACTGTTCATTTAGGGTATGGTCAATTGGATCAAGGTTTATATGTACTTAATCTCTCATTTATTAATATGACCTTTATGGGCGGTGATGATCAGTTGGATCATTAATCCAATGATTTAGATCCTCTTAGTATATGTTCCAACGCTGTTTCTAGTGTTTGGATCGAACTAGTTCAGGTCTAATGATCTCGCTCAAAGGTTATATCATATAGTGTCTAAGATGGCCTACTTGCAATCTTAAGTAGATCATCGGGTACATTCACTGGTCAAGGCTTCCTCAGATCTTATGAGTCATAAGTTTAGATCATGATGATTTAAATTTTGGATCGTAAATATGATGCTTTGAGTTAAAGTATAATTGTGCATAGAATGAGATTAGATAGATTGGCCCACCAATCAGAGTGGTTCCAAAATTATCAACACTAATTGTTGATTTCGTCATCCTATAGTCTTCTTAAAATCACAGAATTATGCGCAATAAGATAACGTATCATGGAGAAACTTCTCAATGGTACGGGTTGTCCAATCGCAGAGGGAACCCACCTGTGGTTGAGGATCTGCACCCTTACATGTGTGGACATCTGGACGCGCGGACGTCCCACACTTTTCTCTCTTCAGTTTCCTCTTTTTGGTGTAATTGCACCTCTTGTCCTTATCTTATGAGAGTACACTCACGCTAACAACAAAGTGTACTTCTCCAAGTGGGGTTCACTCATGATGTTACACAAATCCAATCCGCTCGACCCATCATCTGTTACCCATAGGTCACATCTAGCAGTTTATATTCTCTAGTTCGTTAGGTCAGGGCCTTACATTCATGGTTTTTATGTTCTGATAGTCTTGCGGCTAAAGATGGACACAAACCAATCCAGCTCGAAAGCTCGACTCGGATTGGTTTGAAAAAGCTTGACTTGGATTGTTTCGAATAGAAGTTCAAACCAAACCAAGCCTCGAAGTCAAGCTCGTTTAAAAAAATGAACCAAACTCAAATCAGGGCAGTACCAGCTCGGATCGGCTCAAAGCTTGGCTTGATTCAGCTTGGTTTGATTCGGCTCGTAGATTGTATGCGCACTATTTCCTGTCATGTGATCTACTTAAGCTTTACGTATGATTCGATTTGGGCCCAGAAAATTTACTTAATACACTAAAGCAAGATTCGAATTGGTTGGTGACCTCAACACCCACCACGTAGCTGGTGTCAAAACTTTGTAAGCCCCATCAAAATTTTCAACTCATTTTATGGTATGAGACTGGTGTCAAAACTTTGTAAGCCCCATCAAAATTTTCAACTCATTTTATGGTATGAGACATAAAAATAAGTAAGAGCCACCACCTGTTCGAACTCGGCTCGATCTGGTTCGAAATTTTTTATCAAACCAATACTAGCTTGAACCAAATTTTTCTAAAGTAAACCAAACTTGAGCCGCATGGGTGAGCCTGAAACCCAAACCTAGCCGATCCACAAACTGGGGTGGCAAAAAAATGAGCCAAACCCAAACTAGGGCTAAATCGGCCCAGCCCAGATCATTGCCCACCTCTACTTGTGGTCGTTGATCTATGATCAAGGCCCACAGTTAGATTCAAGGGATAAAGGTAAAAAAAATTGTTCATAGACCATAGCTCTACCATTTTAATAGTACACCTGTGGATAATTAACATCCAAACAAATTTCTTGGTCTAGAATCATCTTGATTAAACAAGTGTCCACTGTCACCCAAAAACTCTCGAATTTGGACCACTTGGGGACTGGACACTTCGAACAAGTTATAGATCCAAGGTGGGGTCTACATGCAATACATTGCAAAAGGCATGGTCGGCTGGCCACGCCCAAGCGCCACTTGCCTTCTCTCTCTCTCTCTCCATCTTATGTGGAGATGTATCTCTCCTTTATCTCCCTTTGATTCTCTCTTCCATGTGCACTGAGGTATACTATCAAGTTGTATACATGCCGGCTCAAAATGGGGCCCACATGTCTAGGAACATTGATCTAAGTAACTTATATTGTTCATACACAAGTATAACATATGTTAAAGTTGTTACTTCCATCAGACGGTCCATAGTTCCAGAGAATAGTGGGTCTTCATAGTGAGACCCTTGATTTCTTGTTTTTACATTGATCAAAGAATGGTCTAATGTTTCATTGGGTTCCCTAGGATGATCATATTCCATCCGAATTGAGTGCCAACTTGACATGCATAAAACTTACATAGAATGATAAGTAAAATTAATAATCACAATTTAACAAGTTTGTGATCATCAAGGCCCACTAGATTTGACGATTTGGTTATATGATTACAACACAAATCAAATAACTAAATGTCTAAATAAATTAGATTTAAGGATTTCACCGGTAAATTTATCAAAAACATAATTTAAAATGTATATACATCGTTAATTTATTGTGGGGCCCAACACTGACAAAGATCTTTATCCGAATGGTCCATTCCACTCTGATGTGGCAGTGGGACAAATATGTCTACTCCACATCAGGATGTGGGGTCCACATAGTCCTATCTGGGGAAGGTGTGGACATCCACACATTCCACATGTGGCAAGTGTGATTTTCACATCTGTTGTAAAAATAGGGTATAACAGATCTCTCTCATTCATTTGTAGGGTCCAGTCACGTAGGCCCTATGTTTCAATCCTGACCTTGATGAGACAGATATTTGGCCCACCGTCAGTGTAAGGTTTTATGATTGTGTTGCTTAGCCAAAGCCTTTGAAACTTAGGACATACCTCGGTAGGACGAGGAAGAAAGGTTTGGATGGTTTGGATATGGGGTTGGGAAGTGGAATCCACCTAGATCTGATCGTCTTCAACAGATGGGGAGTAGATATAGGCTAGGGTGTGCGCTCCCTCCTTTTTTATACACTAGCCATGTATGGGCAAGGCATGGGCAACACGTCTCTCTTAAGAGATAATGTTCTGGTGTCTCTTAGTGTGTTTCCCTAGCGTGTCCATGTCACGCTAAAATGGCCCCACCATCACAAATCACCTCGATTCACACCATCCATCTGATTCCTTAGATGTCTTCATGTATGTAGATAATTGTTCCATAACGAGAAGACAATCGAATTTCCATAAATTATTCTTGACCTTCTATGGGTTTGAGGGTGTATCAAGCTATGTACCCTTCAACCATCAAGGACCGAGGGTGCACACATGTGTGTGTACGTGTCATGCATGCATGTCACGAACGACTATAAACTAATGAATTCTAACCATATAGAATTGAAGATCATGGTTCATGTGCATATGGAAAAATAATGGCCAAGTTTGAATATTGTAGATAGATGAGATATTGGATGGTCAAGATGATGTCCTATGTATATGTGCATGATCTAGCATAGCTTTAGCATATTTAATATGATCAAGTCAGATAGCATAATAGATCTACTTAAAAATAATCTAGTGAAAACAATTTGACACAAGTTAGGTTATCAGATTGTCAAATATCTCCATGGCCATCCATACTTTTGGCCTTGGACCTTGAGTTCCATTTAGGAGAAAATTATCAAACATATAAAATTCTAAAGGTCTTTACAAGATGAACAAAATGACCGATGAACATTGGATGGACCATATTCTGAAATGATCAATTTGAAGAATTTAAATCATATGTCCATCGATCTGACCATTCATAGATTTTATTTTGGTGATCCGACAACAAGTTTATGTTTTAGATGTCATGGATGGTTAATCCATGGTTCAGATCGGTGCCTTGTTGGATAGATTGACCTATATTCATGGTCAAGAGTCATATGACTATCAATGGTCAAGATCTATCCTTATTTAAAAAATATTAAAAAAATTGTACCCCTAAAATTTATTCGATGCATTACACAAATGAGCTCAAGTTGCTTATCATTTGGCTACACCCTTGTTCACTCCAAGTTGCATCATGGCTCAAATAGGTCTAAACCAGGTGCCAAAAAAGATTAGATTCTTTTGGCTCCTTACGACAATGCACAAATGCTAAGTGTTAAATATGCCTAATAAAGCGTCAAAAAGTACACAAGTAGCTCACGTAGCGTGCATAGACAATGCTTCATATCGTCATCGTGGAGATTTGAACTTTGGTTCCAGTAGCAAAAACTCATCTTCTTACTACTAATATAATTAATATTTTTTGAAAAAGTTTCTATATATATTAAATATATTTACTTTCAAAAAATAAACTTTTATTTTTATATATATAAAAAAACACAATAACGGCAGCTTCTAGCAAATTGGACTAAACCGAATCAAGGAATAAAGTCAGGTGTTGCAGCATCAGGGCTGCAAAATCTTCCAAACAATACTATATCCAAAATCTTCCAAACAATACTATATCCACCGGCCCAATTGGTTTGTTCAAGAGAGGAATCCATGTGAAGGGAGGATTGGAATTCTTCAGGACGAACAGGCTTTTGCAAGATAAGCATGCCTCAACCGTATCTGGGATCTATGATCAGCAGTAGCAGTCGCAGGTAATCACATACTTCTCATTACCATCTAATCACCCTGTCCTGGATGCGAGCCTAAAATCTTGGCAAAGCGATGTACATGCAAATTCACGTTCCTTAGTTGCACTCGCTACTCGAACATCATCACATGGACACTCGCTGAGTGATGTGGATCGGTCGACTCTCATCAATTACTTGGCCTAATTAGCTGAGACAAGAATTGAAGAAGAGACTTAGCCATCAGGGAAGTATTTTGGGTATTTTAATTAATTTATTTTCTTTCAACAAATTTGAATGCATTAAATGTTATAAATCTAATTATTAAAACATCATGACCAGTCGATTAAAGTCTCACTCAACAGGCAAATGTTTTGGACTTTTTGACTAGTGCGTAAAGGGTCCCTCACCAGCCCAAAATTCACGGCGGTATATTAGCCCTGCACATGATACTCTGACCTGATATAATACTGGATGCCCTATAATAATCGAATTTTGCAAACCCCGGAACATGAACGCTGACGTCCTGCTGTGATACCTTGTTACTGACTGGTTGTGCTAAAAGCTCGAGCTGTTAGAGAATGACAGCACAATATATATCAGGGTGTTTGCTGACGCCTCCGACAAGATGAACATTGCCTTTAGATGGAAGAAGGGGCCAGTACCTCTACAACACTGTAGATTTATCTTATTCCACGACATTCATTCCCCTGCCTGTATGGTGCCAACCTTGCTGTGTGTATTCCATACACTGCCCATAAAACAAACCCCACCATTAGTGATGAGAAGCCAAAAATCAGGCCCATCCAATCATCAGACAGAACACACTATAGAAACAGTTGACAGCCACTCGAAAACCTCCCAACTCACATGGTGGTTCATAAGATGGTTGGATTAGCTCGGTTTTGGGAGCATTCCTACTTTCATGGTCGGGTGACCCTGATGTAGGCGGCATACCATACAAATTTTCTTCTTCTCTATAAAGAAAATTAGACATGGTGAAAATCTTCTTCCTTTTCTCGTTGAGCTAGATCTGAGTCCTTGTCATTACCCATTTCTGTTGAGCTAGATCGGAATCCTTGTCATTGTTGATTTGTAAGGTCTAGTTGCTCTTGCTGATTATGACAATGACATTAGTGTATTATTATGTTGGTGTTAGTGCAATTTCAGCGGCTGCCCATATTATATGTTGGTGTTATTAGTTGCAATTTCAGCAGCTATCTCAATATATGGGCCACAATTGGATCCTCTCCACTGCTTCCTCTAGAGGTTCTCAGGCTGCTAAGTACTTGATCAGCCCTCAACAGCTCCTTCCTGTCTCATCATCACCATCCTCGTCCAAAGGAAAGAGGCACCAACGCCTCCCTCACAGTGGTTATGACGAACCTCACTTCATGTGCAGCTGGCCTGCAATGCCCAACACTTGTAGCTGAACAGACTGCAGAATGGATGGGTAATCAATCAGTTCATTCTTTTATGCTTTCAGTCACAGGCCTTCTCATCTCTTTGAAGCCACAATAATCCTCAGTTTTATTTTGGCAACAATTCTTGTTCAATTGAGTGGTCGCCCAGCAAATGAAGAATTGAAATTGAGCACCCGTTGGAGCATCTTCGATGCATGCTGGATGACTATTCATAACATGTAGAAATGCCTACTGATCAATGGTTTTTCACTTTTTTTTTTAATCTAAATAATTTCCTCGTTTCCAAAAAGAAAGGGTTGGAGGAAAGATTCCAACTCTCTTCCAGAGGCATTTACTTTTTTAATTTCCCATATAGACATAGTTATGTAAAAGAATGGGTAATGGCATATTTTCCAAACCTTTTACTAAGTTTTGGAGTAGATAAGCATGGTTGAAAAGGCTGCCTCATATGGTATAGCAGGGCGTTTGAAACTCTCAATTATATCAGGTAAAGTCACCTAACCCACTAGCAAATCTCAGTGCAAATGTTTTTTTTTTTTTTTTTCAAATACAAGGGAGGCTCAACAGTGACAGTTTTGGGTCATCTACATTCATTAGTTTTGCCCAACTCCTTTTGTGGGGCATTTTTTAAGTTCATATTGATAGGTGGATGTTAACCTTGCAAGCGTTGTCCTCTCTTTCTACAACTGTTTACTTTTTCAAATAGCAAACCGTGGATGGGATGATTATGATCATATCTTTGGGGAGGCATTATCCAAAGTCTACTGTATGGAATGAACTATTCATGTTTATTATTGGACCTTTTGATCTAGAAAACTTTTTCTATGTGCTACAAATGCATTGGCTAAAATTGAACAAATGAAATTTACAAAGAACGTTAGCATGCCATTTATCAAAATTTTCTTGAGTTTTGTTTGGACCTATGAGTCCCAAGTGGACCGCGTCGTCTGACTCTTGAAGGAGTTCCAAGTTTTCAAAGATGAGGCTGGTCCCCTGCAATTGTTGTAGATAAGAGGCTTAACATGGCATGCATGGCATCTAACCATCTAGGAGGGTCATCCCACCACGAAAACGGAGCATGCCCTAAAGATCAGGCCAATCTAATTATCAGGTGGACCGGCCACACAAACAAGAAAATCATAGATAACTAGGAGTGGCAATGGATTGGGTCGGCCTACAGGTCAACTGACCTAAACAGCTTCCAAGGCAGGTTTGGGTGAAGCATAATGGGTAGGGGGCCAGGTTTGTGTTAGAAATGTTGCCTGTTTAATTAGGTAAATGAGTCAGGCTCTGGTTACCCAACCCAACCTGCCCATATGGTGTATCAATTGGCTGGGCCAGCCCGACCCAAAATCTGAAACAAATACAGCTAGTATAGATGCATCATGATATATGTATATTTGCATGAGCCGGTAATAATTAAATGGGTCAGGTTGGGTTGGGCTCGACTTCAATGAATTTTTTAGTGGGTCGGATCTGGCCACATGGCAATGGGTCGCAGGTGAGGTTCAGGCTGAAATTCCTGACCTGTTTAGTAAATGGGTCAGGGCCAGACTGACACGACCTGTACCTCAATCTGACCCATTGCCACC
Source organism: Liriodendron chinense (assembly GCA_003013855.2). NCBI lineage: Eukaryota > Viridiplantae > Streptophyta > Magnoliopsida > Magnoliales > Magnoliaceae > Liriodendron > Liriodendron chinense. The sequence continues at coordinate 587,333 of ML058489.1, read as the reverse complement.
CCGACAACCACCCAAACATAACTTTTAAAGGCATGTGAACAAGTTTTTATAGCCATTTGAATAGTTTTAGATATATATGGGTAAGTTGCAGAATTGTTCGTACATGTTTTATGTCCAAGTTAAAAACTGATGGGATTGAAAATTGATGGTATCTATCAGCTACCCATAAAGAAAAAAGCAAATATGCATACATCCATCAAGGCTACCAACTGAAGAAAGAGGGAGGGAGGGAAATACGGATGCATCTATCACCAATTTATCAAGAAGAAGGAAAAATACACATGCCTCAGCTACCAACCGAAGAAAAGGAGATGCATATCATCAAGCAAATAAAAATGTAGGGAGAAGATAATACAAACAACACACGTATGAAAAAGGATTTTCTTAAAAGAGTTACGAAATAGAAGAGGGCAAATGGTAGTTACTGTATGTATCCCTTTTTTCAGAGAGATCTGGTTGGAGTTACATTGAGAGATTACAACCAGAGAACTGCCACAGAGGCATTTCTGAGTTCTGGTCTTTGTTGAATATCATATCGGGCAGTCCAAATGGAAATGATATCATACAGAGAGGATATAATGAATGCATCCTCAAAGTTCAGATACACACTTGCCATTTATGAAATCCACGACTCGGGCAACTGCCTCATCGAGCGCAGCTGTTACTGTGACCAAGTTCTGTAAGAATTCCTCTGCAGTTGGTTTATCCCCATCGATAACGTCAGTCACAGCTTTTATAAAGATGGCTGGGACTGACAAGAGGTCTGCCACGTATGCCACAGCGGCTCCCTGAAAGGAACCAACTCAATGTTTAGTTATAGCCACCACAAGGTAACAGCAAGGCAGGAGAATTTATAGTATATATATTGAAAGGCACAAATATAAGCATGCATGCATGTTGTGCACTCCCAACTGCACAGCATGGCTTCAGATGGCATGCAAAGCGTGAAATGACTGAGTGCAGAGAACACCCTCTAGAATCATTCCCCCTTTTTTTCTAATCATTGTTCGTGCAGTGTCAATACGACTGTTGTGAGCCCCTGACATGGCTCAGTTCAGTATGATAGACATGCTGAACCATTGTTTAAAAGCTCCACAAGCAGACACAAGATATGGATGAGTTGGCACAGGCAGGACTTCATCAGGTCTACCAGAAGACTTGACCACTGGTTTCCTGCGGATGAAAATTCTAAAGTCCCAAAAAATCTCTGACATGACATAGACCTGATCAAGTCTTTGCAAATTGATTGAGTTTGACACCCACACATCTCAACCTCCTCAAGCCCATCTCTTGCAAATCCCTTGTTTGGGCCTTACACCTGGGGGCTGTAACAAGGTGGCTGTTTTCTGAAATGCTATCATGTCCAACACCTATAAGACCCAGATTTATCTTTTGTTTTTGTATCTCAAAAAATATTTGTATGCCTTATATATAATTATAATGTATTTCTAGTCATGCAGACACAATTTTCTATACCATATACATTTACGAACAAAAATTTTCGTAAATGAAATACAAATGACAAAATCATTTTATCTGAGTACAGACACTTTGGGGTTCTTAAAGGCTTCCCTTTTCCGACACATCATGTTTGTGTCCGAAATCAACACATGTACACGCCCATGACCAAGTTGCAGCATAGAACCCCAGCATGTAACCTACACATGTTGTGTGTGCCAAGTGCAGCTCAACATGGCAACATCTAAAATTCCGGATTAACAGTTTCCACACAATCAAAACAGTTAATATGCTTGCATTTGCATGTGCATGTCTGCTGCTTGCACATGCATGGACAAGCCAGCTCCTGTATCTACTGCCACGTGTCAACGTGGCGCGCATGAACAGGATCCAAGATGTCCATCTGGTGGGCCATACAATGTAAATGGCCAGGCCCAAGAATCTGGCTGGTGCACTCATCAAGAGGGTCCAAATGTACAATACAAATGGAAGAACATGCAGGCTGTGGAGTTACCTACCATCCCAATGGAGGTACGCTTTTAAATATATGGACACTATAAACTTTAAAGTATACAATGGTAATGAATGCTTTATGCTGTGACATCGTAACCTCCATCTTTTCCAACAGTGCTCTCAATGGATTAGGGCAGTATTGTTGGGGAGGATCTTATTCCTACATAATATCCTTTAGGTTTTCAAGTTTTACACTGCAAATGAGATGGTCAATGAGGACTGCTTTAATATATAATTTACTCCTAAGAACACCCAATTAGTTTCTCTCCTTTTTCTTTTATTCTCTTTTTTCTTGTGAAAGATCACAAAAATTTATTCAAAGGAGTACCAGCTAAGGTATGGTAGAGATCACCGGCACATAGAATAGGAGATTTAACACTTTATAGCTCAGGTGTCAGCAACATCATCACCTCGCTCAACACATTCTAGAATGCAATTTCGATAGTTGAAGCAAGATCCCTAATTTCTTTGATAGTGCACGCAGATCTCCACGAGCTCATCTTTCTCTTCATTGCACAAGAGATAGCATGCATAAAGCCCCCCTAGCACCTGTGAGTACTCAATAGCCCTTCTAGAGAATCCTTGAACTACTTAATCCCTTCATTCTTCCACCTCCTTGGATCCTTTTAACTCCAAAAGGACCTGAAGACACATTTCCACTTCTTTTTTCATCCCTAATAGTCTCAGGACAGATAATGACCTACAATTAAACTCATTCAAGAGCACCACTTGATCAAGCAACCGATTTTCAAGACTATTTCTCTTCTCACCTCCAATGCCTGCCTTTCAATCCAACAAACAATGAAACTCGCTCCCTAGAACAATATATTATTGGACGAATGACAGTGATTGTAATTATTCTACTAATTCTGCAATGGAGGACACTTAATCCATAAGATTTTACTCTTTCTTTCCAACTGCCTGCAATATGTTTACTGATATCATTTCCCAAAGCCCTTCCACCAAAATGACCACCTGCAACCACTAAAATCTTCCCAACCTTTGTTGTAAAGGTCTAACTAGTACCAAAAAATTTCCTTACCATCATACAATGGATGAAGTGGTGAATCAACTCTGCCGCTCGACAGATGATACACAAATGCTGTTCTAACTTAATAGTAATTACATAGCTTACCTGCTGCTGCTGTCCAACACAATGTCCTAAGAGGAACAAGAGTGCCCAAACCTTGGTTGTAGGTTGCCCACCAAGAGGTGAGAGAATAGAAGGATTTGACTGAGAGGACCTCTCACCAATCATAAATCCAATCTGTTTCAGTAATACCTACAAACGGTTGTGGCTTTTGAAAAGGTCACATGGAGGACATTTTAGTGATGAAAAAGGTGGGCCCCATCATGGAGATCACTTTCAGCGAAAATGAGGCGAATGCACTCATCATGGGCCATATCATGTGTTGGATCATATCTTCCATGTCCACTGATTTTTTTTTTTATGGTAAGCCCCACTTGATGAATCAACCAGCTTGATTTATGACCAGCTGATCTTCATGGTGGCACCCACCCTTTGCATGGCTTGGATGTAGGCATAGGGTAGTAGGGTTTTGTAATAAGAAGAAATTGCACTCAACATAGGCAATTTGAGAGATTACCTACTAATTCTCCTGAACGAAAAACTCCACTTATTTATTATTTTGATTTTGTTTATTTTTTATACGTAGGCTGGGCTCAAGACTCAATTTTTTATTATTCACTATTCCATGTCCATATGACATCTACACATCGGATACCTATGACGAGAATTGTGGGGGCAAACAATTCACTCCCAATTTAAGATCCAAAAGACAAGTAACCTTGGAAACAAAGTTACATTAGAGGGGACTAAAGGGTATTTCAGTAATTAGGATCGAAGATATAGTAGTAGGGTTCTATCACTACCTCTCCATGATAAAGTGAGTAGATAAAAGAAATCATATGGTACTATGTTAGAATACTCCATACATGAAGCATGTCACCATCCATGGCAAGGATTAAAATCAGCATATACGGTCTTGTATCATCCATGAACAATAATCAACATGTATCCGACGATACACCCACATTTCAGTTAAAAAAAAGGTCTCAAAGCCCCATAGAATGCATTGTGTAGACACTTTTGGACCGTGGGCCCTCTCTAGACCATGGGCCATCTCTTATTCTCCTCTTATTTCTCTTATTATTTTTCTTACTTTTATTTTTTCCTCTTTTGGCCTTAGTTCCAAGTATATTTTATGCAATTTGGGACATCACTTAATATCAAGATTTCTAGCCCTAGTTCGAGTTTGGTGTCTTCCAAAGGCTTTTTTTACTCTTTGACATGGTATCAAAACAAATAAAGCTCCTAGAGTTGTCTCCTCATCCTCTCTTCTTGATCTCCCTTTATCTTCTCTCCTTTTTCCTACTTTTCTCTTGTTTTATTTTTTCTTCTTAGATTTTTCTCTCGGTTTGAGAGTCATTGCAACATAATCTGTGATTGAAAGTGATTAATGACGAAGGATCTTGCAGCAGTTTCTGATTTTCTTTAGAAAGGTTGCTAGGCATTCAGTTTTTATCAAGTTTTTAGGACGTTTTCGTTTCAGTTTTTTTTTTTTTAATGATATCTAGGGTTTGCTGGATATTTTCATTTGGATAGTTTTTTAGATTCTTTTTACCCCAATTTACAGCATTTTTTTTTTTTGTGGCTTGCACTCAGGTATTTGAGATTTGTTTTTCTTTTTGAAGATTATCAAGATTTGTTTATATCTGGTGAATTTGGCTATAAGATCCCCTTCTCCACTATGGTTTGATTTGGAGCTACGAGGATTGGTGTCTTCTTGAATTTTTTGGATCTTTTTTTAGACTGTCACAATAGTTGGTTACAGTAATTTTTTTTTGTATTGATTGGTGTGAAGTCTTAATATTTAGAATTCTTTTAATTGTTTGGAATTAAATCTAACTTCACCATCAACATTTGAGATAGTCGATCCCATCACCTCCAAGATGAAGAGGTTGATTGTTCATTATGAAAATCTTGGGTTGCATATTTCCACTCATAAACTCAAGTCAAACAAGTATCTTCAATGGTCAAAAGATGTTGAGATGATTGTTGGAGGAAAACAAAAGCTTGGGATATATAGATGACAGTATATCATAACCTCCTATGACCTATACTTCTTATGGAAATTGAAAATTGAACAATTTGTTTGTCATGTCCTGACTTCTCATGAATCTCTTCCGCCATTCTATTGAATTCTATCTCCCGAGCACAAGCGCATCTTTTCTTCACAAATTGATTTTATCTTTCAGCATCTTTAACTTTATCCCCAACCTGAAACCGGCATAACCCTCAACCGAAAAGGAAGTCCACCATCCAGCAACAAGCAGCTCAAAATCGTTAACTTCCAGACTAGTGGACTCAAAGCTGAAAGGACTGGGATCCCAGTTCTCTTCAGCCACCTCAAGCTCAATGGGACAATGGTTCGAAATGATCCTTGGCAAGCCACGCTCGAAATTTTTCAATCCAATCCACTGACACCAAGAATTTGTATAGTCATGCTAAACAAGCATTGTCACGACTGTTTGACCACATAAATTTGCATCCCCCCAGCTCATGCTGGGCCACCCAGTCAGCAATCCTTCTCCTGCTCCTAGTTACACGACCTAACCTAGATTTTCAGGCATTAAACTCACCAGGGAAATACGTCTAGCATATTAAGTTAACTTGCAGGAATTTTGTTTATATGGTTAGAAATGAATCATTGCTGCTTTAGGAATTGGCACAGGAGCATTTCCAATGTATTCCAAATGGTGACATCTCATATCAAAGAATGGTTGTATGCATTGAAGGTTATCCAGCAAATTCCAGATAACTAGGCAGATTTGTAACTTATTGTCTTCTTGATCTTTTGTAATTTTAGGCTCCGGCCTTTCTTTTAATAAAATTTTCACCATTCAAAAAAAAAAAAACTCACTACATTATATTCACCCCCAACGCACCACGGAGCCTCCCACCTCTACCTGACGCTGTCTAATTCAGCCCAGAATTGATCTCTCAAGCTAAGATACAGAAAACCATAAACGGCAGCAGAAGTACACTGAAAACCAGAAGAATTTTCACACAGCGGGATAGATGAGGAAAAAATACCAAAGGTCAAAAGTTCCAAGATACGACGATCCCCCTAGCAAACCCAGAAGCATCAACGACAACCCATTCTTTCTTTATAATTGCTTGCAAATTGCAATTAAAGTGTGGAAAAATCATGTAAGAGTATTTGTAGGCAAATCTACATATTAACAGATTTTTTTTTTTTCAATTTTTTTGAAAAAAAAAATTAAAAATTTGAAAAAAATAAAAATTCATATTTTTTAAATTACATGGAGCAACCAAAATTGGTTCCTAATATATTTGTGTATTGATGTGTATGTTAATCTTAATATCCGCCACACATTTTTATTTATTCTCAGAATAAATTTATATTTATAGAAAATTAACAAAAAAATAATTTCATATAGTTTAATTGATGCACTATATTAATACAGGTAAATTTTTACTTCTTTTTTAGCTTCAAATGTATTGGTTGTGTTATTGTACTTGTCTTGTATGATTTATAAATGATATGAATTTATTTTGGATATAGTTACATCACTTCTATCAGACATCACATAATTTTTTTTTTTAAAGATAATGATTTTATTCCAAGCTGCCTGGCAACAATCCAAAACAGTAAGAAATACAGAGAATTAAAGAAAAACAAACATAATTATGTTAGGCGACACATAATTTATAGGATACACAGAGAAAATTTATCATGTACTTTTGTTTTGTGATCTTTTAGTTCTAAGTGTGTAATTATGTCTTTTTTAACATCCCTTGAAGTTTCATTGAAAAATTTGATCAGTTTCCCAATGCTTACCAAAATCCGCAGTACATGTGATACCGATATGTTTCTGTATCCCAAGGGAGTGATACATGCATTGATGTTGATATTTCAATCACTGGTACTATGGCTTACCAAATAGGATATGACATATGTCCATCAATAGTACAACACAACAAACCTATATCCTTTTCTGTATTATCAACGTAAAAAGAAATCAAGCAATGATGTGTTGCTTTTCTTTCATTCCCATTTGTAAACCATGCCAACTAATAGAAGTTGTTGAAGCATTATAATATCCACCTTCAACTTTTTTGCCATCACCTTTAAGACGTAGTTTCTGGAACTATCATTTTCAATCACTAACTCGCAAAATTTTCATCTCAGGGCCTTATTTAGATAGCGGGAAAAGAAAAGAAAAGAAAATGGATGACTTTTCCCCGGATGGGACCTTTCACCATGTTTGGATAGCAAAGAAAATGTTGGATTTCAAAAGCAACATTACCCATACATCATAGTCAAATTATTACGCACAAGATACAAGTGAAAATTGTGAGAGCTTTGTGAGTATTCCACTTGTTATTCATATGATACCCCTAAAAATTAAAATGGAGTTCATGGGAATTCATGTCTCAATAGTGCTCATGGAAATATTGAGAAAATCATCATTGGATAATCATTACAAATTTCTTTTCTTTTCTTTTCTTTTCTTTTCCCACTATCCAAACAAGCCCTCAAGGTTCATATTCTCCTTAAGTTGTTGGTACTCCTCCAATCTCACCCTATGGCTATTTTTTGAGACAGAAATGCAGTCTTATGAATTTGCCTACCCAAGTAGTTGGGATAAAGCATGCATGCATGATGATAATGAAAATAAAGGTATGAATGTATTGAGCATTTCGCTTGGTGAATGGACGAATCCATAACCATTTATCCTTGGCTAATTTTGTCCAACTTCTCTTCTTCACATTCATCATCTTTCGTAGTCTTCACCAGTGTTTTCATTGTCAACGAAAAGTCAATAATATCGCCAATATTATAGATGTCGCCGAATCGGCGATACCAAAACCCCAATTTTTCGTTTCTCTTCCTAATGTCGACGAAATATCGGCGATATTTTCGATTTTATCGGAAAAAAAATAGTTATCGTTGATTTTTTTTTTTTAATGTTGATGATATATATAAAAAAAGTCGAAGCCAAAGAATACAAATATACAAAGAAACAGAGACTCGAGCTAAAAACTCCCCCTCAAAACGCAAAAAACCAAGGTAGAGCTGTCTATACACCTCCCCAATCCTTCAAATTCAGAATTGCCCTGTTAAACACTTGCATTGGCCCACTCTTTTTGTCGATGAAGCAGCGTTGATTCATTTCCCACCACACACCCACAAAATTGCTAAAAAACTTAAACGCTACATCTTTTTCTGATCTTTCCCTATCCCCCCGCCATGCCAAGCAATGAGAAATTCAACCATCGTCTTCAAGAAAACCCATAGAACCCCGAAGAATTGAAGGAGAAGACCCCACACATCTTTGGCAAAGACGCAATGCATGAATAAGTGATCCACGGATTTTGCATCCTTATAGCACATCACGCAAACATTTGGGAGACATATTTCACTTACAAAGATTATCTACAGTTAGCACTTTATTCCTACCAACTAGCCATCCAAACGTCATCACCTTCAAAGGGGCACTGTAGTGCCACAGGAAGCCGTTGTTGCCCTCTCGTGATTTTCAACAAGATCACACAAGAGCCGATAGAAAGTTCTAACTGAGAAGGATCATGTCTTGGACTTACACCATCTCAACGAATCTGCTTCTGAAACCAATGGAGCGCACTTTGGTAACATATCAAGCATTTTAAGCAGCTCTTCAACTTCCCCATTAGTGAGAGACCTTCTAAAAGTGGGCATCCATGTGATCTCCTCCCCTCTTGAAGAGAAACAATTGCTCACCACCTCCCCCTCTTCCCTAGCAAGCCCGACTAAAGATGGGAACCTCTCACTCAAGACTCCTCTCTCCCACCCACCTATCCAACTAAAATCTAACTCTCTTCCCTTCTCCCAAATGAAAGCTTATCCCTTCCCACATTCTTTCTTTCAAAGACGCTACCAATTTCCACAAGTAAGAACATCGGTACAAGGAGGAAGCCTTCATCCACCACCCCCACCCCCTCTTCATCAACCCCATATTTTCTCTCTATTACCTCCCTCCATCTAGCCTCTCCTTCCGTCCCAAACCTCCAGACCCATTTCCCCAATAGAGCAAGATTCATTTCTTCTAGCTTTAATATCCCCGCTCCTCCTTATACCGTTGGTTTACAAACTTCCTCCCATTTCAAGAGGTGAAATTTGTGCTTCTCTCCGTAGCCTTCCCACAAGAAATCCCTTCTTCTTCTCTCCAAAGCGTTAACGATGGATTTCGAGCATTTGAAAAGTGACAAAAAATATACCGGGAGGTTCAACATAGAAGATTTAATCATAACCATTCTCCCTCCCATAGATAGGTATCTAGATTGCCATTTAGAGATTTTTCTCTCACATCGTTCAATAACGCCGCCCCACATGTGCCTCGCCGGTCTTCCCATACAAAGCGGTAGCCCCAAATACGTTGTTGGAAGGGACACTTCCTTGCACCCAAATATATCCGCAATAGCCCGAACTCTTTCTATAGAAATGCCTACCCTTAAAACCTCACTCTTGGAAATATTGATTTTCAAACCGAAAACCACCTCAAAACTTACTATAATCAATTGAAGATTTTCCATAAAAAAACCATCCGCCTTGCACAAAAGAAGTGTATCGTCCGCATACTAAATATGAGAAATCTGAAAAGTCAAGTTATCCACTCGAAAGCCCTCTATCAATCCCACTTGAACTCATTTATCTAACATTTTGCTGGGGGCCTCCATAATAGTAACAAACAAGAAAGGGGACAAGGGATTGCCTTGCCTAAGGCCTCGAGAGGGCGCAAAAAAAACTTTTGGCGATCTGTTCACCAAAATAGAGAATTTTGTTGAGCTAACACATGCCCGCATCCAGTAACGCCATTTAGGGCCACAACCTAACCTGCCCAACATATAATCTAGGAAAGACCAATCCACATGGTCGTAGGCTTTTTCTACATCAAGTTTGCAAATCATTCCTGCCTCCCCTCCTATAGCAAGAGTCGACACATTCATAAGCCAACAAAGAGCAATCAATAATTTGCCTTCCATCCATGAATGCCCCTTGAGATTCTGATATAACACTTCCCAACACTTTCCTGAATCTAGTAGCCAACACCTTTGCTAGAGTCTTATAGGGACCCCCTAAAAGGCTGATGGGATGAAAATCTTTCAAACAGTCTGCACCTTCCTTCTTGGGAATTAGAGCAACAAAGGTAGCTCCTAGTTGTTTTGCGATAACACCCGTATCGAAAAATTCTCGCAAGAAGGCAATGACATCACCTTTCACAACATCCCAAAATTTATGATAAAATGCTATCGGGAAACCATCTGGCCCAGGGGCTTTCTCACTTCCCAAATCTACCACCGCTTGCTTGATCTCATCTTCCGAAAAAGGTTGTTCCAGCGTTTTCGCTTCCTCTAACGGAATCAAATCAAAATGAAGATTGTCCAACCAAGGCCTCATTACCCTGTCCTTGGCCAGCATATCGTTGTAGAATTTAACTATCGACTCCCATATTTTTTGACTTCTCCTCTATCGATTGACCATCCACCACTAAGGAAGAAATTTTATTAACACGCGCTCTCGCACTAGCTGTCGCATGGAAAAACTTAATATTCTTATCTCCCGCTCTCAACCAAGTAGCTCTGGATCTTTGTCTCCATTTGATCTCTTCCTCCCTCACTTTGGCATTGTATTTTGTTCTGTGAACCTCCCTCCATGCCATTTCGTCCTCTAACAACTTCATTTCCTCTTCTATCGCATCTAGCTGTTGGATTTGCAAAAGAATTTCATCTTTTTCCACCTCTCGACCAAAAGGGACATCTATTTTCCATTCCTCAAATCTTCTGCTTCAAGCGTTTCAATTTTTCGAATAGAGAGACCCCCGCACCTCCTTTCATCGAAAAAGACTTCCACCACTCCACAATCTTTGACCCAAATCCTTCAATTTCTAACTATGCCAGTTCAAAGCTGAAAGGCCGTGGCCCCCAATCTTCCTCGTCCACTTCCAACAACATTGGGCAATGATCCGAGAAAGGCCTAGGAAGACCCCTTTGAGAGATTAACGGAAATTTCTCCGCCCAATCTGGGGAAATAAGAAACCTATCCAGTCTGCACATAATTGGAGCCACTTGCCCGTTCAACCAAGTGAGTTATCGTCAAAATTTTCTCCCTACCATTGCAAAAATTCGAAATAAATAGAAAAAATATACAAAAAATCTCCCTTACCTTTTTTTTTTCTCAAGATCTGCATGCAAAAGTGGCTTTCAGCTAGATTTAGTGGGCCAATCGTTGTCCACAACGCTAAATTTTCGGCGATAAGAAAAACCTAAAAAAAAAAAAAAAAACTTTTCTTTTCTTAAAGTGAATGGATTTGAGAGGGAACCAATTTCGGAGAGGTTTGAGGGGATTTGGGTTCGGATTTGGAAAGAAAAAAAAATCTGGAGAGATTTTCGGATTTTTGACGGGAAAGAAGCGAAATCGACAATGCTACAGGTTTTTCGGAGAAAACGAGAAACTCTCGTAAGAAGGAAAGCTCTCTCTCGTTTTAAGGGAGTGGATTCGGTGCGGCTTTAATAAAGACAGTGCGGCGCTCACTATGGGGCCCACCTTGATGTATTTAGTGTAAATCCATGCCGTCCATAAATTTTGCCAAGTCATGCTCGAGCAAAAGCCAGAAAATGAAGAAGATAAAAAACTTAGGTGAACTAGATTATAACAAAGATTGGTGGTTGAAGCTGCAAGATTAAAAACTTCCTATGGCCCAACGTAATGTTTTTCGTAATGTTTATTTGTCATCTAACCTATTGATAAGGTCACATAAACCTAGATGAAGGGAAAAGTACAAATATCAGGTTGATCCAAAACTTGTGTGACCCATGAGAAGGTTTTAATGGTCGATCACCACTGTTTCTTATGTGATGGTCCACCTAAGATTTGAATCTGCTTCAGTTTTGATCTCATGCCTTAAAATGAATTGTAAAAACGTATGGACAGCATGGGTATACAATAAATACATCAAGGTGGGCCCCACCATAAGTGTGGCACCATCTTGGCTCAGGCCACGGCCGCACCTAATCCACTTCGCTCGGACGCAAATTTTCTAAGAAAGCCTTTCAGACTGGGATGCTAAGTGGGTCCCACCATGATGTTTGTGATAAATCCACCTTGTTCATCCATTTTGCAAGCTCATTTTAGTACATGAGACCGAAAAATAGGCAGATCCAAAACTCAAGTGGGCCGTACGAGAGGAAACAGTGGGGATTCAATGGCCACTGTTGAAACATTCTTATGGCCACAAAAGTTTTATATCACGCTAAGGTTTGTGTTTTCACTACATTACTAGTGGGAATGACCTTATAAACGATTTGGATAGAATACAAACATTAAGGTGGAGCTCAGGAAGGTTTCAATGGTAGGTATTTCTTTCCCCACTGTTTCCTCTCATGTGGCCCACTTGAGTTTTGGATCCATCTCATTTTTCGTCACATGTTCTAAAATTATCCCTAAAAACGGATGGATAGTGTGGATTTCTCATAAACACCATGACGGACCCCACTTAACATTCCAGCGCATTCCTGCAAAATCCTTTAGCATGAAATCCGCGTCCACCAAGCTCCCCTTACCACCCAGACCTACTTTGTGGGTGGGACTCTGTAGGGCCCAAAAATCAGGCAGGTCCAAAGCTCAAGTGGACCACACGACATGAAACAGTGAGGATTAAACATCCACCATTGAAACATTCTTGGGGCCACAAGAGTATTGGTCCTTTTGCTGGGGCTAGTATTTTTTTGTTTTCAGTCCATCTCATGGTGGAACCCAGGAAGGTTTCAACAGTAGACATTTTCCTGCCCACTTTTTCCTATCATGTGGTCCACGGATAGACGGAGTGGATTTCTCACAAACTTCATGGTGGATCCCACCGGCAGGATTTGAGGGTAAGAAGGCTTATTTACCCTTATTCGAAAACTAAAGTCTTAAAATATGAGTTTTATTATACTCCAGCTGCATTTAACCCTTCATGCGGGAGGGGCCTTAAAATTGTGCACGTGACATATTTATTAAAAAGTTGTTGAATGAAATGAGCAACCCTCTCTAGCCACACCACTATATATCCCAATGACAGATTCTTAAAACCATCCCATTTCATGGATGTTTTTTTTATGAAAATAGGACCGTTGGATTTATTCATTTTAATCGTCCAATAAATGTCCACCAATCTCATATTTAGATAATAATTATTGTATGTTAGTTGCATTTGTATCCTATAAACTCATTTTTGTTACTATAGGAGTGGGCTTATGGTAGTGCATGCTTTTTGGACCCCATTAAATGAAAACTTATTATGTAAATGCATTCTTTTTGCAATTTTTTTATTCCTATATATGCAAATATGTGTATTTACGCATGTCCTGAAATTTCACTGAAAAATTCCACCATTTTCCTCATGTTTTTATATTTTTCCCCGCATTTCCGGTTATCGGCGATAACGATATTATATCTTTATCTCCGGCCTGCGAAACTTGTAGCGATACCGACAACTTGAACACTAGTCTTCACCAATTGAACTTCATCTTTGAATTCCTTTTTGGACACTTAAAAGAGATGCTCAACTTAAAGAACTCGTAGCACTAGGTTAATAAGCCTTACCATGCCCAAGTGGTAGCCTTTCAGCCATTTCCTTCTCCTTTCCTCTTACCCTTAGGTTTTGGTTTGTTGGGTTCAAATTTGAAAGAGAATTAGCTGAAATTCCTTTCACTAACTTGTGAAAAGATTTCCAACCACCCACATTTGTCATCTCACCAATAAGTGTTTTTGCTCTTTCAATGCAAGTTGATTAGCCTTGCCTACTAAATCTGCCAAGTCATCAAAATCCTCTATTGGATCACACAATTCAACATACTGATGTACCTTCCTACTGATTAATCTACTAATTTCTTGAGAATGAGGTGGTAAATGACGTAGGACGACTAACCACTTGCTCTAAAAGCTCGAACTAATAGAGCATGGCAAATCAATCCCTTTATCTCATAGCCCAGGCTCCTACTTCACACAGGCTAAGCCCTCGGCTGAACCCTCCTTCGTGGGCCCCACTTCACATGGGTTCGTATAACACTAGCCACCTGCCTCACACCGTTGGGGCTCGCATCACACGAGCCACCCACTTCACATGGGCCGCCCACCCCAAGTGTGCCCCCGCATCACACAAGTCACCCCACTCGAGCTCGGTGTGTAAATGCCCCTGCATTAGTAAACCTCCTTTGTATATGGTTAACAATCAAATCCCTCCATCAGAAGTGATGACATTTCTAATAGGTTTCTTGCCTAGAATTCGAGGGAAAAAACTTTTGTACCCTCCTTCAGTCCATCTTCTATAAACTCTCCAACATTCCAGTGCCCATGCAAGTCTTCTGGAGTTAGGACACCATAATTCTCATTCTTTTTCTCTTATCTAGTCCACCACAAGTTTCACTTTTGATAAGCTGTGGTCTAACTAAAGGTCTGGCCCTTGATAGAGTGGAATGGCAAAACAGGATTCATGTAGCCAACCCCAATTAACTGGGATAAGTCTTAGATGATGATGATGATGATGATGATGATGATGATGAGCTTCCAATTTATACATTTTCTAACTCATTACAAGACGTCTTATGCATGGTTTGCATGCTTAAAAGACCCATCTAATGCATGTTTTGTGGATGTAGTAATGAGAGTGAAACTTCACTGAATTGATCCTCAAAAGAATGCTTTTAAACTTACTTGATGATCAAGGAAGACGAGCCAAAGAAATGGAAGAAAGAAGCAAGGAGAAGAGAGAGATGACATGGATTTAATGCCAATTTGAAGGATTTGGAATGACTAAAAGACCAAGCTTTGATGAGCCAAAGAAGTGAAGAAAAAGCCTTAAAGGAATCAAGTTGAAGACCTGGAATGACCAGAAAAGTCATATTGCAGAGCTACAGGGCCAGAAAAGTAAAATGCAGAAAATTCAGTAGATGGTCCTGTAAACCAGAAAAAACTGTAAAAATTGGCCTTCGGGTACCCGACCACCATTTTACCGGGCGGCCGAAATTGACAAAAAAATCCAGTTTATTGCTGGAACTTTTCTAGACATGGCCAGGCGCCCGACCACATCTGGCCGGGCGCCCAATGACCCGCCGGGTGCCCGATTAAGAGGATCCGGGGGCCCGAAATTCAAAAAAAAAATTATCAAAACACGCTGGACTGTTTTGCAGTATGGTCGGGCGCCCGACCAACACTGACCGGGCGCCCGACGACCGACATAAGTGCGTAAATCTTTACGTAATCCGAGGCGGTGGGTGTTTTTCTTATAAAAGGACACCTTGGCATCCTTCCTAAGGTATCCTAGAAGAGTTCTAAGTTCGTGGGGAGAAAGGGAGATCATCGTGGAGCGACCGCAACTCCTCCAACTAGGGTTTTTTTTCTAGTTTTTCATGTTTTTGTTTAGTTTTTCTTTGAATTCTAGTTGAAGCATGATAATGCTCGACTAGAACCTCTTAGCTAAGGCTAAGAGGTGAAGCTTGTGAGTAGTTATCACGTTGAATTTGTTCTAATTCAAGTACTTTGCTTTAAGTTGGATTTTTAAGTTCTAGTTTGAATAAAAGTAGATATTTTTTTATGTTTTATGGGAGTTCATGTGCTTCGGACATGAGTTCCTTGCAATTCTCTGAGATTATCATGTTTGGATTGATAAGATTCGAATTGTAGTAACCCTAGAGCGTACCATAGTCTATTGGCATGGTCATTACTTCGAAGGCTACACATTCGACTTCTACGTGCTTCATTAGAACTAAAATCTTATTCTTCCACTTGAGTGGGGATTGTTTGTGTTTGAATGTTATATTTTCCAACTAGAAGAGAGATAGAACTTCAATTCTAGTTGTGTGATGCTTGGATGAATGAATTAACATGAGGGCTATCGCAAGTGGATCCTCGAAAGCCTTAGTTCCGTTTAATTACAGATTTTTACAACTTTACTGTTTTAAGTTAGTTTATGAACTTGAACTCTTTATTTAATTGATTTTGAAGTTGCTGAAACAACTTGAATTGGTTTACCCTAATTCCATGTGTATTGACCTCGGTCTTACCGAGAATTATTACTATATCGCAGCCTTACACTAGAGGTGAGCGAACAAGTTTTTGAAGCCATTGCCGGGGAAGCTAGGTTAAAAGGTTCTAAATTGTTTTAATGGCTATAGAGTAGTAGTTAGGTTTTATTGTGTTCCTAGAACTAGTTTTTCTAAATTTTAGAACTGACAAAGTTTGTTTTGTTTTGTAGGAAGTTCTTCTAGTTCAAGCAAATCGGGTACTATCCTTCCAACTTGAACTCTTTAGTTTTCAGTTTTTATTTTCAGATCTTAGGATTTAGGATTAGTTTGGATTTTGGATTGTGTGGTTTATGTCCCGTTAGGAACGTGACCATAACAATCGTCTCTAAACCGAAGGTGGTTTAGTTGGACCACTCTCCGTTCATAGACGAGTCCAAAAATCTGTTGAACATCGTGAAAATTTGGGAAGTATGGATCAAATTCCATTAGGGAATCCTCCCCACCCTACTCCAACCACAAATACAAATCATGAAGGAGCAGGAGAGAATGAGGTGCACAGTGCTCCTCCAATGAGATCTTTACGAGATTACCTACAACTAGCTCGTACAACAACACCTTCATGTGTGATTCTCCCAACAACTGGGGGAAACATCAATATAAAGCTGGGTGTAATTCAACTCCTACCAAAGTTCCATGGGCTAGACTTTGAGAGCCCATACTTACACTTAAAGGAATTTGAAGAAGTGGTGGCTACTTTACAATATGCGAATGTCTCAGAAGACGCCATCAAACTTAAACTTTTTCCCTTTTCATTGAAAGAAAGAGCCAAGAGTTGGCTCCACTCTCTTAGACCATACTCGATAGGGTCATGGAATGAGATGACTCAGGAATTCTTGAAAATGTTCTTCCCGGCTCATAAAACGAATACCCTTCGAAGAGCTATAACGAATACCCAATGTTAGGAAAGGTTTAAGGACCTACTTGCTTGCCCACATCATGGCTACGAAAGTTGGCGAATCATAAACTTCTTCAATGATGGATTAAGTTCCAATATGCGTCATTTCGTAGAGATGATGTGCAACGGCGAGTTTATGAGCAAAAATCCAGATGAAGCTTGGAGTTATTTGGATATGTTGGCCGAGAATGCCCAATCATGGGATATGGATACCTCAGACAAATCTAATAACCTCAAGCCTCCTCAACAAAAAGAAAAAGGAGGGATTTACATCCTTAAGGAAGAAGATGATGTGAATGCAAGGCTAGCCAACCTCGCAAGGAAAGTCGAGGCCATGGAACTTAGCAAGAGTGAAGTTACAAAGCCCACTGAAGCTATCGAGAACATGTGGAATTTGTGCCACTAATATACACGATACACAAGATTGTCCTACAATTCCTGTGTTTCAAGAGTTGTTACAAGAACACGCAAATGCCACATATGGATATCAACGGCCTTTTAATGGATCGATAGGTAACACGTACAACTCTACTTGGAAAAACCCCCCGAATTTCAATTGGAAGAATACTCCCACGGGCGATCCTACCAACTCTCAAGGAGGGCCACCCATGCAAAATATGGCCTCACCTCAATTCTCATTGGAGGATACTTTAAAGGCGTTCATGCAAGGGCAAACACAAATCAATCAATCAATCAAATTAGCAAATGTTCCAAGAGCTTAAAGTCTCGGTTGATGAGATTAAGGGACGCTTGAATGCCAGGGAAGGGACCTTTCCGGCCTCACCTCAGCCCAATCCAAAGCAAGTACATGAAGTAAGTATCCCTAATCTCCCCAACCAACATATGGAGCAAGCCAAATCCGTCACCACTCTTAGAAGTGGTAAGCAAATTGACAAATCTATTCTAGTAACGACCGACAAGCCTAATGATCCGGTAAATTCTGAGGATAACGACGAGTCTAACTCAGCTCCATAAGAAACGGAACGCGATTACAAGCCCATAGCACCATTCTCTTCGAGATTGGTTGCTCCAAAATCTCTCCCAAACTCTCATGATATTTTAGAGATTTTCAGACAAGTCAAAATCAACATTCCATTGCTTGATGCCATTAAACAAATCCCCTCTTATGCCAAGTTTCGAAAGGACCTATGTACAACCAATCCTAAATATAATGTGCAACAAAAGGCCTTTTTGAATGAGCAAGTGAGTACCATTCTCACTCAAAGACCCCCCCCCCCCCCCCCCCCCCAAAAAAAAAAAAAAAAAAAAAACTTAATGATCCCGGTAGTCCCACAATTCCATGCATCATTGGTGACTACCGGATTGAGCGTGCATTGCTAGACTTGGGGGCAAGCGTAAACTCGATCCCGTACTCGGTATACGAGCAATTGGGTCTTGGTGAATTAAAACCCACCAAAACCACGTTGCAACTCGTTGATAGATCCATCCGTGTACCGAGAGGGATAGTTGAGGATGTTCTGGTCCAAGTTGACAAATTCTACTACCTGATGGATTTTATCGTCTTGGACACACAACCGGTTACAGATGCTAGCACTTAAATACCGGTGATTTTAGGCCGCCCGTTCCTTACCACATCAAACACAATCATAAATTGCCGAAAATGGGTGATGCAATTATCTTTTGGGAACATGACATTATAGGTGAATGTGTTCCACTTGGGCAAAAGGCATAGGGATGTTGATGACGATGAGCTCTTCGAGATAAACATGCTCGAATCTTTTGAAGAAGAAGAGCTCCTCCAACTGAACCACTAGAAAGCTTGGAGACATGCTTGGCACATTTCGAGGATTCCAAAGACCCCATCATTAGCGAAATTGTGCAAGCGTTGAATATTGAGAAACCGGTAGTTGGTACTAGCCGGTGGAGGCCCCATTTTGAAAGATTGCCACCAACGACATCAAGGCCTCTACCGTCTAACATCAAACTGCCGAAGCTTGACCTTAAACAATTGTCATCCGAGCTGAAATAAGTATATTTGGGTCAAGAAGAAACATTCCCGGTTGTCATTGCCTCTCACTTAGGAAAAGACTAAGAGCTCAAGTTGATTGAGCTACTCAAAGAACATAGGGGAGCCATAAGTTGGACAATAGCGGACCTTAAGGGGATAGACTCTTCAGTCTATACTCACCGTATACACCTCGAAGAGAATGCGAAAACGACTAGACAACCTCAAAGAAGGTTAAATCCAAACATGATGGAGGTTGTTAAAACCGAGGTGTTAAAGCTACTAGATATGGGTATCATCTACCCCATCTCGGATAGCCAATGGGTGAGTCCTACCCAAGTTGTTCCTAAGAAGTCTGGTATTACCATCATCGAAAATGCCAACAACGAGCTTATACCAACTAGAGTGACCACCGGTTGGCGTATGTGCATGGATTATCGGAAGCTAAACACGGTCACTAGGAAGGACCACTTCCCTCTCCCATTCATGGATCAAATTTTGGAGAGGTTAGCAGGTCACTCCTATTATTGCTTCCTGGATGGCTATTTCGACTACAACCAAATTGAGATAGCTCCGAAAGACCAGGAGCAGACTACATGCCCGTTTGGCACCTTCGCATATCGAAGGATGCCATTCGGACTATATAATGCACCCGTCACATTCCAACGATGCATGTTGAGTATTTTCTCAGACATGGTGGGTGAGTTTCTTGAGGTATTCATGGACGATTTCTCTATTTCGGTTGTACTTTCGAGGAGTGCCTAAATCACTTGAAGTTGGTCTTGACAAGGTGCGAGGAGAAGAACCTTGTCTTAAACTAGGAAAAGTGTCATTTCATGGTACAAAGAGGAATAATCATTGGACATATCATCTCGTCCAATGGAATAGAGGTAGACCAGGCCAAAATCAATATAATTTCCAATCTACCACCACCCAAAAGCACACACGATGTGCAGTCCTTCCTAGGACACGCCGGCTTTCATAGAAAGTTCATAAAGGATTTCAGCCATATCTCTAAGCCCTTATGTAACCTTCTCCAAAAGGAGAACCAATTTGAGTGGAGTGTCGAATGTCAATTAGCTTTTTCAAAGCTAAAAGACATGTTGACAACCGCTCCTATCATGCAACCACCGGATTGGTCCGTCCCTTTTGAGTTGATGTGTGATGCGAGCGATTATGCTATTGGGGCGGTGCTAGGCAAAAAAAAAAAAGGATAAGAAACCCCACTTTATCTACTATGCGAGTAGGACCTTGAATCCCACCCAAGTCAATTACTCGACTACGGAGAAGGAGCTCCTAGCCGTCATTTTTGCCTTGGACAAATTCAGGCTTTACTTAATAGGATGCAAGGTCATTGTTTACACAGATCATGCGGCGCTAAAACACCTTCTTTCTGAGAAAGATGCTAAGCCTCGTTTGCTTAGATGGATCCTACTCCTTCAAGAATTCGATTTGGAGATCAAGGACAAGAAGGGAGTAGAGAATGTGGTGGCGGATCATCTATCCTGTCTAATTCTACCCAATTCCATTGACGAGTCACCTATTAAAGACTCATTCCCTAATGAGCAACTCTTTGTTGCTATGCATCCACCATGGTACGCTGACATAGCCAATTATTTTTCTACAAGTGCGATGCCGATTTATTGGGTTGCGTAAGACAAACGAAAATTTCTAAGGGAAGTGCACAGATTTTTCTGGGATGAACCATTACTTTTTAAATATTGCCCAAATCAAATAATTAGGAGATGTGTCCCTGATGATGAACATGATTCTATCATCTCCTTTTGCCATGATCAAGCATGTGGGGGTCACTTTTCCGCCAAGAAAACCACTGCGAAAATTTTGCAGCATGGTTTTTATTGGCCCACTCTATTTAGAGACACCCACGAGTTTTGCAGAGCGTGCGAGCGCTGCCAGAAGCTAGGAGGGTTGTCCCGTCGGAATATGATGCCCCTTATCCCAATTCAACATCTTGAAGTCTTTGACTGTTGGGGCATAATTTTATGGGACCATTCCCCTCATCTTTTGGACATGTCTATATCTTGCTCACCGTAGACTATGTGTCCAAGTGGATAGAGGCAATTCCGTGTAGAACCAACGATCATCGTATGGTTCTGAAGTTCCTTAAAGAAAACATCTTGTCTAGATTTGGAACACCTCGAGCCATCATAAGTGATGGTGGTTCTCACGTTTGTAACAGGCCGTTCGAAGCCTTAATGAAGAAATATGGCATTACGCATAAAGTGAGTACCCCATACCACCCACAGACAAGTGGGCAAGCTGAAATTTCCAATCGAGAAATTAAACAGATTTTGGAAAAGACGGTGAGGCCGGATCGCAAAGATTGGTCACTTAGATTAGTCGATGCCCTTTAGGCACACCGTACTGCTTATAAGACACCGATTGGAATGTCTCCCTACAGACTTGTCTATAGGAAAGCTTGTCACTTGCCCGTAGAACTTGAACACAAAGCCTATTGGGCAATTCGAGCATTGAATTTTGACACTGACAAGGCTAGCTCGCTTCGCAAACTCCAAATGAATGAGCTTGATGAGATCCGGAATGATGCTTATGAGAACTCGAGGATTTACAAGAGTAGGATGAAGGCCTTTCATTACAAACACATCTTTAAGAAATGTTTCCATAAAGGTCAAAAAGTGCTCTTGCACAATTCCTGACTTCATCTTTTTTTCAAAAAAATTGAGATCTCGATGGACCGGCCCAAATATTGTTAAAGAAGTTTTTCCTCATGGGGCTGTTGAGATAGAGAATACGGCTAATGGTAACTGTTTTAAAGTGAATGGACAACGCCTTAAACCATTTGTTGAGAAATTTGATTCGGAGGACATATCCATCACTCTGAATGCTCCTATGTATCAGGATGATTGATCTCCTAGTCTGACGGAGGTATAGAGTAGATTAGGTTTTGTTTGATTTTCTGTTTTAGGTTTATTTCGTTAGTCACTTTAGTTGCCGGAGTTGTAGACTTCCATGATCGACTCTATCAAGTGATCTCGTTTTCACTCTCTTTTATTTTACTATTGCTCTCATGTTCATGCTAATTGCATATCTTTTTACATTGAGGACAATGCAAGATTTGGTTGGGGGGTGAGATGAGATTCTTCATCTAGCAGTTTGTGGACATTTCGAGCATCATATGTGCAAATTTTTTCAAATTTTTTTTAAAATTCAAAACTCATTTAGAAAACCTTATTTCTATGCATTCGGGATGATATGAGTATAAGAAAAGGAGATATGAAGTGATGAATGTTGCAAGTCTTGAACTACTTCTAATATAATGGTTTTATATGTGAATTTCCCTATTTATATGATTGATAGAAAATTTGAACGCTTTTACACCTAGTTCACATTACACGATTTTCATGGGTTGAAAGGATTATGTGATTTGTGGATTGGGCTACCTATTACCAACTGGGGGATGGTCTACCCGTAACCAAAGCCAGAAATGGGACATAGTGTGAAAGCCGTCGGAAGGACGGTAAGGCAAATTCTTGTCATAGGCTTGTTGTTGATCTGTACACCTTTAGATCCATAGTTTAGTTGATCTATGAAGAAGATAATCTCGAAAATTCATGAGATGAACTTTCACTATGCACACTAGGTTGAATTTGTTCGAGTTCTTCTATTTATCAATCAATCAAAGGGAATTCTATATGAACACTTATTATGTTTTGAGAGTTTAAGGTTGCAACTTGGTATCACCTAGTTTCTCTAATTTTTGCACTTGTATGTCTTGGAATGAATAGAAATATAGTTTCTGAAGGAGAGTTGGATTTTGGAGAATTGAACTTGTTTCACGCATGTTTTGCTCGGGACTAGCAAAATGCTGGTAGAGGTGTGTGTTGAGCTTCCAATTTATACATTTTCTAACCCATCACATCACATCTTATACATGGTTTGCATGCTTAAAAGACCCATCTAATGCATGTTTTGTGGATGTAGGAATGAGAGTGAAACTTCACTGAATTGATCCTCAAAAGAATGCTTTTAAACTTACTTGATGATCAAGGAAGACGAGCCAAAGAAATGGAAGAAAGAAGCAAGGAGAAGAGAGAGATGACATGGATTTAATGCCAATTTGAAGGATTTGGAATGACTAAAAGACCAAGTTTTGATGAGCCAAAGAAGTGAAGAAAAAGCCTTAAAGGAATCAAGTTGAAGACCTGGAATGGCTAGAAAGGTCATATTGCAGAGCTGTAGGGCCAGAAAAGTAAAATTTAGAAAATTCAGCAGATGGCACTGTAAACCAGAAAAAACTGTAAAAATTGGCCTTCGGGCGCCCGACCACCATTTTACTGAGCGCCCGAAATTGACAAAAAAATCCAGTTTATTCCTAGAACAATTCTAAACATGGCCGGGCACCCGACCACATCTGGCCGGGCACCCAATGACCCGTCGGGTGCCCGATTAAGAGGATCTAGACGCCTGAAATTCAAAAAAAAATTATCAAAACACGCTAGACTGTTTTGCAGTATGGTCGGACGCCCGACCAACACTGACCGGGCGCCCGGTGACCGACATAAGTGCATAAATCTTTACGCAATCCGAGGCGGTGGGTGGTTTTTCTTATAAAAGGACACCTTGGCATCCTTCCTAAGGTATCCTAGAAGAGTTGTTCATGGGGAGCAAGGGAGATTATCGTGGAGCGACCGCAACTCCTCCAACTAGCGTTTTTTCTAGTTTTTCATGTTTTCGTTTAGTTTTTCTTTGAATTCTAATTGAAGCATGATAATGCTCGGCTAGAACCTCTTGACTAAGGCTAAGAGGTGAAACTTGTGAGTAGTTATCATGTTGAATTCGTTCTAATTCAAGTACTTTGCTTTAAGTTGGATTTTTAAGTTCTAGTTTGAATAAAAGTCGATATTTTTGGATGTTTTAGGAGAGTTCATGTGCGTCGGACATGAGTTCCTTGCAATTCTCTGAGATTATCATGTTTAGATTGATAAGATTCGAATTGTAGTAACCCTAGAGCGTACCATAGTCTATTGGCATGGTCGTTACTTCGAAGGCTACATATTCGACTTCTACGTGCTTCATTAGAACTAGAATCTTATTCTTCCACTTGAGTGGGGATTGTTTGTGTTTGAATGTTATATTTTCCAACTAGAAGAGAGATAGAACTTCATTTCTAGTTGTGTGATGCTTGGATGAATGAATTCACATGAGGGCTATTGCAAGTGGATCCTCGAAAGCCTAGTTCCATTTAATTACAGATTTTTACAACTTTACTGTTTTAAGTTAGTTTATGAACTTGAACTCTTTATTTAATTGATTTTGAAGTTACTGAAACAACTTGAATTGGTTTACCCTAATTCCATGTGGATCGACCTTGGTCTTACCGAGAATTATTACTACGTCGCAGCCTTGCACTTGAGGCGAGCGAACATGATCTAGTCCAGCATCTCTTTACACATAAAGAATTGATCAATATGCACCTACCAATCACGGAAGATTTCCAACTGGAGATAGCCGCAGAACTTGGGCATTTCAACCTTTACATCATAGTGCTAGCTATTACTCAATCATTCGTCTCTTCTACCATGGGGAGGGTCAACCAAAACAAAGTCAGGATTGCTACTGTTGGATTCACCGATGTTGCCACCTTCTTGTGCATGGAGGCTCCTATTGACAATCAATAGTGGCAACCTATCCATTCTATTCCAGCTCACTATTGAATGGCCCCTTTTGGACAATCTTGCCTTCTAAATACTTTCCCCTACACTTGTTCTCATTATTAAACATTGATCTCTGAAACAAGCTCAAGAATAGATTGCTCCAGTACCAATTTCAAGTACGACGGTACAGTTTTCATAGCAAGTGACTAAGAATAAAAAAGATCATCAAAATTTTAACTCACCACACAAAACTCAAGATATTGATTTCTCAAAGTTCACCTTCTGCAAGGAATTAATTCTCCTTGAGAAAAACTCCATTTTGTTCACTATTCCAAGCCAAACGACATCTAGACGTCAAACACCACATGCATGGGCAAACACATGTACATGTGTATATTTACATATGCATAACCCTAATGAAAGAAAAGCCTATCTAAGATCTCAGCCCTAAATATTGCATGATCTCAGTCCTTGTGTTATCCCCTAAAAACATAAGTTATATTATAGAGGTTTCACTATTGTCAACAATGTAGCAAGATCACTAGCATTATTGTAGCGTGAATTTGTAGCAATACTATAGCACTTTTTTTTTAGAGTAACAATGATTTTATTAAAGATGCATCGAGATGGCACAAAGGCTACAACTGAAGAAAAAAAGAAAAATTAAAACCTTCCGCAAATTTAATACAAGATCAAGGTATTCAAAAATGGTTACATTATAGCCGTAAAGGCCATTACGTAACTGGTAACGGCCATAACCGTCACGCGTTATGGGGTCGTAACGGCCATTACAGAAAAATTGCCTGTAACGGCCCCATAACGGTCCCGTAATGGCCTGTAACGGCCCCGAAACAACTTTTTTTTTTTTTTAAATAAAATAAAAAATGCCATATCGATCGTTAGGGGGGGGGGGGGGGGGGGGGGGGGGGGGTGCTGCATAACGGCCGTTACGGCCCGTATCATAACAATAACGGCATTGGCCGTTATGGAACACCTTATACAAGATGCCCACTCTACCACAAGAAGATAAGCCTTTAAGAAAATCTCCGCCGCCTTAAGATAACGGCATTGGCCCGTATCATAACAATAACGGCATTGGCCGTTATGGAACACCTTGTACAAGATGCCCACTCTACCACAAGAAGATAAGCCTTTAAGAAAATCTCCGCTGCCTTAAGGTATTCATTACAGAAGCATCTCCCATTTCTTTCCCCCTAAATAGCCCAAAAAGGAAACAAGGAGAACCAATCTCCATATAATTGTTACATTTCCTCCTAGCCCCACACCATGCCATAACAAGAATAGCTCACCAATTGATTCATGCGTCACCTAAGACATGTCTAAGATTCTTAAGAAACTACTCCGCACTTGCCTAACAAATGAGCAATGAATGAAGAGATGATCTACCGTCTCAGCGTCTGCCATACACATCACACACACATTAGGCGACACCATTGATCGTCTTTGGAGGTTGTCAATAGTGAGAACTCTACCTCTTCTGACTAGCCATCCGAACGCCGCAATTTTCAAGGGAGACCCGTAGTGCCACACCTTGGTCATGACCACTCTTGAGCCATCCTTGCCTGAGTGTTGCAAGAGCCCATAGAAGGACCGAACCAAAAAGAGACCAGATTTTTCCTTTAACCAAAGTATCATGTTCCCTTCTTCCCACACCAACATACAAAAGTGAAGACAATCAAGGAGCATTACAAACTCCTCCACTTCTTCATCCATCATGTTCCTACAGCATTGTGGAGACCAAACCACAATATTGCCCAGGTAAAAGTAGCAACTCGATAGCACAATGTTCCTACCCGAGGAGAGATGAGCTATTTTAGGGAGCGCATGTTGGAGAGAGGATTCTCCAATCCAAGTTTTTCCCAAAAGCGAACTCTCTCCCCATTGCCAATAGCAAAGCCAATCCCTGTTCTAAGCATATGCTTAATCCTAGGGGGAATAATCCTTAACCACCCACCGCCCTTCTTGGCACCCGTACTTTTCAGCTATGACCCTATGCCAAAGGGAGTCTTCCTTAGAACCAGATCGCCAAAGCCATTTTCACAAAAAAGCTAAGTTCATCTTTTCCAACTTTCTTATACCAGCCACTCCCTTCTCATAAGGTCTAGATACCTCTTTCCACCCCACAAGGTGAAATCTTTTCCATGTTCTTATAGCATGCAAGTATATAAAACCATAATGAAAGAAAAAAAACTATCTAAATTCATGGCCCTTAATTTTGCCCAATCTCATCACTTGATTTATTATTTATCACTTCAAAGCAGAAGTAACTATAAGTTCCTAATCTCAGCCCTTGACTTGTTCCTTAAAAGTTACTATATTGGCAACAATGTTTTAAATATCGATGATATCGTCCCACGATATATCTTGTAACCCACCTGTGCGATATGAAATACACAAGTAGTGCTGATATATCCCAAATGTTCTATCCGGTGAGCATTTTCAATTTCCGATCCCTTTTTCTTTGTTCAGTGCCAAATGGTTACAAATCCATTGAATTTGGTTCTTCATGTTTTGCATGAAAAATCATGGAGTTGGAGCTTTGATTTTGATATCCATTGGTTCTTCATGTCTCCATGTTTTTTTTCGAAATTTTCCTTCAACTAGCTGTCAGTTGAGACTAATTTCGAAGTATTTAGGAGTATTTGATGAAATGATCATCACATACACAAGTTCAAATTTTGAATGTAGGTGGTCCGATTTGGGGAAAATTGGGGACAATTCGAAATTTTCCTAATTTCTCCCAAATTGCTTGCAATGTTGCACTCCAAACGTGAAATCAAGCATGTATAAGGGCTGATCTACTGATTTGTCAAGTCCTTGTCAATTTTCGAAAAATAAAAATCATTTTTAATTAAAAATTAATAAAAAATTTATTAAAATATAATTTTTTTTCGAAATTTCCCTTCAACCAGCTGTCAATTGAGACTAATTTCGAAGTATTTAGGAGTGTTTGATGAAATGATCATCACATTCACTCTAAATATTATGCATTCAATTTGAATATAGTTGCATTAGTTCAGTCAGACAATGCATAGCTTAGGACCCTATACAAAGGAAACCTATTATGTGCACTTCTTTTTTGAGATGTTATGATTTAAAAGTGTGTATAAAGGTCTTTTATAAAAATCCCTGAACTTTCATTGAAAAATTCCACCATTTTCCCAATGTTTCCCCATGTTTCCTAAAAAGTGCGATAAATTACCCGATACAAACGATATTTCCCGTACGATAACAGATACGTAGATGTATCCCAAGGATGCGATACATAACGTGATACCGATATTTCGAACACCGATTGGCAGTATGATTTGGAGCACCATTGCAATAACTCTTAGAGATACTATAGCATGTTATCATCGCATAAGCATGTATACATGTACAAATGAAAGGAACCATCCTAGACTTGTACAAAATTCATTTCACTCCAGATTAAAGAAAGGGTATTCTAAAAACCAACAAAAATTTGTAGAACTCCAGCCTATAAAATAGAGCTTTAAAAAATGTTCTAGACCTGAAGTGATTGAAATTTAGACTATATTAGGACTTACAGACATGTCACATGTGGTGCCCAGTGGATGGGCGATAAGATTCACAACCTGGGCCTTCGAACACACATAGTGCAACCCACCTTGGATGGTAGCATATTGCTTATGTTGATTTTAATGTAATACCAAAGTAAATAGAATACAAAGAAATATTACCTCCATATCCTTAATTGAAGTATCATTTGCCAGAATTGATGCTTCATCCTGTGGTGACATATCCAAAGAATCACCGGTAGACAACTTCCCAACCTATGACATGCATAGAAATATCATGAAACATGTTAACACCCAGCATTCTAATCAAAATTCTTAGTTACTAGATCTAATACTTAACATAAACTACAAATTGGTTGACCATAAAGTAAGAGTGTGCATTATGCAGAAGGTACTAGCACTTCTAGATCACATTTATATAGTCACCTCAAACAACCTATACTTAATGGATTGCCACAAAGTTCAGCATGAAGGATAAATTTCCTCCTACAATACTAGTGTCCATTTTGATCAGTATTTTTCTTTTTCTTTTTGTTAGATTTTATAGTTTACAGCACTAGGCTCATACCTTTCACATAGATGTCAAATAATTATTCATAGAGAGCAAGGTATTAGATAATGGTATCGGCCAGCTTGTTGGTCGATACGATATGAACCTGTAACGTCAAGAACGGGGGGGGGGGGTTCATTAGTAAATTTCTAAAAAAAACTGAGGATCTCAAATATGTTTGTTTTCTTTCCCGGACATCTATTGATGGTGTAATGGATCATTCTTTGGTAAGAATGTTGCTTGTAGTGTCAATTTGACCTACTCAAAGCCAACCAAATAGGCCCTAATTGAACACAAATCAAGCATGATTTGGTGGACATATAAATACAAAAAAAAAAAAAAGAATATAGAAAAAATGAGGCAAAAAAAAAAGTGATGGTTTACCCCTTCTTCCAATATTTCCCAAAATGGTCCACTCCACTTCGATTCATTGAATCCTCCTCAAATTATCTATTTTGATCCTCAAAGCAAGTCTTAGATATATTTTAAAATTAGTCTCTAAGTTTCCTTCACAGTTGAAATGAAGAAAGAAGCAACAAATGAGAGAAAATTTGAAAAAAGAATTTCAAAATGGGCCCTTTGTGGCAGTATCGGCCATGTAATGGGTGTTGATAGAGGGTGTGTCGGCCGTATCGGCCAATACAAACCATTTTTTCACAACAAAGCGATTCACCCCTATATCGTTTTTTTTTTTTTCCTCTTTCATAATAGGCCAATTCACCCTAGTATTGCATGATGGTCATCTCATTTAGATATCGTCCAATAAGTAACCATTGTCTACTACCATGATATAGAGTCATCTTATCCAAGTGATGCATGAGCATCAATGACACATCGATTATAACATTGATAAGAGTGACTTTATTGCTGGTGTGACTTAAGTGAAAGTTCCACATTTGATGTGACTTCAAACTAGAAACCTCAAATAAGATGTTGAAGTGTGATTCAATCATTTGCCGTACATTGTGTTTATCCCAAAGAATTGACCTTGCTATGAGCATTCCCATTCTCACCACATTGCATCTAGAGTGTTTAGTTCTTCGGTTTCCCATTAGATTCCTGGTTTATGCCCACGCGTACTGGGCATGGTTTTGGTCTACACACCCACAATGAATTTGGAATAGCTTGCCGAGGCTATCAATGCCATCAATAACCGTCTTGTGGCCATCGAGGCCCAAAGTAGAGCCACTAGTAACCAACTGGCAGCCCTCAAGAATGAGACCAATACCCGCATGACCCAATTGGAAAGCGCCCTTCAAGCAAACCCTGACGATAGGGAAGATGGCCAATCTCAAGCGGAAGATCAAGTTAAAGGACATAGAAGAGGTCATAGCGGAGGTAATGACCGTGGTGGGGTGCGTACCCAACCACCCATTGGAGACTATCAAGACTATCATGATCCTGATGAGCGAGTAATGAAGAGTGTAAAGATCAAGGCCCCGAGTTATGATGGTCGCTTGGACCCCAAGGCCTTCCTCGATTGGCTTTCGGGCATGGATCATTCTTTGAGTGGTATGACACGTCGGATCGCCGTCGGGTGAGGTTCACCAAGATGAAGTTAGTAGGCCAAGCCAAGTTATTTTGGACGAATGTCGAGGGGAAGGTGGAGAGGTCTGGAGATGACCCGGTCTCATTGTAGGCTGAGATGAAAGAGATCTTGAAAGAAGAGTACCTTCCACTTTCTTGTCGCCAAAAGCTTTTGGATCAGTGGCAATCCCTTCGGTAGGCATCAATGCCTGTGGCTGATTATACACCAAGTTTGATGAATATATGATGCGTTGTAACATCGAGGAGGACCCGTTAATGACCATTTCCCGTTTCAGGATGAGCCTTCGATCAAAGCTTCAGCGTGAACTTATTCCTTATGACATCAACACCCTAGAGCATGCCTGTCAAGTGGTGCAAGAACTTGCGCGGTATCTGAAATCACAATTCATGAAGTGATTCAACTCTCATGAATCCAACGTCAAAGCCGCTCCTCAG
The DNA here is from genome assembly GCA_003013855.2 of Liriodendron chinense. NCBI lineage: Eukaryota > Viridiplantae > Streptophyta > Magnoliopsida > Magnoliales > Magnoliaceae > Liriodendron > Liriodendron chinense. Next base: position 556,620 of record ML058489.1, on the reverse strand, counting down.
GGAGCTAAGCCTAGTTTTGGGAGTCAATCTAAAGCCCCAATTGGTACTCAATCTAGCAATAGGGATGTGAGGAACAAAGGTCTAGCTAGTACCAATTTGAGGGGAAGTGAGCATACGCGATGTTACAATTGCCAAGGATATGGTCATTTCACATACCAATGCCCTACGAAAGAGAGAGGTAGGGCTCTCGTAATTGGCGTGTTTGATGAGGATGTGAATGATCAAGGTGATTGCGAAGAAGAAGAATATCAGCCCGAAGTTGGTGTTAGTGATGAAGAAGTTGAAGAAGTTGAGCTCGTACCGCTTGCAGTTGTTAGATGCACTTTAGCCCAAGCTAAAGAGAGTGGTGATTGGCGCAGATATTCAATTTTCCACACGTAAGTGTGGTGGCAAAAATTGCAAAGTGATAATTGATAGCGGTAATTGCACCAATGGGGTCTCCGCTAGTACTGTGTCTCGTTTGGGTTGATGCGTCCTCGATACCAATTTCTCAGTGGTGTCTTATTCCCATTCAGTTTGCTTCCTAATAAGACACGTTATGGTGTGATGTTTTTGCCTATGGATGTAGGCCACATCATTTTGGGTAGACCTTGGCTGTATGATCGTGATGTGACACTATTCGGTCGCTCAAATACGTTTTCATTGATGTATAAAGGTAAGAGGATAAAGCTCAATCCTCTTCCGCCCTAAAGCACCCCGGAGAAGAAAGAGGACATCAAGAAGGGTAATCCAAAAGATGTGAGGAAATCCCTACCTAAGTTTCTCCACAAAATAAACGCTAAGGAGTTTAAAGGGGAGACTAAAGCTGATTCGATGGTGTATGCTCTCGTGGCAAGAGAGATCGCACCCGTGGTTAGCGCGGAGTGGCCACCTGAAGTGATTCCGGTGTTAGAGGAGCTTAGTGATGTTTTCCCCGAGGACCTGATAGATGAGCTTCCACCCATGCGGGACATTCAGCATGCCATTGATCTTGTCCCTGGATCAACTCTACCAAACCTTCCTCACTACCAAATTAACCTCGCGGAGCATGCGGAGTTAAAGAGACAAGTTGATGAGCTTCTTAGAAAAGGGTTCATTCAAGAGAGTTTGAGTCCATGTGTCGTGCCAACGCTCCTTGCGCCTAAGAAAGATGGCACTTGGCGCATGTGCGTGGACAATCAAGCCATCACCAAGATCACGATCAAGCATCGGTTTCCTATACCGCGTCTTGACGACATGTTAGATATGGAACAATCCTTTCTAAGATTGACCTCAAAAGCGGGTATCATTAGATACGTATTCACCCAGGAGACGAATGGAAGACAGCCTTCAACATGAAGAATGAGCTATACGAGTCGTTAGTCGTCCCTTTTAGATCGACTAACGCCCTAAGTACGTTCATGAGAGTGATGACCCAGGTGTTGAGGCCCTTTTATGGAGAAGTTCCTTATGGTCTATTTTAACGACATCCTCATTTATAGTACCTCCAAGGAACAAAACCTCCACCATTGGAGGCAAATTTGCGAGGTCCTTAAGACAGAGAAGTTATGGGCCAACCTAAAGAAGTGTTCTTTCATGTCTAACAAAGTTATCCTCTTAGGGTTCATTGTTTCATTTGAGGGCGTGTCTATAGATCCTGAGAAAGTCAAGGCCATAATAAGTTAGCCCGAACCAAAGAACATTCATGAGGTGCGTAGCTTCTATGGGTTAGCTACTTTTTATAGGCAGATCATTTGAGGCTTTAATTCCATTATGGCTCCCATCACGGACTGCATTAAAAAGGTGGAGTTCAAATGGACTAATGCTGCCTTCAAGGCGTTCAAGGAGATTGAGGACAAGATGATTAAAGCTCCTGCCATGCGCCTTCCTGACTTTTCTAAAGTCTTCGAGATTGCATGCGATGCATCTGGAATAGGTATAGGTAGAGTGTGCTTAGCTAGGAAGGGCACCCTGTTGCCTGTTTTAGTGATAAGTTGAATGAGGTGAAGCAACGATATTCTACCTATGTCAAGGAATTCTATATGGTAGTTCAATCGTTGCCACATTGGCGACATTATTTACTACTGCAAGAGTTTTATCTTGTTTTTTTACCATGAGGCCTTGCGATATCTCAACTCCCATAAAAATTTAAACCCAAGGCATGCCAAGTGGATTGAGTTTATCCAAGAGTATATTTTTGTTTTGAAACACAAAGCCAAGTTTGAGAACAAACCTATCGATGCCCTTAGTCGTAGGGTGGAATTACTCCAATCCATGAGTGTGGAAGTCACTGGGTTCGAACAATTAAAAGGAGAATATTCTGCGTGCTTAGATTTTAGGAAAGTGTACACATCACTTATGAATGATCAGTTGAGGAGTGATAGTGGGTTTGTCATAATCGATGAGTTCTTATTCAAAGGTGACAGACTCTACATTCCCCGCACCTCCCTACAGGATTTTCTTGTTTGTGAGCTTCATGCCAGAGGAGCAACCGGTCATTTTGGTCGAGACAAGACTATTGCCCTTGTCGATGATAGATTTTATCGGCCCAGTCTCAAGCGAGACATTGCCAAACTTATTAGGCAGTGTAGGACTTGTCAACTGGCAAAGTAGAAAAGCCAAAATACTGGAATATATACGCTTTTGCCAGTGTCACACGTTCCATGGCAAGATATCAGTATGGATTTCGTGCTTGGGCTACCCAAGACAATCAGAAAGCACGATTCCATCTTTGTGGTAGTGGACTATTTTTCGAAAATGGCCCATTTCCTCCCATGTTCCAAAATGTTCGATGCCTCCAACATTGCCAAGATCTTCATTGGAGAGGTGATTTGCTTGCATGGGTTGCCAAAGACCATTGTGTCTGATAGAAATGAGAGGTTCATGAGTTATTTGTGGAAGACACTTTGGCATATGATGGGTACAAAACTCCAGTTCTCGTAGGCATACCATCCACAAACTGACGGTCAAACAGAAGTAGTTAATCGAAGCTTAGGAAACCTGTTACGATGTCTTACAGGTGACTATATTAGGACCTGGGATTCAGTTTTACCAATCGCAGAGTTTGCATATAACAGTTTCGTCAATAGGTCAATAGGCATGAGTCCTATGAAGCCTATAGATCTCATTCCCATGTCAGTCTCTCATAGACCATCAGAGTCCGTAGACGCATTTGCACGACATATTCATGATTTGCATGCTGAAAGTAAGAAACGGATTAATGTGAGCAATGAAAAATACAAAATATTTGCCAATGCTGATCGCAAGTTTAATGAATTTCAAGTAGGGAAATATGTGATGGTTCGAATAAGGCCTGAACGGTTTCCACAAGGGACCATGAAGAAATTACAAGCCTGTAGTGCAGGACCTAATAAGATATTGAAAAGCTTGGGCTCCAATGCCTATGTTGTAGATCCTCCACCTGATATGAGCATTAGCTCTACATTCAATGTGGAAGATCTTGTATCTTTTGAGGGTCCAGCATCACCACCCACTAGCCATTCTCTCGACCTACATAGTGACCCATATCCCGATCCTTTAAATGACCCATGGCTCTTGCCAGATCAGCCTTCCCAGCCTTTGCCTCCTTTACCATCCATACCTACCATAAGAGAATAAATAGAAGGTATTTTGGATGAACGAGTGCTTTCTACCAGACACAGAGGTCACCAAAAATATCTCATCAAGTGGAAGAATAGGCCAGAGTCAAATAGTACGTGGATTACAGAGACCGAGCTTCAGAGGCTCGACCTGGATCTCCTAGAGCACTATCGCAGTTTTATTTCGCCAGAAGTGAACTCTTCTCAACCAAGGGGAGTTGATGAGGACATCCGAGCACCATTCAAAGTATACCAAAAGCTCTTTTTTTATCTTTCAAGAAATTTTCCTTAAAAAACATGCAAGGATCCTTTAATAATTTATGTTCCCATTACTTTTCTTGAATGTATAATCCATTGGAAAAGAGAGATTTGATTCGTTAGACCACCAAAAAATATATTTTTTGACTTCTAACCATCATTGCACAATACATATAAGTCAACATGATCATAACCATCCATAAAAACATTCCATATAAGTCATACGTCAATTTGGTGTTTTAATCAGTTAAGAAGTAAGAAATGATTAAAAAAATGCTCTACAATTTAATATTGAAGAGAATATATATCATTTAATCTCTTATAAAGAACAAAATAAAATAATTTACCTTTTCTAAACGATTCTCTCTTTCTTTTTAAAAAAAAAAAAGGTTGTCTCTAAATGATTCTTAAAGCCCCCACCAATTTAAAAACATAAAATGAAAGCCAAGTGAAGCTTAAAATAGAAGAAAACAAGTATAATTTGAATCATACATCATAGGAATCAAATCATAAAATCGTAAGATTCATATAAAAAGGTATTCAAAGGTGGGATTCAAAACGTTTTTGCTTAAGATTCAACTCAATCATAAATCGTAGGATTTGACAACACTGCATATGGGCCATATTTTGTAAATAGCGAGAATGCCCCTATTTATGGATGTGGGCAAGGTAATAGCTTAGTGGGCAAGCCCTTGACTATGGGCCCACCTTGATGTATGTGTGGTATATCCATAATGTCCATCCATTTTACCACCACATTTTACCGCATGAACCCAAAAAATGAAGCAGATCCAAAACTCGGGTGGACCACACCAAAGGAAATGGTGGAGATTGAATGCCTACCATTGAAAGCTTTTTGGGGACCAAAAAAGTTTTGGATCAAGTTAATATTTGTGTTTTCCCTTCATCCAGGTATGTGAGACCTTATGAACAGATTGGATGGCAAATAACCATTGTTGTGGGCCCTAGAAAGGTTTCAATGGTAGACGTCAATATCCACAATTTTTTCCTGTGGTGTGGTCCACTTGAGCTTTGGATATGCTTCAATTTTAGTATCATGCCCTAAAATGAGTTGGCAAAATGATGGACGAAATGGATAAAACACATACATCATGATGGGCCCCACAGAGTCACGTCACCGGTGGTGCAATTTGCTTTCGTCGAAGATAATGGAAACGCGGATTCAGCATCACATCATATCTCTAGATCACTACTAAGGTTTGAACCCTAGTGTTGATGTAATCTCTTTTTTTTTTTGGAAGGGTAACACTACTAAGGTTTGAACCCTAGATCACACACACACACACAACAACAACAATTTCTCCATTAATTAAAGGACGAGAAAAGTAATAGCATTCAATGAGGAATTATGAGGAATTATAAGTCCTTCCACTGCACCCTATACAATGGTTTCCAATTGTAAAACTGTGACCCACCATGGTTCACTAATCCGGACCATTGATCTATTAGGTCCACCATGGATCGATAATACCCAAAAATCTCCTCCTTAGGAATAAATCCCAACCTATCAAATCTTGGCCTACTAATAAATGGGTGAGGGACCATCATCATTCAACTGAAAAAAGGGGGGCCTACATCGATGCTTAGAAACCTACAATCGAGGAGTTTTTAGGGGCATAGTCAATGCAAGGTGGGGTCCAACACACCGGTAGCCTGGATCACTGAACCATGGGCACCCAAGTATCCTCTGCATGTCCTCAGGTCCGAATCCGATGAACAACTCTTTTCGGATCTTTCTTAAATGAGATGAAAAACTGGACTTGGATTGCGGTAGTGTAGAACATAACACCTACGATGGTACTGTGTCGACGTGGCAAACTTCTGTTGAACCCACCATTATGTATATGTTATATCCAGTGTTCGAAATATCGGTATCGCATTATGTATCGCATCCTTAGGATACAGATACGTATCAGTTATCACACAGGATATATCGTTTGTATCTGGTAATTTATTGCACTTTTTGGGAAACATAGGGGAAACATTGGGAAAATGGTTGAATTTTTCAATGAAACTTCAGGGATTGTTAAAAAGACCTTAATACACACTTTTAAATAATAACATCTAAAAAAAAAAGTGCACATAATCGGTTTCCTCTGTATAGGGTCCTAAGCTATACGTTGTTTGACTGAACTAATGCAACTATTCAAATTGAATGCATAACATTTAGAGTGTATGTGATGATCATTTCATCAAACACTCCTAAATACTTCGAAATTAGTCTCAATTGACAGCTAGTTGTAGGGAAATTTCAAAAAAATAATAATATTTTAATAATTTTTAATTAAAAATGATTTTATTTACTAAAAATTGACAAGGACTTAATAAATCAATAGATCAGCCCTCATACATGCTTAATTTCATGTTTGGAGTGCAACATTGCAAAGAATTTGGGAGAAATTGGGAAATTTTTTAATTTTCCCCATTTTTCCCCAAATTGGACCACCTACACTTAAACTTCGAAATTAGAGTGTATGTGATGATCATTTCATCATATACTCCTAAAAACTTCGAAATTAGTCTCAATTGACAACTGATTGAAGGAAATTTTCGAAAAAAAATTAGAGAACAGGAAGAACCAATGGAATATTGAAGATTCGAAATCAAAGCTCCAACTTCATGATTTTTCATACAAAACATGAAGAACCAATGGATTTATAAACATTTGACACTGATTTAACTTTTTTTTTTTTTTTGAAGGATTGATTTAACATAATTTTAACAAAAAAAGGAATTGGAAATTGAAAATGCTCACTAGATCGAACATGTGGGATACATTGACACTACTTGCGGGTTTCATATTACATAGGTAGGATACGAGATATATCATGGGATATATCGGTTGATATCGTCAATATTTAAAACATTGGTTATATCCACACCGTCCATCCATTTTGACATATCATTTTAGGGCATGAGCCCAAAAATGAGGCCAATCCAACGCTCAGGTGAACCACACCACAGAAAGCAATGAGGACAATGGCACCCACCATTAAAACCTTCCTAGGGCCCACCATGATGTTTATTTTCCATCTAACCTATTCATAAGGTCACACAGACCTGGATGAAGGGAAAACACAAATATTAGCTTGATCCAAAACTTCTTTCGCCCTCAAGAAGTTTCCCATGGTAGGCATTTAGTCCCCAATGTTTTTAATGGAGCGATCCACCTAAGATTTGGACCTGCTTCACTTTTTGGGCTCATTCCCTAAAATGAGCTGTCAAAATGGATGGATGGTGTGGATATACAACACATACATCAAGGTGGGGCACACAGAACTTTGCCACGTTGACACAGTGCCATCCTCAATGTTATGTTCTACACTACGCAATCCAAGTCCTAAAACACCAGGATTTCACCTACTTTTCAGCCTTGACCTTACTGTGGGGCCCACTGTGACGTATGTGTTTTATCCATGCCGTACATCCATTTCGACAAATCAGTCTAGGGCATGAGCCCAAAAAGGAGGTGATGCGGACACAAGATCATTTCAAGTGTACCAACGAAGAAAGCGCCAACCACAAGCACCGTCCTCGTAGATAGGCGATTATTGAGAAGCTGAAGACCCTCCACATGTGATCAGACACATAAAAGACCCCATCCAGGGAGGACACATGTGAAGGAAGAATGGAGAAACAGGACTGAAGAGCTGAAGAAATGGTAATAATCGTGTTCATGAGCATGCATCATATTTAGGGTCAGGGGATAATCGTGTTCATGAGCATGCATCATATTTAGGGCTGTCCTGCATCAGGAGGCAAATCCAAGGCTCAAGTGGACCACATCATAAGAAGAAATGGTAATAATGAGGCCCACCAATGAGACCTTCCTAAGGCCCACCATGATGTTTATTTGCCATCCAGCCTATTCATAGGGTCACACAGACCTGGAAGAAGGGAAAACCCAAATATCCACTTTTGGAAGTAGCCCCCAGGAAGTTTTCAACGGTAGGCATTCAATTCCCATTGTTTCTTGTGGTGTGGTCCACTTGAGCTACAGATGTGGTTCATTTTTATGCCCACACCCTAAAATGAGTTGGAAAAATGGACGAACGGCGAAGATGTCATCAACAATGCCAGTGGACCCTAACGAACTTCAATTCTCAAACCTGTCTTTTCTACGATTGTTAGTTGGGGCTGGTATAAAATCTTGGATAAATTCGCCTTTTCAAATACTATAGGGTAAAATCAACTTTTTATGAGAAAACGAAGTTTTCCATTTCCCATCTATGAGTCAAAGTCCAATAGGTGGGGCATTGACCATATTTCTTAAAACTCAGGCACTAACATGGAAACACTTTAAAAGGAGGCACTGATTTATCGATAGCAAAAAAGGTAGGCAGTCATACAGCAATGTCTCCAACCTGTCTTTTCTACAATCGTCAGTTGGAGGCTGGAGCTGGGACAAAATCACATTTTCAAATTCCCAAGGGTAAAATCGACTTTTTACAAGAAAACGGAGTTTTCCGTTACCCGTCCTAAGTCGAAGTCAAACAGGCGGTGTATTGACCATATTTCTTAAAACTTAGGCACTGAAGTGAAAATACTTTAAAAGGAGGCATTGATTTGTTGATGGCGAAAAAGGCAGGCGGTCGTACAGCAGTCTCTTTAATTAATTAAATAATGAAGTTTTTATTAGTTAATTAAAAAAATATTATCAGTTAATTAAGTTTTTATTATTTAATTAATCAATAAAAAAAAACTCCATTATTTTGTTAATTATTAGAGTTAATGATATGTTAGTTAAGTTTCCCTTCAACACTCTTGCCACGTATTTGTGGTCCGCTTTTCAAGTGTTAAACAATGTCAGAAAAACATCTCATTAGGTCTAAACATGAACCTAAGATCAAGAGAATCTAACATCAATTGAGTGTTTTACAGCTCATTTAGGGAAAAATTGTATGGTTCTTGTGTGCTATAGGGGTATCTTGGTCATTATGAATATTTTCTTAAATAGAGGGTTAGCATTAGCGGTATTGAATGGTTACAGCCAGTGTTCAAAATATCAGTATCGCGTTATGTATCGCACCGTTGGGATACAGATACATATCAGTTATCGCACAGGATATTTTGTTTGTATCGGGTAATTTATCATACTTTTTGGGAAATGTGGGAAAACATTGAGAAAATGGTTGAATTTTTCAATGAAACTTCAGGGATTGTTAAAAATGACCTTAATACACACTTTTAAAGCAGAACATCTCAAAAAGGAAGTGCACATAATAGGTTTCCTTTGTATAGGGTCCTAGGCTATGCATTGTCTGACTGAACTAATGCAACTATATTCAAATTGAATGCATAACATTTAGAGTGTATGTGATGATCATTTCATCAAACACTCCTAAATACTTCGAAATTAGTCTCAATCGACAGCTAGTTGAAGGGAAATTTTGAAAAAAAATAATATTTTGATAATTTTTAATTAAAAAATGATTTTTATTTTTCGAAAATTGACGAGTCATACATTCTTGATTTCATGTTTGGAGTACAACATTACAAGATTTTCCCCAAATCGGGCCACCTACACTCGAATTTCGAAATTAGAGTGTATGTGATGATCATTTCATCAAATACTCCTAAATACTTCGAAATTAGTTTCAATTGACATTTGACAGTTCGTTGGAGAAAATTTAAAAAAAAACACGGAGAACATGAAAAACCAATGGATATCGAAATCAAAGCTCCAACTCCATGACTTTTCATGCAAAACATGAATAACCAATGGATTTTTAACCATTTGACACATTTAACATAATTTCAACAAGGAAAAAGGGCGATAGGAAATTGAAAACGCTCACCGGATCTAACGTGTGGGATATATCATCACTACCTATGTGTTTCGTGTCGCACAAGTGGGATACATGATATATCGTGGGATATATTGGTCAATGTCTTTGATAATTAAAAACATTGGTTACAACCAATGTTTAAATTATCTTCGATATTATCGAAATATCCCCGATATCATCTCTATCTCTAGCTCAGCAATACCGATAACACTGGTAGCGATACCGATAACACCGATAGTATAAAAAAATCTAGGTATCAGCAATGTATCACTAAATATCACCAATGTGTCGATATCGTCAATATTTTCAATTGTGTAAATTCCCGGCGTCGTTTGTATTACTAATGCATTGATACTGTTGGTGTATCGCCAATATTTTTTACTGTGTAAATTCCAGGTGTCGCTTGTATCATCAATTTATTTGCAATATTTCAATAATATTGTCAATGTATCGAATTGCTAAAAATTTGTATATTAAAAAAATTCCCATTTCATACTTTTTATGGGCGCATGGTTGTATGCAGTGTTCGAAATATCGGTATCGCGTTACGTTTCGCGCCCTTGGTATACAGAAACATATCGGTTATCACACAGGATATATCGTTTGTATCGGGTAATTTATCGCACCTTTTGGGAAACATGAGACATTGGGAAAATGGTTTAATTTTTCAATTAAACTTTAGGGATTGTTAAAAGAGACCTTAATACACACTATTAAATCAAAACAACTCAAAAAAGAAGTGCACATAGTAGGTTTCCTTTGTATAGGATCCTAAGCTATGTGTTGTCTGGCTGAACTAATGCAACTATATTCAAATTGAATGCATAACATTTAGAGTGTATGTGATGATCATTTCATCAAGCACTCTTAAATACTTCGAAATTAGTCTCAATTGACAGCTGGTTGGGGGGAAATTTCGAAGAAAAAAAAATTAATTTTTTAATCTTTGTATTAATTTTTAATTAAAAATTATTTTTATTTTTCAAAAATTGACAAGGACTTAACAAATCAGTAATTCTGCCCTCATACATGATTGATTTCATGTTTGGAGTGCAACATTGCAAGCAATTTGGGAGAATTGGGGAAATTTCAAATTTTCCCCAAATCGGACTACCGACACTCAAATTTCAAAATTAGAGTGTATGTGATGATTACTTCATCAAACACTCCTACATACTTCGAAATTAGCCTCAATTGACAACTGGCTAAAGGAATTTTTCAAAAAAAAAAAACAAGAATATGAAGAACCAATGGATATCGAAATCAAAGCTCCAACTTCATGATTTTTCATGCAAGATATGAAGAACCAATGGATTTGTAACCATTTGACACTGATTGAACATAATTTCAGCAAAAGAAAAAAGGGATCGGAAATTGAAAATGATCACCAGATCGAACATGTGGGATATATCGGCACTACCTGTGCGTTTCGTATCGCACAGGTGGGATACAAGATATATCGTGGGATATATCGGCCGATATTGTCGATATTTAAAACAGTGTTTTAAATAGCGAATAACGTGTAGTGTAGCGTTCACCCCTCTTAAGCATGAGGCGTAAGCTATATAGTGTTGTAGCATAGGCTACACGTTACTTCTACATTTTTAATTAAGATTGTTCTTGGTTGCACTAATTTCATGATATTCACCAAATTAGACTGATTAATAATGAAATTTAACAAATTTTCATGACATTTGGTGAAACCAAACGCGACTTAAAGTAATGGAAAAGGATAATTTTTAAGTATAAAGGTAAAGAAACAGCAACAAAACTAATTTAATATTGTTACTTGTATTAGTTTTACTAAAAGCATTAAATATTGAAAATAGAAAAATGTAATAAATCATTGAGAATATTATTTGATTATAATGTTGTAATGAAAAATAACTTGTAATGTGAGGTACGTAGCATGTAGCCTAGTTTATGTAGTGTGTAGCGTATGCAAATTATCATGTAGCGTAGGCTACACGTGACTTGAGTTATTTTCATAAGCTACGTAGCGTTAAGGCTAAGCTACGCTACGTAGCGTAAGCTACACGCTACATAGCATAGCTATTTAAAACACTGATTTAAAACATTGGTTGTATGTAGTGTTCAATTTGTCAACAATAATATTAATAATATTACAATATATCATTATCACAACATGGCAATAACGAGACCACAATCTTTAGTTTCTTTTTCAGTGGTTAATAATTTGTTGGGAAATATCATGTGTTGCCAATATTCTAAAATATCAATGGATGTTTGGATGGAAGGTCAGATATTGGATGGATGAGATGGTTGGACTCGTTTCTTACAACAACACATGCTTTTAGGCCCCCATTAAATAGAAACCTATTATGTATGCATTCTTTTTGCAATTTTTTTACTCCTAAATATGCAAATATTATTTTATCATCTCTTGAGGTTTCATTGAAAAATTCCACCGTTTTTTTTCTATTTTCCCCGCATTTCCGGTTATCAGCGATATTATCGGCGATATCGATACTGTTTCCGTATCCGCAGCTAGCGAAACTTGTACCGATACCGAAACTTTGAACACTGGTTACAACTAGATAAGGGATTCTTTTGCTTTGGAAGAAGTACATACATATGTAAGGATTCCTTCATAAATGAGTGGCAAATGAAACAATTTCTTTGTTATTATTCCCTGAACTTGTGATAGGATTATTTTGAGGTGCAGGGCTGCTACTAGATGGTGTGACTCAACCTAAAGATCCAGGTTTAATACGAATGCATATTAGAACCAAAAATTAGGTCTTACGAGGTGTCAATTCGATTCATCTAATATACATAATCTTGGCTAGAGAATTGATGATTGAGAGGAGAAACCTAGCCTTTCATACCATGCTTCTATGGGTCATGCTCCTTGTTTATGGGTCTTTCATGTCTGTTTATTGCAGTACTAATACAAAAAGTTTGGTTATTTTACATTCATAACCGACTTAAGCAAGAACTAAAGGGGAAATTATATTTATGTATAGACAGTTCTGGTGAAAACTCCTAAAAGAAAACAATAATAGTAACCTAACATGACATCTCAGACTATCACCAAAGCTCAAGTGATACAAGCACTGCTAGCCAAACATTCAGATTCTCCAGGCGGGCTATTTCATACAATATGCATGGAGAAGAAAAGGCCAGATTTGAGTTTCCTTAAAGGACCTGTTTGGATTCAATGGGAAAAAAATGGAGGAAATGATGTTTCCAGGGAACCATCATTTTTCAAGAAATAGTGGGAAAGAAAAAGTTCTTTCCTCTTATTATTTTTCAACAAGGTTTTCTTGACATATTTTTCCTCCATTTCCAAATCTATCTTTTGGTGATGCAGCCAAATGAGGTTGTCAAAGATTGCAATAGGCGACTATATACCGTGCTTCAAAACGCTGTATCTCCTTGAATACACTCAGATTGAGGTGATTCAAATGCCATAAAAAAAATAAAAAAATAAAAAATAAAACTTAATGAACCTACTTTCAGAGGGAAGAAAACAGAAAAACAAAACAAAGCTCAAATAGGACTTATTCCAGACGTTAACAAACTATTCATAAAATTGCTATTATCAGACAGCACTCCATGAATTTTGACAAGTTTTTTAAACTCAAGATGCAATATTTTTTTTCTCATTACAAAATGGGTACTTATAGTCTTATATAGACTCATTACACCAACCCGTCATAGATTCATTGAATACAATCACGAATTCCCAATACTTAACAACAACTTTCTAAGATGAATAAATAAAAGTTTTGAAACCATGCAAAGTATCTCCAAGACATGTAAGAATTCCAAAATTTATTTTCCCATGCATGCAGTATGGTCCCAAAGCCATGCATTACAAATGCCTTCCACATGAAAGCACTTGAGTTGGAACTAATGGCCTGATTCATGGGTTGGATTCATGTTGAATCAGGCCAAGGAAGGGTGCATCATTTGTGAAAACAGATATTTTAATGGAAATTTTACTTGATGGAAGGTAGCACGTGTGGCATTAAAGAAGGATCATAGCTAGTGTTTTAAATAGCAGTAGCGTGTTGCATAGCATTCAACCCTCTGTAACATGTAGCGTAATAGCATAGCGTGTAGCATAAGCTACATGATACTTCTATTTTTTAATTTAAAAATAAGAAAAATATGATAATTAGTAAGAAAAAAAGCAAAAATATAAAAATGCCTGACAAATGATTCATTTTTTCAAGTATAAGCATGTTCAAGCAAGTTATTAATTATTATTTATCAAAAGCTAATCCACATATATAAAGTTATAAAAAATTCAATAACCAAATAATTATCGCATCAACAACTTTCTAAGCAAACCACTTTAATTAACAATGTCTAATTGAAACCACGAGTCACAACTCACAAGTATGAAAAGAAATAAAAATCCCAAAGGTTAAGACAGGTTTCTGAAAACCCTCTTTCGAAACCCTTTTTAGTTTTAAAGGTTTTTTGGTGTGTGAATTTCACACCAACTTTAACAGAGGATCACCACCATTTTAAGTGAAAGTAAACATAGAAAGGTTTGGTATTGACTTTACATTTTCAGTTTTTTTAATTATATTTTTTTATGTTGTGACATTTACACCATTTTTAGAAAACAATAATTAAAAAAAAATTAAAAATGCATTTTTTTACAGATAATTAAAAAAATACATTGTAGTGTATGCAAAAACGCTACACGCTACAGGGGATTTATGTTATTTAGCTACGGAAGCTATTTGAAACATTGATCATAGCACGTGTTACATCATCACATGGCCCATAGGGCACGCGGGACATAGGCACATGTGCGGCGATTGAAGCTGGACAGTGGCACAATTGGCATGCATGTGGCACTTAAAGATGGACGATGGCATATGTGAGGCGCTTGAAGATGGTCAGTGGCATGTCGGCACATGTGGCACATGTGGGGCACTCAAAATGGATGATGGAAAATGTATCACATTGGCACATGTGGGACGCTTGAAGATGGTTGGCGGCACATTGGCACATGTGGCACATGTAGGGCACTCAAAAATGGACTATGGCACACGGTACATGTAGCACATTTGGAGTGCTTGAAGAGGGATGGTGGCATATGTGGCATATGTGACACATATTACACACCAACACTAGCACATGGGATGCTTGAAGATTGACGTGGCACATGTGGCTAACATGTGGGGTTGTTTCCTCTCATTTTCCTCAAAATCTTGGAAATTACCTTCTTAACCATAGGCAAGGAAATGATGGAGCATTTTTCAAGAAATGGGAGGGAATCCCTTTCCAGGAAATTAATGGAAACAAACAACAGAAACATTGTTTCTGCAGAAAAGGTGTTTCCTCATAACGTTTCAGCAAATCCAAACAGGCAGGACTAAAATAAAAATCAAGAAAAATCTTTTGGGAACATGTCCTAAACTATCCAGACCTTCTAGAGACTTACCCAAACATGGTCAAAAACTTGGAATCAAAACTGCTTTGCTAAATCATAAGGAATCACAACTCAGCACATGCCTAATAATGCTTGGAATAAGCATGATAAAAAATACAATTAGAACTTCATATCTGGTGCATAGTTATATGAAGTGGAGCGGTATTACAAACATCAAGCATAAAGGGTGATTTTAGTCAAGTAATATGAAGGTTAGTGGTTGAACCAATTTACATTAGAAAACATAACCTCATGCATGGATTAAACTTGATAACCCAACTTAAACACAACCCAAATGGAAGAATTGATTTTCATTTTTCTGGAAACATTAATTGATGCTACTCCTTCCCAAGGGATAAAGAGAAAAGCAGAATTAGAACACATCTGGTGCATAGTAATATGAAGCATCTGGTATTAAAATTTACAAAGACAGTCATAAAGTAAATTCATCAAGTAAAAGGATTGATTTCCATTTTTCTGCAAACACTGATTAATGCTACTCCTTCCTAACGGATCAAGAGAAGAGCAGCCATTCCAGTTGCAAGCTGTTCTTTTATGATTTAAAAGTCAAACATGTATTCTTTGAGAGAAGTGGTTGCTTATGGTATGTCGGTTTGCCTTAATCTAAAAAGCAACAACCAGGCTGTCCTTCGAACAGTGAACTCTAATTACTCTGTTGACCAATGTTGAATCTGTAGATATATGCTTATGAGCATGTATAATGAGACTATTTGAAGTAGAATAAAACAGAAAATGAGTGGGAAGTCAAGTGCATGGCCACAGTGGCCAAAGTTTACCAACAAATTGAAGTGCTATTCTAGGAAAGAAAAATTAGGCACCAAGGACGATGGAGCATAAACTAAGATCTGAATTATGGGATTTCAGCATAAAGTGGAAAACTAATCTTACTAATCACCTTCAGATTAAGTTCTTTCAAAATAATTGGTGGACAGAAGGCCTTTCGAGCTCCAATTCCATATAGATCAAAAACCTAGTGCAGATACAGGCAAGTAAATAGATAAGACAAGAAATTTAATGTAGCATAGATGAATCAAAACATTGTGACAGCTAAAAGATACTTCCATGGAAGCTAACTCACCATAAATAGTGAAAAACGTTAGAAATGCATTTAGTCTATAGAAATTTCGTAAACCATCCAAGTCAAATAAATGGTTTCATCAGGAATTCTCCATTGTCAAACAGTCTCATCATTTAAAATCAATGATAGAGAGAAGGAGAGGAAGAAAGGATAAGGGAAAGGTGTGAGAAAAGAAAGGAATTAAGAACAATTAAGATCAGTCTCTCCCACCTTAAGTTTAATTAATAAAATCCTAATAAATCAAATGGTCTGCATTACAGTGCGCACACAATATGCAAACCAACACTCTCACAGTCTCCTAAACTCCCCCTTAAGCTAGAGCATATATCTTGCATATGCATGGCTTGCCCACAATCTCCTGATGATGAGAGTATTAACTATAGACAACCTACAGAGGAGATCCCTTATCCCTCCACACATTTGTTTGATGGGCATTAGGGATGCAAAATCGATAGATCGCCTATTCATTCATTGCCATTACGCCTTTAAAGTTTGGGAACATTTCCTCAACTTATTCCATGTCCTGGGTGATGCCTAAGTCAGTCAATCACCTCTTCTGGGCCTGGCATGGAGGTGCAATGAGTAAAGATAGAAAAGTTGTTTGGCGTCTTGTAGCAATGGGTATATTTTGGCATATTTAGAGGGCTCATAACAGTCGTTGTTTCCAAAACAAGGATATTTTTGTTGCGGAGGTCATTCATTTCGTCAAAGTTGATGTCTCGAATTGCACTGTATATGTTAAATCAGCTTTGCCCATTGATATCTCCGAGTGATTTTCCCTAGTTTCCTTGTGTATTCTTTTCTGCCTTTTGGCATGCTCTTAATAAATTTTCAGTTACCTCTCAGAAAAAATATACCCACAAGAACAACAGAGTATAGAGGGAGAGAATTTTATTGATTTCCACCTTCTTCTCTTACAAAAGCTTTAAAAAAGCTCACACTTAGAAAAACATTTGAATGCCTAACTCTTACACTAACACCCCCCCCCCCCCCCCCCCCCCAATTATTAGATTGATTTCAAATCAATTTCTGGTGGATGAATGAAGACCGAAAGAAAAAAAAAATCACAATTTATTTCAAACCAATCTAATCTTCCTGAATATGGTAAAAGTCCAATAATAAAAAGCAGACATCGAAAGTAATTATATCTCTAAAACCAGCCCATATCTTTAATTGTATCAATCACATCTTCAAATCAGTCCCCCATATCTCCCAAAAATAGCAAATTACAATCATTTATTTAAGCCCCCAAATCCGTAAATAATCATCCCAAAATCAGCAGATGTTGAGCTCTACGGTTAGCTGTGGTCCTACGTCTTGCTAGGCCCTATAATGGGCCTAGACGAGCCATGGGCCTGCATCAATTCTCCCTAGCTTCAAAAAAACTCATCCTCGAGTTGAAAATCAATCTCAAACTTTAGGCTTGTAATACATCTACGATTAATTGTGTTCTTCGTTAGTGGAAGTTGGTGTAACCCTAAGCATCAGCCCGACACAATCTTTATTGGAATCAACTGTAAATGATGTCTTTTTCACCTATGCTTTTGTGAGTGCCAACTTGTTTGTTGTAACTTTAAAGTTCTTTCTAGATCCTGAAACATTTGCTCCATTTTTCGTGCCACAATCATCTTTTGCAAAAGCGTTTCAATTTGAGTTTTTTTTTTTTTTTTAGAGGTAACAACAATTTCTTAGAAAAGCTCGCAAGAGGAGCAAAGAATACAAAGGATACTTCCCCAAGAGAGCGGCCTCATGCCCAACAATCTACAAACATGGAGACCCTTCTAATAACCTCCTTAGCCTGGGGCTGGAAGTTTCTAAAACAGCAATCATTCCTCTCCCCCAGATAGCCCAAAGCACCGCTATTACGAGGAGCCTCCAACTACTTTTACCGGATTTCCCTATTCCTCCTCCCCCTTGCCAAGACCAAATATACTCTGGACTGATTGAGGCATCACCCAATCCACCTGATAAGAAGAAAGAAATGACTCCACACCTTCCCTGCAAGGGGGCAATGAATGAAGAGGTGATTGATGGACTCTCCATTCGCCATACACATTAAACAAATGTTGGGAAGAATCATCGCTATTTTTTGCAAGTTGTTAATCGTCAGAATTCTCTTCCTGCCCACCAACCAACGAACACTGCCACAAGAGGAGGGGCTCCGTAATACCAATGGTGAAAGGGATGGGGAGAGGGCCTATGTCTAGGATCCGCAACGATCCTAGAAGCATTCCTAGCCCACATCATGGCATCTTCCACTTGTGTCTAAATCGACACCAAACTAAGCTCATTAAGAAGCTCAACAAATTCCTCAATTTCTACATCCAATAAATTCCTGCGACACGGAGGCGTCCACACTACCTTGTCTCCCAAAAGAGAAAAATAGTCCGCCACCTTAGCGAAGCAATCGGGGGCCAGCCTAGTGATCCTTGGAAACCTCACTTGAAACGCCTGGTCTCCGTACCAAACATCGATCCAAAACCGAATATGCTTCCCATTCCCCAACGAGAAGGACAAACCTCCTCGAACGATATGTTCGGTAGCCGCCACTGCTTTCCAGATGGACGAGGCGCGATACAAGGAAGAAGATTTTAAGAACCAACTGCTTTCCATAGTGTCGTACTTGGCCGCCACTACTTTCCTCCACAATTTATCATTCTCCACCCCAAATCTCCACACCTGCTTGCCTAGCAGTGCTACGTTCATCTGCCCCAGAGGCTTGATACCTGCCCCACCCTCCTTAATTGGTTTACACACTTCTTCCCACTTCAGAAGGTGAAACTTCCCCCCTTCCTTATCCCCTTGCTAAAAGAAATCTCGTCTCAATTTCTCTAACCTCAAAAGAACCGACTTCGGGCAATGAAATAAAGATAAGAAGTAAATGGGCATGTTCGAGAAGGCAGTCTTGATGAGAGTTAACCACCCACCCAAGGACATACTTTTGCGCTTCCACCCGGCAAGCTTCCTCTCTATTCTTTCTATCACCCTATCCCAAAGGTGAATGGGAGGCTTCCCTATACACAAGCATGTCTATTAATGTGACCGTCACTTTCAATTTGAGTATTGAGACCCACATGCATGTCTAGTAATGTGACTGTCACTTTCATTGGATCCATCAATTGATTCATTGTTGAATTCAAGTGCAGGTCCAATGTTAATGCATTGATCACTTTAACTGTCAACTTTTCTTTTGACTTTGTAGATCTCTTCGTCATTTCTAGAATTTCTACTTAAATTCCAAGTTCTCTATCACATTCCAATAATCGAAGGATTCGATCATTGTTGTCTTCATAAGCCAGGGCTGCCCGTTTTTGGTTTGGACCTTGGTGGGGACATTCCCCTACGTGTTCATGTGCTCCAACTTCAGTCCCCAAATCCCCTCCACACTGGAGCCACCCCACTTCATTAATGACATTGCCTACCGATATGTGAGTTGATCTACCCGCTCTATGAGTATGCGGATCAATTAGATTAATTGCACACACTCTTCTTATGTCACCTCCTTCGAAACCATTAGGAGATGATGTAGAGTTGACAATTCCCCAACGATCACCCGCTTTGATAGCATAATGGTGCAACCTAGTTATCAAGTCAATAAGATCTCGATACCCAAATTGCAAAAATATTAAAAAAGATACCCACAAGAACAATGGAATAGAGGGAGAGAATTTTATTGATATCAACCTTCTTCTCTTACAAAAGCTTTAAAATAAAACAAAAAACTCACTTAGAAAAATATTTGAATGCCTAACTCCTACACCACCAACCGTTGCATAGATCCTAAATGAATCTTTAATTGAAATCCCCCCAATTATGACATTGATTTCAAATCAATCACAATTTATTTCAAACCAATCTAATATTCCTTAATATGGTAAAAGCCTAATAATAAAAAAGCAAACATGGAAAGTAACTATATCTCTAAAACTAGCCCATATCTTTAATCATATCAATCACATCTTCAAAGCAGCCCCTCATATTTCCCAAAAAATAGTAAATTACAATCCTTGATTTAGGCCCCCAAATCTGCAAATAATTGGACCAAAAATCAGCACGTGTTGGGCTCTACGGTGGGCTATCGGCCAACGTCTTGTTGGGCACTACAGTGGGCCTAGATGGGCTATGGGCCTAGGTGGGCCGCAGCCTACATAATCGGCATACCTAGATGGTTACAAATGAGGCCCTTAAATCCTTAAATAGACCTAAGAACAATCTAACTCTCCAACATTGGCTAAGATCAGTGTTTTAAATATCGACGATATTGGCCGATATATCCCACGATATGTCTTATATCCCACCTGTGCGTACGAAACGCACATGGATGCCGATATATCCCACCTATTCAATTCGGTGAGCATTTTTTATTTTCGATCCAATTTTTTGTTGTAAATTACGTTAAATCAGTGTCAAATCGTTACAAATCTATGATCCTTCATATTTTTCATGAAAAAATGCTCTGATCCCACCTATTCGATTCGGTGAGCATTTTTTTATTTTCGATCCAATTTTTTTGTTGTAAATCACGTTAAATCAGTGTCAAATCGTTACAAATCTATGATCCTTCATATTTTTCATGAAAAATCATGGATTTGGAGCTTCGATTTTGAGATTTGAGGGAGATGGGCCAAGTTGCGGAAAATTGGAAAAAAATCAAAATTTCTCAATTTCTCGCAAATCATTTGCAATCTTTGTATCCAAACACAAAATCAAACATGCATGTAACGTGATCTAGTGATTCTTCTTTTGCTTTGAATGTATTCCTTGTGTTTCCATACACGTCTTCTGACGTTTATAAATTATATGAATAGACTTTGAATATACTTGCATCAGTTCAGTTGGACAGTGCATGTATTAGGACCCCATAAAAGGAAACCCCCACTATGTGCACTTTTTGTTTTTGTAATGTTTTGATTTCTAAGTGTGTATTGATGTTTTTTTCAACAATCCTTGAAGTTTCATTGAAAAATTCGACCAAATTCCCAATGTTCCCATGTTTCCCAACAACATCGATACATTACACGATAACGATATTTAAAACATTGGCTAGGATGATGCCACATGGTGATCATCCAATGGCTAATAAAACTCTAGAACCTTTCTAAAACACTACACTAATGTCTTTATGAAACCCACTAGGGAACTCTGGAACATTCTAGAGATATCCACACAACTCTACACTTCTACTATTCACAACAATTTTCTACATGCTTCTACCCCATTCTATAATTCTCTGAACTTTATGTGCAAAACCTCTAGCGTACAAGATGAGGATATTAGATCCATGACTTGGCCTCATGAGAATGATCAGTCCGTGACAATGCACCAAAGCCATGGGAGTGATTTTGATACTTGGGAGTTTCAGCATTGAGAATTTGGTTCTAGGAGTAGAAGAAATGGGATCGTGCTTTTACATGGTATTAGCACATTCTTTTTCTTTCTTTCTTTTTTTCTTTTTTTTAATAGAGGAACATTCTCGTTCTCCAATAGAATGATCAATTCATGAATGTATTATTTTTCTTGTTGTTGGATAAACATTGTTGAATTGCCAATAACTAAGATTTTATGAACACTCACAGGGATGGGTATTCTTCTATCATGAAAAGCAACATCAGACGCCAAAAATGCATCGCCAATGCATGCTCCTTTTGCCTGAAATAACCAAGAATCTCATTGTTGGGCTACATAGAGAGAAGAGTGACAATTCTTACTTTGCTTTACATTCATGCCACATAAAAAACCATTATCAGCAGTGTACATTAAGAAAATAAAGGATCTAACAAAGGCATTATAAGCAGACATTTGTAATGGACAACACCTATGACATTCATATTGCACAAGGAAATACAAAAGTTAAAGCTAACACTTTTTTTTTTAATCAAGCAGCAACATAATCTAGAACTCCAAGAATTAAATCATTAGGAAAATTGGAACATGCCTATGCTGCTACGTCAACAGATCAAATAAGACCTAGTTGACAACAGATAGATGTGACCAACTTGAAAGTTACATGCATAATGATTACAGGAAAAAAAGTTGGAACATGAAAATAGGCTTCCGCTTCCCCAAAGAATACATGAGACAAATCTACCTTTCCTTGCATTCACAAGGGCAGAAATGTATCAGTTTCCATGTGATCTCTGTTTGGAACATTTATCATTGGCTCCTTGTTATTCAATGCAGGCAACAAGTTGAGCATGTCCTTCCATTTTCGTCCAATGGCTATACATGTGTGTGCTTCATGCTCAGCGGTATGCCTGGCAACTGACCTACATGACCCTCCTTTGGTTTGCTCTTCGGGGTATGCACGTGTGAGTTGGGGAGGGGTTAGTATTGGATGGGCTTTCGTTGGCATAAAGGTGTTATCAATGTGAACCTCTACCATGGCCCATTCCACAGTGCAGTTAAGCAAGCTAATCCTAAAAAAATTGCCAATCTACCATTTAAAAGCCAACCCTAGATTGTCAAGAGAGAGGCTAAGATGATGATTTCTTTCAACAGTAACAAAGTTTCATTAAGACTGAACAGAAGGAAAACAAAGAGAAGGAGATGTTGAGGGGCCATCCCACTGCTCCCCATTACACCCTTCTATTACAACACCTTGTCACACTCAACCACAGAGTCCTGTTACAATTCGCAAAATACTTATGACCCTTTCCCAGGAAATTACTCTATCCTAAGCATTGAGGAATATAATTACCAATGTCTGACCTAATGTTGAAAGTGTGGGTATTCCGCTCTTCCAAACCAGATGGTTTGGAATCAGATGTCACACACATGCAGCCACGACGCCATGATTGTCCTCACATTTTCAACTAACAATATTCTTTTTCTCATTAATATCATCAAGGATAAGATCGATGCAATGAGCAGCACAAGCTGACCAAGACAAGTGAGGTATCTTTTCCATCAACATCTTTACTGCTGCCCTATAAGTTATGAGCAGCCTCCTTGATAGCAATAATCTGCACAACTTTTCTTGCCAATTTCATCTCCCACATTATTCTGATCAATGTGTGTGTGTAAACCCCCTAAATATTTGTGGAGCAAGGAGATAGAAAGGTTCAAGTGGAAGTTCTCCAAGTGGAAAGGGAGGCACTTACTGTTGCCAGGGTGTATCACTCTTATTAAGGAGGCTCTCTCAAACCTTCCTATATATTTTGTCCTTGCACAAGTGTCTGAAGTCAGTATTGGATAAGTTGGATAAATTGCTAAGGGATTTTTACCATAAGGTGCTGGAGATAAGCACAAGTTCCACTTACTCAAATGGGAAGAGGTTTGCAAACCTTTGGCCAAAGGAGTTGCGGGCATCAGAATCTTGACTTATGAATGAGGCTCTTCTTGGCAAGTGGCATTGGAGGTTTGCAGGGGTTGTTTAAGAAGTCTTCTTACTTTCTCCTGGCAACAGTTGTCAGATTCGTTTTTTGGGAAGACCCATGGTGCGTTGACAGGCCTTTGGTGATGGAATTCCCATCTTTTGCCACATAATCCCCCTTGGAAAATATTCTTGTGGCTAGTTGTTTTTCTTCTGATGGGGGGAGAGGTGCTTGGTGCCCACTTGTCATCAGGATTTATTTGACAAAGAGGCGGAGGATTACGCTAGATTATTGGAGCGGCTTCACCCTCCCCATCCTTTTCCAAATTCTATGGACTCCTTAGTTTGGAGTGCTTCCCCACCTGGTAAATTTCCAGTCAAGTCCTTTTATTAGAAGATACGAGGTTTGGAGGTTGCTAGAAGTTGTGAGTTTTTTATGCTTTGTAGTTCTACGATGTTCCCCCTAAGGTAGCCTCCTTTTGCTTGGTTAGTTGGGAGAAAGCATATCCTCACCATATATAACCTTCAGAAGAGAGCTATGATTATTCCTAACATTTGCCTTCCATGTATGAATGATGCAAAGTCAAGTGATCATTTATTCATCCATTGCCCCTTCACATGTCAAGTGTGGTCGCACTTCCTAAGGTTTTTCGGCATTGCTTGAGTGATGCCTTATTCAATAGACCATTTGTTCTGGATGGCATGGTGTTATCCTTCCTGAGGCTCACCCTTTGGCGTTTGAACTTGCTTGTTGTCCTTTGGAATATTTGGGGGCAGTGCAATGCGCATTGTTTCTGTAACAAGGTGGGGCCGTGGGAAGAAGTCTCCTAGAAATGTAAAAGGGATGTTTTTGAATTGGTGTCGGGCTAGGTTATGTAAATATTCACATGGCTCCTTCTGTATTGGGGAAGTAATTTCTTTCTCTTTTTTACTTTAGTTGTATTCTTTGTTTCTTTGGCTGTTGTCAAGCAATCTCTTAATAAGTTCGTTGCCCTTCAAAAAAAATGAAGACCGAAGGAATAACTGTTAATTTTGGATGAGAGATGAGATCAGACCACCATGAATGTGGGCGGTTCCATCTAGTCCCAATGAGAAGGGTGGTTCCTTCTCATACACAAAAATCCCAAAATATAGTGATGGTTTACCCTTTTTCCGATTTTCCAAAATGGCCAACTTCAATTTGATTGATCCAATCTTTTCTTTTGATCTAAAAAATAGGCCTAAACGTAGTTAAAAATGGATTTTGTGGGCGCCTTTATGTTTGGGATGAAAAGTATGGTCAACCCAACCCTAATACCAACCCCCCCTCCCCAAATGAGCTCCCCACAAGAACCTTCCAATCCATCCTTCACCCACCCCCCAACCCTTCACCAAGAGATGCTTTCGCCCCAGAAGAACCCAAGCTACTAGGATGAGCTTCAACCAAGGAGATAGAAATGCTAGGAGAAGAGACAATAGAAATAGGAGTCCTCACCTCAACTAGAGGACATCACCTCTAGACAGATGATGACATGTCACCAACTGGCAAAGCCACCATCTCCGAATATGTGACAACAAACCTATGGAAAGGCTAAGAGAATGACGACATTGCCATGGCTACGTCGAACCAATTCCTCGTAGTATGAGGAGAAGACAAATCCAAATCGCCCGATCTTCGACTACTAGAAATTGAAGGATTTGCCTTAGCCAAGCCACTCATTGTCGAGGGATTTGCCTCAGCAACGCCACTCACCATAGAAGCTAGGCACCTCCCATCCAACGAACAAGATGAAACCTTCTCGAAGGAATTAGGAAAATTCCCTGGATTCAAAACACTACTAGGTCCATAAGGGGGATTTGACAAACCTTCATGTCCAGAGTACATGTGATGTGACCATGATCATACTCTGAATTCAAACGCAATAAGAATCAGTCACTGGGCACTACTATAGCACGAGAATCTATCACATGCGAGAGCACTACCAAAATAGGCCCGGGTGCTTCGGGATTGCCTTATTCAAGATGGGCCCACCCCGGGATGGGATGAGGAAGTGCATCGTGCACCCCCCCCCCCCCCCCCCCCCCCCCCCCAAAAAAAAAAAAAAACAAAAAACAAAAATTTGTACCTACTGTCGAAACTCGACCAGAATCTTCCCATTAAAATCGATGGAATGTGACTTGTCAACCCATTTGCTTTGCTCTGCCTACCACTAAAACAAGCTAAAAGTTGAGGGGATTCATACTAGGCAACTCCAATACCGATGAGATAGGAAACAATCCACCATCTACTTCTAATTCAAGCACCTACCACACCATCACCTCTGGCTGAAGTAAAACACAATCTAGCAAACATAAGAAACAATCTATGTGCCGAAGCTAGATCAATTTCTAAGACTTCACCAAAGAATGAACCCAACTTCATTAGCACTGGATCATCCCATTCATGAGCAGGAATCCCATATAATCCCATGTACCTTTACACAATGAGACCTTTGAAGGTTTCCATCTCTATCCACCTTGGCTATGGCCATCCTCCGGGTTTTTAAGAATTCTACCATTTCTCCCAAATGTTTGCAAGGTAGGAAAAACGACCAGGACTTGCCTTGCCATCTCGATTCTAGATGCCGCATATTTTGATTCCCTCAATTTTGAAAGGTAATCTAACTTGTTGAATACCTCTACAATATCATCTCTTCCTAAGGAGCAAGGGATGTTGCCAATAAACAAGCTCACCTTCCATTTGGGTCTCCGAGATTATGGACTTCCTTCCACTTGAACTCTGGCATTCACCATGAAGACCATCATTAGTTACTTTTCTTGTGCCCGTTGATGTCCGATGACACCCCTTGAACCTACATGGTGTTGGAGTTGTGATGCCCATTCTATGAAGTCCGTGGCTTGCATGTTATGTTTTTCATAGTTGCATGCGTAGGAGATATTGTGGGGATGGGTGATCAAAAAGCTATGATTGCGGGGCCCATTCAATGTGATCATCCAAAGTTATTGATCACTACTGTGATGTTAGATGGGACGAACGACCTTAGTCATAGTCGATCAAGATGTTTATCGGTGGTCGGAAAAAATTACCGTATATAATTAACTAGCAGCAAGGAGCCAAAGGAAGACAATCTATAACACGATGACTGGGAAAGCGAGAATCTTATGGCGATGTATTAGCACTTCACTCCATGCAACCTGATATTGGTGGAGGATTGGTGTTCGACAAGACTACCAACGAAATTGAAGACATTACTGCCAATATGTAGTCTCAACGTGATGATTTGACCCGTACTTTCTCATTGCATGGGAGATCACTAACATACAACAGGTCAAATCAACTACAAAAGCATACTAAACAGCCCTTCATCAAAAATGAGTTAGATCATTGTATGCTGACCATTGTCATTCCAAAAGAACTTCACAAATGGTTGGAGAAGAGAAACTTTGAGTTCTTAGCCAGCCTACATCCCAGTCTTAAGCCTTGAGGAGTTAAGATATAGGAAGAGAGTCCCTAGCTTCTCTAGGATCAGTGTATAATTAGATGAGAAGTCAGGCGAATCACTGGCATCAGCTGGAGTGCAAAACGCATCAGTCTTGAGAAATCTGCCTTTGTTGTTGGGTCCGAATCATCTTGAGGAGCAACCTTAATAAAGAACAACCATGGTCAGCCTCTCAGAATAGTGACAAGTTGGTATGTACTCATTGTGGTTGGCGTCGACACACCTAAGTCTATTGTTATGATCTTCACCCTCATCTTCATATGTAGTCCAAGAGTGGGGCTAACAGTGCTACAATTGAGGGGAGCCCTTTTGTACAACCTAGAGACCAGCGCCATCAATGAGCTTTGTAGAAAGGTTGTCAGCCTACGTGCCTCTCTTTCTGCCACTGGTACTTCATGTGACCCATCAAGTATATATACTAATCATATGTCTACGTCCGTGTCCTATACTTTTGCATCATGGATCATAGACTTTGCCGTTGCTGATCATATGATTGGATAGGAACGTGATTTTCTTTCATATTCCTACTTTCCTCATCATATCAAATTGGCTAATGATTCCTATTATAGGTAGGGTTACCAGAAAGGGATTTTGCCAGCTCAACTCCTTCAAGTTACCTTCTGTTTTTCATGCACCATCTTTTCCTAATAACCTGCTCTCTATTAGTGCTCTAACTAAGCAATTGTTGTGTTACATTTTCCCTTCTCATTGTGTTGTTCAGGATCAGTGGGTCAGGAGCATTGGTGCTTGGTGGTGGAAGGGAAGCTCGAGGGCTATAACTACTTGATGTCAGTTAATCCTACAGCTTTTTTTCCAGAGTCAAGTTTAAATAATAATGAGAGTGTTCAGCTTTCGCATGCACACATAGGTCATATGTCAATCAGGTTACATAAGTCTTGTATCGTGTCCAAATAAATTTAATGAGAATGCCCCCTTTCTGTGTGATACTTGTCAACTTTCTACACATTATCGAACCATCTATTCTTCTCATGATAATAAGAATGTTACTTCCTTTTGTTTAATTCATTTTGATGTCTTGGGGCATGCCCCTATTACTTCTGTTGTCGGTTATAAAAAAAAATCATATCATTTATTGATAATTATTCCTATTTCACCTGGATATATTTTTTGATGAATAGAAGTGAGGTGCCCTCAATTGTAAAACTGTTTGACCAAATGATTTTGACTCAATTTGAGACTCAAATTAAGGTTTTACAAGCTGACAATGCCAAGGAATACATGTGCCTTAATCTACTTCATGCCTGAACGCAAGAATAGGCTGGAGATCATCTTAAGATATATTCTGGACGAGGTGAGATCCCAAACTTTATTCATTTTTGGGCCCTCTATTGTTGTAGCCGCTCCTATGCATATTTTGGCTGCCTAGAATCTTTCAACATCTTTCCATCATAATCCCAAGTAGTATTCGGATCACCAACTAAAGGCTTTGGCAAATCGCCATGGACCTTCTTTGACGCTCTCTTGCGCCGAAATTAACTCCTCCAACATTGGCCTCCAGTGTTTCTCCCCTTCCACCGGGACTGTTTAGGGTGCTATCACTGATGCTGACAATCAAGAGCCAGGAGATAGGAGTCTACCTATTATTCTTTTCTGCCTAATGAGATTTATTTCCTTTATTTCAAGTATCATCATCGAGGTGCACAATAAAGATTGTTATCATGCAATCTCTAAGCCTGATTCTTCCTCTTGGAGCATGAGACTCTTCGTTCTAACTCTAAGATCTCTGATTAGTGAGCATGGAGGGGAGGTGATGATCATTAGTAGGCGAAAGAAAGAGCTCATCTCTAAGCTCACTAATGCCCCATCCAATTCCTCCATCCATATTATCTCTAAGACTGAGTTTGCTTCATTTTTTGAGTTTGACTCTCCCTCTGCCTTCCTTTTCCTCTTCTTTCCCTGGCTTGGGGTGTGGGCCCTTTCCTTGACCTAGGGTGTGGATTTTTCTTCCTCTCCCTAGCCTGGGGTGTGGGTGCCTCCCCAACCCAAGGTGTAGGTTCCTTCTTTTTCTTTTTCCTTTTCCTTTTATTTCTTTCCTTTTCCCTGGTCCGGAGTGCGAGCCCCCTCTTGAATTCTTTGGGATGCATGCCCTTTTGGAGGAAATAAAGAGTTCTACTTATCTTCCAAAAAAAAAGAGCAAGAATTGGCACCTCCTTGACGTAACTCGATCTATGTTACTAGGAAGAAAAGCTCCAAAGATCTACTAGGATGAGGCAGTCCTAACTACTACCTACATAATCAATAGGATGCCTTCACCTTCTCTTGGAACTAGTTACCCTATTCATATCTTAAAGCTTAGATTATCCTCTATTTAGCATCGCTCCTAAAGTGTTTGGGGGTGGGTATTTTGTTCATGCATTGGGGCCTTCTTATGACAAGTTAGGACCTCAATCTTTTAAATGTGCCTTTTTTGGGTATGCATCAACACAAAAGGGATAAGTGTTA
The DNA here is from genome assembly GCA_003013855.2 of Liriodendron chinense. NCBI lineage: Eukaryota > Viridiplantae > Streptophyta > Magnoliopsida > Magnoliales > Magnoliaceae > Liriodendron > Liriodendron chinense. Next base: position 527,226 of record ML058489.1, on the reverse strand, counting down.
TTCTCCTGAAATGAAGAGAGAGAGAGAGAGAGAGAGAGAGAGAGAGGTTTGGTTTTTCCCTTGGCAGCAACAGTTCAAATGAATGACACATCAGATCAAATTCAGAGAATTATTCATTTCAACCAACCAGAAGAGAGAGAGAGAGAGAGAGAGAGAGAGAGAGAGATCAAATTCAGAGAATTATTCATTTCAACCAACCAGAAAAGAGAGGTACTCAAAAAGGATTACTTCAATATGGAACTTTCTTGACATTGGTGGATGGTGCCAAAGAAGACTGGTCTTCCAATAGAAGTAACGGGTATGACTAAAGATCCTGCTGAATTAGCCTCACTCATTGCCAACAGTAATTTTCAACTATTTAAACAATAAACAGCTTAAAGATCACAAAGATGATTGCCCTCAACAATCTTAAACCATCAACAATGGTATATTATTGCTGATACCATGAAATAAGAAGAACTCCATAACAATGTTCGGATTCCAGGAAAGAGCAGCAACATCTCAAGAAGTGTGTGAATAAAATATAGGTACCTTAAAGCCACCAGCAGTGCCTGCATTTATGATAAGGTCTGGCTTTAATGCTAGGACAGAAGCATAGGTCACGAGGGATGCTGATACTGTGCCTACATTATCAACCCCTGCAGAAAAGATTTATGGAACCACCATTAGCGATTCAAAAGACACAAGAAATACATGGGAACTATATTTACAAATAGTATAACAGGAGTTTGGAGATCCTGCCAAAAATATATATATGCCTAGTAACGAAACATGCACCATTTCAAGCCTTCATAAGAAAACATTTTTGTACAAGCTAAATGCAAGAGTAAGATCCATGAGATAAATTCACCAAAGAATTCAGTGTCCAAAGAACGTTAGAAGAAAAGCTTATTCATATGAAAACAGATACAGTACAAAAGTCGTGGTTGTCGTCATCATAATTTTGTCCCAGCTATGTCAACAAACTATGAAACTTGGCTACTTGAGTGCATCCTCCCATTATTTAGTTAATAATTAAACTAATTAAGCAAGAACACTTAGCTTCTAAGCTTAAGTGGGTCCAATCACAAAGGCTGCAAAGGATAATGCAATTAAACAAATTAGCCTAAGCACATAGATTATATTGATGCAACATGTTGAGCTTCTAATCAATGTGCAATTATCTAGACTAAAAAAGGTATAACAACCTAAGCAACTAATCTAGAGAGCTATGTAGATAATATGAGATATAACATGCTAAGCATATGTCTACAAGCCTAGTGAACATACATCTTGAGTGTGAATGTGCCTATCATGCATAGCATACATTTCATTCAAGCATTCATATAACAAACAATAAAATAGACAATGCTAGAATAACAATGTGCTCAAATCAATCCCAAACACGAGCATGTATAGTGGTTCGAGTACTTGTCTACTCCACTCTCGGTTGCCGTACTCATCCCTCGAGCACACCGGAATTCACTAAGGGAGTTTAAATCTGGTTCCTCCCAACCTAGGTGTTTTAAATAGGTTCCAACCTACCGGGAAGTTTAACAAGGTTCCTCATAACCTATAACAGAGATTTTACTGGTTCATCTCTCAACCAAGATATTTACAAGTTCCATCCAACCCAAGAGTTTTGACAAGATTCCTCCCAACCCTTCGATTCCAATCTAAGAACCTAGCGTACACTACCGCCAAAGGCTCCCCTTGAAGACTTGGTCGATTTTGATTCCAAACTCTCACACGCAATCCTCCACAAGGAAAGAGTGCAACCAGACTCTTCTACTTGACAACTTACTTGTCGGATTGAGCCCTTTGTTTAGCGCCGCTTGGGTTGCTTGATCTCCGCTCTCCCATGCTTCAATCAGATCCCCGTTGCTCCCCCGATCATGTTGCCAATGCCTCAATTCCACCGATCAATTGCATTGCATATGATGCTCTTTGAGATGCCTAAGGTGATAAGAGATAGGTTGAATCTTCTACAATGGGTTGCGTGTTGCAAGCCTTGAAGGACTCACCTATATGGATCTTTAGAGAGGTTTAGACAAAGGATCTACTTATAGTCAAGGCATCTAAAACATCTAGAGATCAAGAGAAAGTAAGTCCATCTTCAATTGAGCTTTTGAATGCTCCAACTTGTGATTACACAAGGAAAATGGCTTGGAATGGTTAGGATTAGAGCCTAATGATATGGGCAATGTGGGTGGCTTCTAATACACTAAATTCTCTCTCAGAACCCCAAAAATCGAGTTGCCAATATATAGAACAAAAGCCCCAACGGATAGAAAACTGCAGCAAATGGCTAATTGGTGACCGGTAGCACAGGGTTGTCGGTCGATCACTTGATGAGTGACGACCGGTCGAATTAGGCCAAGGACGGGTGTCTGCTTGCTATCCCATTTATGGCTTGTTACGACCGGTCGCATGGACCAGTCGACTGGTCAGGGTTCCAGCTTACCTTCCTGACCTGTTTTTGGCCTCTAGGGGACCGGTCGCCCAACACCTGTGACCGGTCGACAGACTTATGAGTTCTGTTGTTTGTTCTGTCTTGTTTACAGCAACTTATGCAGCCTCTTAGGCCTTCATTTGGGTGGTCTTTTGGGACACCTAAGGCCATTCTAAGATGACTAAAAGATTACCTATTAGATCATGCCATCTAGATGTTAAGGTGTTGGTTTAAGTTCAAGGGTTTTGGCTCACCAAGGCATCTCATTTACCTATTTCTTCTTCCTTAATGCAGCAGGTCCTCTTGAGTTTTCGATCTTCATCTTCTTTGAGCTCAACCAATACCTAGACTCACAGACCTACGTAATTGACAAATAAAGTGCACCAGTATCCCACAGAAAATTGCACTAACTGTGCAGACAATGATAAGGGGCAAGATATCCCAAAACGGACATGTATCGCCCGTATCGGCCGATACATATCGGAAACGGCCGTGGCCGTTACACGATACGAGGTCAAAAACGATGACCCCTAAAAAATTGACCCGTAACGGCTGTTACGGGCCATAACGGCCGTTACGGCCCCTTAACGATCAGCCGTAACGGTTAAAAAACGGCTACTTTTTTCTATAAATTTAATGTTTTTTTCTTTTTTTTTCATACTTTTCTTTTCCCATTTCTTTTCTACTCTATTCTTTTGTTAAAACCGACCACTCTTAGTCTATTTTGGAGGATTAAAACAACCAATTTCTACGATTTAGATGAATCAAAGCTCCGTGGGCCATTTTCTGAAGAAATCCGAAAATAGGTATTTATACCTTTTTCTTTCTCTAATCGCTGTTTTTTCACCTTGATATGATGTTCTAACTATTGTAAATTATTAAAATGTGCATTTCAAGATTATGCAACTGATTTTTATATTTTTTTAATTTTGGACTATTTTCGGAATAATATTAAAACTTAGTAAAAATCATGTTTTTTTTCTAGTTTAATGGTTGGAGAACATGTGTTGCTTATAGTAGAACACAATCATATGCATTTTACAGATTATGCACATAATTTACTATTTTTTTAATTTCAGATTAATTTCGAAATAATTTTAAAAATTACAGAAAATCATTTTTTTCAAAAAAAAATTCTCGTTTAAAGGTTGGATAACATGTGTTACTTATAGTAGAACACAATCATGTGCATTTTACAGATTATGCACATAATTTGCTATTTTTTTTGTATTTTTTTAATTTCGGATTAATTTCAAAATAATTTTAAAAATTAAGGAAAATCATTTTTTCAAGATAAATTTCTGGTTTAAAGGTTGGATAACATGTGTTACTTATAGTAGAACACAATCATGTGCATTTTACAGATTATGCACATAATTTGCTATTTTTTTTGTATTTTTTAATTTTGGATTAATTTCGAAATAATTTTAAAAATTAGGGAAAATCATTTTTTTCAAAATAAATTTCTGGTTTAAAGGTTGGATAACATGTATTACTTATAGTAGAACATAATTATGTGCATTTTACAGATCATGCACATAATTTGCTATTTTTTTAATTTCGGATTAATTTCGAAATAATTTTAAAAATTAGGGAAAATCATTTTTTCCAATTTCTTTTTTTCTGGTTTAAAGGTTGGATAACATGTGTTACTTATAGTAGAACACAATCATGTGAAATTGCTATTTTTTTTTCTTATTTGATTATATTTACAAATTAATGACTAATATATGTTTATATTTTTATTTTTTTGACAGGTTGTCTTTTTGGAGCTTCGTAAGCCCGTAAGGTTTAGTATTTGAATTCAGTACTTGATTTCATTAGCTGTATTTAATATTTACAATTGCATTTATAAGTTTCGAAATCTAAGTAATTCACTCTTAGACTCAGTACTCGGTAGTCAGTATCTAACATAAGCCATCTCTAATTAAAAAATGTCTGGAACTAAAACTGGAAGTGGAACTGCAAATGAGGATATTGGATGGGAACATTGTCAGAGGGTAGGTAGTGGAAGGCACCAAATAAAATGTAACTATTGTGATAGAGTAATAAGTGGTGGAATTACGCGACTTAGACAACATTTGACACATCGAAAGGGTCAAGTTGCGGGATGCACCAGAGTCCCAAAGAGATAATGACCATGATGCAAGCCAATTTAGATGAGTTAAAGGGGAAACGAGTTGCTGTGCAGAAAAAGAAATATGATATCCTGGATGCGGCCCGACATGAGGTGTTTGTAACGAAATATATGGGCGTTCATGGCAAAGATATCATTGATTCTGAGGAAGATTCTGATCGAGAAATGACTATAGCTAGGAGAGAAAGCGTGTGCTATGCTCGTGAAGAGGAAGAACGTCAACACACGTATGGTTCAAGTGCGAGTGGGAGTGGGAGTGGCCAGGGAAGTACCACTGCAGCCCCAACGGGAAGTACAATTGGGGTTGGAGGGGGTAGGTTTGGTGGATTAAAACGTATGTTTAGCAGCCGGCGACGAGAGACATTTTCACGTGCAACTCCTATAGATGTAGATGTGGAAGAAGTAGATGTGGAAGAAGTAGATGTGGATAGGAGACATTCTGTTGATCCGATCCTCTTTAGAAAAGAATCATGTAAACAAAGGAGGATAAAACAAATGTGGAGTAGAACTTTTATTGAGAAACTGAGTAGGGCAGCAGCAAAGTTATTTATACATGCCAACATACCCCCTAAATGCGGCCAATTCTCCACATTGGCAGGTAGTAATTGATGCAACAGCAGAAGCAGGCGAAGGAATTAAAGCTCCCACAGCTAAGGAGATTAGGGGAAAATGGCCAAACACAGAGTATGCAGATACAAAGGCATACATAAGTACCTTTAAACCCATATGGCAAGCCAGAGGATGCACGATCATGTGTGATGGTTGGACTGGCCCAACAAAACCCAGCATGATCAACTTCATGGTGTATTGTCACTTAGGAACAGTGTACCACAAGTCAATTGATGCCTCGGATGAAATAAAAAATGCTAAATATATTTTTAGCCTGATGGATATAGTGGATGAGATTCGGGAAAAGAATGTGGTGCAGATTGTGACAGATAATGAAGCAACATACAAGTCTGTAGGAAATATGTTAATGTTAAAGAGACCACATCTATTTTGGTCACCGTGTGCTGCACATTGTATTGATCTTATATTGGAAATATTGGAAAGAGAAAGAATGTCAAAGAAATGTTTGAAAAAGCAAAAGAAGTGACAACATTTATTTACAACCATAATCACGTAGTTGCAATAATGAGGAAGTTCACGAAGGGACGAGATTTGCTTAGGCCAACGGCGACTGGATTTGCAACTAACTTTATAGCTTTAGAGAGTTTCTATTCGCATTGGGGAGAGTTGAGTGAAAAGTTTGCTTCCCAACAATGGCTCAACACAAAACATGGGAGGAAGACATCAGGGACGCCGGTTGATGTTGTAAACACCATAAAAGACAACAAATATTGGAAGAAGGTTAAGAACATTTTGAAGGTGATGGAACCACTAATGAGGGTACTTCGTCTTGTTAAAACCGATGAAGCACCTACGATGGGCTTCCTCTACAATGCCATGGATAAGGCGAAGTCGGCAATTTAACGTGATTGTTCAAGCTGGCAATCTTACTGGAATTTGATCGACAAAAGATGGACATAACAGCTCCACCACAATATTCATACAGCAGGTTATTACCTAAATCCTAGGTATAGATATGCCTCATCATTTATTACGGATGATGAGGTTCGCATTGGATTAAAGAATGTGATAAAGAAATTAGAACCTGACTTGTATGCAAAAATAAGGGCTTTGAATGAATTGGATATATTTGGAAGTCGTCGGGGTAGCTTTGCAGATGCTCTTGCACGACATGCAGTATCTAGGTTGCAATCCGTCGAATGGTAGATAAATTTTGGAGAGACTACACCGGCTCTCCAAAAAATTGCAGTAAGGATTTTGAGCCAGACAACGTCTTCCTCTAGTTGTGAAAAAAATTGGAGTTGTTTTGCACTTATTCATACGAAGAATAGAAATAAATTGCAGACTAGGACGTTAGATAGACTTGTCCTTATGCATTACAACATGAGGCTAAGAATGCGCATGCATCAAAGGAGGCTTAACGCCAATAATGCTGATGATGTGGATTATTGTCCAATAAACTTGGACAATATTTATGATGAGGAAGACTGATGCAGGACAGCCCTAAATATGATGCATGCTCATGAACACAATTATTCAGCGGAAATAAAAGCAATAATAATAATGAAAGCTAGCATCAATCATCATAAACTAAGAAAATCATAAAGGAAACATGCAATGGGACGGGCCATCATCACAACCATGGAGTATGGGATTCAAGTAGCGTATAGGTTGGATCCGGCGAGGGATGGAACCTCCCGATCTTGCATGGTCATACCCAATCGATCAATGATGATCACTAGTTCAAAGAATCAGAAAGTTTCTCGGATTAGGGATTTGAGAATTTGGGGGTTTAGGGTTTAGATCGATTCTCAAGGTTTAGATCGTGGGGAATAAACAAAACAGAAGTTTAGAAGGATAATAATAGAAGATGAAATACCTGGAAGAAGTTGGAGGGGCACAAGAAGAATAGAGAAGAAGGAGATCAAGGAAGAAGAAGAAGCACCATGAGAGAGGGAAAGAGGAAGGAGGCAACCAAAGGTTTGCTCTTTTTCATAAATCAACAACTAATCAAAAAGGTTTAGGGCAACACCCTTATAAAATTCGGAATTAGCATAATTACCAAAATACCCCTACTAACAAAATTTCAAAAAAAAGACATTTGCATGAAAAAAACGTACCCACACTAACCCAAAACTCAAATAAGTAAAAAATGCGTAAAATAAACTCAAATCTAAGATGTCCAATGCGCTCCAATGATGGTGTGATGAAAGTGGGCCACAATGAACCAACGGTCCGATCACATCATCATCACGATCCAACGGTCTGATCATCTCCTCAAAGCAACCTACACATGTCTTCCCAAGGTGGGGTCTTTTCAAATGTCTCGGACTAGATGTGTAAGGTCTTCAATGCTCCTCAAGTCGTCACGAACGACCCAGGCCCGTCATCATCGAGCCCTAAAGATATAGGTGTCACTCGCCTCCTACGCTGATAAACCCTAAAGGGCCTGATGTCCGCATCAAAGACCCACTTCTACCTTGGTTGGAAGCAAGGGAAAAAGAAATAGAAGAGGATAGTGAAGAAATAGAAGTTAAAGACCAAGAAATACGCAAGGCGCAGCAAGAGAGTCGTGTATTTGTGTTGGACCCAGAAAATGAGGCGGATTTCATGCAAAGTCATCAAAAGAGTGCGAGCTCTAGCGATACTGAAACAGATGATGATGGTGACGATGATGATGATGCACCTAATGCTGGTCCTACTTCTGGCATTGCTCAACCCACCAGGGCCACTGATACCATACAGCCGTCTACAGATCGTGAGGCTGATGAGCTTCGACGAAGTAAGCGGGGGGGGGGGGGGTCGAACTTATGAGTATACTGAGTCACGATACAGCCAGCAGGAGGAACCTGGCTCCAGTAGTGCACCTGCAGGTCCTGCACCGCGATCGACACTGACAAATCTGGAATATCAGCATGCATATGGCTATGATCCGAGGAATTATGGGTATTCTTACGGCCAATGGGATTATAGGGAACTTGTTCCGCCACTTTCATGTTGGAATAATCCTCCTCACGCTGATCCACATCTACCATATGAACCAAATCCAAGTTACTCATTTCAATCTCAACAGCCTAAATACAAGTACCAGTATGGGCACGACTATTCGACGGGCACCAGTGAATATTCTTACTCGGGATCAGAATCTTTGCCTAGTCAGGATCAGTCATCATCGGATTTCGTAGACCTGGTCTTTCCCTCCGGCACTGGATATTATGGATATGCAACAACTATTCCACAACCACAACAACCCGATGATAATGACGAAGACGTGGAGGTTGAGCAACCTCAACAAAGCAGATTTTCATTTTGGTGGTGAGTTCGATCTGGTGAGTCTTTTCCATTACCCATACGGTCACACATTCACCAAGAAAACACACACTTTACATTGTTGAACTTTTGTTTAAAATAACTCTCCTGACAAGTGACAACCAGTCAAGTAATCTTTAATCAACATGCTTGCAGGGGAGTATATCAGGTACTACTAATTTTTTTTCTACTTTAGAATGTTCAATTGGCAGGACAAGAATCATAGATTCAAGAAAGGAGAAATCTTATACATGATTTTTTGCAAGTCCTCATTCCCTAATCCTCACTCCTCACTCCTCTCCTCCCTCCTCAGGTATGTAAATAATATAAAGTAAATTATAAAAAATAATAGCACGTGTGAAAATTGAAATACTTTGATGTTACATTTATTTTAATATACCTATTATTGGTATTAGGCAGTTAGAAATTTGAATTTATAAGTTTTGCAGTTAATTCCAGGTTGTCAGCTTCATAAATTCATCAGACAGCCCGATACAGCTTTTTCACCAAAGAGTAGACCGCTTCGCCACCATAAACATGTTCAAAATTATAAATGAATGCATATTTGGAATGTTTGGAATTTTCTGAATTTAATCCACATTTTTTTAGATTTTTTTGGCAAAAAAAATTTTGAGTGTTACCGGGGGCTTGTCAGCCGATACGGCCCGTATCCGTATCGGCAACGGTAGGCACCATTACGGACACCGATATCGCTACGGAACACCTTGATAAGGGGACATAAGGTAGCTAGGGCATGTTAGTCAAAAACTTCATTGTGTTGGATAGCAAGCACAAGGCCCAAGGTATTCCATAACAGTAGCGATGGCTGTAACGACCACCACCGTTACCATTACGATACGAGTCATTACAGCCTTTTCTTAACAATAAAAAAATAAAAAAATCTGTTTCAGCCCCATTACAGGACCATTACGGTTGTTACAGCAGGACAGTTCTGGGGCCATTATGGGGTTGTTGCGGGCCATTTTTTCTGTAACGGCTATTTCAGCCCCGTAATGCATAACGGTTACAACTGTTACCATTGCATAACAGCTGTTATGGCTGTTAGTAACCATTTTGGCATTCCATGACAAGGCCAAACTAAGTTCCATGTTCACCATTGCCACAAGGGGTGGACTAGGATGAATAGGGTTGAGGATTGAGGGGATAGTTCTAAACAGTGCATTTTGGGAAAAGGTTCATGGTGTTGTTGCCATTTTTTAGCCCATTTATAATCCTGAGGATGGGGGGCAACAAGATAGCCATCAATAGGATAGATGTATGAGTCAATGCGGATCGTGAAAGATGTGATCAAAGTTGCAGCCCCTCGATCTTACAAATGGGTGCATTGTGTAAGATTATTGACCATTGATGCTACAAGAACCTCAGATACCCACTTCACGCAACTAGTAAGCTTTTAGTTTTTAGTTCTACATATTGCATTAGCTTCAATTAATTGTTTCTTTCATATTTTTAATTCATTTCTGAATTAGGTCTCAGCATATTACTGAGCCCAAAATACCATTACAGGCATAGAATTGATAACAATAACAAGGTAAAGAAAGCCTCCATGATGTTCATGTCAAACTATTCCATAAGCCAAGGGGACAGGTCAGTTCGGACAAGGTAATGTATTTTGTACTCTTGTTTATGTAGTGCATCTCTGTTAAATATTGAGTATACAAATTATTGACATGTATTTCTACTCAATAGATAGTGGCATTCAGAAATTCTTGAGGCTTATTCTCTAGTAAAGCTACAGTGGCATTGAGGGCAAAAAATAATGCCACGAGTATGTTGTGTACCTAAAAGTTTTTGGGAAACATAAACATATTGGTATTGCATGTATAGGAGAATTTATCATTGTTTGAGAGAAACATTGAGAAATGATGGAATTTTTCGATAAACCTTCTGGATATGCTGAAAGAGATATGACTACACACTTATAACTGAAAAGTTCACAAGAAACATGAATGCACAACAAGTTTCTTTTGTATAGGGTCCAAAACCAAGTTTTTGTGAGGTTTTTTGTGAACCTTTTTCAAAATTCTGGTGGGGTAATATATCACAATGTACCACCAATACATATCACAATAATAGCATGTATCAACAAAACGGGGAAATTTTATGAAGGGCTTTCTGCAAAATATTGCAACATACCAGCGATACATTGCTATATTTTGTGCAATACAGCAGAATAACTCCCCCATATGTATCGTATCGACCGCATGCAATATCGATAGTATCAGCCGATATATCAGCCAATACTATCAATATTTAAATCACTGGTTAGGAGCACTATTAAGGCTTTTCAGGGAAATTGGGGAAATTTTTGTTTTTTATTAGTTGGATGATCTCTCATCAACCTTTCTCTTCTCTTTTTGCTTTCGTTTCAATAAAATTTCAGTCATCCTTGAAGAAAAAATTCATCATGTATTCATATGGGAATTTCTTCTCCAATTTTAGACAGAAAACTTTTCTCCAACTGAAACCAGACTAATCCCCAGGAAATTAAACTCAAACACATGGCCCTACAGCACCAGCAGTGAGTGCATCCACTGGCCTCCTATGGCAGTTTACATAGACAACACTCCACAACAGTAGGAAAATCTTTTTATCATTACCAATCACTAATTCACTACTAAAACATATGTTATTTAGGACTGTCCAATGTAGATCTGATCAATGTAATGTCATGAACACGTGTTGTGACATGAATTTTTACAGAAAACTAGCATATATTTTGTAAAGTATTTAATCAAGAGGTAAAACAACATTAGATTCCACATTAAAAACAACATTATCTGGAAGTGCACAAAATTTTGTTAGGATTCAAGTTAGTTTCATTCAATTATGAAACCAACTGCAAACTTTAAACTGCTTAAGCTAATAAGGAACGGTAAAACGATAGCAACTCATGCGACCTGCAGAAGAGAGCACATAAAATGAGCATGACAATTATGATACAATAATATGAAGATCTTTAGATCAGGATTCGCAGGTATTACACCACATGACAAACAAGATCTGTAAAGATGACCCAAATGCTGGGGCGAGGCTATGATGACAATGACAGAGCTTCATGTAAAAGTGGTTTTTCTTCTGAGAATTTATAGAAGTCTATCATTTAACAAGGATGAGAAGATGAAGACTGCAGATTTTCCTAAGGAAATAGATGTCAGTAATTGTATCTGGATGGGAGTACAGTTCAAATTTTCAAAGTAGCGCAACTGGAATTATAAACTGTAAATGAAAGAACCCACATTATATGGCTATTCACTAATTTGAATTGCACTATGGTAAAACAATTAAATATTCAAAATTTACCTAGAAGTGAGTCTTTCCCTGGCCAGATTAGATTAATATGCAAGTCTTTGTAAATGCCATGATATCTGACCCATGGGACTCCTTTGGGAAACCTGCAAAACAGTCAATGTAACTTGTCAAACTAATATGGAAAATGAGAGAGAGAGAGAGAGAGAGAGAGAGAGGGAGGGAGAGAGAGGCCTATGACTTACACAATAATGATAAATCCATGTGTTGAGCTCTAAATTGTGCATATTTATACCCTAATTCATCACACATTTACTTTGATTGAATCATTAAAAGACACATCTTATGAGTGTATTTGTGTTTGTAGGTAAAAGAAAGAGATGTAATGAATTAAATGCTAATTTGAAGGATTTAGAATGACTAGAAGACCAAGCTTTGATGAGCCAAAGAGGTGAAGAAAAAGTCTTAGAAAAATCAAGTTAAAGACCTGGAATGGCCAAAAAAACAAAGTGCAAAGCTACAGGGCCAGAAAAGTAAAATACAGAAAGTTCAGAAAATAGCCTTGCAGAACTGCTGGACCAATTTTCGATGCCATCGAAAATTCATGAATTTCTATTGTTTTTGGCTGAACTCTCTGGACCAATTTCGATGGCTCGATGCCATCAAAACTGCGATCGAAAAAGGCGGTGAAAGTGCGATTTGTGCGGAAATTGTGAAAATTGGTGGAATTTCTAGAGCTGCAGAATTAGTTAGATTTTTTCTATTTAAAGGGTTGTTCTAAGACATCCAAGGAGTCCTAGAAGCTTTGGGAGCAAGGAGAATTTGGAGTGGAGGCTTCTACTTCTAGTTTTTCAAGTTTTTCTTCTTGTAGTTCATGTTTTCTAGTTTTTCTTTTGTTTTCCAATTCTTCTTTTGTTTTCTAGTTAAACGATCTCTATGGTTGGCTAAACCTCTTAGCTAGGGCTAAGAGGTGAAGCTTATAGTCGTTTACAATGCTTAGTTTGCTTTGATTCAAGTACTTTGGGATTTAATAATGAATAATTGTAGTTCTAGTTTGAAATAAAGTTGATAATTTTAGTTTAATCTTCTATCTCTTGCGATATGTTTACATGGGATGTTTTGATTTACTGATATTGATCAATGGGGTGTTTTTTAGAGGATTTTGGGTTGTAGAAATCTTAGATTCATCATGATGTGGTGGATGCTATATGATCTTACAAACCAAGTATCCTAAGTGTTTATCCAGAACTAAACTAGAAGAAGTTCATATCTTTTCTTTTAATCTGGGATGGATGTTTTATGGATTGATGTTGGTTTGATTAAAGTTCAAATCCATAACTCTACTTAGGTCTAGTGACAAGATTTGAGGAAGACCATGGATGAGATCTTACTAGTTTTGTGAAGGATTGGCCTATGTGATTGAATACGTCAAATGCCTTAGTTGTTGTGTGGGGATTATACCAATAGATGATTCATCCATGTTAGAATTATTATGATTATTTAATTGCTCCATATTCCGATTGGATATGGGATAGGACCCCGATTCCAATTGAGTTATTAGCTTGAATGATTGAATTGGCATTGTGAATGATTATAAATGGATCATTGGCGCTCTAGTGCTTAGTTTCCTAATTTACTTCAAAAGTAGATAGTTTTATGTTTCAAAAATCCATCTTTTATTTCAAATCCGAATTTAGATAATCCTAGTTACATAATTTAGAATTGTTACGACAATCCCTGAGGACGATCTCGATCTCACGATCGAATTATTACTACATCGCAACCTTGCGCTTGGAGTTGGCGAACACCATGCTCCTGATATTCCAGATAGAAGTACCAAATGTGAAATGAATTGAAACTTTTCACCCTAATTATTTTACATCCATTGATTTTTTAGAGTCAAAATAAGTAACTCAGATTGAAGCTTGCATTTTGTTTCTTCTTATCAATATCAGACTCATGTTCTGCTATCAATTCGGTGGGAAAATTTGCAACAATGAGCATGAAACCCAAGGGATGAAACTATATATGACAAATCTTATCTGAAAACTAGGTGAAAGGTACAAAGAAATAATAAGATGCAAAATTATGCTTTGGGCATTTTATTTTATTTTTTCAAATGAGAAACAATCTAGTGTGATAAGTGTATGGAAACATTTCCATGCACCTAGTTGCACTTGGACTCCTTGGTATCCACATCCCCTATCTAGACTGTTCATTAGATCCAATCAGCTCTTCATAGGCTTCCTTGAGAAAATCATACTGTTCGGATGTTTACAACACAGATTGCTATAGTTTTTGCACAATTTTGGACAAAGAACAAACTGAACACGGACGGTCCAGATAGGTGATGTGGATAGCAATGAATCCAAATGCAACTAAGGTGTTTGGAAAGGTTTCCATATGGCACACTGGATCACTTCACACTAAAAATACCTTAACATGTTTGGATTGCAAATTTCATCAGTAATGTATTGTAAAAGTGCAATGGTTACAAATTACAATACCTATCTCCTGGAAAATAGGTACTTTGACCAACAATGCCCGTGTTTGGATACGTGTGGTAAAATCGTAATGATACTTTTACATTACTAAAATGTCAAATCAACAGAGAAAACACAATGGACAGTGGAAGGTGTTGGAACCTCAGATAAAAAGAAAATTTGTGATTCTATGGTCAAGTTTTACATAAATCTGCTCTCTTGTGATAAATGGCATAGATCGAGATTAGATAATTTGGAGTTTCCCCGCCTCTCGATTGAGGATGCAGAGTTCCTTTAAGAAGCCTATTTCGAAAGAAGAAGTTAAAAGTGGCCATCGATTCCGATGTGTGGAGAGAAGGCTCCCAGTCCAAATGGCTTCCTGATTATGTTCTTCTAGCAATTTTGGTTGATGGTTCGTGGAGACATCATGGATTTTGTTTCTGAATTCTTTGAAACAAGCTGCCCCTCTAATGACCTTGGAGCAACAATTATAGCTCTTATTCCCAAGATCAAAGGAGCAGAGTCGTTAAAAGACTCTCTTCCTATCACTCTTATTGGAAGCCCATATAAAATCTTAGTGAAAGTCCTTGCTCTAAAGGTTTAGAAATGTTCTTTCTGGTATCATCTTGGAAAATCAAGGAGCTTTTGTCCCGAGAAGACTGATTATGAATAGTGCATGAATGTATTGACTCTAGGCATAGGGAAGGAAAGAAAGGCTTAGTTTGCAAGCTCAATATAGAAAAGGCTTACGATCACATAGATTGGAAATTCTTAGACTATATGCTTGAGAGACTTGGATGTGGCCCTAAATGGAAAGGTTGGATTCAATCTTGTATCAAATCTCCACCTTTTTCCATATCAATGGGTCTCCGCGTGCATTTCTCACTCTTCGATCTACTCTTTTCTTGCTTTTTTTTTTTTTTTTTCTAAAACCATTCGTGATACTGTTTTTTCGGTTCTTCAAGGCTTCTCGTGCCATCAGGTAGGGGGATCCTTTATTCTTTGTAGCGATTGGGGAAGTGTTTAGCATGATACTCACAAAGCTAAGGAAAATGATTTAATTAATGGCTTCAAGGTGGCAAACACGGCGGTGCAAGTTAGTCACTGTCGATATGCGGATGACACAATCTTTTACAACGCAGACATGACAGCGGTTGATAATCTTTGGAAGATTATTGTTTGTTTCGAAGAGATCTCAAGGCTAAATGTTAATGTTTCCACGTGCGAGGTGTTGGTAATCCATGTGGATCTAGAAGAGCTATCTCAGCTTGCGAATGTTTTGTTGTATTTTTTGTTTCAAACTAAATTTTTATTGTTTTCTTTTAAAATGAAAAAGTTCCCTCCAAATTTCTCATAAAGCAACAAAGGATTTTTGTCATGTAGTGTTGTGGGTTTAGTCCCACATTGGATAGTCAAGGAGAAAATTTTGAGTTTATAAGAAGTGGATTTTGCATAGGGCTTAAGCCCCTTCAGGGGGCATGTGAATAGAACGGTAATTTTTTTTTAATTACTGAACAGAGCCGACAACCAGAAGTCATCTCCTTCGAAAACCCAACAACCATGTCAATTGGCAAGGGTGCTTAGACACCCTTTCGAGGCAACCTTTGAATTCTATAAAAAGGACTCTCTGGTTCCGGTTTCTCATCCATTCGACTCTCTCTGCTCTCTGTTTACCTACAAGAAAGAATTGGTACGAAATTGTTTTCTTTTGGTTCGTCTTCAATCTGTCATTGGGTTAGACATACACTGGTGGTGCGAGTCTTCGTACATCGAGTGCGCCGGTGTGACAAGGTAGCAATCGAGGGTATCCTGGAGGTTGATTGTCCGGTGTTCCTGTTACACTACGGACAGCGTCCAAAGGGGGGCAAATCAACTTCAAGCCGAGTGATTTTAATCACACCTCCATCCCAATAAATTCTCCTATTTTCTCTCACTCGAATTTTCTATTTTTTGTTTTAATTTTTCTTTTGCAAATTTTATTTTCAATTTTCCAAAACTACGAATTTACAGATCCAAAATTCCAACAATCTTTAAGTTAATCTACTGATTTGTACGTCTGTAACAATGGCAAATATCACAATGAACCCAACCACTGAATTATCCAAAATCGAACCATTTTCTGGATGCCATTTTAAAAGGTGGAAAGAGAAACTCACCTTTGCTTTAGGTACATTAAAAGTATCATATGTGCTGGCTGACACTTTCTAATACAACGTCGACAAAGAATTTATTGTGAGGTATGACCACAACTACAAAAATTACATTCTAAATTCCCTCGCTAATGAATTACATCATGTTTACGCAACATACGAAAGAGCCAAAGATAATTGGTCTGCATTGGCTAAGAAATACACGTTAGAAGAAGTCGGTGCCAAAAGGCATGTTATTCCTCTTTTATGAACTTTTTTATATAGACTAAAGCTCGTTTCTGATCAAATATTTGAGAATCAAAGTCTAATGCACAGGCTTATTTTTGAAGGTTTGAAAATGGACGATGCCTTTCTTGAAGTTGCTTTGATTGAAAAACTCCCTCCCTCTTGGAAAGAATACAAAAACAAGATCAAGCATAAGAAAAGTGGAATGTCCATGGAAAACATTATCGTACATATCCGAATAGAGGAAGCTAATCGTATATAAGATCAAAAGAAAAATGCTATTGGCATTGCTTCTAATGCCAACTTAGTTTAAACGAATCAAGAGAATAAAAGGATCAAAGGATCATGCTCTCATTGTGGAAAGACAGGTCACCTTATTGATCAATGCCGATACTTGAAAGGGACTTGTTTCCATTGTGGAAAACTCAGTCATTGTGTTGAACAATGTAGGCTCAAAAATAAGAAAGGGAAACTAGTCAAAAAGAAAGGAAAGTGCTTTCATTGTGGCAAACCCAAGCATCATATTGGAGAGAACAAACACGAGAAAAGGGCTTCTAAAGCTCAGGTCAATCTGACCAAACAAGATGGTCAAGATGAAATAGTCGTGGTATCGGAAGTAAACCTTGTCAATACAATGCATTGAGTGCTAGACACTAGGGCTACACGTCACATCTGTAAGGATCGAAGCATGTTTGTCTCTTACCAAGCAGAAGGAGATGAACAAGTATTTATGGGAAATGCTCGAACCTCCTCGATAGTCAGAAAAGGAAAAGTGATTCCAAGGCTCATTTCTGGAAAGACCCTTGTATTGAATGAAGTTCTACACGTGCCTAAAATCAGAAAGAATCTAGTTTCTAACTCCCTCATGAATAAAGTTGGTGTCAAAATGGTGTTCAATTCAAAGAAGGTTGTATTATCCAAGAATGAAGGGTTACTGTTGTGATGGATTGTTTATACTAAATGTATCCTCTATTGATATTAATAAGATGAATTCTAATTTTGCTTACTTGATTGAGTCACTTGATTTATGGCACAATAGATTAGGAAATGTAAATGTAGATGTTTTGAAAAGAATGAGGAAACTAGGTCTTATATCTGAATTTTCAAATCAAGAACCAAACAAATGTGAAGTGTGTGTGTAGAATCTAAATTCCATAAGAAACCTTTTTTTTTCTTTTTTCTTTTTTTGAGAGGTAACTAAAAAAATTTTAAAAAGCCCACCGAAGTGGAAAAGAATACAAACCCACAACCACCTACACTAAACAAAGAGAGCGGCCGAAGCCGCTTTAACATAAATTGCCCATTCGGTTACTAGGTTGTTAACTCTTTGAATGATAACGCTCTCATCTTCTACAATACTTCGAAAACATCACTTGTTCCTTTTTCCACAAATGACCCAGAGGATTGCCACAATGAGAAGCCTCCTAATAGCTTTCCACGCCTTCAACCCCCCCCCCCCCCCCCCCCCAATGCCAGGCCCAAAGTAATTCCTCCACCGATCTGGGCATAACCCAAGACATGTGCAAGCACAAAAGAAAGTGACCCCATATTTTGCAAGCATAGGGACAATGGATGAAAAGGTGATCAATAGACTCTTCGCTCTTCATGCACATAAGGCAAATGTTGGGGAGAATCATAGCTCTTCTCTGGAGGTTATCAATAGTTAAAACTCTCTTCCGCTCTACTAACCAAACGAAAGCCGCTACCCTAGGAGGGGTCCCAAAAAACCAATCCTAAAAAGGGTGATCAGGAGTCACACCGGAAGGCATTCTAGAGATGAGTCTTAACAGATTTTTCAGTGAGAACTTCCCGTCTCTGCTTCCTACCCACACAATACTATCCTCCTGATAGGGAACCAGCTTGACCGATTCTAGGAATTCCATCATGGCACAAAACTCATCAAACTCAGCATTTGTCATGTTTCTTCTACAGGGAGGAGACCACACACACGTCCCCCTCCATAGAATAGCAGTCCACAACACGAACAAACCGATCCAAGGCAAGACTGGCAACTCTAAGGAACTTGGCTTGAAGCTCTAGGGGACTACACCACGGGTCAACCAAGAATCTAATCCGAGATCCAACTCCTACCTTAAAGGCTAAACCCTTGCTCACAATGCTGCGTTGCCATAATACCCCTCCACGCGCCAGAGGCTCTATACAAGGAAGAAGCCTTGACAAACCAACCATTATCGATCACCCCATATTTTGCAGCTATCACGTTCCTCCAAAGACTTTCCTCTTCCTCACAAAACCTCCAGACCCACTTACCAAGAAGGGTCGTGTTAACAGAATGTAAAGGCTTGATTCCTGCCCCTCCGTCTGACATTGGCTTACACACCTCTTCCCATTTAAGAAGATGAAACTTACTCCTCTCGATGTCCCCCTTCCAAAGAAAGTCCCTCCTCAATCTTTCAAGCTTACCCAGCACCGATTTCGGACATCAAAAGAGAGACAAAAAAAAAAACCGGCATGTTGGAGAAAGCTGATTTGATCAAAGTATGCGAGCCCCCAATGACATATATTTTTGTCTCCAAGTGGAGAGCTTCCATTCTATCCTTTCAATAACCTTGTCCCAAAGATGTTTAGCCGGTTTCCCCAAGCATAGAGGAAGCCCAAGATAAGTAGTCGGGAATGATCCCGTGTGGCACCCAAACGCATTTGCAAAACAAACCAAATCGACTCGCTTAACATGCACCCCAAGCATTTCCGATTTGAGCCCATTTATTTTCAAACCCAAGACTGCTTCGAAGCAAACAAGAATCTTCCTTAGGTTTCGAACGCTTTCTTCATTTGCCTCACAAAAGAGGAGAGTATCATCCGCATACTGAAGGTGGGAAATAGAGCCATGAAGGTTAGGGGTTTGAGTACCGTGAAACAAGCCATTCGCCTCCCCCTTTTTTAGCATCGCACTAAGAGCTTCTACCACCACCACAAACGGATAAGGAGACAACGAGTCCCCTTGTCTAAGACCCCGGGAAACTTTGAAGTAACCTATAGGAGAACCATTTACCATAACGGAAAAAGAAGCTAAATGGACACAGGCCTTGATCCATCCCCTCCACCTTTCACCACAGCCAAATCTCCTGAGCATATAGTCCAAGAATTCCCAATGAACATGATCATAAGCTTTCTTTATGTCTAACTTGCAAACAAGACCGCTCGATCCTCCTCTATGCATGGAATCGAGACACTCATGGGCAATTAGGGCCGTATCCAAAATTTGTCTGCCTTTAACAAAAGCCCCTTGAGTTTCCGAAATAATATTAGATATGCAATCTCTCAACCTAAGGGCCAAGATCTTCGCCAGGATCTTATAGGGACCCCCGATAAGACTAATAGGTCTAAAGTACTTGAGTTGCTCCACTCCCCCTCTTCGGAATAAAGACTATGAACGAGGCGCCAAGCTTAGACGACATACGGCTATTCTCCGAGAACTCCACTATAAATTTTGTAACATGTTTTCCGAGAATGTGCCAAAATTTCTGAAAGAAAGCTATGGGGAATCCATCCGGGCCCAGGGCTTTCTCCCCACACAAAGTACCCAAAGCTATCTTCACTTCTTCCTTCTAGATCTTCCTTTCCAAAGAAGCCACTTCTTCAAGAGAAATCTGGCAGAAATGCAGGCCATCCAGCCTCAATCTCCCCCAATTTTCATCAAGCAACAACTTATAATAGCACACAACAACATCACAAATGTTATCTTTCTTGGAAACACATTCCCCATCAACCACCAAGGAGGAGATTCTGTTGACACGGGCCCTAGCACTCGCAATATTATGAAAGAACCTGGTATTCCTATCACCTTCCTTCAGCCAAATTGCACACGATCTTTGCCGCCACCAGATCTCCTCCTCCTTAGCCCTCACAGCAAAGGCAAAAGATAAAGAGTCCCTCTTCCTCCTATCTTCCTCTATTAACTCATAGTCCTCTTCTTTCAAGTCCAACTCGTGCATCTCATCGGCTATCTTGTCGAATTCCTCCTCCCTGCAAACACCTCTTTCTTCCAAAATCTAATTTTTTGCTGTAGCAGTTTCAGCTTACTGAACAACCTGTACCCCGCATAGCCATCAACTGAAAAAAGAGGACCACCATTCTAAAACTAAATCACAAAAACCGTCGACTTCCAGCCATGCCATCTCAAAGCGGAAAGGTTTGGGTCCCCAATCTTCCACTTGCAGCACTATGAGTCCCCAATCTTCCTCTTCCAAATTCCATAAGAAACCTTTAAAATCAGTTTTTAAATAATCTAAAATTCTGGAACTAATTCATGGTGACTTAGGTGATTTTAAGAATCACATGTCTAGAAATAAAAAGAGATACTACATAACCTTCATAGACAACTTCTCTAGGTATACTAGAGTATACTTACTTAGAAATAAAGATGAAGCTTTGGAGTTCTTTATCAAGTATAAGACAGAAGTTGAAAACCAATTAAATGAGAAAATCAAGAAACTTAGAATTGATAGGGGAGGTGAATATGAATCCTTACAGTTTAAGGAATTCTATGAAAAGAATGGTATTATACATGAAATCACTACCCCCCCTATACACCATAACAGAACGGTATAGCAGAACAAGAAAATAGAACTTTGAAAGCAATGGTGAATGCTTTGTTGAACAACTCCGGTTTACCCTCAAACATGTGGGGAGAAGCCATACTTTCTGCTTGTCACATTCTAAATAGAATATTTTATAAGATTACAGGTAAGACACCCTATGAACTTTGGAAGAAACACCCAACTAGTGTGGGGGTGATTAGCAAAAGTAGGGTTACCTGAAACTAAGAAAAGGAAGTTGGGTCTGAAAACAACAGATTGCGTGTTTATAGGATACGCAGAAAATAGTGCCACCTACGGATACTTAGTTTTGAAATCCAAAGATAATATCTTAGATCCTAACACTATCATTGAGGCAAGAGATGCAAAATTCTTTAAAAATATTTTTCTAATGAAAGCTACATCTAAAGAAATTACAGATACTGATGCTTTAAATATTGCCTCAACTAGTAAAATTGTAGAAAGTGAAAATGTAGAAGAAATATAACCAAGGAGGAGTATAAGAGTTAGAAAAGAGACTAACTTAAGAGATGGGTTCTCTACCCTTGTGTGTGTGAACAAGTATAATTAAAGGGAACTACTACTTTTGCTAATATAGAAAACTAACTAGCGTCCTCATTCCACAATGGCAAATAACTCTACCATTTTTTCTGATAAGAAATGGCAAGTCATTAAGACAAAGAAACAGGGCACTATCCATTAAGGCAATGGATTTATGTTACAAACATGCAAGGACACACACCACTTCTTCAGCATTTAGCAAAGCAATCAGCCAAGGAGTTAGCTTCTCTAGGAATTAAGCTAAACAAACTGAGTAAGGATAAATCAACCTCTGGTTTCATTTACAACAAAATGCCAATAACATGAAAATAGCATTTGCTCGGATACTTCCAAAATACCACTCTTTGAATCTCATGCAATCATAATCAAATCCAAGAAACCAAACAAATCCTTAATAAAATGCAATTCAGTCTATATCACTTCCAACTCTAAGTCTCCAAACCCTAATAGGACCCCACTCACAAACCACTAGAGTTGTACACGAGTCGAGTAAGCTCGAAAAACTCGCTCGGAAAATGCTCGACTCAGCTCAAATCGGAAGCGAGTTTGAGCCAAGTCGAGTCAAATTTCTGATGCTCGAATGTATTCGAGCGAGCTTCGAGCAGGGCCATGCTCAATTCGGCTCGACTCGTTTATAGACTCGAACTCGGATCGGCTCAGAGCCTTACTATATATAAGTTTTTTTTTTACCCTAATCATTTTTACATTTTTACCTTTTACCCGCCCGAGCCCCCCCCCCCCCTTCAAACCCTAACCCACCCTCCCCCTCTCTGAGCTCGACGGCCGGCCGGCCGTCCACTCCACGTTGGCAACCCTCACTCTGCCCGCTCGATGTCGGCCACCCTCACTTTGCCCGCTCATCGCCAGCCACCCTCACCCTGCCTGCTCATCGCCAGCCATCCTCACTCTGCCCGCTTGACGCCCGCACAACGCCGGCCACCCATTGTTCTCTGTCACCCTGCCCGCTCAACCCCCCCCCAATTATTTTCATGAAATTTCAAGTGACCCTTGCTTGAAAACACAAACTCGAACTTAGCTCGAAAGAATCGAACTCGGACTCGGCTTGGAAACTCGAACTCGCTCATTCTGCTGATCGAGAAAGGGCCTGCTCGACTCGGCCGAGTAGATCCGAGTAACGAGCCGGGGTAGGTGGGTTCGAATCGAGCGCCAAGCAGGGTGATGCTCGATTCGACTTGACTCGTGTACAGCCTCTACAAACCACCAGGGGGGGGAAAAACACCTTCGGATTCACCATTGAGTCCCATCCACACCAAGCTTCTGCCATCCTATTGGAGTCGGGTCTAAATTGTGCCCTTCCTCAGTGCCATTTGACAATCACTAATCCTTTCACTCTAGTTGCTATCCAAATCGATAACACAGAAGCCCCTGAATTAATGTGCTTGTTTGGATTGTGGGAAAAGAAAAGAAAAGTCTAATGATTATCCAATGATTATTCCCATTAATTCCATTTCTGGCGGTCTTGTTTAGATAGTAAGTAGAAATCTCATATTCCTCTCACAATGGTCACCCCATGTCTTATGCATGAGAATTTGTATGGAAACCTCACTGTTTCCTTTGCTATCCAAACAATAGAAAACCCCCAAACAATGGAAGAACCCTTTTCTTTTCTTTTCTTTTCACAGTCCAAACAGACCATAATCTTTATCAATAAAATGATTTGAGTGAACATCCAACAAATCTACTTCTCAAGATAGAAGTTAACATTTACAAGCATCCTTTCGTCATCTCTCATGGCCAAAAAAAAAATCACAGTGTCACCTAAAATCAACAGAACAGAAGCACGAGAACTACCAGAACAACTAACACAACAAGCAGGAATATTCATCCTACAGCTTTATCATTCCATATTTCATAAATCGTAAGTAGTTTCCCGGAAAAAGAAAAAAAAAAAAACCACATCAGGAATTTTCTACGCAGGTGAATCTTGTGACCATCTAAACATGATTGGGCTGTGGCATGATGTGATGAGTCAGAGGTAAGCATGACCCACCCACTGATCACGATCTGGCCTCGATAGACCATCTTAAAGTCGCCATCGAGAACTTGGCTGGATCATCCTCCTCCGCCACAAGTGACTAGAGAGAATTTCAATAGAAAGATAACATGAAGTGGGGCCACCCAGCATTCATTGGGTCAGAACCCAAAATCAATTTCGCCGTTTGTTCCAGAACATAGTAAACTGTTATGAAATTGAAGATTGTTGGAATCCCCATCGAACAAACAGAACTAAGTGAACTATGAAACCAGAGGAGGGGGAGAGAGAGAGAGGGGCTCACACGGAATCGGGGTCCTCAGAGAGATGGAACCTGTTGACGACAGGAAGAGCCTCCGTCTGCATCGCTGATTGCAGGAGAAAAAAAGAAAGGAAAAAACCGAGAATGAGAAAGGAAGTAAAAATGGAAGAAGAGTAGGAGTAAAAGGTAAGTACCGATGATGATGAGGATGGTGGAGATTGTCTTCTTCTCGGATGTTGATGCTGTTTCCACGGCCTTTTCCGCTTCTGTTTCTATCCGATCTTCGTGAGGAGCCATGGATTCTCTCTCTCTCTGAAGGAAGAAATGAAGGAAGAGACGTTTCCCGCTGTTGATTTTGAGGGAGTGTTAAAATGAGAATAAATGGTTCATGCCCCTTGGTCATTCCATGGTCATTCGCGAGGAAAAGAGAAACTTCGATACTCCGGCGGCGTCTGATGGGTGCAGACGCGGACTGATTACTGCTCACGCGTGGACCGATCTCCCACCGTACCTACACGGCGGAATTTAATTGTACGACAGGCCACCGTCTAAACCCACACCAAGCATCTTTGAAAGACGTCCAATTACCTGCCACCTGTAGACTGACTGCTGCGCCGCCAAGACCCAGCCTTCTTCATACATGGCATGATTTAATTGGACCGCCTGTTATAAATGAAGTATGTTTGAATGTTACTTAGGCTGGTTTGGCATTTTACTCTAATTCAACAAGTGCTTTTTTAATAAGTGCTACTTCAATAAGTCTTTTTTGTTCTAGCTTTGTTTTAAATAAGCTCGTTTGATAAAATCTTTAAAAAAAAAACTCTTATTTAAAATAAGCATGTTTAGTAAAATTTTCAAATAAGAGCTTTTTTAAATGGTAGTTGATGTCATTTTTAAATATTACAACGACTTTACTATAAGAGCAATCTAAATGGTAGTTTTGGTGGACCATCCATCATGTGGGGCCCAACATTCCTAATTGTTCTTTATGTGGGGCCCCTCAATGTCCACTACCCATCACCCATCACATGGACTCCACATTTGATGTCCATAGTGTAGGCCCTACCTTTGAAGTGAATTGTCCATCATGTGGGGCCTACTTTTGGTATCCGTCATTCATCATGTGGGGTGCACCTTTTATGTAGATCATCCATCATACGGTCCACTTTGGATATAGGTCATCCATAATGAGAGAGACCTTAGATGTGGACCGTCCATTAGTGGGGCCCACTTGATGTGAACTGTCCATTATGAGTGGCCACACTTTTATGTGGGTCATCCATCATGTGAAGCCCACTTTGTCCATTATGTGGGCCCACCTTGATTATGTGCCGTTCATCATGTGGGCCCATCTTTGATATCAACTAACCATCATGTGGGCCCACCTTCAATGACCATCATCCATTATGTGGGTCCCACCTTTGACGTGGACTGTCCATCAAACGGGATCCACTTGATCCGCATGTTTCGTCATGTGGGGCCCACCTTTGAAGTTAACCTTTCATTATGTGGGCCTACCTAGATGTGGGGCCCCACTTTAATATGAATCATTCATCATGAGGGGCCCATCTTTGATGTCCACCATCCATCATGTGGGTCCCACCTTTGTCGTGGACCACTATCATGTGGGGCCCATTTGATATGGATAGTCCATCATGTGGAACCCACCTTTGATGTCTACCATCCATCATGTACATCCCACCTTGGCTGTGGACCGTCCATCATGTGGGGCCCAACCTTTAATATGGGTCATTCATCATGTAGGCCCACCTTTAATGTCAACCTTCCATCATGTGGTCTCACATTCAATGTCCACCATCTATCATGTGAGTCCTACCTTTAATGTGGAACATCCATCATGTGGGTCCCATATTTGTTGTGGACCATCTATCATGTGGGGCCCACTTGATGTGGATAGTCCATCATGTGGGACCCACCTTTGATGTCTACCATCCATCATGTAGGTCCCACCTTTGCTATGGACCACCCATCATGCGGGGATAAACCTTCAAGATGGGTCATTCATCATGTGGGCCCACCTTTAATGTCAATCTTCCATCATGTGGTCCCACATTCAATGTCCACCATCTATCGTGTGGGTCCCACCTTTGATGTGGACCATCATCAGGTAGGGCTTGCTTGATGTGGATCGTTGATCATGCAGGGCCACACTTTGATGTGACCATGCATTATGTAGGCCTACCTTTGATATGGGTCATTCATCATGTGGGGCCCACCTTCACTATGAGTCGTTCATCATGTGGGCCTTTCTTGAAGAAATTGTAAAGAGAAAAGAAGAGGGTAATATGGGAATTACTTGAAAAGTTTAAGGGTAAACTTGTCAAAAAATTAGTCAAAAATGTCTACCTCCATAAGCCAAATAAGCTCCGTTTCAAAAAGTAACCCCTTCTCTACTTATTAAATCGGAGCTTATTTACTACTTTCTAAGAAAATAAGCACTTCATTAGAATTTTACCAAACAGTCTAAAAGCTTATTTTTTTAGAAATGAGCCAATAAGCTCTTATTTGTAGAGATGATAAATGCCCCCTTAGTGGAGTATGTGGTGGACATTTGAACAGAGTATTACACTAACCGAATCCACCTCCATCTACCCTCAGGTCATAGGATTTGATTGGATTGTAACTAAACAATTTTCAAACATACTTTGCACCACTTTATTACTAGCAATAGTCTACGTCCAATAAAATCTTGATACGGTTGTGATGATACACGGGCACAATTTGCGATGATATGCGGACACTTAAAAATTGCACGCCTACATGCAAATTATATTTAATGAGGTTGGATCTACTACTCAGCAGTGTAGCATAAGCTTATATTACAATGGGATCATTTTTGTATTTTCACAATAAAAGGAGCTACTCACAGATTGGCTCTTGATTGCTGGCAGATACTCACACTTGTTGTGTTTATTACGTTTCTGCCACTAGATATTTGTTAGCATCTTCAATCTTGAAATGCGACCCACCTTATTTAAATATATTTATCAATACCATCAATGTCGTTTCTCATGACCTTCTTGATTATGGTGAGAAAAATCAGACTGATCCGAGTAGTAGGTGAACCACATGAAGCGTCAAAATTTTATAAATATTTGGTCATACAAAACAATTATGACCGATGTGGTCCACTAGATTATTATATGAAGTTCATTTTTATAGAAATAACTTAAAATAACCTATAAATTGAAATGGATGGTACAGATTTCCCAGAATACAATGGTGGGCTATACATACGTAATTCACCATGACCTACATATTTCTGACGGCATAAACAGTGTTACTCGTGTAACACAATTAGTGGCGTGACACTCGCCTCCAATGACCCATTTTAAACATTTTATTGAACATCCACGCCGTTTAATTGATTTTCCATGTCATCTATAAGCCAATGAGAAAAAATTTAGGTTATTCAAAAATCAGGTAGACCACACAACTGGAAACCTTGAAGAATTACCATTAAAATCTTTATTATGGGGCAACGAACTATTTTTATGAAGTTGGTACCTAGTTGGTCTCTTAGTCCAGGTATTTGGGACATTACAAAGCCTGATTGATGTTGTTGATGTACGTGACATACGCTGTATTGGGCCCTACAGTTATAGTTGAATGTGGTCTGCGGTTGGATCCTCACACAAACCTCCATAGTTATATTTATAGTGTATTGGTTGAAATTTGTGGTTGAACTAGTGTCCCACCATATTTATGTGATCTATGTCATCCATCCATTTCCCCATATCATTTTAGTTAAGTATACAAAACATTAAGTAGATCCAAATCTCAGGTGGACCACACTCCATCGATGAGTGGCGATTGAACACCCAAAGAACATTATAAAGGCTAAGTAATGCCTACCATAATGTTTTCCTTAGATCTGAGCCATTCATACGTTCAAGCAGACATGGATGAATAAAAAATACAAAGCTCTTACAAAATAGGGCCCGTATAAGGCGCAGCAACTTAGTTCACACTAATTCGATTTGGGATAGCTGAACTGGGTTGAATAATCTTATGTGACCTAAAATTATCAATTTTTGACTCAAAATTAGTGTTGAGCTTACTTAAAATATGGCGGGTTTTTTCAAATAAATTTGTTTCGTAATTGTGGCCTTATGAAGAGGTGACGCCATCTACCCCTAATTTGGCTCAGGAGGAGTTTAGTGGGGTACGTGGTATAGTACGACAATATCAATGTCTGAATGTGCCATATACTTTTGTGGAATTTCATCTAACAATCCTAAGAATGCTTTGAAATTTTTAGCCTGGATGGAGTTTGTTTGTGCCGCATCAAATCAGTAACACTACTCTTAATCTGAAGTGGTTTAGTGTGTTGACATGGTCTGATATGCTCTGAACTTATTTTAATTGTGCTCAAAATTGGTGTGGAGACTAATTAGAGCACAACACCCTTGCTAGATAAATTTTATCCCATCTGGTTCTCGAAGTAGACAATAAACCAACCTCACTCTAATCAGGCTCAGCAGGAGTGAAGCGGTGTGATGTTGTCTGATGCAATATTGTTTTTGTCCTATTCGACTCTATATTAGCATGGAACTTACTAGGATCATATTAAGCATGCTACTAAAATAGCAGCTTCGATGTGGTCAATTTGTTGTGCCAAAAATGGGTCGACACTACTTTCGCTTACAGTAGGAGTGCGTTTCAGTTGTCTTATATGAGTCTGATTTTTTCTAATTTCGCTGAAAAATGGTCTAGAGCTATTGTTGAACATGGGAAGCTTGCTGGTGAACTTTTGTCCAAGATGGGTCCCTCTTGAGTGCGTAAAAGATCCCAGGAAGCTTTCAACGGTAAGCAATTTGTCTCCCAATTTTCCTTGAGATCCTTTTCAAGTGGGCCACATAATTATTTGCTTTGCCTTACTTTTTTAGGCCATGTCCTAGAATGATCTCGTAGATAAAATGGATGGAATGGATCTGCAATAAAAAAAATTTAACTTAATTTATTTATTTTAAAACCCATATTGCATGTACATGCTGAATTTTAATTTTTTTTAGATAGATTTCTCTCTCTCTCTCTCTCTCTCTCTCTCTCTCTCTCTCTCTCTCTATATATATATATATATATATATATATATATATATATATATATATATATATATATATATGGGGCTTGACTTTAGAATAGGGCTCGAAGTACATAAATGGGGCTTGACTTTAGAACATTCATCCTAATATCGAAGTATTATTTAAGAATCATTTGTGGGGCTTGATTATAACCATGAAATAAGTAAATTAAAAGTAATTATAATAAGAGATAATAGTAATGCCACGTTAAATTAATTAAAATAATATTATATTACAAAAAGAATTGGTCACCTTGATTAGGGGTATGCCCTACAGTTTTA
Organism: Liriodendron chinense; assembly: GCA_003013855.2. Taxonomy (NCBI): domain Eukaryota; kingdom Viridiplantae; phylum Streptophyta; class Magnoliopsida; order Magnoliales; family Magnoliaceae; genus Liriodendron; species Liriodendron chinense. The sequence continues at coordinate 497,890 of ML058489.1, read as the reverse complement.
ATACAAGTAGTAATAATAATATTATTACTAATAATAATAATAATAATAATAACAATGATTAACGCATGACATTATTAAAAGTATTATAAAAAGAGAATTATACTTAATGTCATAAATTAATAGAATAAGAATTTTTAAGTGGTCTTAGAATAGTACCTAGGACCACTTTAACCATTGATGTTCGGAATTGAGCTAATCTGATTGCTGGATTGATGAAGATGAGCAGAATATGACTAAAATCATGTGCTGCCCACTTGAGTTTTGAATCCACCTCATCACTCTCCACTAACTTAACATAGGTGGAAGATCCAAGCCTATGTAAAGATTGGCCCCACAATGGAAGTATTCTATCTCAAGAATCAATCTCATCCAACCATGAAATGGGCCACACTTGTACAAATAAAATGGAAGGAAAAGAGAAGCATACCCTTATTTGATACTCCGGTCGAGGGTGATGCTTTATATGCATACACTCTAAATTATTGAATTGTAGCATGCTTGTTACTTAAACTAAACTGTCTAAAATATGCAAATATTGTTTTTTGCCAAGGATGTCTGGATGTCTAAACATGGTTGGCCCACGAAGGCCCGTTGAACTATCCAGTGGCCGAAACAGTTGGCCACATAAGCTGAGGTGCGTATAACATTCTAAGGGTCGGCAGTGCCCCCCCCCCCCCCCGACACAAAATTAGTCTCGAAAATAAACATTATATAGTGGGCTTATGAAACATTTCAAAGATAAACATCACACCCAATTATTTCTCTCGTATTTTAGCCCACATCCTATAATGTTCTGGTCATTTACATGGATGGTTGGATGTGATGCATGCATCAGTATGGGTCCCACTTCAGAAGTTGAAGAAAATGGGCTCTAGGTTAGGTGTTACACCATTGAGAGAAGAGCCCTACTAACACCTCATTTGTTCTTACTATATTACATACTGTTTGGGTGATGACGTTGGTATGTGCCCCACTATGAACTCTGGGTTTAATCCACAATGTCCATCCAATTGTCCCAAGCATATTTTCTTAGCCTTATTACTTGGGCCACGTCCTACGATAATATCATATATAAGATGGAATGAGTGGATCCATAAAAAAATAATTTCTCATAGCGCTTGTATCTTGATGGGTGAGTAGCACGTAGGGTTATGAATGGAATGAGCTGGCCGTAGAATTAGTCTATGTGAACCTTATTTTATTGCCATTGATTGGTCTCAAATGAAGAAGATCGTCGATTTGCCAATTGGTGATTGGTTCCGCTGTTCGCCTGTAAGTGGTTGGTTGATCTTTGTTTGGGGTTTGGTATGACATCGTTAAATGTTATTTAAGAATATATGAATGGTCTAAGTATACATAAAATATATGAACATTGGACTACGATTAGTGACCCTGACTAGCCACTAATTATTGATCTATCCTTTGTTGGCACTACTATGATGTATGTGTTTCATCCACACCGTCCAAACATGTTTTCATATAATTATATGGTATTAGCCCAAAATTGAGATAGATCAAAATCTCAAGTGGACCACATCACAAGAAATAGTGGTAATTTAGTGGCTCTTTATTAAAAATTTCAAATTGCCCTTCTCAGGTGTACCATTTCTGTCGTCCCACCATGATGTATGAGTTCCATCCATGCCATCCATAAATTTTTTTCATATCATTTTATGGTATGATTCTTAAACTGAAGTAGATCCAAATCTCAGGTGGACCACATCACAGGAAACAATGTAAATTGAACACCCACCAATAATTGCTTCTTAGGGGCTACGGAAGTTTTGAGAGTGTCCTATGGTGCTTTATATATCCCACCATACTGTCTTTATTTTATCTAATCTGTCAATCTATTTTGGAAACTAATTTTATGAAATGTCCTCAAACAAGGCGTCGATTAAAGGCTTAAGTGGATCAACAACATAAGAAGCAGTAGAGATTAAGTTCCAACCATTGATATATGGTGTGGTCCACTTGGCCATTCGATCTACCTCAGTTTTTGGATCATGCCATAGAAAAATATTTAGAAAGGAATAAACAGAGTGGATTAACCTCCAACATAACGGTGGGCCCCATGAGCGGTACGATACCCTTGTTTATCACCCGTGCATGGTGTGCTTCAAACGGGCAAGGCTTCAATGGATCCCCGGATCCACCGAGGTGGGTAGATCCCTAACTGTGGAGTTCAGTGTGTGATGTGTGTCTTAAATCCATGCCGTCCATCTGTTTTGAAAACACATTTTAAAACATGATACAAAATATCAAGTGGATCAAAATCTCAGGTGGAATATAATAAAGTAAACAGTGGTACTTGAAGGTATAAAATTCTAGTGGGCCTCAAAAGCTTTGGATCAATCTGATATCTGTTTGGTCTCTTCATCCAGCTATTTTGGACCTTTTGAACAGGTCCGATGGAAAATAAACATTACAGTGGCCCCCATGAAGTTTTAAATGTTGGGGATCCAATCATTATTGATTCATGTGGTATGGTCCACCTAACATTCAGATCTGCTTCATTTTTTTTATCATGTCCTAAAATGGGGAACAAAATGCATGGACGGTGTAGATTTATGGTACATACATGACAGTGGCCCCACAGTTGGTGATGCAACATCGCCAGTCGATCCAAGGATCCCCCAAAAACTTGGAAGCTTCCAACCCCTACCACCTCCCCCCCCCCCCCCCCCCCCCCCCCCCCCGAAAAACCCCAAAATTCCCCCAAATCAAACCCGCTGGCTCACGCCCTCTCTTCCTCCATCCTCACTCCCTCTCACGCCTTGGTTTCACTTTCTCCTCTGCTCTCTCTCTCTCTCTCTCTCTCTCTCTCTCTCTCTCTCTCGTGGAAGACGAACCGAGCAACTTGAAGGACCACCCCTCAAGTATTTTCAGAGCTGTTGAATCCCCTCAATTTTGAAATCCTTGGGTGTTAGGCCCAATATGAATGTATGCGGTTTTCCTAAAATGTGCTTCATGTTTGATTAGACACTTTAGATATAAACATGCTTCAGATGACACCCTCCACCAATAATTATCTCATAAATTTTTAGTTAAAATTCCACCAAACATGCATCCCAAGTGTTTGATGAAATGTCTTATGCAAATGTCGTCTCATGGACCTTCCACTGTCGGACACTTCAACAGTCCAATCTTTTCATTTTGTTGACCATTAGGTGCAGCACATATTTTGCATGTTGCCATGTAAAACTCATGTCGCCCATTTTTTTAGACCTTGGTATACTTGGAAGTTTTATTTCAACTTGACTCGCTTGATTATCATCGATGACTGTCCATTGAAATTGATTTATATAAATGTATTTCTCATTCACAAGTACTGGAAGGATTTCTTAAATTGTCAGCGAACAGGGAAATCTGCTAATTGCAATAGCAGGTAAGTATCTTGGATGAATTGTTTGGACACCTTATCTTTAATGAAGCAACTTGCATCTTTGTCTATGTATATAATGTTGATTTCAATGATCCTTTTTTTGGTTTATAAAATTGTTTGTGTCGGTGCCACAACAAAAGTTGGGAATCCATGGTCATGATTGTATCCTCTACAATATGTAAGGCCCTTGCTAAAGGAGATGCATAGTTATTATTATAGCTTGCAAATGTCTGATATGAATTAATTCATGTATTTTGTTCCTGTCCAATCTCCACCTGTTAGTTACATGCATGAAACTGGATTTGTCAAGCTAGCCTCAAATGAGTGGGACAAGGATACAATGATTCTGATGATTATATGGTTCCCACTTGTGCTTAGTTACCATTCGACAATGCCACAGATAGTTACCTTTGTCGTGTTAGATGTGGGAATGTGGGTAGGTCATGAATGATATTAGTATCGCCAACAATAAGGAAAGACTTCTTTTCTCATTGAATGTAGGATTTTTTGGTATAATAAATCAGTTGCAAGAGAAACCTTCTCAGATACCTTTTCGCACATAGCTCACAACAATTATCCCATTGTGGGCAAACTGCTCCTACTGCAAGCAACTTATTTGTGTCGTATCGAGTAGCAAAACCAATACCAAATTTTCTTTGATGACCAACCTAAAATGGTTCTTTGCCAAGAGACAAATCTGGAGTGAGTCTCTGAATGTAATTGATGTCATAGAAGGCATTGTTCCCCCATCTGGAACTAAGATATGAAAATCTTGGGATAGAAGGCATTGTTCCTCTATCTGGAACTATCTAGTAGTCGAATTTGAAAGTGTCTTGGGATAAATGTGTCTTATTTTGAATATGTGCATTCATCTTCATAGTAAGGTTATCAGTCAAATTACTTTGTCTCTTGCATTAATTCACCCTTTTTTATTTTTTTGTCTATATTTATTTTTTAATATATGGTCATTGTTTTATGTTACTCTGATTATGAGTCCACTATCTTTGTTTCCTTAATTTCTTCATATATATGAGAAAAGTAAGGGAAGTCTCTATTTTTGTAAGACATCATAAATTTTCGCTTATGTTGCTTTTGAATTGTTAATTTTATTATATTTTCAATTTCCATACAAACAAATGCAAAATTTTTATTATTAGTTGATGTACATTTTTTTACTATTAGTTGAAGCTTCAATTTCCATGCATGTGGAGCATCCATTTTTGCCATAGTATGAAATAACTCCTCAATTGACAAATACAAACAAAAAATAAGAATATAAAAAAAGAAAAAAATTCATCCGTATTTTAGCATTTTATGCTAGAATTATTTTCTTTTCATTTTTCTTTTTCTTATTATGGTGAGTTATGAATCTGAGCTCATGTGTTAGTTGTGATAGAGTGCATTGCAACATTAAAATATTGGGTTTGAGCCCATACATACCTATTAAACTCCACATGTTCACATTCGGTTTGCCCTGGCAGTTAATTCAGTTTGAAATTGACCCAATGGCTTATTTAAGGTGGTAATTGTAGGTCTCCTTGCTCTAGTTGCGGGTTCCATTGTACTTGCCCTGATCTCGATGCTAGCAGAGTATGATCTTTTTTTCTCTCTTAGTTAATATTAATGCTATCTCAACTATGGTTAGTTTTATTCATAGTCTTATATTTAGTTAACTTGTTAATTATGATGTGACTAATTTCAAGTTAGGCCACTTAATGGTTTAGTTGTGTGTTTAACACCCCCTCGTTTATTAATTCATTATGAACAAATTCACTAATTGTTCTTTACGGATTTGTTCATTAGGTGGGCTACACATCTATGTTGCATGTCGGCAATTTTTTAATTTATACAATAATATTATTGAACTGTACACAAAGGCAAAAAAGGGACAAGATAAGGCAATGGAAAGAGTCCCCTAACACAAAGGGCGGATCCATGGACCCCCTCCTTTGCCAGAGAATTAGCTACACAATTTGCTTCACTTAAACCCTGAGTAGATTCAATTTCTATATGTTGCAAACACAATTTCAAAGCATTCAAAAGCCATTCCGTTTATCTACAACATGCTTTTTTCTAGGGCCCTTAGTGAGAGTTCCATCTGTCATTTGTTAGGATCTTTTGTTTAGAGTTTAATGATAGGCTAGATTGATGGATGGTTTTAGATTAAAAGCCACGTTTAGGAGTTATTAGGAACTATTTAAGGGTTGTTTGCAGCCACCATAGGGGAATATATAGAACCAATGTTGTATTTTAGTTTGATACAGATATAGGTGGAAACATTTTAGCATTTTGGGACTATTCAGCTTTAAATCTGTAAATAAATGTTAAAAGTCGTTTAACCCCCCTTCTAAAGAACATTGCCACAATTTAAAGGTTGTTTGAAACACCTAACCAAGCACAATTTCACTCAACATTAATGAGTAAACCCACAAATATATTTACAAATTACAAAGCCATATTTACACAGTTAACAGGATGAATCACTGATTTGTGCAAACTATTTATCTTGTTACAACACTTGTGCTATTTTTGACAAGCTTATAAAAGTATAGAGAAGATAATGATGAGATTCCATGGCATATTTAACCTTGCAATACAGAATTGTACCTGCTTTTATATTGACCTGTTTCATGTCAAAACAATCTGGTATACAACTGTACCATCCCCTGCATTATAGAATTGACGTTAGTCAATGTAACTGAACTGTGATTGGAATGCAGAATGATTACTAACTGTTCTCCCCATTGATTTGAAAGAGTTGTTCAGCCATTAAACTTACGACAGAGGGAGGCAGTGAAAGAATTTGGTCTGGGTAGGCTTCTATACTTTTGATGTAAGAAGCTACGTCGGGCATTGATGACTTGGTTAGTAGAACAGTTCACCGTCAGGAAGAAGACATTTATTATTGGGGGATAGGAACTTCTCATCAAACACTTAGATGTCACCCTCATAACGGGTTTGTCATGAGAAGGCGAACCGGTCAGAATGGTTACTACGGGAGAGGTCCATAATGACATTCGACGCCCATTTAACATCAAAGGAGACCATATATATCTAAAAGTCTTGGAGAAGCACTTGTACAGTGATGCAAGTGGCAATGAGTTTAAGAGAGCGTTCGTTCTATTCACTCTTGTCGTTGTATTGTGCCCTCGCGTCAAGTCAGACACACAAGCAGTTTACTTGAATAATCTTGTAGAGCTCGAAGAAGTGTCCAATTTTTCTTGGGGGAGGCACATGCTTAGTACACTACTAGAGGGATTGATGACTTATCGCCTAGGAGAGAAGAAATATCTACTGGGTCCCTAGCATTTATGCAATTATGGTATTTCGAGCATGTTGTGTACAATTTCCAGGATATGTTTACACAGAGACTTTTTCCCCTATTGTGTAATTGGGGCGATGATGAGATAGAGAGGAGAACGATGATAGAGAGTCTTGCCGGCAGATTTGGCACTGGTTGTTGAGAACGGACGTCTCAAATCAAAAGTGAAGAGAGACCACCAGCCGGTCAGGTGGGAGTATCCGACCGGCCGGTCACGCTGGACACCAATTCAGCAAGGTTGCTCTGATGTTTTTTGCCCATCCGACCGGTCGACAGTGTCCTAGTGCAACATGTTTTCTTGCGCGGTTTGCGAGCAAGAGGTTTTTAAATCCGTTTTTCTTCCTATTTAAGGTGTATTTTCGGGATTAGAGGCTTCTAAGGTTGCAAAGGGGATTGAGGGAGCTTCTAGGTGAGAGAAAGAGCTTGAAGAAGAGGGTTTTCTTCTTGGGTAAGCTTGAAATTTCTCTTGTGGGCTTGGGTTTTGGGTCTTGGGTTCTATTTCTTGTAACTTCTGATATTATAGTGGATTGGTGTCGCTTTGTGCCGTGGTTTTTTACCCATGAGGGGTTTTTCCACGTTAAATTCGGATTATCTATGTGTGAGTGATTGCATGTATTGTGATTGCATTGTGTGGCTTGTTTGATTCAATTTTCTGTTTGCGTACGGCTTTGCTTCCGCTGCCAGGCCCTCCTATCCCAACAACTGGTATCAGAGAGATCGTTGGGGTGTAGCAGAAATTCGAATATGAGACAAGAGCATGGTATCAGGCATGAGGTTCGACATAGAGAAGTATTCGGGAAAAAATAATTTTGACCTTTGGAAGGTGAAGATGAAAGGCCTTCTAGTTCAGTAAGGATTGCAAGATGCGCTTTTTGGAGAGCGAACAGAAGCTATGAAAGAAGGAGAGTGGAAGAAGATCGATGAAAAGGCCAATGTCTCGATCCAGTTGTGCCTGGCAGATGAGGTCCTGTATAACGTCATGAAAGAGAATACTGTGGCTGCAACATGGGCGAAGTTGGAGAATATATATACGAAGAAATCTCTTAAAAATCGCATATACTTGAAGCTTCAGTTGTATAACTTGAGGATGACGGAGGGAGCCGATGTTAAGAGCCACATCAGCAATTTCAATAGGCTTATTTGCAAGTTGATGGATGTAGATGAGTCGATGAAGGAAGGGATCAAGCGTTTATCCTGTTGCATTCTTTTCCAGAATCATATGAGTCGCTCAAGAACTCTTTGTGCTCAGGTAGGGACACTATTGGCGTAGAAACCATTATCTTAGCCCTTCAAGCAAAGGCGATGAGAAGGAAAAGCGGCGGTGTGGATCCCTCTACTGATGGGGCACTGGTTATGAGGGGGAGGAATTCTGAGCAGGGTGGAGGATCTCCTTCATCGAGATCTAAATCAAAAGGCAAGTGGAGGTACAAGGTGAGATGCTGAAATTGTGAGGGAAGAAGGACATGTGAAAAGGGATTGTTCGAATCCCGAAAAAAGGCAAGAAAGATCTGAAGATTCTTCTAGGGAAGGAACCAATACTATAGAGGACGGTGGTGGCGGTTGTGATGTATTGATTGTATCCGACATAGAGCCTCTTGGTGGAGAGTGACTCTTGGATTCAGGGGCATCATGTCATAGTATGTCCTGACTGAAGTTCATTCATGTCATACGAGGAATATGATGGTGGATCGGTGTTTGTGGGCGATGGCTACGCTCGCAATGTGGTGGGGATTGGTTCAGTGCGCATTAGGATGTTCGATGGAGTCGAACGGATCTTTGAATGTGTGAAGCATGTCCCTGAGATGAAGAGGAATGTGATATCTCTTGGTGCACTCGAGGTGAAAGGGTGTAGGTTCATCGGCTGCGATCCATATTGTAAAGTGGTGAAGGGAGCACACGTGATGATCAAGGCATGAAGGTGCGATAATCTTTACAAGGTGATTGGGAGCACTATTTATGGTGGAGCTGCGGGATTGATAGCGGGATCCACAATTGCTCAAGTGTGGCAAGAGAAAAAGGGCCACATGGGAAGAGCAACAAGGCGTGTGAAGATGCAAGGATAGAGTCGATGGGGCATGAGAAGCGACGTGACTATAATGATGACGAAGTAGAGGTGGAGATTGTGCGTGGCCAGGAGGTGCATGGTGATTTGAGTCGTGGTGGAGTTTGTTAAGAACGGACGTCTCAAATCAAAAGTGAAGAGAGACCACCGACTGGTCTGTGGGAGTGTCTGACCGGCCGGTCACGCTGGACACCAAGGCAGTAAGGCTGCTATGATGTTTTTTTTCCCATCCGACCGGTCGGCTGACCGGCCGGTAGGGGTGTCTGACCGGTCGGCAGTGTCCTAGTGCAACATGTTTTCTTGCGCGGTTTGCAAGCAAGAGGTTTCTAAATCCGTTTTTCTTCCTATTTAAGGTGTATTTTCGAGATTAGAGGCTTCTAAGGTTGCAAAGTGGATTGAGGGAGCTTCTAGGTGAGAGAAAGATCTTGAAGAAGAGGGTTTTCTTCTTGAGTAAGCTTGGGATTTCTCTTGTGGGCTTGGGTTTTGGGTCTTGGGTTCCATCTCTTGTAACTTCTGATATTATAGTGGATTGGTGTAGCTTTGTGCCGTGGTTTTTTACCCGTGAGGGGTTTTTCCATGTTAAATTTGGATTGTCTATGTGTGGGTGATTGCATGCATTGTGTGGTGTGTTTGATTCAATTTGCTGTTTGCGTACGGCTTTGCTTCCGCTGCCGGCCCTCCTATCCCAACACTGGTAAGGTATGTCATGCAAATGAAATATTAAATGTTCACATATGAAAGAAATATTGTTGAGCGTGATCATTTCTCTGTAAGTGGTAAGTGTCATCGGTTCTTACGCGGATGTCACTGAGTTTGCATCACATATTAGATGTGATAAACCTAATGACAAGCATGAAGTTGCTACTCCCAAAGAAGATCAGCAACGATCGGACCCTCAGCTGCCTCCGATGCAACCTCTCCATCTTGAAATACAACAATTGGTTGCTGTGGTGCAAAAACAGAATGTAGATATTAGTATGTGCCTTACTCGCTTTGAATGTATTGTGAAGGAGAACCAGGAGAAAAAGAACCATGTCTATGCATTGGAGAAATCCCATGAGGAGTCAAGTTGTAGGCCAGATAAGGAAGGACTGTCCAAGGTGGAGAAGGTAGGTGCCCACTGGTTGAATGCATTGTTTTTACACTTCTTTCAGCACTTACTAATAACCACCTGCAATTTTTTATATTTTCACGGAGCGCATGAGTGCAATGGAGAAGAGACTGGATGACTGGGAAGCAGAGAGACATTACAATAATAAAAATGACACGTCGAAGGTGCCTCTTTCTTTCGCACTAAACATTTGCATGAAAGAATATGATATAGCTACAGCTCAATATACAATTTTCAGGACAACTTCGGTAAAAACAGCCATGACGACTTCAATGTGGCCACCGATTACGGGTTTGACTCTAACGCTTTAGATGCACTACCCCCGATTGCTACCTACAATGGACCACCGATGTACGATAAATGGGGGAATGGTGCGATGGATGGACTACCATCAAATGTTGATACACATGAAGGTCAGGTGGGGCAGCATGCAACGGAGGATCAACCAATAACCAATGATAAGAAGATTAAAGTCTACCCTAGTGAACCAACATTCTTTGAGAATAAAATTAAAGTGAGCCGCATAGAACGTAATAACAGTGACAATGCAATAGTCATAGAGGAGAATGCTGGAGATGGTCGCTGTCATGCTACAACACACATAGAGGTTGATGGAGTCGTGATGCAAGGCCCAAAGAGTTCGTAAGGAGGGACGGGTGACGCAATCCCCTTATGTTGGACTCCGGCCGAGGAAGCCAAAAAAGGATAACAAAGATGGGCCAAAAGTTGCTCATAAAAAAGGATGAAACGTGAGATGAAATCAGTGATGTTGCTCTTATATTTGCTGCTATGAAAAGCCTTTAATGACTTAGCGGACCTACTTATGTAGGACGTCGATGGCTTGAATTTGTGGAGCAAGCAAAATATCAGAACGCTTCAATCACACCAGAAATGGATGGTTAAGAACGCATTAAGACGGAAGGCTTTATAAGACAATGACGCCTTGTCTCCCGACTAACATGTCTTGTATATTATTATTAACTATATTGCGCGTGTTTGAAATTGTTATACATACTTGTGCTGATGATGTCCGAGTCTGTTGGAATGCATGCTTACTTACATTAGTGAATTCTTTTGTTTTCATGAATTTATGAACAATTCAATGTGCATGTAGTGGATTGTTGATCCGCATTTTTTATGAGGAGGTCAGGGTCCGTGAATTTCGGTCGCTCTTGCTGGAAAGTTGGATAAGTAGCTTTGCAAGTATACAAGGGTCCTTTTAACTGTCATACATGTGTAGTGTGAGTGATTCACTTTTCTATTGTAAGTATAGGTAGTGAATGCTTACATGCAGCTGCTTCAACTAAGGGAATGCAAGAGGACTCCAGGTATAGTTTAAAGAGCATATTTAACGTCGTACCTTTGGGTAATGAAAGAAACTGGTCTTACCATTTCATCATCAGCTTGCAAAGTGTTAGTAAAATCATATAACCAAATGATTTTTCTCCTCTTATGCAGCTAAAGATTTTGCGGGGTCATGATGTGCCAGAGTGGCTGTCGGAGGAGTTGTTGCGGTTCAAACTAGGAAATTTTCGGTGGGTACGTGAGCAGGAAACATGAATCAGTTAAAGGGTGACTTTGACATGATTGGTTTTAGGTGGCCCCTTATTTTATTTTTTTAGCTTTTTATCCTGGTCTGCTATGAGGACCATTGGTTTGCGTTCACTTTTCATATATCACTGCACCAGGTTTTCTTTCTCAACTCTCTTGGTTACGTAAATACAGTCAAGCAGGCATACAGTAAATTGGTAAGTACATACCGGCAAATATGCTCACCACACTGCCAGTGTGTTGCGTGTTTTTACCATACATGGCTAATCCTTTTTAAGTACATGTTAAAGCTTTGGAGAAAATCATTGATACATAGAAATTCAACTACGAAAAATTATCGTCGTGGAAAGTCATTGAACATCCAGACATACCATAACAAACAACTGAGTGTTTATCAATACCAAATTTGAGTTTCCAGTTTATCAGTATATTTGGTATATGTCCATAATTAAATAGAGCACTCATATTTCTTGCCCATTTAGGTTTGATTGTGGAGTTTTTATGATGAAAAATATCGAGTGTTGGAATGGTTCACTGCAAGAACCATGCACAGGCATGTGAAACACGCATTAGCTTCACGTATAGACCTTTCGTTGTTTATCATATAAACATTAGCTTCACATATAGACATTTCGTTGTTTATCATACAAACATGTTTGACCTGTAACTGTGTCATAACCTATCAGGAAGACATCCCACGGAATACGACTGAAGATAGTGGCTGATCTTTTGTGTGACGTTCACAATGATTTGAGGACACAACATATATTAGGCACGCCAGTAAACAAGCATGTGAGGAGCTATGCAGGGTCATTTTGAGGAGTTCTTTTTTTGGGTCATTTTTTACTTAATTTTGTGCACTGCCTCTCATCAGTCAACTAAATTTTTTCATGCTGGTAGGTGACGGAAATAGCGTCGGGGAGGTACGTGCTATCATTCTCCTACTTCGATTACGGTCATGCTAAGTAGTTTATTTCTTAGGAAAAAATATAAGAAAATAAGATCGTAATTGTGCTATGAACGTATGTAATTTTAATTCGCAGTTTATTGGGCATACTGATATGGAGATGTTCACAAACATAAGGAACATATGACAAAGGAATATAGTCTAGACAGTTGGGACATGATGCATCTTCGCAAACCCTACTCACGGTTGCACACTCCAAGGTATAGACCATATAGTGTCTTGGATTGTAGCGTGATAGGCTGACAATCATGCCCACATATTGATCGGTTAAGAAATTGTATGTTACAACACACTGTAGATGGACGATGGCCGCAAACTCCTTCCTCGGATAAGAAAGTACGTTACCCCGAATTTTCATCATGAGGCAGTGTAGTAGTTTGAAAATCTGAAATGATATATGGATAGGATGCCAGAGGTTGACGTTCAACATGAAATGGAAATGGTTTTTGAAAATATAATCCAAATGTTATAGAACTTTTACTACCATATGAAAATATAATCTAAATATGTTATATGAATCGTGCATGAAATTTAATCGTTGACAATTTTCTATGGCATGTCTAATTGCCTCACATGTGGATACTGATAAAAGGTGTGTTCCACTTGATGAAAATTTATTAGATCACACCTGTTGTTGTGATTGGTGCATGTGGACGTATTTGGTCATGCAATGCTCTACACACGTAGACCTATGAAACCTCACCTAAGATTTTGCAATACTCCGGATGTAAATCAGACCAGCCAACTGTTGTTGAATGAAATTGACGGTGACAAGTTCGCAACCGTCATTTGGCCCACTTCCATCCAAGGGTGTACATTTGGAGATTTGTGCCTAAAAGATAACATTTTACGGTCTGCTTACCCGTGTCATTCTCATACATTCTTCCCTCTATGGGGCCCACCATGTTGGTTCATCCAGCTTGTATTATGCCAGCCCCATTGTTATAATGAGATGCCCTAAAAGTTAGGCCCATCCTGTCATTAGGTCGAAAATGCATTGGTCCATGTGGATGTCATATCATGAATACTCTAATTCACATGGATGGGCTTGAACTTTGAGGTGGCCAGACTTCATAGTATGGCAACGTTAATGCTTAAGTTGAATGCTATATACTGTTCTTTAACAAATATTAGTTTACGAATGAAATATTGAATGATGAATTTTGTTGCTTTCTTGTTCTAACCGCTTTCATGTGGCAATCTTACAGGCTTCTATTGCGGATTATTATCATGTAATTTTTCATGGACAACAACCTGGTATTTATATGTCATTAGAAGCATGCAGGTCACATATATACGATTACAATAATCCAGACTGCCGTGTCTTTACCTCTATCCATGATGCGTTGACATCATGGGAAGAGGAAGGAGCTGCAAATACAGCGCTGGATGACGGAGATGCAGAATCGGATCTCGAACGAAGCTGCGTCTTATTGTGAACTGACTAATGGGAGAGGTTGGAGCAGAGATTAGCACGGGCAACAATATATTTGGAGTTTGCCTCACTCTTGGATTGCTGATACTCATGATCCTAATGCTGTTTGCATATCTCAACGTTAAATGATCTAACCAGCCTTAATGGCAACATAAGTGATCGTTTTTTTTGTCTTTTTTGGAACAGTTGTTCAGATATACATCTATGATGGGGATGCCTTGATGGTATAATGGTTTTGTAAAGGCCCGATCACTGATGTAAAGTGAACATGATATGGGAATGCGTAAACGTGGAACATTGATGTAGAAAACAGATAGTATCTAATATAAGATTTTAGTTTATTTGGTTTATCTGGTCTACGTGATATGGGGTAGTCGGGATAGTTGGACTCCATCGATGTAGTCCATTAAAAAGTGGCCTCCTCAACGGATGTAAACCATCTGCTATAGATAAATGCTGTTTTTAAAATAAATGCTGAAAAATAGAAAATGTCTAAACAACTTAAACTGATGGTTGGGATAAACTTGACAGAACCACCATATGTGAGATACCGATTTCGAACTTCCCACCTGCCCTTTGTCAGTTGCTCATCTACAAGCTACAATCAAGCATATTATATGATAGTTTAGGGTGACAAGAAAAAAGAGGAAACCCAAATTAAAGCACTGCATTTAAGTCGAGTCAATCATATAAACTTGTTAGTGTCAATGACGTGTACTTATGTTAACGTTGATAGTACTGACATTCCCTGTTTCGATCACAAGTCGAGTTAGTCGGCTTTCCAATTCTCTTGTCATCCTGACTAATTCAACTTCTTTCTTCGTAATCTCTATTTCCTTTTTTAGAATTTCCACCTCCTTTATCAGAATGTCGCGCTCTTTCAGATCAAGATCTCGCCTCACTTTATCGAGTCTTGGAGAGACTACATTACTCGAACTAACATATAATTGGGTTGAATCATATTCATCACACCAGCAAAACCAGCCGCAATGCTCTAATTAGAAATACATATTCACCTCAAATTGCTAATAGAGGGCTAAATACTCTAGAAATAAATAAGAGTGGAACTGTAATGAAGTATGTAAATGTACTTGTATAGGATACTTGTAAAATAACCTCCCTGGATTTGCCTATGTCTTTGACATTAAGACCTTACATCGGGCCTGATTGTAGACGCATACGATAAGAAACAATTCTTAAGGTTTGCTTCCATCCATTAAATGTCCTGTGTTTATGTCACTTTTCAGTAAGCTACTTAGCAGCCATATGTCAGATTCTTACAAAAAAAAATTGTTCTTTGTATCATCTACATCAGACATATGTTCAACATTCGTAAAGCAATTTGATGACATAATTGAGGCCATCTTTGCGATGCAACACGGAAAGAAAGTCTCGAAAATTCAAGCGTCTACATCAGTTACATAGACCACATGCAAGTTAAATTCGCTAATGTGTCACAATGAAAACTCTAAATAAGCAAGTTATTTGAAACAGTAACAGAAGAGCAGAAATGAAAGTGTACGTCTGCAGTATCTTACTACGTAGCGCTATAAGAAAACAAAAAATACATCGTTTGCATCTATAGGGTAGAAAAATTCTTCGGGTCCTTGCAATTTTCTTCGATTGTTTGCATTTTCCCTTTCCTACTCTTTCTCCTTCCACTCTTTGACTCGCTCGTTAGAAACACGTCCCTTCGTCTTCACAACATCTGGGTCCCGGATTGTATCGTGCGCACGGAGTCCATCGGAAGCATATAAACAGCTATTTCATGAAATTGCGATTTTACCGCTTGTAGAGACACTTGGAGATATGTCTATGGACCTAGAGGGGGGGGGGGGGGGGGGGGGGGGGGGGGTGGATAGGACCTTTGAAATTCTTTTCGCCTACTTGCACAATTCAACAAAATAAGCTATGTAAGCAAGAACACCTCGGCTTCCAAGCCTTGGTGGGTCCAATCACAAGACTAGCAAAAGTATAAGCAATAAATAATCTTAGTCTAAGCATGCATAGGTAAAGAAAATATTCAACTAATCAAGCTCCTAACCTATGCAACTTGTGTAGACTTATGAGAGTGGATCAATGAGCTCAAGTCTACACAAGTAGTGAAGGTACATCTTATGTGGGGATGTCTAAAAAGTGCCTAGCATACATTCCTATCAAACATGCATAATTAAGCAATTAAACTAACAATGTGAAGATATGAATGTGCTCAAGAACAATCACAAACACAAGGATGTATAGTGGTTCGACTACGTGTCTACTCCACTCCTGGTTCAAGTACTCAACCCCTTTGAGCACACCGGCATTCACTATCGGAGGTTTTAAATGAGGTTCACCTCTCAACCTTTACATGGAGGTTTTATCGGTTCACCTCTCAACCGTATCCGGAGTTTTAGACATAGGCTAACTCTCAACCTAATCGCACGTTTACTCCCGTGTCGGAGGCTCCCCCTTGGAGACTTAGTTTAGGCCCGGCTGACGGGCCAAGGAACGACTAACGTCCCTAGATCGAGTTCGAAAAATAAACTCTAAAATGGACTCTCAAATAAGACAACCTACTTGTCGGATGAGCCCCTTGTTTAGCGCCGGATTGGGTTGCTTGATCTCCGCCCTCCCGTGCTTCAATCAGCTTCCCTTGCTCCCACGATCATGTTGCCGTTGCGTCGCCAATGCCTCAGCCACATTCGATCAAACACCTTGCATGCGATGCCTTAAAATGCCCAAGGTGCTAGGAGGATAGGTTTAAGAGCTCTATAACTTAGTGGGAATGGGTTGCCTAGAGTCTCTTACTTACAACGATCTCATCTTCGAGTTTAGGACACGGATTTGCCAATCAAGAAGCTTCCTAACTCTAGAGATCAAGAGGGGATGAAGGTCATCTTCTTCATGAGCTTGGAATGCTCTAATCTTGTGTTAAAGCATAAGGAAGATGCCTTGCATAGGTCAAGGAATGAGCCTCAAAAGATCTCCTTTAATGGTGGCTTTTCTTCCTCAAAAATCCCTCTTTTAATGCCCAAATACGGAGCTCCATATGTAGGAAAAGAGAGCCCCAACGGTTAGAAAACGGGCATAAAACGGCTATAAGCCGACCTGTCCCGACCGGTCATGACCGGTCGGATCCCTTTGCTGAATGAACAGGCCAAACATACTGGCCGACCGGTCATGACCGGTCGGACCCCCTTGCTGGACAGGCCTAATGCATCAGGCCGACCGGTCATGACCGGTCGGACGCCCTCTCTGGATGACTGTAGATCTCCAGGCCGACCGGTCATGACCGGTCGGCCCCCTTTGCTGATTCCCATCACTTGTGAAGGCCGACCGGTCATGACCGGTCGGCCGTCCATTTGCATAAGGCAGCAATGCTGCTGGCCGACCGGTCATGACCGGTCGGACTAGCCTGGTTCTCCCCACATATTTGCTGAACTCCACTTGTTTCAGCCTGTTCATTTAGTCCTAGGTTAGGGTGATCAATTGGGACACCTAGGGCCAATCTATGATGACAAAATGGTTCTAAATATGGTCAAGGTCATCAAGAGTACAAAGGGGGATGGGTTTTGGTCAAGGTTAAGGCACCAAGGCATCACTTTTACCTGAGTCTTCTTTCCTTGATGCATCCGGTCCGTCTTGAGTCTTCGGTCTTCGTCTTCATTGGGCTCAACCGACACTAGACTCACCGACGTAAGTGATTGACAAACAAGGTGCACTAGTATGCCACGGAAAAGTGCACTAACATTTCATCCTTCCTCACGTCCATGCGAACCATCACCACTGGCAACACCAACGTGATGTTGGAGTTCCGTCAACAAGTCTCGCAAGCTTCCAGCAGCAATTCGGGTTGCTTCACTATTATTATGTACCATCTAGGGTATACGAAACAATAGCTCCGTCAATTGTTTGAGCCGTCTGTTAAGGTTCTCCCCCACACCTTGGCCTTGGTGGGATTCGATCGATATTCCCCGCTGTGGTCCGCGTGTCATCCTCTTCAAAATATAATGTTGAGGTAACTGATGTATACCAACAGATCTGAGGACAGCAAATAAGTGACGACAAACGTACCCCCTACACTCGAACATCTTACAAAAACACGTGTAGTGAATGATGTCCTTCAAATACTTTACAACCTTAGCATCATTATGAACTGCAAAGTGTATGACTTCATACAAGATAAAGTCAACAGTCTCGCCGAAGACTGATACCAAGTATGCATAGCTTTCGTAAAGCTTTGTTTGTAAAACATCAAAATGTGTGAGTATGTAGTGTTTGTGCAATGACTCCTCCATAGACAGGTGCGTTTTGGCATTCATTTGATAGTTCTTTGTGGTGAAGTCAGCCACTATCTCCACCTCACGTCTTCGAGAGATTCCCTTCTCAATCTATTTGACGAGGTCTACGAGCGTCGTCTTCGGTCCAAGATACTTATCAAAATATGAATGTATATTTACACTCCTCTAGTTTGTTGTCATGTTCGTAAAAAACACCCCTCGCGCAAATACCGGGACCCACTTCTTACGGATCTTGTATAGAGAGCACAACCACTCATTACCTTCAATCTTATATCTATCGAGGAAATCAAACCAATTCTCTTCGAAGTCATCCACACTATCACCAGCGTACACACATCGTTTGAAGTCATTTAGAAAGCCATCATTTTCCTTGAAATAGTGACCCAATTTGTTTGGAATTCTCTGAAGAATGTGTCATAAGCATAGCCTATGATGTGTATTTGGAAATACTTGCTTTATTTCACCCTCGATGGCAGCATCTTGATCAGTGATAATACTAACTGGTGCTTTTCCTTGCATTGCGATAAAAAAACTGCTCGAAAAACCATATAAAGGATTCTGTTATCTCGTTGGAGATGAGTCCACAGGCAAAAACAACAGTTTGGTTATGGTGATTAACACCAACGAATAGGGCAAATGGCATACTATATCTGTTTATTCTATAAGTGGTATCAAAGCACATAACGTCGTTAAATGCCATGTAATCAATTCTCGAACTCCCATCACACCAGAATATCGATACTAGTTTTCTCGATTCGTTTCGACGCTCTGAGAAAAAGAAATCCCTGTCCAACTTCTAACGCTCACTTAGATAGTTACACATAAGATGTGCATCATCCCCATATATCTTAGCATGCATGTCTCAAAATACATTCTTCACATCTGTTATGGTGAAAGGTGTTCTCTTGTATCCTCCATTCGAGTCCACTTTAAATTCAGGTGCTAAAGAGGGCCTAATCCCAACTCACTTGCAGTGGTAAAGAAATTCTCGAGTATCGTCGTCTATGCCACGATGGGACCTAAGGAGATGTTTTTTCTCTTAAGGATGTCATATCATGGTTGTGTTGTTCAACAAAATCTGAGACTGTCCAAATACCATTAGGATTGCGAGCGAAGGTTATCTTCACAGGACAACCAACTATACTTGATGGACAGTTCCTCTTTATCTTACCCTGAACCGAACCTCTATGAGCCTTTGATCTATTTATACCTTCTTTTGAATAGTAGACCGTACGTCATATGATTTGTCCAGTACGACCTGACCTCCTCATCTGATTCTTATGGGTGCTAAATCCTACCATCCTCACGTAATCGTTATAATATCTGACTGCCTCCTCCTCAGTATCAAACTCCATTTCGATTCTAGGCTTGCAGTCATCCTCCATGCCATCAGTCATTTCACAATAATCGTCATCACTTTCATCATAAATTTCTACTTCGCTTATTGACGAACAATCCATTGCATGCGCCGAACAGAAGTAATACCTTCCATTATGTGAATCTGAGTATAAAGTCAACGAGAAACGAATTGCAGGAGTCAGGTAATTAATCTTGGGGACAGTATGGATAACCAACACAGTACTGTTGCCAACAGAAACATAATTCTTAACAACTGACAAAAACATCTACAATAATGAGAAAGTAAAGAAAATGATATAAATATAATTCACTAGCAACAAAAATGATCATTCATTAAGGTCTACATGATCACCTATGGCCCACTAAGGAACGACCACTATCAAGTTCTGATGTCATGTACATCCACATCACACAAAATAACATACATCTATCAGTTTCTGATATTAAGTAATGCCGCGTTACATACTAGAAATGACCAGTACATTGTTCACATATTATGTTCTACCACACCACTCATTAGTTTCACAAAAAGGACAAAAAAGCTTCTCCAATGTCGGATCCATTATCAACGTTGTCAAGGCACGATTAATCATTGTGATCAAAATTCGTTAAGCTGCCCTCTGCCTCATCTGACATTTCTGTTCTAATACGCTGAGTGGATTGGTCACTGTGTCATAAACCAAAACCCTAGCCACGCGCTGACTCATCCTATTGTTCTCTTTCTTAAGCCTTCCTAAAGCCATCTCCATTTCTTCTGTCGAATTGCGTCGCATATATTGTGCGCGTCGTTTGGGAATTCGAAGTTTCATCCGTCTACATGTGGCTATCAGGGTCTCGGTAGTGCGAACTTCCCACTCCCACTCACCCGTCCTTCTAAGCATCTGGTAACTGGTAGCTATAATGCGCGAACCACGACATGCACTGTCTGAAAATGGGGTGGTCGCCATTTGGCAGGAGTATGGTGTTTGTAGGTTAGGCCTTCGGGAACAACGTTGGTTGACTGTTATTGAGTGTTTCGATCTAATAATCGAATAATATACCGTAGCAGAATGGGTGATACATTGTACAATCCAATCGGCAGGCGTTTATTTCTTTGACCCCCAAATTTATCTCTACGAATCGATTCTCGATTCCACTGAATAATGAGATCTAAGAGAGAAAATCAAGTGATGGAAAAAATGATAAATCAAATGAGACAGAACCTACATAGGTGACACTGGAAACAAAATTTTTATTCCGATTATGGAAAATGGGTAAGAGATTTACCTCCAGCGAGAGATAAACGCAGACGGTGTGAAGTGGGGCAGAGAAGGAGACTCTAAGTAGGATGAGATGAATGTAGATGTCGACTGAGCAGGATAAACACATCGACTCCGAGGACGAGAAGGAACAGCCGTTTGATTTTGAAGGTGAGGAGAAAAAAGGCGCTCCGAGGACGAGAGGCAGGATGCGAGGTAAAGGTTGGAAAAAGGGGGAACAATTAGGGTTTTCTTTTAGGAAGACCCATGCCCAACTTTAGCACGCGTGGTGATGAGTCACCACACATATTGCACCTTTAGCGTGGGTCCCACTTTCGGGAAAGCATTTCTAATCAAGTGCAGTTTGAGTGGATCCAGGGATCCATTCAGGTGGGTGGGTCCATGAACGTGGGGACCACCATCATGTACTTTCGTTACATCCAGGACATGTATCTGTTTTGAAAACTCATTTTAGAACATTATAACATAAATGAAGCAGATCCAAATCTCGGATGGACCACTCTTAAAGAATATAATGGTAATCCAGCATTAAAAAACTTTTGATCAGACCTAAAAGTTTTTTATCAGCTCATATTTCTGTTATCTCTTCATTGAGGTCTTTGTGTTCTGAACTTGGATGAAAAATAAACATTCCGTAATTGATGTATACTCTGTTCAAGATCCAACCCTTATTTGTCAAATCCAATAAGAAATATGTCATACACCATCTCCTTGGTGAGAACAAGCACGAGAGAAGGTTCTATCCCCATCGGATGAATATTTCATCACAACATTCCAATTCACACGTATACACTTAAGAACGTCTCGGGGGATGCGATCTCAGTTCCCTCCCCAATCCGGGTGGGCCACAACCAACACAAAATATGTCGATCAACCTCTACATGCTGGTAACAAGCGCAGGACAAGATTCCATCCCGATCAGACTATTATTTCATCGCATCATTCCACTTCACATGAATTCTCCAGAAAATGACACGGTTGGTGCGAACTCAGTACATGAACTGTCCGGACGGAGTGAAGTCGATAGAAAAAATGTCGCTACCCTCTCTATATGGTACGAACAAGGGCAGCACAAGATTCCATCCACATGAGACAAATATTTCATCGATCATTCCACTTCACATGAAATCTCTTGCGTATGTCCCGGTTGATGTGATCTCAGTTCAAGCACCTTCTGAAGGGACCGAACCGACATGAAAAATGTTGTACATCTTCTCGATGGTGAGACCAAGTATGAGTGAAGGTTCCATCTCCATCGGATGAATGTTTCATCGCAAAATTTCACTTCACACGTATTCTCCTGTGAACGTCGTAGTCAATGTGAACTCAATTCTTACCTTGTCCAATTGGGCCAGAGCTGACTCGAAATATGTTGAACGCCCTCTCCATGGTGAGAAGAAGCATGACAGAAGGTTCTATCTCCATCGGATAAATATTTTATTACAACATTCCACTTCACACGGATTCTCCTACGAACGTCTCGGTCAACGTGATCTCAGTTCCTGCCCCATTCGGGCGGGCAAGAGTCGACTCAAAATATGTCGATCGCCCTGTACATGATGGGAACAGCCGCAGGACAAGATTCCATCCTGATTGGATGATTATTTCGTTGCATCATTCCACTTCTCATATATTCTCCTGCAAACGACCCGATTGGTGCGAACTCTGTACAAGACCTATCCGGGCGGACTAGAGTCGATGTTTTAAAATGTCGATGCCCTCTCTACATGGTAGAAACAAGGGTGCACAAGATTCCATCCCGATCAGACAAATATTTCATCAAAACATTCCACTTCACAAGAATTCTCCTGCGTACATCGTAGTTGATGTGAGCTCAGTTCAGGCCCGTTCCCGGGGGGGGGGGGGGGGGGGGGGGGGGGGGGGGGGGGGGGGAAGTGCTGACACGACAAAAGGTCCTACATCTTCTCCATGGTTGAAATAAGTGCGGAAGGAGATTCTATCCCCATCAGATGAAGATAATATTTTCCACTTGACATTACTTCTCCTACGAACTTCCTGGTCGTTAAGAACTGAGTT
Source organism: Liriodendron chinense (assembly GCA_003013855.2). NCBI lineage: Eukaryota > Viridiplantae > Streptophyta > Magnoliopsida > Magnoliales > Magnoliaceae > Liriodendron > Liriodendron chinense. The sequence goes on along the minus strand of ML058489.1, from coordinate 475,119 downwards.
CTTACCCCATTTGGGTGGGCTGGAGCCAATTAGAAATATGTTGATTGCCCTCTCCATGGTGAGAACAAGTAGGAAAGAAGGTTCCATCCCCATGAGATGAATATTTCATCAGCAACATTCTACTTCACACGTATTCTCCTACGAACGTCCTGGTCGATGTGAACTGAGTTCCTGCCCTATCCCAGTATGCCGGACCCAACACAAAATATGTCGATCGCCCGCTACATGCTGGGAACAAGCCCAAGACAGGATTCCATCCAGATAGGACAATTATTTCGTTGCATCATTCCACTTCACATCAATTGGCCCCCTGACGTCCCGGTTCATGTGAACTCAGTTTAAGACTCATCCGGGTGGGTCCAAGCCACCAATATATGTTGTGGGGCCGCTCCATATTCGGGACAAGTGTGGTACAAGATTTCATTCAGATTGAAAGAATATTTCCTCACATCATTCCACTTCACATCAATTAGCAACCGTCAAGTGAGACCCCAAACTACTTCACCTAAACCTTCTCGAATGATGTGCAATCGGTTTCGGTGTCACAAAAGGGATTCACTTGGCCCATAATTTTACCGACGGGCTCTATAGTACTCTGATAAAGCTTGAAACCAATTTTCAAAACAAATCGAACAAAGATTACTCAGGTCACATATCAGACAAAGATTATGTCACATCGAACAACTTCACATCATCGCATTCATTCACAACGCTAATTATGAACTAAGTTTGGGTCCTCTATAGACCTGATCCAAGATAAAAGCTCTTTAGCAAGCTCTACATGGTCTGACAAAGTATAACACCAACGTCGAGCTGAATCTGACTAAGATTAAGTCGCATCATACCACTTCACATAACCTCACTACTACACTTCCCTGATTGATGTGAACTAAGTTTTGGTCTCTCCAACAGGCCCATTTCGAGTCAAAATCTATTCAATAAGGTCTTCATGGTTCGATGAAGTGCGGGACCAAATTCAAGGCGAATCGAAAAAGAAATTTGTCACATCAGACCACTTCATATAATTTCACCCATATAAGGTCCAGCTTAATGTATAGTCTATTCAGGACCATCCAACGGTCCTTATATAGTCGAAATTTTCAAAAATGCTCTTTATGATGCAATAAAGTGTGACACAAAATTTTGAGAGCATTGGACGAAGATTAGGTCACCTCATACCATTTCACACCAATTTACCCCAACAGTGCCCGATTAGTGTGAACTCAGTTTCTGTACCTTGAGTAGGCCCCATTTGGGCTCATGTTTCTATGACCACCATGTGATGGTGCATTTAAGCTCGACACCAAATTTGACCCGATTTGGAGTGACATTTCGTAACATCAAACAACTTCACCTTAAATCATCATAACCAAAATATACTATTTTAATCGGGTAGTAGACATTCAATGCACACTTCTTCAATGGGTGTGGCCCACTAGATTGTTCGATTTGTTTTGTTCTTTTTTTCCACAGACAGAAAATTCTGTGTTGAAATGGATGGACAGAGTAGATCAAATATACACATTAAAGTATGTCCCTCATTGATAACGCTACACTCATTTGTAATGTCTTACAACCTACCGAAGCTGCTTACGCATCATTTCATGTCATTTATGTTAGACATGGATGGTTTGAACTCAGTGTGTCTCGTAGTGTGGACACCATCTTAACCTATATATTCTGAATCTTAACGTATTATTTTTCAAGTCATTCTAGAAAGTTAAGAATATCCATTTGTTAGGTTGATCATATCATTAAAAATAGAATTTTCAAGGTTGATGGCTTAATTTCCACTATTTCAACTATTGTGGTCCAATTCAATTTTATATTTTCTTAATTTTTCATTTCCTATTCTAATATGACTTGTGCAAATGGAACAACGGTTAAGATATGTAGTACAAACATCAACATGGGTCCAACAGATAGGGTCGCACCATATTCGGTGGAGCCGCTGACTAACCAAGTTAATTGATTGACTCAGTATCGGTAGACAATATTCGCACATGTACATATGCCGTTACATTAGGCACATAATTAGGTTTCTTCAAAATCCATTCCAATAATTAAATTATATAGATTTTGTTTGAAAATACCTGAAAATATGAGAAAAATATAACGATAGGTTATACCATAAAAGAGAGGTTGTTCTTAATGGTACAAAAAAAAAAAAAAAAAACGTTTAGACTTCCAGTAATCCAGAAAATATTCAGAATAGTTTGATTTTTTTGCCAATGGATGAAAAGTACACCAGCAACAAAATGGACAGTGTCGATCTTTAATGTTAAAAAAAGTGGGCCCCGTTTCAATCTTCATAATGCAAACCAGAAATTGGATGGCAAATCGGTAATTTTTAAAATGCAAGGGGGTGAATATCCAAGTGTGTAAATGCTTTTTTCAAACCATTGCAAGTAGCATTTCTTATTTCAATAATGCCAAAAATGCCCTTGTCAAAATTGGTGAGGGACGGAGATGATTCCGTTGCTCTCATGGCCCACCAGAGATCTCCTTCAAAATCTCTTTTAACAATAGATGAAAGACTGTTTGGATGCACATGATGGACGGATTAGATGTCATAAACAATGTAGAAAATGTCAAAATACAGGTATTTGTAGGATAAGCTTATTCTACACTGCTGAGTAGTAGATTCGGCCTCATATTTAATTGGCCCAATTGTGGTTGCCGGTTGAGATATCTCATGCACCAAATATTTTACGATTATCAAATTTGTGGATGTTCATTTAGCAGTTGACAGTTAAAGAGTGCTCCAAAGAGGACTATAGGTGCTTGTTTGGCATTGCTTGGAGACAATTGCAGAATTGATTCAAAGAAACAAATTCTCTTCCTTGAGGATTGCTTATGGGCCTGTTAGGATATGTTGAAATACAAATTGAGAAAACATCATTCCTGTGAAAATGGCATTTACTTTGTTTGGGTTTTTTTCCTTTTTTTTTTTACGACACCATTTTCATTTGGTTCTCATTTCTTGAAACATGCCTCTTCATTTCTTTGTCCAAACTTAAGAAATGTTATTTTCAAGAAATTGAAGAGATGAAAGAAAGTAACCTCTGTTTTCATAGTGCCCCACGTGATAGTCCATGTGCCAGCACCCATCTCTTAAAAGCCCCACAACCTTTCATCTTCAAGTGCCCCACATGTGCCAATGCACTATATATGCACCATCCATTTGTAGACACCCTACTCGACAAGGAGTGATCGACTGCACTAGAACTGGATCACAACTTGAAAACCAAAACCTTAGGACTCAAAAATAGAAACTATACAACCAGCTGAACCGAACACCTTAGGGAACTTGAGACCCTAAAATCATGTTTGAGTTCATTGGAGCTCTAAAATGTTAGTGCACTGTTTTGTGAACCTTCTTTGTCAATCACATGACTTTGTGTGTCAATGAGTCGGTTGAGCTCTTGGAAGCTGAAGACCGAAGACACATAAAGGTAGAAAGCATCAAGGGATGAAGAAACAGGTAAATCATAAGTGCCTTGGTGACCCTAGCCTTAGACCCAAAAAAACTTGGCCTTTAAATGACCGGATCTTAATAAGTAAACCTCGTATTTGTCATTCATTAGCCTTATGATCTCTACAAGATTATAATATGTAAGGCTCTAAAGGACCCAAGTTGTTGTGAAACAAACAGCCCAAAATAACAAGCTTAGAGATCTATTGAGCCAAGTTCGATTAATCAGCTCGACTGTCAATGTGACTGTTTTATAACCGTTGTGATCTTTTCTCTATATATTTGGCTTTCGGTCTTTATGCTTTTTGATGGGGTTTTAGTGCATTAGAAGCCACCTACAACTCCATATTTATAAAGGCTCTAATCATATGAGATCCAAGTCATTTTTTTTGTGATTTATCACAAGTAAGAGCATTCTAAGGTCAAGTTGAAGATGAACTTGATCTCTACCTCTCTATAGAGTTTAGACACCATGCCCATAGGTAAAACCTTGTCTAAATGCTCTAAAAGATCCATCTAGGTGAATCCACGACATGGAACCAAATCTCATCCTTAGGTTGTAAAGATTTCACCAATTCCCATCAACTTGGTCACCTCAACAGAGCACTACATGTAAGGTGTTTGATTGTGGACCTAAATCATTCGACATCATTGATCGGGGGAGCCATAAGGAGTTAATTCAAACACGAGAACATGAAGAAGCAACTCAAAGAATGCGCATAAAAAAGAGCTCAATACATAAATTGTCAATTGTAAGAGTTCATGTTACACTCCTTCTGTAACACCCCGAAATTTTGACTCCCATGGATAAAATGATGGGTCGAGTTCCCGAGTGTTGACTTAAATATGCTAAGGACATAATCCCCACATATTTCATTCATTCACATATGATTTGCATTCTTATGGCATTCATAGCATAAATGACGAAAATTAAATTCTTATTCCATATGATTTCTATTATAGGTTCTCAATCATAAAGTTCTTAAATCCAAACATTATTATTTGTCCTCTCAGGGAGGGCTATTACATCTTTAAACAAAAATCAAACTAAACCTAGAACATAAATTAATAAAATAGAAACTTCTTAATCTAAAGCAGTTTCATCATCTGCCATTTGTTACCATGAACCCTTGTATTCTTTACCTTAAAGCTCGGACTCTTCTAATGGATCGTTACCCGCATCAACTTGGTTGGTGTTTTAAAACACCATCCCGAGAGGGAGTGCGTTGCTCGCTATTAACTCAGTGAGGGCATTCCCACTAAGATTATCACAACAATAGCATAATCATCTCACAGACAAATTAAAGCAAAACATCCATTATAACTCTTGATTAATACAATGCATGATATGCATGCTCTGGTGAAAGGACCCCTAAGTAGGTGACAACGATCACTACCATTATAACCTCACACTAACCACTAGTCACCAGAGGATGTGAAGGTGGTCACTACCATTACAACCTTCACACTAAGGAAACCTAAATAATGGACAACGGTCACTACCATTACAACCTCCATTAGATATCATACTTTTGGGCGGCAGTCACTACCATTACAACCACCATTGTAATGCCCGATGGATAAACAAATGAATGCATGAATTTGTTCAATCCTTTAATTAGTAGTTTAATATCAAACCGGTTAACAATGCCCACACCATAGGTCACCATCTCAACCCATCCCATGATTCAACACACCTTTAATATAGTCGAACCCCTATGGCGGCCAATCATGGAGGGACATGCATATCCTAGCCATGAGGTTACACATGGTTTCAATTTCACATTCACCTATACATGGATCCTCTATAAGTACACATTTTAACCTAATGGATCCTTCATAAATCAATCATAACCCATATACAAGGTTATCTCACATTGATACATTAACTTGAACCACATGGGTTTTCACACTTTCCATCACATTCTCAGCACATGGGAAGATGGGCTTCCTTATAAGGTGGCATTCAAATAACATAGGTCCGTTATCACACATCACATGGGCAGTGCCATACTCATCATCAATCCAAATACATCATGGAACGTCCATATCTTTATAATAGATTCATCATAAATATGATTTTGTTTACAAATATATAGTTATCTCATCATACATATGATATTCTCACAATAATAATAAAAAATTCAGAAACATATCACCATGAATTTCTCATGTTAATCATCATAAAATCATCCACAAACATCACCATAATTAGGCTAAAACCAAACCACATCATATAGGGTTCATGTGGGCCAACCTAGTAGGCACACATTATAGGATCAGCAAGTTGGCTCCTCTCCACGAGTTAATTTGCTGATTTATATGAATTCACGAATTTTCACTACATGGAACACCAATCTACGGTCCATTAATGCATACACCCAACCTAGATGGGGTATCCACCATCAATTCAATATTGTTTAGGAACCCTACATCATGTAGTTAGGTTTTATGCCCCATCATGGTTCATCACATCATCATCCATCATTCTAACATGAAATTATATAATCCACATCAAATTTTCAGCCATGAATTTCAATTAAACAGAAAATAAACAAAGAGAAATAACAAAAAACAATCAACACCAATAAAACTTAGATTTGGAAGAAAACTAGTCATAGATTGTATATAAGCTTAATGAGACTCCTCACTTTGGCCTTAAATGAAAACCCTAGGTAGAATTAATGGAGGAGAAGGCTTCTACTCACCACGGCCTCATACAAACGACGCCATAAGAGCTAAGGTCGGGGGGGGGGGGGGGGGGGGGGGGGAAGATGGGATGGGTGTCCTCTCCTTGGACGTCTTCTCTCTCTCTCTCTCTCTCTCTCTCTCTCTCTCTCTCACACACACACACACACACACACACACACACACACACACACCGCGTCTTAAGAGGGTTAGGACGTGAGAGGGTGGGCAGCCACCCCTTTTATAAGTGTGGTGGGCGTCCACACTATCCCACTCTTGTTAGGTCTCTCAAAAACTTCTACTTAGAGCCATTTTTCAAGTTTCACTCCGTTCATCGCGTTCTTCTTGTCGAGTAGGTCTAGAATATGTACTTTTCATGGCGATCTATAACTTAGGTAGACTGATCTTTGAAGAAGGCTTGGTGGGTGTCAAAACGGATTTGATCTCGATTTAAGGGTCTATACATGATGATTGGGGTCCAGAATTGGACAAAATGCGTAGTCATTATAGGTAAACGATTGGAGAAAGTTTAGTGGTTGATTAATGGTTGGAAAGGTCAGGATCTAAAATTCCATATGTCACGTATAAAAGGAATGGTCTGGCTTTAGGGTTCGACGGTGTAGGATCATAGATCGGGGTTCAAATTTTGTATGATCTCAAGCTCATAGTCATATGTAGAGCTGTACATGAGTCAAGTCAAGCTGAGCTTTGCCCTGTTCGAGCTAAGCTCATTCAATGACGACCCTAGCTCGTGTTCGGCTCAGCTTAGCCTTCGAGTTGCACTTACATGATCGAGCTGGCTTGACCAGGCTTTTGAGCCGAGTTTGAGCCTAACTCAAGCTGAGTTTGAGCCTGGAAAAAATAAAAAAATTAGGCCCAAAGTCCAAAAGCCCTGCTTCAAACTGTTTAAAATTCGGGCCCAAAGGAAGCTCAAAGTCCATTGACACCTAGAGCTAGGCATAGGTCGAATCAACTTGGTTGACCCGATTCGAATCCCTAGGTCGGTCCCAGAATAAGTAACAGGACAGTGTCCAATTCATGATCGAGTCGAGTGTCAGATCCAGTGTGATCCGATTCGACCCGACTTGAAATTCGATTCGAATTGGATCTGAATTGAACCGAACCAGAATCGACTTGGAATCATATATATAAGGTTAAAAATTACTTTTACTTTTTACCCTAACCCTATCCAACGATGGTTCCCACCCGAGCTCTCTTCCTACCCGACGACACTGCCCACCCGGTTGCCCTCTCCTCTCCTCTATCCTCCTCCTCCTCTAATCTTCATTCTTCTCTCCTCCATCATCTCTCCCTACCTGACGACGTTGCCCACCTGGTTGCCCGACAGTCAACGCTGCCCACTTGGTTGTCCAATGTTGCCAGCCCACCCAACCTGACTCTCCCACCACTCGATAAGGTAAGGATTTTTATTTTTCTCTAGTTTCCTAACCTATTTGCATGATTTGGGGTTTTTTCCCCCTAATATGTTAGGAGTTTGGTTGAATTTTGGGGATTTTGACAAATTAGGGTTTTTTTAATTTGTAGGAGGAAGGGGAGGGGAGGCTAGTGCGTCTGGGATGGCTCGAGTGCCTCATGCCTAGGTCGGGTCCGAATGTTGGGAAATGGGGATTATGTGATTTGTTAATTTTTTGTTAATTATTGCTGATTTGTTAATTTTTATGTTAATGTTACTGATTATGTTGGGGATTATGTTGCTGATTATGTTAATGTTGTTGTTTTTTAAATTTTTTGTTAATTTGTTAATTATTACTGATTATTGCAAGATTGTGTTAATTTTTTTTATTAATTATTGCTAAAACTAAACCCTAACCTAACTTTAATCATAAGATTTATAATCATAACCCTAACTCTAACCATAAACCCAACCCTAAGCCTAAACCCTAACCCTAACCCTAAGTCCTAAACTTTTTTTTTGGGTTAGTCATGCAACACACATACCCAATTAGATGCGCAATGCACCCACCTAGTTCGTCACAAGATGCTCCCACCCACTGGTGGGGTTAGTGGGTTTCGAACTTGAGACCAGTAGTTGAAACGACCAGGCGTCTACCAGCTGGGCTAGCGAGCAATCCCCTAAACCCTACCTTTAACCCTAAATCTAACATTGAACCTAACCCTAAAGGGCCTAAACCCTAACCAATTCATCTCCCCCGTCCAATTCAGAAGAAGTAAATGACCATCTTCTAGACACCTCATCGGACTCATGTAAGAGTTCTCCTGTAGCCCAAGAGATAAAAGGAGAACCGAATGATGATTCAGACGACGAAGGTGGAGGTGGGGATTACTTTTATGGGCATGGATATTCAGATTATACTCCACAAAGGCATTCATTATATAGAGGATATTATTGAATGAATGAATGAATGCATAATAAAATATGCTTAAAAGTTTGTATATATTTAACTTTTCAAACAAATTTTATGATTTTTGTTAGTGTGTGTTTGTGTTTATAATTTAATGATTATATGATATGTTTTGAATTTTTTATGATTTCTGTCATTTATTTTTTGCATTTTTTAGACTTTTTTTAAGGAATTTTTTTACAATTTACAATTTTTTTTAAAATTTCAACCTTAACTTAAATCGACTCGGTTTTGACTTGATCCGACTCGGTCCCTGTAATCAGGTCAGGACTCGAATCGGATCAAACCAGTCCTAACTCGATCTGGATCGATTCAGGATTGGTTGACTTGATCTCAAATCTGATTCGACTCGATTCAAGCATAGTCCTTGGTCGGATCGGCTCGAGTCAGCCCTAACTCAATCCAACTTGACTCGATGCCCTAGGTCTATTGACACCCCCACTTGATTTTATAGAGAGTTTCACCTCTCATTTATTTGTTCTCTTCCGATGTGGGACTAAATAGAATTCTTAGTCGAGTCGAGTTCCAATTGAGTCAACCGAGCTTAGTCGAATTGAGCTACAAACGAGCCGAGTTTCGAGCTAAGCCCAGCTCGAGCTAGGCTTAAAACTCATTTTGAGCATGGAAAAAAGGCTCGGCTTGGTTCAAAACCAACATTTGAATCGAGCCAAATCGAGCTATTTCGAGCCAATTCAAGTGAGCTAACCTGAGCCAGCTCGACTCATGTACAAAACTAGTCATATGAGGTCAAGTTATAGTCCAAATTTGAGTTGCGATTGATGATAGAGTGAATTGGAAGGTCTAGATTTGGAAAGAATTGATAAGCTTAGTTATTTTCTAAACGAGGTTACTTGGCACTTAAAAAAAAAGGCTAAATAAGGAGTGGTATACTCATACCTCAAATTCGGTCCACATGGTGATTGATCAATGTCATTCATGAGAAGAAAAATATTTGACTACGACCACTCACCCACTTTCTTCACTTGATGGACATTAAAACCAAGGTTAAGGGCTGATTTAACAAATTGTCTACTTCTATTATGATGTAACAACTGAAATTTGGCATGTACGGCTAATTTATGATATATAGGGATGGGATAAAATTCAAGTCAAAAGGATCATGGGAATCATGTGAACTAGAAATCAATGATCTAGGTTAAGGTGAGCCATTTACATTTGGGCACTCAAGATTTCATATTTATACACCTTGGATAATCACACAAATCCTAGGAAAGGGGTTTACCACTAAGATGATCAATTTGGTCGGTTACTTTCCTGATTAGTTTCCTTGATCAATGACAATGGATGCTCCTGGTTAAGATCTTCAAGATCTCAAGGCTACTTAAAAATCTAACTTCATAACGTCGTTACACACTTAAAAAGTATGCCTACCTTTCGGATAGATTTGACTACTACCTACCCAATTGATCAGAAATCGCGAAGTTGGGGGGTCAAAGGCCATTATCATAATTATTTTTAATCTAAGACTTTTGGGCAAACTAGTAGATCTACATGGTTCTAGTCATATTTCTAAGTAATTCTTATAAAAGGATCCATATCTAATTTATCACAGATCATAAGTTCATAAATCAAGTTAAAATTCACGTTAATTAAGGAAAACACACATAACTACCAATATGATAAACTTAAGCTAGTATCAAAAAATTCGGGGCGTTACACCTTCCTTGTGTAAGATTGAGTGTAGAATTTGTAACCCAAACTCATTAGGTTCTTATATAAGACCTTAGTTCTTGTATAGGACCTAAACCAAGTCCTTTTGTAGGCATCCAACTAGAGTGTATGTGTAGTGGTTGTTGGTTAGCCGATATATAGAAAACTAACTACTCGTGGGAGCCGGTCCTTGTGTCAGATTGAGGTTTTTGGTGAACCTATTGAAAACCAAGTGTAAATGTTGGGAGGAACCTATTGAAACTCATAGATAGTAAAATTCGGTACACTCTAGGGAAGAGTGCGTCAGTCGGGAGTGGAGTAGGAAAATCGAACCATGATACATTGTTGTGTTGTGATTGTCTTTTGTGTATGCAATTCTATTATGCCTATGATTGGATTAGTTGAATTCATATGTATGCATGAATAGATTGTATGTTAAGCACTTGATTGGTAAAGCGCACACAAATTGTATTTTATCATCTTTTATAAACTAGTTGTTTAAATTATTGAATTTTTTGTAGTTTATGTGATTTAACCAACTTGGTGATGTAATTTTTAAACCAACTTGATTTCAGTTAATTTTAAACTCGTAAGTATATGAATCAGGTGTAAACACGGCACATATTACGAGATCGTTTCCATAAGGATTGGTTGTCTCAATATGGATGTTAGGATTCTACTTAACTAATCCAATGAATGCTTTGATTATCAAGTAAAAAGAATGAGAAAATAGAAAATAAATGAAAACAAGAGATGAAATTTAGAAGATGAGAGTACTAGGACTTTTGAATCCACTGCTAATTAGCTCAACCCATTTTCACTTAATGATTCACTCAAATACAAATAGACTAAAGATAATAAAATAAAGTCCAACCTATGTCCTTGTTTATGCACACAAATTGTGTAATTCAATGGAAGCACAATGAGTTTTCACAAAACAATGATTATCCCTGACACAAGTATCTCAATGGTCATGCAAATACAAGTATAAAGAATTAATCAAATCCACATTCATCATCTATTTTTCTAATCAAACAATACAAACAATGAAATTGGAAAAAATCTCATGGATTACAATTTTCCATCCATGGTCAGGCATGAAAAATTATAAATCTTATTTCTTTCTCTATAGGTAAACTTGTTCATGTTCAGATATAAGCACTCCCAATATGAAATTCTAACATCTCCCATATCTAAACTATGGTCAAGCTCATAGATTGGAAAAACCTGATTTTTTTACAATTAAATCACAAGAGAAAGAAATAATCTATTTAAAGTTAGATATAATCAATAAACAACAAGGGTTATTTGAATCATGGGCTTCTTCTCAGCCATAACAAACAATTTAGAAATTCATGGTGTAGATTGGAAAATCAAAAGACAAGAAAACTAGAATAATAAGTTGAGAAATCATCTGCTTGAAAAACCACAGCCTTATCTCTTCTTCTCTTTTATTCGGCCAACACCACTACCAATCTTCTCTCTTAAATTCGTCATTCAAAAACCTGCAAAAAAAAGATCTTTGAGAAGTGGCTTTAGCCCACTATTTATAGTGCAGACAAGAAGACAACAACGGAGCTGATTTTGTTTTGCTTCATACAGAATAATAAAGGGTAGGATTTCCTTGAAATTTGAAATGTACATTCCTGGCATCTGGACTTCCTCATGGATGGTTTAGATCTCTCAAATTATCCCTTTAGTAGGCCCACAAATTATAACAGTAACCGCCTCTCCAATTCAATCAACCGGACACCTGCATAACCACTCATCTTGTGGTCGACGGTACGAAGTGTACAGAAGTTGGATTAGTCTCAAATTTGAAACTTTACTCGAAAACTTCCTCCTCTACATGATAGATGGTTTGGATTGTCCAAAATTATTCTAGAATGAGGTCCGAAAATTAGAACATTTAGGGCTTTTTTAGAACCTGCGCAGACAAAATCTTTCAAGACTATCCATTTTCCTTCAACTGGTACGATCAAGACGCACATCCATTTGATATGAAATCTTTGTGTTTTACAGATATCGATGTGCTTTACAAGATGGTCGGTTTAGATTCTTCATATCATTAGTGGTGAGCCACGTGGACTGCTTTTAAGTCAAGTCGATGAAAATCATGAACCTTCCATATAGTTTGTATTGTTTCAGCCGCCACGGTCAATTCCTAACTCGGATCGACATGATATTTATTGGTTTTTTTCGATGTCGAGCCGTTCTTCAACATAGACGGAATTAATTTCTAGAAATCATCAAGGTAGGCCCCACGATTTGGGCCAAAAGTGGGCAGCGTGCATAAAAGGAAACTTATTTCCTTTTCTATTTGAAATCTCCCAAAACGGAAACAGCATGTTTCCTTTTCTACCAGAAAAACAAAACCAACAATTGTTTTTTTTCTTTTTATTTTTCTTTCCTTTCTTGTTTTGACAGCAGTATACACGTAAAATCTAGACCATTCATGAGGTGGTCCACTTGCTTGGAACGTTAACCACTCTAATGAATAGGTGAGGTGACTTAGACGTTGAACTAGCTTCCGTAGCTTTGATGGAGAGGTCCACTTGCTTATCTGACATGTAAGGCAGTTGGATGTGGACTAATCCTCAGCTGCTAGAGCATTAGATAAAAAGATGGTGTGGTCCGCTTGATGAAGGTTGCACACATGATCTCTACCAGCAGATTGAGTGAGAAATAAGGATGGTTGGGTACTCATTCAAACCATGAGTTCCTGAGTTGTGTTGGTCATGAGACTTAAACATGTATAAAATCTAAGCCGTTCACTAAGTGTGCCTCATCATCTCGACTGCAGATCTAAAAAAAGTACATCTTTTCGCGTCTTCTTCGTATTTTCACATCAACTTCCACTATCTGCAAAAATCATCAAAATCATAAAATCATATGGAGTTAAGCTAAAATAAGATACTAACAACCATAATTTCAGGGGTATAAACTGTTAAATTTACATGTATATCACTTGGCTTGGAGGTCTAAGTGTTAATTGCTTAATTAAGATTTAATTGATAAATATTTTAATTAGGCATTAATTTTTAAGTAGTCCTATTCACCCCTCTCTAGGACTTAGCCAAGATTTTAAGCTTCGCCAAAGCTTCTGCAATGCGTATCGTGTTAAGGTGTTGTGTTAGACTACCCCTATACGTGCAATTCAATTGATATAAGAGCGGGTTACTCTGATAAAGCAAGTGTGAGTTGCTCTTGAAAGACGTAATTGCCCAGCGTTTATCCAAATGGGCTTTAGGATCATAACTAAGTAAGAGGGAGTTGAGGAAATATATTGCCCCTAGGTTTGAAACGAATAGGAAATTCTTAGTGAGAGCAATTAGAATTGGAACCATAGTCAAATATGAGGAATTAACATCATTAACCTTTTTTATAGTTTGGTATAGTTTTTAATATTAGTATCTTTAGATCGTTAAACTATGCATGATCATCCTTGTTAAGATAGGTATATCATTTAAATGGTGATGTAATGCATGCTCCATGTTTTTATTAAACATGCACCATTTACATCCCCTTGTGAGTATGTGCGTATTGGTAAATCTATAATTTATAGAGTTGTTCATAATTCTAAAATTATTGGATATTATTTACTGTTTTATGGAATTAACTATTTGTCAAATATTGACAAAGGGGGCAGAAAGATCAAGTCGCATAAAAAATAAGTTGTATTCTGTTTTACATGATCTATTTGTTGTAGTAGAGAATTGATGGATTATGGGAGAGCAATTGAAGAGGAGTAGTGCAAGTAGTGTACATGTCAAGAATCTATAATTCAGTTTAATATCATTATAATCTTGAACATGTATTTTAAGTTGTTTTGGTAGGTTAGGTGATTTGCGAAAGGGTAGGGGTGAGTCCTTCTTGATTGATTCTTTTTGCCTTGCATTAAGGACTTTTCTTTTAGTGTGATAGTTACTGTAGTTTAACAGTAAAAATAGTAGAGAAGCAGATAAAAGCCAAAAGTATTCTTTGAAATTACGTCGGTAGTCTAACACGACACCCTACGCATACGCGTGCGGAAGCTTAAGAAGCAACTAGAATTATGGTTAAGTCTGGGGGGGGGGGGGGGGGGGGGGGGGGGGGGTGATTAGGACCTTTTCAAGCCTCCTTAATAGTTTTAACAAATTAAACTAAGTAAGTAAGAACACTTCAGCTACCAAGCCTAAGTGGGTTCAATCAATAGACTAGTAAATGATTAAGGCAATTAACAATCTAGTCTCAGCAAAATAAGTAGACTATAGAGGATGGATCAACATGAGCTCAAGTCTACATGAGGAGTGAAAGTACATCTTGTGTATGTGGATGTACCTATTAAGTGCCTAGCATACATTCCTAATTAAGCATTCATAATTAAGTAATTAAACACAATGCATAATAAGAAATGTGCTAAAAAATAATTACAAACACAAGCATGCATAATGGTTCGACTACTTGTCTACTCCACTCCCAATTCAAGTACTCAACCCCTTTGAGCACACCAGCATTCACTAGGGAGTTTAAATTTGGTTCCTCCTAACCAAGGTGTTTTAAATCGGATCCACCCAACCGGGGATTTTACAGGTTCCTCCCAACCTACACGTTTACACCTGTGTTGGTGGCTCTCCTTAGAGACTTGTTTAGGCCAGCTAAACGTGCCAAGGAATGGCAAACGTCCATGAATTTAGGCCCGACAAATGAGCTAAGGAGTGCCAAACAATCCCTAGTCTTTAGGCCGACAAACAAGCCAAGGAATGGCTAACGTCTCTAGAGTTTTTAGCTTAACAAACAAGCCAAGGATCGGCAAACGACCCTAGTTCGAGTTTGATCAACAAACTCTACACTCGACTCCTACAGGGAGTTGAGTGGATGGACTCTCAATAAGGACAACCTTACTTGTCGGATGAGCCCCTTGTTCAGCGCCACTTCGAGTTGCTTGATATCCGCTCTCCTGTGCTTCAATCAGCTACCCTTGTGCTCCCCCGATCTTTGATGCTGCTGCTTTGCCAAGGCTTCAGCTTCAAGATCAGCTCCCTTGCATGTGATGCTCCATTGGAGATACCAAAGGTGTTAGGGAATGATGAAACCTCTACAAATGATAGAAAATAAGTTTCCTAGAGGAATACACCTATTTGGACTCCTAGGTGGTGTTTGGACAAGGGATTTAACTATGATCAAGGTGTCTAAACTCTCAGGAATCAAGAGAGAACAAGACCATTCTCATATTGCCATTGAATAGTCTAAGCTTGTGATGAAACACGAGGAGAATGACTTGCTATGGTTTGGAATAGAGCCTCTAATGGTCTTTAGCAATGGTGACTTCTATCTCCTCAAAATCCCCTCTCTTGGTTCTAAAAACAAACCCCTCACTTTTATAAAGTTTCTCCTAACGGTCAAATAACGGGCAGATTCGTGCAGGGTCGGGCGTCCGATGGACACTGGGTCGGGTGTCTGAAATCCAGTCCAGAAATTAGATTTAGTCACTGGACAGTTTTTGACCTGGTCGGGTGCCCCTGGACACTTGGTTGGGCGCCTGATATTCAGTCCAGATAATGGTCTGTGCTGTTGGAAAGATTTTGCATTGGTCGGGCACTCGGACAAGTTGTGGTCAGGCGCCCGATGACCATTGGACTTTAGGCCAATTCTTTGGACTGATTTCCCTATAGGTTGGGCGCCCGGCTAGGCATGTTTTTCTGCTGTTTTTTGTTTATGTTTTGTAGCAGAACATGCAATCTTTTGGCAGTGTTTTTGGTAGTCTTTTGGACACCTAGGGCCAGTCTAAGATGACTAAAGGTATGTCTATTGGTCATGGTCATCTAGAGGTTTATGTTTTTGGGTAGGTACAAGGTAAAAAGCTCACCAAGGCATCACTTTCACATTTTCTTCTTTCTTGATGCAGCAAGTTCGTCTTGAGTCTTCGGTCTTTGTCTTCATTAAGCTCAACCGACACTAGACTCACTGACCTAAAAAATTGACAAACAAGGTGCACTAGTATGCCACAGAAAAGTGCACTAACATTCTTTTATTAATAGTTTTTACAAAATTGTCACTCATGATCGATTTGGAGACGACAATTTGTTCGGTTTCCTAATTGCTACCTGAGCTTCATAGCAGAACGGTCGTGATGGTTATCTGTTCATTGCTCGATAAAAAATTGGGCCTTGTGGTGAGACGACTGATGGAGGGCGGATCTTCAACAATATGTTCCTTGCTTAGTCGGAACTAGGCTCTGTGGCATGGACGGTGAGGTGACGGTCTGTTCGTAATCTTAGAGGGAACCAAGCACGTGGCAAAACGACAGTGATTTGACTTTTTGTTTGTTGTCTGGTGTGGACTAAACTTCATGGTGAGATAACTGACAAAATCACCTAGCACATAATAGAAAAGTCTCGCAGCCTTCCGTTGAAAACTGAGCAATCTTCCTTATAATTTAGTGGGGGTTTTGTAGATAAAAGGGTAAAGAGATAAACTAAGGACTAAAAATTAGGGCCACATGCTATGAGCAGCGATGGGGGTTAAACTAAATAAAATAAAAAGATAAATGTCCATGGTTAACAGATAAATAAATATGAGTTTCATTGTAGTTACTTTTGGTAGGATTCTTAACACAGGGAGGACGTAGTAAGGTTAATCACTGTGTCCCTCACTAGATAACTACCTTGAATCCACAAGACTTCTGGGACTCCTCCACCAGATTTCCTTGAGATCCACAAAGGAAAAGATTAAAACATGAATAATTTCTAAGAAATTTGTAAATAATTCATTGATCATAAAAAATGGAATTACAATGCTTTAAATAAGAAAATAAACCCTAAGACGAAGTTGTAGAGTTAAACTCCTACTCAAACACCCTAAAAATCGTAACTTACTATAAATAGTAAACTTACTATTTATAAACAACTCCTATTCATATTAAACTTCATGGTTTTCGGCAAAAAATAGTAAGTGTCCAATCCGGCCCAGCCACCTTATTCTACTAACATTTCTAAGCCCTTTTCATGTTGGGCACAACTTCTAAAACTCAAAGGATCAAAAGTTATACTCGGTCTAAAACTTACTATTTAAAGTAAAAACAAAATTAAACTAGGCTTATGACCGTCGATCTGATCAAATCTCGCAAATCCGGCATGGGAAACCCAGTGTAGCAGGTTGATTGGCTTTAGTAGCTCGAGCTACCCCAAAATTATATATTATGTGTTGCATAACTCATCTCAGATTGTTAGATGCGAATGTTTTACGATCCTGATAGCCCGTATTACTTTCGTCTTCGATCGGGCTTCCTCTGGTCCATCTTGGTCATGAAAATGTCTGCAGCCCCCTCTACATCAATTCTAACATTTAATGTTAGATAGAAATATGCTTTAATAAGATTTTGGCATTTAATGTTGAGAGAGAAACTTGCTTTTGCAAGAGTATTTTTGATAGAACTCTAGTGTTTAATGTGTCTTACATGCATGTCTTTGACTCCTACTCTTGAAGTCATCTACACCAAATATGGCATGGGTGCCACGTAGTGTCTTCTAGATTGTTTGATCTGGGTGTGCTAGGCTAGATTAAACAATATTCTAGGTATAAAAGTAGGGGTGGAGCCAGGATTTTCTTTTAGGGGGCGAGGCACAAGCATGAAGCAACGGTCAACAAATTAGAGACAATGACTGTTTCTTTTCATGTCTTGATCAAATAAGATATATATATATATATATATATAGAGAGAGAGAGAGAGAGAGAGAGAGAGAGAGAGAGAGAGAGAGAGAGAGAGAGAGAGAAATAAAAGTTACCTGGTTAGAGAAATGATTTTTTAGATTTTTTGAAAATCAAGATAAAATGAAATCTCTCATTCTCCTTCATTCTTAGCAGAAAAAGAAAGCCCTAAGGTTTGACCTTATAAAAAATCATCTCTTTCGATATGTAAAAGAGAGGAGATGATTACTTGTTACTCGGGTAACAGCTTAGTGGGTGTTACCCTAACCGTGTGGGGCCTATCTTGATGTATTTTTTTTTATAACCACATTGTTCATCTGTTTTTTCATATTATTTAGGGACGCGATCCCAACCCTAAGAAGATCCAAATCTCAGGTGGACTATACCACTAGAAATAATAATGAATGACCATTAAAAACTTTTTGTGGGTCACAAAAGTTTTAGATCAATATGATCTTTGTATTTTCCCTTCATCTGGAACTTCTTGACATTATCACCAGGTTGGATTGCAAATAAACATTACGAAAACCTTAAGATGGGCTCTTTGAAAATTTTAATGGTGAGGCACTCAATCATCACTATTTCCTGTGATGTGGTGCCCCTGATATTTGGATCTGCAAAAGTTTTGATACCCTATCCTAAAATGGGCAGGAGAAATGGATGGATGGAGCGGATATACAAAACATCATCAAGGTGGGCCATATGGTAAGGGTAACACCCACTAAGCGGTTACTCGGGTAACACTTAATCCGCTCCCGTAAAAGAGGATATTTGGGAAGCGGATTCACGGGAAGTTGGGTGGGGCCCACCATGATGTTTATGACAAATTGATTCTGTCCATACGTTTTGCATGCCCATTTTAAGACACATAACAAAATATTAGATGGATCCAAAACTGAAGTGGGCCACATGAGAGGAAACTATGGGGAAAGAAATGCCTATGGTTGAAACCTTCTTGGGATCTACCTTGATGTTTTTATACCCTCCAAACTATTTGTAAGGTCATTCTCATTGGGATGAACTAAAAACACAAAAAACTTAGCCTGACGCAAAACATTTGTGGCCATACTAATGTTTCAACGGTGGCTGTTCAATTCCTACTATTTCCTCTCATTCGGCCTACTTGAGTTATGAATCCATCTCATTTTTTGTCGCATGTCTTTAAATGGGCTCCCAAAATGGATGGACGGGGTGGATTTCTCGTAAACATCATGATGGGCCTCACCTGCTTCCCTGGTGGGAACTTCCTGCAAAAGGCTTTCGCCAAAATCCTCCTTCGAATATTCTGGGAGAAAAGCCTCCCTCTTATGCAATTGGACACGCTCTGTTGGCCCCGCCATGATGTATGTATTTCATCCATGCCGTCCATCCATTTTTTAGCTCATTTTAGGGCATGATCCCAAAACTCATGCAGATCCAAAGCTCTAGTGGACCACAACTTATAAAATGAGGATTTAATTACTACCGTTAAAATAAATAAAGCAAAAACCAAACCATATATGGCTCCGCCCCTATATACAAGTAGAATTTCGTCCGTCATTTAGCGCATAGTGCTAACACGGGGTAACATCTCAATGGTCCCATAGGCCAAAAAAGGATGTAAACACTAACAAATAGATGGATTTTTTTTTTCACTAACAAACTGATGGATTTTTATTTATTTATTTATTTTTTTGGGTTAATACATGCACCTGACTATTAGTACACCCACCCCTAATGTTAGGACACCACAATGTTAGCCACCCTCACTTAGAATCGATGCCAAGACCTTAGTGTTGAAACGAGGTTATCCTCATTAAATTGTTGATGTTTGTGCAAGTGATCCTGACTGTCCATAATAAGTACTATTGATAAAATGGTCCATATTTGTTGCGTAGATGTTTGGGTGGGTCCCATGAAATGCATGTTGAACCTAATAAACAGTCTAAACCAACAGATTGGATGGCTGTCTCAATGCACGTAGGAGCACTCACTGGAGCATCTCTCAGGTGGACCACACCATAGGAAACGGTGGTGATTCATGCACATTATTAAAAACTTCATAAAGCGTACTGTAATGTTTTCTTGGCATCCAACCTGTTGATTAGGTCACAGAGACATACGCGGGGAAAACACAAATATCAGCTTGATCCAAAACTTTCACAGCCCAAGTTTTCAATGACCCGCGTTCAACTACTTCTGGCTTTTTTTTTTTTTTTTTTTTGGTTGTTGTTCTCATTTTTGAGCTTATGCCCAAAGATGATCTAAAAAAAATAAATGGAGGGGTGGATAAAACACATACAGCATTGTGGGCCCACAGTGCGTCCCTCCAACACCTGTTGTACGCAGCGGGTACAGTACAACACCCGAGTTCAATTGGGTGGCCTTTGTTGTGTGGATGACATCCACGCCGTGCATCAGGTGCACCGTTTTATTTGGAGGTATTTTATGTTAAAAAAAAATCTCTTAAAAAATGTTCCATTGGACATTTTCAAAATATAAATGATTCAAACGCATTTTTAATCAAAAATATAAAAATAAAAATTGAATCTCTTAAAAAACATTCTCTCTATATTTTGAAAATTCTCTTTTTCAAAAAATAAAAAATAGAAAAAAGGATTAATGACCAGAAAAGAGGGAATAGGGGTATTGTAGCCCACCATGTGAACTTAGGGATCCTTGGAACAATCTTAATTTTTTTTCTAATGGTGTGGCTGATATTAGTTTTTAATCGGGATTGTCTTTTGCATGAATGATTCAGATAATGGTTCTCATCTGATGGACAGTGTGGATTTTATATATCAAACGTGGTGGACCCGACAAAGCTGGGGTGTTTTCAGCGCTGCTTAAAACGCATGTTCTGGACGATTCCGGTCCCGGCACCTCTCCACGAGCGACATGATTAACCCGAAGAGACCGGAATATGCTAGAGGCATTTAACCGTAGTAATCATGCCAAGATGACCTGTCACTTGGGACCGTCCATCTAGTTTTCTATCGTGTGAACGGTGATGATTAAGAGTACTGAAAGTCAGACGGTAGAAAGAGAAAAAAAAATGACCAAAGGTCCTTGTTCTGTGCAAAGAAGTGTGCAACAATGATGGATGCAGTTGTTGTCAAGGCTTAGCTTTTGAAGGATTATCGGCCATGCAAATCAAGGCCCCAATACATTGTCCTTTCAAGTGAACTGCAGGGTCATGCACCCTTCCGTGTAACTACTCACTACATAGGGTTAGCTCCTTACTGTGACGTGATTGTGTCAACTACCCATCTTTTCTCAACTAAGTTTTTTAAGCTCTAAAACTACTTTTTCATTTTTGGGTAGAAAAAATGCCCCTTTGCCACAATTGATGTCTCTCAAGAGGAAGTTTTTGATTCATTCATTTTAATCAGATGGGCGTGAACCCGCAGAAGAGTTTTTGCAATTTCCTGTTTGAAGCTCTTTATGGCCCGGTACTACACTAATGGTATGTGTCAACTCTGAACTCTTTCCTCTATTGTGGTCCATTTATGATGAGTTTTGCTCTCAAACTTGGGTCAATGACATGAAATTAAAACTCCTTTCATGTGAAATGGATGGATTTGCCTCAAGACAAGCCAGTTGGCCCCACATAAGATGTGGAATGATTCAAAATGTGGGGCCCTTGCCACACAATGACAAAGTGGAGGCTATGGTGAGCAGATGTAAGTTTTTGTATTTTTTGTTTTCTTTCTTTTAGTGGGTATGAATAATGAGAGTTTGTGAAAGAGAGGAGGGTGTGGAGGTTGTTTTTTTTTTCCCCTCTTTATGAATGGTAGGACCATATGGATCGCAAATATTCATTGAGAATGGCGGATATTTATTGAGGACTACAAATATTCTCTGAGGATTGCGGATATTCACCAAGGATCGCTGATATTTATTGAGGATCATGAGTTTTTTTTTTTTTTTAAAGGCAATGGCTATGGTTCTAGTCCGTAGCATTTTCTCCCCTTTTGGTAATAATATTTATGGCGGACTGCGGATATTCCACTGCTAATATCCGCAATATTTAGTGAATATTCGCGATTCTTAGTAAATATTTGCGATCTTCAATGAATATCCATGATCCACACTTAATGTCAGCGGTCTACAATGAATATCAGCGATCTATAGTGAATATTAACAGTCCACAGTGAATATCAGCAACCCATACTGAATCCTGATGATTT
Organism: Liriodendron chinense; assembly: GCA_003013855.2. Lineage (NCBI taxonomy): Eukaryota > Viridiplantae > Streptophyta > Magnoliopsida > Magnoliales > Magnoliaceae > Liriodendron > Liriodendron chinense. The sequence continues at coordinate 453,043 of ML058489.1, read as the reverse complement.
ATAGTTAATATCAACGATATATATTAACGGTTTATAGTAAATATTAGTGCTCTATCATATAACATTTATCCATTACAATATAATTCCATCTCAACATTCTTCTATTACAAAAATTCATCAATTATGACAGTTATTGATTATAATATTCATCACATTCATCCATTACAACATTCCTCCATTACGAAATTCATCAATTACAAAAATTCATCCATTACAGCATTCTTTTACCCCCTTTATTTAAAAAACTCCCACAATTTGTACAAAAATAAAAATAAAAAATAACTATAAAAGGAACCATTGCACCCTCATTTCTTTCACAAATTCTTACCATTCATATATATATATATATTAAAAAACAACTATAAATGGAACGAATGGATGAAGAAGGGAACAAAAAACACTATCCTCCCTTTCACTCTCCTCCCCTCCCATGAAAAAAATCAAGGAAATGACCAAATGGCCCTTGTGTGGCAAGGGCCCTATGTTTTGAACCCATCCACATTTTATATAGGGTCTACTGGGTTGATTTGAACCAAATCCATCCCTTCCAGATGCAAGGGGTTTTACTTTCATGTTATCAGCTTAAGTTTGAGGGAACAACTCATAACAGATGGACCACAAGGGAGGAAAGAGTTTGGAGTTAATGCATAGCATTAGTATAGTTGTAGGTCACATAAAGCTTCAAATAAAAAACCACAAAAATCCTTCTGCAAGTTAACTCCTGTTCGATTAAAATGAATAGATCAGATCAACCAAGGAGTGAGCTGAATCTTTATTTTTATGGGGTCCACGCCCTCCTTTAGAAAAAAATTCTCCTCCTGAGACAAGAGCAGGCCGTACAAAGGGTTGCTATGGCAGAGGGGCATTTTGTCCTTTGAAAAGTAACAAAGTAATTTTAGGGCTAAAATATTTGGGTTGGAAAAGGAAAGGCCACTGACATAAACAAAATCATAATTAGGGCTATTGACCCCAATATCCCCACCACAGACTTTTCGGATTCCGGGGGCCGGAATCGTCTACAACAGCTGTTTCAGGCAGATGCATGAAACACCCAAGCTCTGTGCATCCAAGATATTTTAATGTCTAGATCTACCACGTCCATCAGGTGAGAAACCTACTTTTAACCGTACATACAAAATATATATACTAATAAATATTTATATGGGCCACACCAATAAAGAATGTAAAATTGTGCCTAAAGCCTCTAGGTTCACACGAAATATCACGCCTGAGCTTTAGTTCAGGATGATCTCTGCACATTCACTTCATCCTGGTGATTTACACCTGATTAACGGGTTTGACAAAAGATAAACACCATGGTGACTGCACACACAAACCTATGGTTGTCATCCTATCCCTGTATTTTCCCTCAGTATGGCCCACTTGAGTTACAGATCCGGTTGATGTTTATCTTCAAAAACTAGAATTGAAGATAGAGCGTGATGGACGGAGTCGATTTTACATATACAACTGTTAGGGCCCACAGTGCTTAGATGTTTTACGCACTAGCTAGTTGTCTTCACGTGCAGGCGAGAGGCGGACGTAGGACTTCATGCGTACAAGATCCGCATCAGTGCCCCTACTGTGTTTCTGTATCGAGCTTCAAAGCCAGGCCAATTCAAAAAGCACGTGGGCTAAACCACAGAAAAAGTTGAATGGGAAGTCTCATCATCTTTGGGGGCCCACCATAGTGTTGATGTGCCCTCAAAACCACTCACCTGTGTCATGCCAAGATGAGTAGATTAGCGAAAATCAGGATATTCCAAGAATCATATATATGGGCCACACCACGTGAATATGCAATTATTAGGCATATGGTTTCATATCATTCCTATGGTATGGTCCACCCTAAGTTTTAGATGGGGACAGATTTTTGGATCCATGGTGAAAATTTCGGTTAGTTGTAGTCACGCTAGCCATCCGTAGGTCTAGTGTACTTGGACCGACCCCAACATAACGACGGTTGTCGAAAGAGCATGCAACATTGGGCCCACTGTAATGTGCATGCAATATCCACCCTGTCCTTTAGTTTCAATGCTATTTTCTTTTTTCTTGCAATATCCACCCTGTCCTTTAGTTTCAATGCTATTTTCTTTTTTCTTTTATCTTCTACCGTACAACTTTAATTTTCTTTTACCAAGTAGAGAACTGAGAATTATAAGAGTACTTATGTGTTATGCGTCTGACATCCAATTCTTTGACATGACTATCAGACTAACAAAAAATATGGGATTCATCCTAAGATGGACCAATTCATAAAAAATAGTATATATACAGCGTCCAAAATAACCAAATTCATGTGTAGCCCACTGTAATGTTTATTTGCCATGCAACCAGTTGATAAGGTTGTTACCGTTAGATTCTGGCAACAGATTTCCTTCCTCCAGATGTATGATCCTCTCGAAGACCAATCTTTTCTCCTCACCAAAAAACCAAAGAGAGAGACTAAGGGTGGCCGGCCTTTGGCCGATAGCCCTCCGATGCTTAAGTTAGAGATAGGCTTGAAAGTAAGATGAAGTGTGAAACGTGGATTAAGATGTGTTGCGTACCTTCATCATTGATGGAGCCATCTATTTATTCAGGTCCGAGTGGACTAGTTTATTCAGACCTGTAATCTGGTTCAACTCACGAGCTATATGGGCTGCTGAGACTATGACCTGAGAGACATACCCACCAAACGATTAGAGAGTAAGGTTGCTCGAATATGAATGACAAATGGCTTGCGAGTAGGCCCCCTGAAGATACGAGATGCGCTCAACTCGGCTCGCTAGACAAAATATTATGTTGTTCTGCTCGCGGAATATAATACTAAGGAGGCGCTTGCGTGTCGCACGTGAACCATGTGAAGCTACTCGAGAGATGCCGATTGCAAATAGCTTCGACCAACTTTATTCTACAATAGATGCCCCTCAAGTCCTTTGTTTTAAGCAGCTAAGCGAAGGACTTAACTGCGCATGTAACCGGCTGACCCGTTTTTCGAAGGGGAAAAGCCGTACATGATTGAGCGTTTACATTAATGAGTGCCAGCTTTTCGGTGGAGGGAAATGAAGAGGCACTTGCCATGTGTCTTTTGAAAGTAATGCGCGTGCCCATTTGTTCGTCGTGCCAAACGAAGAATCGCCGCGTGTCATTCAAATCTTCAGAGGAATGATTGCATATATATTCGAACGCCCGTGGAGGTTTTCTTTACTTAGAAGTTTCTTGGCAAAATTAAAAAATTCTTCCCTTTCTCTTCCTTTGGCGAGACCTCTCTTATGAGGTATTTTCTTTCTTTCTTTCTGTTTCTTTTCTTCCCATGGAAAGGGATTCTGATAATGAGGCCGTTCCTTTGGGAGATGAAACTTCAGATTCTTCCTCCTCGAACAACGCATGAGTACCTGCCGGGAGGTACTCTGCGTCCGAGTTTTCTTCTATAATGACGGAGGAAAACTTGAATGATTTGCGGGAAAGGTATCGAATTTCTGAATCCGTTGTTCTTTGATTACCCGGAGAGGGGGAAACTCCGGATTCTCCACCGACAGGCTGTGTAGCATTGTATAAATATTTTTTTGAGCTTGGTGTGCGTCTCCCCCTCCATCCATTTATCCGAGACGTACTTTGTATCTATAAGATCGCCCCAGGATAACTTATAGTGAATGTTTGGAGAGTCGTATTGAGTGCCTTTGTCCACTTGAAACAAGCAGGTAATGAGGATTTAACAGCCGATGAGTTCTTGAAGATATTCCAACTCAAGAAGGCTCCTTCCAGCGAGGGTTGGTATTATTTATGTTATTGGCATCGGAGAACTACATTCTGGGGAACCCTTCCTCAAACTATCCCAGATGGAGGAGACAATGGTTTTATGTCTCCAAAAACTGGGAGTCTTACGTGAGTTCTAACCCTAAAGGCCATAACGTCAGTCGCTTCTTTTGTGAAGGTGGGCAACTCTTCACTTCTGTACGAATAGTAGTGCGATCTTGCTTTCCTTAACTCTTTAGTTGCTCGTGGTACAGGTATTCCAGCTGGGAGGAAGCCTAGCTTGAGGGGGGGATTAACGAAAAGATTGTTAAAGTTTTCAAACTGTCAGTGGACAACAGAGACATCAAGTTCACCCTCTCGCTCTCGTGGCTCGCTGCATCTGGCCTTATCTCCCGGGAAGAAGCTATGGCAACGGGTGAAAAAAGAGATAGGGGAGTTCTTCCCCGCTTGAAGGGTACTGCTTCGAAGAGGCAGAAGAAGATGACGGCTGGCCCCTCCCAACCATCTGAACGAATAGATGAGCCTGCTCAAGGCTTACGGCCACACGACCCTCCCCCAGCTAAAGCTGTTGCAGTTATAATCCCTACTCCGGTTGTTCCTCCAGAGCAACCGGTCATCGATATTATTGACAATTCTCCGAGGGATGGTGGGGTAGGACCAAGTCATCCTTCAAATGAAGGGAATCGTGGGCCTATTGCTGCTCGCGAGTTGGCTCCTACTCAGGAGCTGACCTTAGCTCAAGAGCCAAGCGCTGCTGAAATGGTCGTAGCTCAACGTTCTGGAGTTGGGACTTTTACCATTCCGGGCCACTTGTACCCTATTTGCAAGCTTCTTTTTAACAATGTTACTCCGCAATCCTTTGGTGTTCTTTCGGAGCCTAGTCTAATGGAGCTCTCCTTGGATGCTGGGATGAAGATGGTCCAGGTATATAGAATATTTCATCGTTTCTCGTGTTTATTTAAAGAAGTTCTCATACCTTCATGACATTCCCTTTAACTTTTTGATTAGGGAGTGGACCTTATTATAAGGACGAGACGTGACATCATAGCTGCTCGTCGAATTATAGATGAGGCTGAAGAAAATAAGAAGGCCGTGGAGAATGTGATCCAATGGAGGGATCAGGTCCTGAAGGCTCGTGAAACTTTAATAGCTAAAATAAATGAGGAGAAGAAGATCCTCATTGGTAAGGTCTAAGCTTTGACTGAGAGGTATCAAGCATTGGATTTAAAGTTTGCTCGCCTTGCTGAGATGAAGGAGAAGATTGAGAAGGAAAGAGAGATCTTCCGTCAAGATAAGATTTCTTTGGAGCAGCAGCTTGCAGAGAGCAAGTCGCGATTCAGAGAAGTCAGCAAAAATTTGGAGAAGGAGAAAGCTGCTCTTTTGGAGCTGAAAGTTTATTCAATTCACTAGGAGGAAGAGAGGGTGGCTCTGGTTAAGATGGTGTCTGAAGAAGGTCCCCGCGCTGTTTTGGACTTTCGGACTTCGCAGCTTTATGATGATGAGCGATATGAGTTGTACGATGCTGGTCACGACTTTGCGATAAAAGTGATGCAGCAAATTTCTCCAACATTCATCTTGGAGGAATTTCAGAAGATCGCAGCTATCGTTGCTACTGAAGAGAGAGAAGCTGCTGCCAATGAAGTCACAGAGGCTACTGAAGTTGCGGGGGTGCCTGAAACTGATCCAGAGGTCGAGAGCCGCTCACCTCCTCCAAGTGATGCGCAAGAATGAGCAACGAAAAATCAATCTTGATCACTTCTTGGTCATTTCATATGAACAATTTTGGTTTTTGTAATTTGTATGGATTTTAATGAAAAGACCGTTTTTGGCTTCTCTTTCAGTTGTTTTAATTCATGGGAATGAATTGTCTTTGGATCTGTGATTACTCAACTCATGGAAATAAGTTGGGCTTAGTCAGGGAGGCCTTGGTGGCTGCGTCTGCATAGAGATAGACTGATCTATCAACTGAGTCTTTGTCTTTGCAATAAGCAGAAGACTTAGTCAAGAGAATGTTCATCATTCTCTTCGGGGCTATTCAGGTCCTTAGAAGTAAGAGTAGCGACCAAGTTATGTAGATTCCTAGTCGATGGACTAGAATGAAAATATCATCTTTTATTCAAATATGATTCATTTGCTCAATGAATGAATGTTCAAGGAAAATATCGGAGTAAATGCTCCGCGTGTCAAGGGTGACGTAGGGGTCTTGTTCGCATGTCTTCCAGATAATAGGTACCTGGTCGAACAATTTCGATAACTCGATATGGCCTTCCCAATTAGGATCTAGCGATCGAGTGGCTGTTCTGATATTTTGTCTAAGCACTAGGTCACTGAGCTGAAAAGCTTTGGGTTTAATCTTTGAATTGTGGTAACGAACTATATGCTGTTGGTAGGCCGCTGCCTAGAGTTGAGATGTCACACCCCAAATTCGGTTCTCGACGTCCATTCGTCTTAACCCGAATTTAGAGGTGGCAGCCTCCATAGTACCCCGATCTCGGATCCTAACTCCACACGCCAGGTTCCGATCCTGGGATACCACAAGGAGGATTTTAAGGTCTGATTTTTTTTTTGAAACATGAGCATCACCATATGAGTACCATCAAAGACAAACACAATATTTCCACTAAGTCATTTCGTTTACATACAGTATTGAAAGGTAAATACACAATGCGTAAATATAAAAACTGTGCAACCTCCTGCTACTGCACTCCCGACTCCAACTCAACGTTACTGATACACTCTGGTAGAACCTGCAGCGTAACAAATGCACATAAGCTTCCAACGAAGCTTTGTGAGTGCATGTGTGCGTGCACAATGCGTATGACAAGCATGATAGATATCAGAGAAAGCAGTAAAGGATGATGAGAAATCTAAACCAAAACTTAGCCTAATTATGCTACACGATCATGTGGTATGAATAACCAGCTTACCACAGCTATGCAAGCATGCAATATAGATAACTAGCCTACCATGGCTATGCAAGCATGCAATACAGGTAACCAGCCTACCAAGGCCATATACTCATACTATGCGATGGCCTACAGGGCCTAATATCATATACAATGATCCAATACATGTATGTAAATCACCACCTCTCAGTACAGTGGTCCAGATACGAACAGTCATATCACGTTCGCCAAAGCAATGCAGGACTCGGAACTGGTAGCTTGCCTAGTGTGGTAGCTCGCCCAGGCTTACAGCCTCGCCCACATCACACCCGCCCACATCAGGACCGTCCAATACCATAGAGAATATCAGTCATATCGTTGATACGAATACCATCTTTGAAATGGAACATCACCGGGGTCTCACAGACCTCACTACTCACTAGTAGAATGTCAAAGCCTATCTGGTGCAATAGCGGACCTACTCACAACTGGTCAAACTCAACCTACTTTGCCAACACTCTTGCGGCAGGTTAGGTCAAACCTCCTTCCAAACTGACCACGTACAGTGGAAAACACCGCCGTCTGATATTTGGCATACTGGTGTATGATTAAACCACCCGGTCCTTGAATGGAGCACCCACCTTGGTACCAACGGGATCAGGGACTTTCACCCAGGGACATCTTTGGCATCCAGTTTAAAAATCACATATTTCCGGTGTTCTGCAAACCACGATGGAGCTGTGGTTGCAACGTAGTAACCATGCTATGTGCGGCACAAGCAAACGGTGCGAAATGCAACCATGCATACAAACGTGGGATGACGTGCCCGTACAAGTCTCCAAAGAGCACCATAAAATTATAGGGTCTCAAATACTATGTCACCATCAACTGATAATGAACTGCACGACAATTGCGACCGCGATGGCCGGTTGATACAAGACAATCAGATGAGCCAAGCATTCATGATGCATAAGTCAAGTATATAGTATAAGTGCCAACAAGTAGTCAATCTACCACGATGGCAATAAAGCAATCTAGTTCAACCTATTTGAGATATGATTAAGATGAGGGGACAAATATGAATGATCGACTCATAGTGCGGGATGTTGCTAGCCAGGGAATCTTGCACCAAGGGTTACAAGGTATGCTAAGTTATTCCTACCATACAGTGTAAGCCAGGATGATAGACTCCTATCCTCGAATAGTCCCATACCTATTGGAGAGGTTTGCGATGGAGAGCACGCGAATTACATTTGCGCGACTACATCTCGAATGCTTTATGAATGCATTTATGCCCTAGTGGTCCCCAACTAACAATGGTGACTCAGGATGCATACTCATTACACATGCATGGTGGTCGTCGAAGCATATAGTATATAGATCGCATAGGAGTATTCCAAACAACACTACGTGTGGCAACAGACATACTAAAAACAGCATAAAAAGATAATTCACTTATAACACAAGCAAACACAAAGAGATATGACCCTAGATGGATGGTATACAATAACACAGATGGTCCAATAATTGAACGGTGTGGATTAACCTCTAACACTCAGATAACCCAAATGGAAAGAAAATGATTGAATACACTACTGACACATCAAAGGTAAAACCTACTTGAGCGGCAAGAGTAGAATACCTAAAATCATGCCGAGACCCATAGTCCGGTAGTACAGTTGGGATATACATTAACGATTGGTTCATAAAGGAACAACATAGATGCGAGACACCAACGTAGGATGGGCTGCAAGACAAATAAAACAACATGACAATGGAACATAGGTGATTGGATAGTCTTGAGGTAGATGGACAACACGATGGGGTGCGAAGAAGGATGACGGATCCAACCCATACATCAAGATAGGCTCCATATAATTGATGACCTAGATGACCTACTAATGTCAAGGATGGGCCCCACACTCGTCCTAAAGGTAAATGGACGGTGTGGATGGGATATATACATGATATGGTGGTCTTTAATAGTTGGGTACAAGGGTAGGAGGGGTGAATCATATGGGTATACAACAAGCTGAGTTACTAGGATCAGTCAACATGGTGAGTCAATCAGGTGGGTCAATAAGGCAGGTTGACAAGGCGGGTCAACATGGTGAGTTAACAAGCTGATTTGACAAGACGGTTCAACAAGGTGAGGTAAGAAGGTAGCCCTATGACTTGGTTCACGCGAACTTTAGGAATTCCCATGCATCCAGATCTATATGACCTTTCAACAAGGGTTTACATAACTAATCATCAAGGTGGATCCACGGGATGGACAACGCGGTCATTCGAACACGTACACTAAGGTGGTCTGAAGGCCATCCTGCACATAACATGCTAGGGTCCATTCATTTGGATAGTTTGGATCAAGCACAAAATTAAGGCGGTCTCAATGGACGGCTAGACATACGCATCATAGTGGGCATCATACGGCAGCCCCATTGTTGGGTCCCGACTCGACCCAATTATTCTCTGCCATTGGTCCACTTGAGATTGGATTTATCTCATCTTGGGGCGGTCCACAGCCTCAAATGATATGCAAGGACAAATGGGTGGATTGGATAAAACATATACATAATAGGTGGGCCTAAGAGAGGATGGCCTGGATCAAACACATGCATCACGGGGGACCCATGGGGTTGGGCCACCTGCTGGGTCAGCGTGCCCAAGCACGCTGCCTAGGAAGTTTTGAATCAAGTTGGTATTGATGTTTTCCCCTTCATCCAGACCTGTGACACAGGTCCGGATGGAAAACAAACATCAAGGTGTGCCTTAGGAGGGCTTCAATGGTAGTCATTCAATCTCCACTATTTCTCATGGTGGGGCCCACACGGTCTATGGATCAAGATGATATTGGTGTGGTCCCTTCATACAGGTCTGTGTGACCTCATCAACAGGACTGGATGGCAAGAAAACATCATGGTGGGCCATAAGAAAGTCTCAATGGTGGGCATTTCTGTCCCAACTGTTTCTCATGGTGTGGCCCATCTGATATTTGGATCCGTCCCGTTTCTAGACCTAGACCCGAAAACGATTTGACAAAATGAATGGATGGAGTGGATAATACATATACAACATGGTGGATCCCATGAGTGGGCCACCTTTTCACGCCCATAGAGGGCTTCCGCCTCTCACGGACGTTGACTGTCCAACATTTCTTCTCATTATTATTATCATTATTATTACTATTTTCCACAAGGTGAGCTCTACATGAGATATCCAATCCATCCATTGGGTTGTCCACCTCATGCCAGGCTTAAGGAGATCTGATTTGGGGTATGATACCTATCACAAAAACATAACAATGGGCTTAAGAAAGTTTCAACAGTGGGCATTGTTTTCTGCGGCATGGCCCACTTGAGATTGGGATCTTTAGCGATCAAACATCCTTGATAATTATCTAACCCTAATTGTCTTAGATCCTTGACTATAAGAGCACCCACCCAAGCTTGAGAAATATTAGGGCGCTAGATGATTGAATGATTTGAGAGACCAATCAATATATTCAGAACCATCTAGGAATCAGAGTGCGCAGTGGAAGCATGATAGGAAAGAAATTTGGGGGAGCTTATAAAAATCAATGTCGAGTACGGATTTATTTTTAAGGGGGGTGGATTGTGATCACGTCTGACCCGGAATAGTTCAGAAAGTTTGACGAGAAGTCATGAAGTGAGATTGCCCTCAATCTTTTATCAATGATGCTTAGAAAACTTTGGGGACGAAGTTCGTTTTTAAGGGGGGTGGTTTGTAACGCCCCAGATTTTCGAGATTTATTTGAAAATTCATTTTTAATTTATTTTTTATTAATTATCGTACATTTACCGTTGATTTACGAATAGCGGGACATCCGTAGGAGATTCGATAGAGGACCCTTTACAAAAGTTGCTTAGAATGATCCCATAAACATTGTAGAAAGACCAGATTTAAAAAATCACGCAATTTTTAGATAATTACAAAAATGCAATTAGTTAAACTTAAGTTAAGATGTCATTTTTAAGTACTATAGTTTCTGACAATCACTTTCACGCAAAACCTTGGATTTAAGCTTTTTGGCAAATATTAACCATACACGTCAAATTTCAGCTTTTAAATCATAGTAAAAGTGGTCCAATTGTCAAATCAGCCCCTTAACCCTTGATTTTCATGTCCATCGAGTGAGGAAAGTAGATGGTTAGTCGTAGTCGAATATTTCTCTTCACATGAGTGACTTGGATTGTCTTTATCATGGACCAATAGTGTGATTTGAGTGCCCCACCTTGATAAGCCTCTTTCTTATGCGCGAAGTTATCCTGTTCTAGAAATTAATGAGTTACCAACTCTTTTTAAATCTGAACCTCTCAATTTACCCACTTCTCACCATCAATCGCTTCTCAAATTTGGACAACCCATTATACACATATGACTACGAGTTTACACAAAATTTGAACCCCGATCTATAATCCTACACTGTTGAACCACAAAGCCAGCCCCTTCCTTTTTCGTCAAAAGTTGGAATTTCAGATCTAGGCATTTCTCACCATCAATCAACCACTAAACTTTGTACAATTGTTTGCCTATCATGACTACATATTTTCTCAAAATTTGGGCCCTGATTATCACGCATAGACCATTAATTGAGATTAAGCCCATTTTAGCAACCGCCAGGCCATTTTCTAGGATCGGCCAATCTAAAATGTGAATCATCAAGAAATTTACATATTCTGACTCTACTCTTCGAGCTTGATAAGACGAACGGATTGGAATTGATCAAAGATTATCCGAATATTGAGATTTGAGGAACCCACCTCGAGAGGTTGTTACACAAGATCTCACGCGCACGCCCTTTTTTTCTCTCCCCATGTACGCACATCCCTCTTCATAATCCTACTACGCACCTCCAATCCCTTCTCCTATCCCTAGCCTCCATGCCCTAGAGAAAGAGAGAAGAGAGAGAGAGAGAGAGAGAGAGAGAGAGAGAGAGAGAGAGAGAAGAGAAGGGAGTTCTTTCTCATATTTTTCCAGCGGCTAGGATCTTCTACAACCCTCTTCTAAGTCCATCCTAAGGTGAGGATTTTTCTTCAAGCCTTTCATTAATAATATCACGATTATCATAAGTTTCTTTTGTGGCATATGAAGTTGTTTTGTTTTGAATTGTTGATCCATATAACATGAAGTTTAATGTAAGATTTGTAATGAATATCATTATATAATGATGTGATTCCTTGTTTAGATTTTTGACTAAGAAGCATGTGTATTTGTGTTAGTTATCTTTGTGAAATCTATGCCTTATTTTCTTAGTTTATGTGTTACAAGTAATATTGATTTTTCATATTGTGATATATATGAAATATGTGTATAAGATCATCATATAGACATCCCATTATTGTATACTCTTTGTCCCTAAGTTGATAAAATTATTTGATGTAGAGAGACGGAACCCATGAGAGGTGTCTATGATGGAAGAATATCTCTTGACTTAATTGAGAGAATGAAGTGATTGTTTGTCAATGGATCCTTACATGTGTATAATGCTTAATTGGAGCCATCTACATTACATGGGTATTTTAATGAATTTGGTCATGATGTACAACATTGGCTTTTTGGGACATGATGAAATCATAAAATGGGATAATGAGTGGACACTAATGGTATACAGATTTTCATGAGCCGGGGTTGGTGCTATGGACACTAATCCCGTGCTGTCGGCCTATGCTGGGTTGCTTGCGACTCCCTATATTGACCACTGGGTTTTATTTAAATCGGTTGTATGCTAAAAACTTAAATAAAGGTGAAACTGAAGTCATGCATTCACTTGGCTCCATGTGGGTGTACGGAATTGAGAATAGGCCAGAGTGTTCTACTTCTCCCGTACACTGTCACTTGTAAATTTGGGCTATGAGCGTCCCGTTTCTCACGTGGTCGGGCAAAACTATGGGCTTGTGCGTCCCAGGAACCTCTGGTGACTAGTAGTTAGCATGAAGTCGTAACAGGGAGTCTCCCACTTCATGTATTATGATTTCTAGCCAGGGTAACTTAGCCAGAGCATGCATTCCATGCATCGCATTAACAAAGATTTTTACTTGGTTGTTTTGATTTGATTAAATGATAATATCCTGCTTGCGTTTACTCTATACCGTCATTATTATTCTTGATTATTTTAGAGGAAATATTCCCCACTATGATAGCGTTTAACGCTACCCCAAACACAATTTAGATGATGTAGGTGAAGATCCAGGTATTGAACCCGATTTTTAAGGGAAAGAGTTCGATGGTTCGTACGATCACATGGCGGATGACGATGTTAGAAAAACTTAGTTGATGTTATCATTTATTAAATATTTCTTTTGAGTAGTTGATACATTTATGGAATTGTAATAAGTCTTCAAGAGAAGACATGGTTTTGTATTTTAATTAATCAGTATGGATATTGGTTGGTTACCTTATTTAAACATTGATGATGATGTAGTAAGTTTGATAGAATAAGATGATAATTGCTTCCTCCATTGTGCTTGAATGCTATATTATATTATTTGAAAAATTAGTTATTCCATAAATTACTTGGAATTTCGGCCGTCGTGTTATACATGAGAGTCGAAAATCTCGGGTTGTTACAGTTGGTATCAGAGCACAATCGGGACCTCTGGGTGAGAAGCCCGACCCTTATCATAATAAATACCCCTTAAGGCTTAGGTTCCCATGAAATAGAGACAAAAACACATAGGTTTAACCCCGATTAGATGCATGAGATGTTATGAATCTAGATACCCAAACATAGGCCCCTTGAAATCATTAGGGTAGTCGATGAACATAAAAATATGAAATTTTAGGATTTTTGGGAAGTGGATTCTCAATTTTTCTAAATTTTTTGGAGCTCTCATCATTTTCTCATATTTAGATCAGCGTTACGCTGAGTCGTGGGATTTATCTCCCTCAAATTTTGAGGATAACTATTTTATTTTGAATTGTTTTTGTTAGGACAAATTTCTTGACCTTTTGGCAATGTCACCACTAAGAATTATATTTTCGGAATTGAAAATTTTTTGAAAATTTTTATACATATTTCTACCTCACCACCCAACACGCTCATAAAATTTTAGATTAATCCAACATCTAGATAAATCATGAAAATTCTGTTAGTAGAGAAAATCTTGCGCTAGAAACTGATGGACTGTTATATTTTTCAGATTTGTAGAGGTCATAATCATATCTTACCATAGGAATTTTATTCTGAAAAAAATTAGGATGATTCTTCACCTAACCCTTAGATTATCCTCATTTCAGGTGAAAAGGACATTCGATTTAAGAGATAAAATTCTGAGAGCGCTTGTAAGTCCTGTGTTTTAGATTGAGACTACCATAGTTCCTTAGCTTTGAAAATCTCTAAACCCCTTATTTAGGCTTAATTATCGTAAGATGGCACCCTTAGAAGTATTTCGTAGCATATGCTCATATATCCTTATGAATTTTAGGCCCAACTATGTTACTTTAGGTAGATTATCGTAACCATAAAATGCCATTTACCAATCCCTCACATAGATCTTCGACCATGTCTAACAATGAAAGTAAATAAGATCTCGTAATGTTTTAATGTTTTTTATTGCTGGATTTTAATTTACGTGATCTTTGTTGATTTTTTTTTTGTTGGAGACTACATGAAAGTGCCCACAATGTTAGACTAAATCGGCCGCACGGGAGGGCAGAACCGTACCTAATATATTGTGAAAAGGATTGGATCCTCATTCAAATCCCGAGGGTCGACACTCGAAATTTCGAATGGATACTAATGAACGCAATGCTCAAATGTAAGTAGAAGATCTAAGTATCGAATTCGAATCTACTTGAACTGTTCACCCGTGATGTCGACACTATACAAATCACATCCTTGTTCTAACTGGACGACTTTTGTGCATTCTCTTGGAATATGTGTGATTGTTTTCTTTGGATGACTAAAACAAGATAGATGTATAGACGAACCTAGAACGTAGAATTTTAGCCACTTAGACCCTATAATACGGTATCCCTAACCTCATCTTTCTGTCGCACCCTCAGCTATTAAAGAACCGTCGATGATATCTCATTCACTTTGTTATCCACTTGTTTATCCGCTCATTCAAGTGACCATCCGACCATGCCAACCTAATCAAACCCAGATCTATCCTCTAAACTCTTGATCAGTCATTTCATTAGCAATCAAACATCCTTGATAATTATCTAACCCTAATTGTCTTAGATCCTTGACTATAAGAGCACTCACCCAAGCCTGAGAAATATTAGGGCGCTAGATGATTGAATGATTTGAGAGACCAATCAATATATTCAGAACCATCTAGGAATCAGAGTGCGCAGTGGAAGCATGATAGGAAAGAAATTTGGGGGAGCTTGTAAAAATTGATGTCGAGTACGGATTTATTTTTAAGGGGGGTGGATTGTGATCACGTCTGATCCGGAATAGTTCAGAAAGTTAGACGAGAAGTCATGAAGTGAGATTGCCCTCAATCTTTTATCAACGATGCTTAGGAAACTTCGGGGACGAAGTTTGTTTTTAAGGGGGGTGGTTTGTAACGCCCCAGATTTTTTAGATTTATTTGAAAATTCATTTTTAATTTATTTTTTATTAATTATCGTACATTTACCATTGATTTGTGAATAGCGGGACATCCGTAGGAGATTCGATAGGGGACCCTTTACAAAAGTTGCTTAGAATGATCCCATAAACATCGTAGACATACCAGATTTAAAAAATCATTCAATTTTCAGATAATTACGAAAATGCCATTAGTTAAACTTAAGTTAAGATGTCATTTTTAAGTACTATAGTTTCTGACGATCACTTTCACGCAAGACCTTGAATTTAAGCTTTTGGACACATATTAACCATACACGTCAAATTTCAGCCTTTAAATCATAGTAGAAGTGGTTCAATTGTCAAATCAACCCCTTAACCCTTGATTTTCATGTCCATCGGTGAGGAAAGTAGATGGTTAGTCGAAGTGGAATATTTCTTTTCATATGAGTGACTTGGATTGTCTTTATCATGGACCAATAGTGTGATTTGAGTGTCCCACCTTGATAAGCTTCTTTTTTATGCGCGAAGTTATCCTGTTCTAGAAATTAATGAGTTACCAACTCTTTTTAAATCTGAACCTTTCAATTTACCCACTTCTCACCATCAATCGCTTCTCAAATTTGGACCACCCATTATACTCATATGACTATGAGTTTACACAAAATTTGAACCCCGATCTATAATCTACACTGTTGAACCATAAAGCGAGCCCCTTCCTTTTTCGTCAAAAGTTGGAATTTTAGATCTAGACATTTCTCACCATCAATTAACCATTAAAATTTGTACAATTGTTTGCCTATCATGACTACATATTTTCTCAAAATTTGGGCCCTGATTATCAAGCATAGACTGTTAATTGAGATTAAGCCCATTTTAGCAACCCTCAAGCCATTTTCAAGGATCGACCAATCTAGAATGTGAATCATTAAGAAATTTATATATTCTGACTCTACTCTTCAAGCTTGATAAGATGAACGGATTGGAATTGATCAAAGATTATTCGAATATTGAGATTTGAGAAACCCACCTCGAGAGGTTGTTACACAAGACCTCACGCGCACGCCCTTCTTTTCTCTCCCCATCTACGTACATCCCTCTCCATATTCCTACTACGCACCTCCAATCCCTTCTCCTATCCCTAGCTTCCATGACCTAGAGAGAGAGAGAGAGAGAGAGAGAGAGAGAGAGAGAGAGAGAAGGGAAGGGAGTTCTTTCTCATATTTTTCCAGCAGCTAGGATCTTCTACAACCCTCTTCTAAGTCCATCCTAAGGTGAGGATTTTTCTTCAAGCCTTTCATTAATAATATCACGATTATCATAAGTTTCTTTTGTGGCATATGAAGTTGTTTTGTTTTAAATTGTTGATCCATATAACGTGAAGTTTAATGTAGAATTTGTAATGAATATCATTATATAATGATGTAATTCCTTGTTTAGATTTTTGACTAAGAAGCATGTGTATTTGTGTTAGTTATCTTTGTGAAATCTATGCCTTATTTTCTTAGTCTATGTGTTACAAGTAATATTGGTTTTTCATATTGTGATATATATGAAATATGTATATAAGATCATCATATAGACATCCCATTATTGTATACTCTTTGTCCCTAAGTTGATAAAATTATTCGATGTAGAGAGACGGAACCCATGGGAGGTGTCCATGATGGAAGAATATCTCTTGACTTAACTGAGAGAATGAAGTGATTGTTTGTCAATGGATCCTTACATGTGTATAATGCTTAATTGGAGCCATCTACATTACATGTGTATTTTAATGAATTTGGTCATGATGTACAACATTGGCTTTTGGGACATGATGAAATCATAAAATGGGACAATGAGTAGACACTAATGGTATACAAATTCTCATGAGCCGGGGTTGGTGCTATGGACACTAATCCCGTGCTGTCGGCCTATGCTGGGTTGCTTGCGACTGCCCATAGTAACCACTGAGTTTTATTTAAATCGGTTGTATGCGAAAACACTTAAATAAAGGTGAAACTAAAGTCATTTATTCACTTGGCTCCATGTGGTTGTACGGAATTGAGAATAGGCTAGAGTGTCCTACTTCTCCCTTACACTTCACGTGTAGATTTGGGCTATGAGTGTCCTTTTTCTCACGTGTGAAAATGCAGTATAAGTTTGATTATCGCTTTTTTAGAAGCAAGAAACAAGTTACCTTGTCCTAGAGGGGGGTGAATAGGATACTTTTTAAAATTACCAAATTACACACTTGTAAATATCAAAGTATTCTTAGAGAACTTACTTCAAGCACAAGGTATGTAAAATATCAATCAATAAAAACACAAGTGAAAGAAGTAAAGCAGTTCAACCATTCATCACAAACACAAAGATGTATAGTGGTTCGACTACTTGTCTACTCCACTCCCGGTTCAAGTACTCAACCCCTTTGAGCACACTGGCATTCACTGAGGAGTTTAAATCTAGTTCCTCCCAACCAAGGTGTTTTAAATCGGATCCACCCAACCGGGGAGTTTACAGGTTCCTCCCAACCTACACGTTTGCACCCGTGTTGGTGGCTCCCCCTTGGAGACTTTGTTTAGGCCCGACAAACATGACAAGGAACGGCTAACGTCCCTAGATTTTAGGCCCAACTAATAGGCCAATGATCGGCTAACGACCCTAGGTCGAGTTTGTCAAACAAACTCTACACTCAACTCCCACAGGGAATTGAGTAGATGGACTCCTAACAAGACAACCTTACTTGTCGGATTGAGCCCCTTTGTAGCGCCTCCTTGGGTTGCTTCTTCTCACTCTCCCGTGCTTGAATCAGCTCCCCCTGTGCTCCCCCGATCTTTGACGCCGTTGCTTTGCCAAGGCTTCAGCTCCAAGATCAGCTACCTTGCATGTGATGCTCCATTGGAGATGCCCAAGGTGCTAGGGAGGGTAGGTTTGAGATCTCTACAACTTATGGGAATGGGTTACCTAGAGAGTCTCACCTACAACGATCTCATCATAAAGTATTGGATAGGAATATGACTATCAAGATCAATCTAATCTCTAGAGATCAAAAGAGGGACAAGTGTATCTTCTTCTTGAGCTTTGAATGCTCCATACTTGTGATGAATCATAAGGAAGATCACTTGTTTGGGTTAGGAATAGGGCTCTTAATGATCTTCAACAATGGTGCCTCCTATCTCCTCAAAATTCCCTCTCTTAGCTCAAAAAACGAACCCCCACCTTTAAATAGATTTTCTTCCAACGGTAAAAAAAGGGCATATTCGTGTATCTCCGATTGATCGGAAGAAGGTCCGATGGATCGGAGACCAGTCCGATTGATCGGAGACAAGTCCGATTGATCGGAAATCTATCCAGTGAAGTCTCTGGAGGATTTTCCGATTGATCGGAACATTGTCCGATTGATCGGACTGACCTCTTCCGATGAATCAGAAGACTGTCCGATTGATCGAAAATATGTCCAGTGAGTTTTCAAGGTTGCTGGAAAAAATTTTGATTGATCGGAGCTTCTGTCCGATGGATCGGAGTCCTATCGGAGCCAACGTCCAATTGATCGGAGATCAATCGAAAACTGCTGTTTGAGCTGTTTTGATTACAGCAGCTTCCACCTCTTTAATTAGTCTAACTTATCATGTTTTTCATGGAGTTCTAAGACTAATGATGATGACTAAAGATATACCTAGTTGGTCCAAGTCATCTAAGAGGTTATGGGTTAGGTTTTGGTCAAGGCAAGGCACACCAAGGCATCACTTTTACCTGTTTTTTCTTCCTTGATGCATTCGGTCCGTCTTGAGTCTTCAGTCTTCGTCTTCATTAAGCTCAACCGACACTAGACTCACTGACCTAAGTGATTGACAAACAAGGTGCACTAGTATGCCACAGAAAAGTGCACTAACAACGTGGTCGGGTAAAATTATGGGCTTGTGCGTCCTAGGAACCTCTGGTGACTAGTAGCTAGCATGAAGCCGTAACAGGGAGTCTCCCACTTCATGTATTATGATTTCTAGTCAGGGTGCCTTAGCTAAATCATGCATTGCATGTATCGCATTAACAAAGATTCTTACTTGGTTGTTTTGATTTGATTAAATGATAATATCCTGCTTGCGTTTACTCTGTGCCGTTATTATTATTCTTAATTATCTTGGAGAAAATATTCCCCACTATGATAGCATTTAACGCTATGCCAAACACAATTTAGATGATGTAGGTGAAGATCCAGGTATTGAATCCGATTTTTAAGGAAAAAAGTTCGATGGTTCGTACGATCACATGGCGGATGACGATGTTAGAAAAACTTAGTTGATGTTATCATTTATTAAATATTTCTTTTGAGTAGTTGATACATTTATGGAATTGTAATAAGTCTTCAAGAGAAGATATGGTTTTGTATTTTAATTAATCAGTATGGATATTGGTCGGTTCCCTTATTTAAACATTGATGATGACGTAGTAAGTTTGATAGAATAAGATGGTAATTGTTTCCTCCATTGTGCTTGAATGCTATATTATATTATTTGACAAATTAGTTATTCTATAAATTACTTGGGAATTCGGCCGTCGTGTTATACACGAGAGTCGAAAATCTCAGGTTGTTACAGACTGGGACAATTTCTTCAGTGCCGAATGCTAGAGAGAAAGGTGTTTGTCCCGTCGATGTGCGAGCTGTTGTTCTGTAAGCCCATAAGACCTCAGGTAAATGTTCTGGCTATACGCCTTTGCATTCATCGAGCTTGGTCTTTAAATGATGTTTGATAATCTTATTAACCGCTTCTACTTGACCGTTAGCTTGAGGATGACATGGGGAAGTTCGTATATTATGTATCTTCCATTTCTCATAAAATTCAGAGAATGCAGCATTATCAAACTGCCTTCCGTTGTTAGAGATTATGGTGTGGGGAAGTCCATAGCGGTATACGATATTCCTCCATATAAATTTAGTGGTCTGCTTTTCGGTAATGGTGGCCAGAGGTTCTGCTTCGACCTATTTGGTGAAATAATCGACGGCCACAATCGCGAACCTATTTTGACCTTTTCCCATGGTTAATGGCCCAATTATATCAACTCCCCATTGAGCGAAAGGCCAAGGTCCATCCATAGGCGTCATTTGTTTAGATGGTACATGAGGTATTAGAGAATATCGTTAACATTTGTCACATCTTTTAAAAAATTTAATGGTGTCTGCCTTTATATTAGGCCAATAGTAACCTTGCATCATTGCCTTGTAAGCTAAAGATCGTCATTTGGGATGATTACCACATGCCCCATGGTGTATTTCATCTTGAACACATTTTGCTTCTTCTGGATGAAGACACCTTAAATATGGTAAAGTAAAACTTTTTCTTAGTAATTTACCATCTTGCAGGACGTACCTGGTAGCACGATAGCGTATCTGTCTAGCCGATTTTTTGTCATTTGGGAGCTTTTCGCTCTGAAGGTAAAAAATAATGGGATCCATCCAACATGGAGATAGTTGTACTGGAGAGACTTGCTCTGCAGTAACTTGATTGATACTTGGGGCAGAGAGGCGCTCGATAGGGACAACTTGTGTTAGATCGCACTCTGATGCTGAAGCTAATTTTGCCAAAGAATCTGCGAGCTTATTTTCTTCTCGAGGAATATGAATTATTTCATATTTGTTGAATTTGGTGAGTAGGGTTAATACTTTGGATTTGTATGAATCCATCCTTTCCTCCTTTGCCTTGAATTCATTGATCACTTGATTTACGACGAGCTGTGAGTCGCTATGAACGAGCAGGTTCCTTATTGCGAAAATATTTGATAACTGGAGACCTACTATTAAGGCCTCGTATTCTGCTTCATTATTTGAAGCACAAAAGTCAAAACACAGAGCATATTTGAATTGTGATCCATCAGGAGAGATTAGAAGCA
Source organism: Liriodendron chinense (assembly GCA_003013855.2). NCBI lineage: Eukaryota > Viridiplantae > Streptophyta > Magnoliopsida > Magnoliales > Magnoliaceae > Liriodendron > Liriodendron chinense. The sequence continues at coordinate 432,007 of ML058489.1, read as the reverse complement.
ATCCAACCCTACTGTTAGAGGAATAGGATGATCCATCTACATAGAGTGACCAAGACACTTGCTCGTTTGCTGATAAATCATCTTCGGAAGTAGGAGGAATAGTCATATCAACATGAATAGGGGTCGAATACGTAAATTCGGCAATGAAGTCTGATATGACTTGAGCCTTTATAGTAGTTCGCGAGTAGAAGGTGATATCATGTTCACCAAGTTCGATCGCCCATTTAGTTAATCGCCCAGATACTTCAGGTTTTTGAAGAACTTGCCTCAATGGCTGATTTGTATGGAATACTATAGAATGGGCTTGAAAATAAAGCCGTAGCTTCCGTGCGACAACTACTAATGCCAGAGCAAGTTTCTCAATATCTGAGTATCTAGTTTCAGCGTCCACCATTGTGCAACTGACATAATAAATGGGTTTCTGTACCCCAAAATCTTCTCTTATTAAGGCGGCACTAGAGGTCATGGAAGATACAGATAAGTAAAGAAAAAACTGCTTGTGCGGAACATGTTTTGATAGAATGGGAGGCGCGCTCATGTACTGCTTTAGCTGGTAAAAGGCCTCTTCACATTGTTGGGTCCATGCCTAGTCGAGCTGTTAAAAGGCCTTTTCACATTGTTGGGTCCATGCCCAGTCGGATTTTGCAGTCACATGAAGTAGCTTGAAGAAGGGGAGGCATTTATTGGAGGCACGCGAAATAAACCTATTTAAAGACGCAATTCGTCCAGCTAGCTGTTGGACCTCTTTGACGGTGGAGGGAGATTTCATATCTATCAAGGCTTTAATTTTTTTGGGGTTTGCCTCGATCCCCTGTTGACCAACCATAAACCCAAGAAATTTTCTAGCCGAAACTCCAAAAGCGCACTTCTCTGAGTTTAGATTCATCTGATATCTCCTCATCAGATCGAAGGCTTCTCGGAGATCCACAAGATGATCATTAGCCATAATACTTTTTACAAGCATATCATCGACGTATACTTCCATATTCCTGCCAATTTGCGTGGCAAACATTTTGTTAACTAGGTGTTGGTAGGTGGCCCCGGCATTCTTAAGATCGAACGACATCACTTTGTAATAGTACAGACCTCGATCGGTGATAAAGGTAGTATTCTGATGGTCAGGTGGATGCTTCATGATCCGGTTATAGTCGGAATAGGCATCCATGAAACTAAGTAGGGCGTGTCCTGCTGTTGAATCGACTAATTGGTCGATACGGGGGGTTGGGAAGCTATCATTTGGGCATGCCTTATTTAGATCGGAATAATCAACGCACATTCTCCACTTGCCGTTTGTCTTACAGACGAGGATGACATTCGCAACCCATTCTGGATAATCAACTTCTTCAATAAAATCGACAGCCAACAGCTTGTCGACTTTTGTTTTTATAATCATCTGCCTTTCAGCTGTGAATGCTCGTCGACGCTGATGAACGGGCTTAAACTTTGGATCAACATTCAAACTGTGAACAGCAACTTCGGGTTCGATACCTGGCATATCTTTATGAGACCAGGCGAACACATCTTCATATTCGATCAAAAAGCTGGTGAGGCGGGCTCGGAAGATACAGTCCAGAGATGATCCAACATGGAACTTCTTGAAAGGATCATCCTTAGATAGCTGAACTTCGACAGTTTGTTTCTCGGGAGCCCCTGCTTGATGTGTGTCCTCCATTGGGTCCAACGTTGTTGCAATTGGAGAATCTGTTGAATCTCTTGAAATTGTCATAATAGGAGCTACTTAGAAGTTCTTCCGATCTTGAACTGCGATTTTATAACATGCTCGAGCTTTTTTCTGGTTCCCTCGGACTACCCGAACTCCGTTTGGAGTGGGGAGCTTAATGCATAAGTAGAGGGGATGTAGAGCTACTCCTATCTTGGTGAGCGACGGTCGGCCTAAGACAACATTGTAGTCAGATTTTCGATTAACTACGAGAAAGTTGATAAAAACTGTGACCTTGGTTGGGGCTTCACCGAAAGTGATTGGGAGGTCGATACTTCCCTTCGGTGCAACCACCTCACCCCCGAAACTAATGAGGGGAGTGGAGATTGGTTTGAGCAGATTTCTAGCAAAAACCATTTTGTTAAAGGCTTCAAGATAAAGGACGTCTGTAGAGCTACCTGTATCCAACATAATACGATGAGTTAAGTAATTTGATACCTTTAATGATACCACGATGGAGTCTTCATGAGGGAAGTGGATTCCTTCACTGTCTTCATGGGAGAAAGAGATTAATTGGTGGCGTGGACTTGACGAGCTGGATGATTTTTCCACCCAGTAAATATGTTGAGGCTTCTGGCATGCTTTTCTAGCGTAAGCTTTTCTCGAGGCTTGAGAATCTCCTCCACAAGCTGGGCCGCTTACAATGGTCCAAATTTCGCCTACAGGTTTGGCATTTTCTTGTGAAGGACGATGTTGCGGCGACTTTTACCTCCGCGCTTGATTTTCACGATGCGTTGGGGCGCTGGATTCTTTTGGTGAGCAATCTTGACGTGCAACATAATCTCGAAGATGTCCCCTTCGAATGAGAGTTTCTATCTGATCCTTAAGAGATATACAGTCTTGGGTGTTGTGCCCATGGTCTTTATATAAGTAGCAGAACTTCCTCTTGTCTCTTTTCTCCGGATCCGATTTGATTCTTAGAGGTCATTTAACATAAGATTTATGCTTGATCTCCATCAGTACCTTTTCTGGAGATTGATTGAGAGGTGTATAATTGCGGTATCTTCCAGTGTAAGATTTCTTAGGAGAACGATCTCGTCGATTACGTCGATATTTTCTATCAGATGGACAGATTTCTTCAGATTTTCGTTTCTTTCCTTGAACGCCATAACGAGCCAGGGCTACTTCTTTAGCATTAATATATTTTTGAGCTTTGGCTTGAAATTCAGTCATGGTTTTAGGGGGTTTTTTATCGAGAGCGAACTAGAACCTTTCACTTGTAACTCCTACTATAAGGGCAGTGAGGCCTTCATCTTCTGTATAACCCTCTGTCTGGACTGCTTCGGCTGTAAACCGAACCGTGAATTCTTTAATTGTTTCTCCATGTTGTTGCTTCAGATCTGATAAATGAGATGCAGGTTTTTTGGTGCGAATACTTCCCATGAACTAAGAAAGGAAGAGATCTAACAGTTGAGAAAAAGATTCTATAGACCGAGGCTTTAGACCATGGAACCAGGTGCGTGCCGCGTCCTTCAGGGTTAGAGAGAAAGCCCTGCACATAATCTCTGAGCTATATCCTTTTAGCTCTATGAGAGATCTATACGTCTGTAGATGTTCGAGAGGGTCACCAATACTAGTATACGAGACAATGCTGGGCGTTCGATACTTTTTAGGCAGAGGGGCCTCCATGACTTCACGAGTGAAGGGAGGTTCAACCTGATGAATTGATGTGAGAGTTGAGGTTACGAGGTTGGATTGATATTGTTGTTCAATATCAACGAAATGATCCTCGATTCTTCTGAGGTCTCCCTCCCAGGGTAAAGTATAACTGGACTTCTAGGCGTCGGGTTCTTCAGGTTGGCGTTGCCGGGAAGCACTAGAGTGGATAGATTGCGGTCATTGGATCGGGACTTGATTTCTGCGGGAGGCACGATTTGGAGGAGGATTCTGCTGAGCTTGAGGTTCGCCTGGAGAGTGTCTGGAAGTCACAGGTGTAGTTGTAATGGTGGTCCTTCTGGAGCTTACTGTGGCTGATGAAAGTGTTGATCAAACCTATTAGAAAGGGTTTGAAATCTAGCTTAACCTTCTGGAGAGTATCTCCTACATAACGCATAACACCATCCAAACCACCAGATATATTTTGGAATGGGTTCTGGGGCACCGAATCGGGTGGATTAGGCTGCACCAGGGGAATTCCTGGCACATATTGAGGGGGATTTAGATTTGGTTCGGAGGCTTCCACTGAAGGCAATGTCTGCCTCGAGGTCGAAGGATGATTTTGAAATTGCGGTTTTACCGCTTGTAGAGATACTCGGAGATATGTCTATGGACCTAGAGGGGGGGTGAATAGGACCTTTTTAAAATCTTTTTGCCTACTTACACAATTCAACAAATTAAGCTAAGTAAGCAAGAACACTTCGGCTTCCAAGCCTAGGTGGGTCCAATCAAAAGACTAGCAAAAGGTTAAGCAATAAACAATTCTAGTCTAAGCAAGCATAGGTAAGAAAATGATTCAACTAATTAAGCTACTAACCTATGCCACTTGTACAGACTTATGAGAGTGGATCAATGAGCTCATGTCTACACAAGCAGTGAAGGTACATCTTGTGTGAGGATGCCTAAAAAGTGCCTAGCATGCATTCCTATCAAGCATTCATAATTAAGCAATTAAACTAACAATGCAAAGATATAATGTGCTCAAGAATAATCACAAACACAAGGATGTATAGTGGTTCGACTACTTGTCTACTCCACTCCCGGTTCAAGTACTCAACCCCTTTGAGCACACCGGCATTCACTATCGGAGGTTTTAAATGAGGTTCACCTCTCAACCTTTACACGGAGGTTTTATCAGTTCACCTCTCAACCGTATCCGGAGTTTTAGACATAGGCTAACTCTCAACCTAATCGCACGTTTACTCCCGTGTCGGAGGCTCCCCCTTGGAGACTTAGTTTAGGCCCGGCTGACGGGCCAAGGAACGACTAACGTCCCTAGGTCGAGTTCGAAAAACAAACTCTAAAATGGACTCTCAAATAAGATAACCTACTTGTCGGATGAGCCCCTTGTTTAGCGCTTGGATTGGGTTGCTTGATCTCCGCTCTCCCGTGCTTCAATCAGCTTCCCTTGCTCCCACGATCGTGTCGCCGTTGCGTCGCCAATGCCTCAGCCACATTCGGTCAAACACCTTGCATGCGATGCCTTTGAGATGCCCAAGGTGCTAGGAGGATAGGTTTGAGAGCTCTACAACTTAGTGGGAATGGTTTGCCTAGAGTCTCTTACCTACAACGATCTCATCATAGAGTTTTGGACAAGGATTTGCCAATCAAGAAGCTTCCAAACTCTAGAGATCAAGAGGGGATGGAGGTCATATTCTTCATGAGCTTGGAATGCTCTAATCTTGTGTTAAAGCACAAGGAAGATGCCTTGCATAGGTCAAGGAATGAGCCTCAAAAGATCTCCTTCAATGGTGGCTTTACTCCCTCAAAAATCCCTCTTCAAATGCCCAAAAACGGAGCCTCATATATATAGAAAAGTGGCTCCAACGGTCATAAAACGGCTATGAGCCGACCTGTCCTGACCGGTCATGACCGGTCGGACTCCCCTGCTGAAGGGTATCAAGTGCACAGGCCAAACACATGGGCCGACCGGTCATGACCGGTCGGGACCCCTTGCTGGACAGCCTTAACTCACCAGGCCGACCGGTCATGACCGGTCGGACCCACTTGCTGGACTTCAAGTCTTGTGAAGGCCGACCGGTCATGACCGGTCGGCTTCCTATATGTGCACTTGCAGCAAGGCTGCTGGCCGACCGGTCTTGACCGGTCGGCCCAGCCTGGTTCTCCCCTATATATGCTGAATTCTTCTTTCTTCAGCTTGTGGATTTAGGCCAAGGTTAGGGTGATCAAATGGGACACCTAGGGCCTATCTATGATGCCTAAAGGATTCCTAATATGATCAAGGACATCAAGGATACAAAGGGGGTTGGGTTTTGGACAAGGTTAAGGCACCAAGGCATCACTATTTACCTGAATCTTCTTCCTTGATGCGGCTGGACGTCTTGAGTCTTCGGTCTTCGTCTTCATTGGGCTCAAACGACACTAGACTCACAGACGTAAGTGATTGACAAACAAGGTGCACTAGTATGCCACGGAAAAGTGCACTAACAAATTTGTCTTCTTAGGAGGCATAATAGAAGGTAAAGATTCGTGGTGAAAATGAATTGAATACCCGTTCCCACAGACGACACAAATTTATTAATGCCAGATTTTGACAACAGGTTTCCTTCCTCTAGATGTACGATCCTCCCGAAGACCAATCCTTTCTCCTCACCTGAAAACCAAAGAGAGACTAAGGGTGGCCGGCCCTCGGCCGATAGCCCTCCAATGCTTAAATTAGAGATAGGCTTGAAAGTAAAATGAAGTGTGAAACGTGGATTAAGATGTGTTGTGTACCTTTATCATCGATGGAGTCATCTATTTATTCAGGTCCGAGTGGACTAGTTTATTGCATAAGCTGTTGAGATCTTCTTGATTTCAAGGGATAAGATGCCATCTTATCAGATTAAACTCTTGGCTGATTACGTTTCTTAATAGAGATCCCATCTAATTCGGAACCATGAGTAGAAATACACCCAATCAGACCTGTAATCTGGTTCAACTCACGAGCTATATGGGTTGCTGAGACTATGACCCGAGAGACATCCCCACCAAACGATTAGAGAGCAAGGCTGCTCGAATATGGATGACAAATGGCTTGCAAGCAGGCCCCTTGAAGATACGAGATGCGCCCAACTCGGCTCGCTAGACGAAGTATTATGTTGTTCTACTCATGGAATATAATACTAAGGAGGTACTCGCATGTCGCACGTGAACCATGTGAAGCTACTCGAGAGATGCCAATTGCAAATAGCTTCAACGAACTTTATTCTATGAAGGGCAAATACAAATATCATCTTGATACAAAACTTTTGTGGTGCATAAAAAGTTTTTAATAACCATTCACCACTGTACTGTGGTGTGGTCCACCTGAGATTAGTATCTACTTCATATTTGGGCTCATGTATAAAATGAGTTGGCAAAAACGGATGGACAGCGTTGTATACACATTGCCACAGCTAGAGTGCCACCCACATAGCTGGTTTTGGAGTCCAGCCCCGTGTGCCCTGCAACATCCACTCTCTCCCTTAGTTCCAAGGCCATTTTCTTTTACATTACAAATCTCTTTCATTTTTTCTCTACAAAGTAGACAATCAATAATTATAGCGTCCACATGATATCTTATTGACATCCAATCCGTCCAACATATGCACATCAACATGATTATTAGACGAACCAAAAGTATAGGAAATCCAATCATAAGGTGGGCCAATCCATAAAAAGTAACATACACCACTCAAAATATCCAAATTCAAGCGTAGCCTATATATGTAATGATGTGATCAGCCCGATTTTTCAATCCATGTTATTACCATAATAGGGTGCATATGTTGAATGGGCTGGATGTTATACACATAGCACATGGCCCCCACAAGTCTTGACTATCACTACATTTTAAAGAATAAAAATAAATGAGGGTATTTTTTAGTGCACTATGTGCTAAAATATAGATTCCTCATGAATTTTGCATTAAAAAAATCTCTAATTTTTATAATTTTTTTGAAAAATTCCAAATCAACTTGATATGTTCCAACACCTCACGATTATGACCTGTGCCCAAAAAATCAGACGGATTCAAAACACAGGTGGGCCACACCGATGGGAGACGCCCACCGTTGACGACTGAGGGATGATGCCAGGTCAAGCACGAGAATATAAAGTCCTCGACCGTGTTAGTAGCCGTGTTCGTCTTTTCAACCTCTGACGTCCCATGGCTGATAATTTTATTCTCAGCATACATAAGTAAAAATAATTTCTTGTAGGATCTTAAGATCATTTGATCCAAGTGATTTGAAAGAGGGGGTGGGCCCCACATGGTCCACCTCCACTTTTATTTTTTCTTTTATCAAAATGTAGACCTCTGATTTTTTTGTTTTTCTCCCATTGAATTTGGATGGTCAAATTTAGAGGGTGGAAAATTTGAAACACTGCACGGAGAGGAATAATCCTGAATTATGAGAGAGGAAAAGCAAATTGATTATTTAAAATACATTAAGAACTTGCCTACCATCGTAAGCTTGTCGTGGGACTGAGCAGATGTGGGAGCACGTGATGTGTGAGTCACATCCAACCCGTCCATCAGTTGCTTGACCTTATGTTATCCTCAGACTCTGAATATCAGCTTGATCCAGAACTTAGTTGAACCACACCATAGGGAAAAAATTGGGAGAAAACGCCCTGTGCACTTGATGTACACTGGCACCCATCTAACGGCGCGTTTGGCATCTCTATTCTAATTCAATAAGAGCTTTTTGAATAAGAGCTACTTTAATAAGTCCTGTTTGTTCTAGCTCCGTTTTAAATAAGCTCGTTTGGTAAAATCTCTATAAAAAGCTCTTATTTAAAATAGGCACGTTCAGTAAAATTTTCAAATGAGAGCTTTTTTTTAAGGGTAATTGATGTCATTTTTAAAGATTACAACAACTTTAATATAAGAGCAATCCAAATGGTTGTTTTGGTGGACCATCCATCATGTGGGGCCCAACATTCCTAATTGTTTTTTATGTGGGGCCCCTCAATGTCCACTACCCATCACCCATCACGTGGACTCCACATTTGACGTGTCCATAGTTTGAGCCCTACCTTTGAAGTTGATTGTCCATCATATGGGGCCCACTTTTGATATCCACCATTCATCATGTGGGGTGCACCTTCTATGTGGATCATCCATCATACGGCCCACTTTGGATATGGGTCATCTATCATGAGAGACCTTAGATGTGGACTGTCAATTGGTGGGGCTCACTTGATGTGAACTGTCCATTATGAGGGGCCACACTTTTTTGTGGGCCATCCATCATGTGAAGTCCACTCTATCCATTATGTGGGCCCACCTTGATATGGACCATTCATTGTGTGGGGCCCCACCTTCACCTTCATTATGTGTCGTTCATCATGTGGGCCCATCTTTGATATTAACTGACCATCATATGGGCCCACCTTCAATGATCATCATCCATCATATGGGTCCCACCTTTGACGTGGATTGTCCATCAAATGGGACCCACTTGATGCGCATGTTTCGTCATGTGGGGCCCACCTTTGATGTGAACCTTTCATTATGTGGGCCCACCTTGATGTGGGGCTTCACTTTAATATGAATCATTCATCATGAGGGGCCCATCTTTGATGTCCACCATCCATCATGTGGGTCCCACCTTTGTCGTGGACCACTATCATGTGGGGCCCACTTGATGTGGATAGTCCATCATGTGGAACCCACCTTTGATGTCCACCATCCATCATGTACGTCCCACCTTGGCTGTTGATCGTCCATCATGTGGGGCCCAGCCTTTTAATATGGGTCATTCATCATGTAGGCCCACCTTTAATGTCAACCTTCCATCATGTGGTCTCACATTCAATGTCCACCATCTATCACGTGGGTCCTACCTTTGATGTGGAACATCCATCATGTGGGTCCCATATTTGTTGTGGACCATCTATTATGTGGGGCCCACTTGATTTGGATAGTCCATCATGTGGGACCCACCTTTGATGTCCACCATCCATCATGTAGGTCCCACCTTTGATATGGACCACCCATCATGTGGAGCTTAACCTTCAAGATGGGTCATTCATCATGTGGGCCCACCTTTAATGTCAATCTTCCATCATGTGGTCCCACATTCAATGTCTACCATCCTTCTTATGGGTCCCACCTTTAATGTCAATTTTTCATCATGTGGTCCCACATTCAATGTCCACCATCCATTGTGTGGGTCCCACCTTTGATGTGGATCATCATTAGGTAGGGCTTGCTTGATGTAGATCGTTCATCATGCAGGGCCATACTTTGATGTGACTATGCATTATGTAAGCCCACCTTTGATATGGGCCATTCATCATGTGGGGCCCACCTTCACTATGGGTCATTCATCATGTGGGCCTTTCTTGAAGAAAGAGAAGAGAAGAGGGGAAGATGGGAATTACTTAAAAAGTTTAAGGGTAAACTTGTACAAAAATTAGTCCAAAATGTCTATCCGTATAAGCAAAATAAGCTCCGTTTCAAAAGGTAACCCTTCCCCAACTTATTAAATCGGAGCTTATTTGCTACTTTCTAAAAAAATAAGCACTTCATTAGACTTTTACTAAATGGTCTAAAAGCATATTTTTTTTAGAAATAAGCTAATAAGCTCTTACTTGTAGAGATGCCAAACGCCCCTTAAGTTTTAAAATAGCCTTTTTTATTTTTTTATTTTTTTACACACGCTCACACCCACACCCACTCACACCACAGGGGCACTCGATCCCTAGTCTTAGTGTTGAAAGAGATTTTGTCTGTCGCTGAGCCATGGTGCCTGGCCAAGTTTCAAAACAGCCTCATTTTCATTTGATCATTCCTTCATCCATAGATGGCTAGATGAAGAGTCTGAATGGCTTGGATTATATATCCACAACGCTATGGGCTGCCACCGAAATCATTGAACATGCTACTGCCCAACTGATTCACAGATTTGCATGGTTTTTAAGTCCTTGAGTAAGGTTCGGCAACCTGATTGATGGATGGATGGGTTAGATTTTTTGCATGCTGAGATTTTATATTAATCTCGAATTACAAATATGCAGCAAATAGGAAAAATTAGGAAAACAAGAAATATAGAGATAAGGATAGGCTGAAGCATGTATTATACATGCTGTCCTTAAAGCATTATTTTCCCCCACTAGATGGTTGAGTCTGCTAATAGGTTACAGGCAAATCGCTTTCAGGATACAACGAGCCTTTTGTGGTACCACGTTCAACAAAAACGAAAAACAACTATTAGAACTCTTTTGACACTATCTAGCAGATGGAAAAAAAAAAAAAACCAAGTTGAATAAAGAAAGAGAGAAAACCCTGTGTTGAGGTTAGACCATTGCACTGGTCAAGAGCATATGAACCGTTTGGTTTTGATGATCACTGGATCATATGAACCAACTGTCTTAAATAAGGAAAATTAGAGTTGATTGGTTTAGTTGTGAATACTTGGAATAGTTTTTTGTTGTGTTGGAATGAACAAGCCCGGCTCACTTTATATAGGCAAGGGTGTCTAGGAGTAACAATCCAAAGCCATTATTTCATTTAATCGTTTTTTACTATTGGAGAAACTACTTGTTATTTGCCCGTTTCTTACTGTTGGTGCATGTGTGAGACTAGTTGCATGCTAGCCGTTTAGAGACAACAACTAGCCATTTCTGATTGATGTGCTAGCCATATGCAGCAGTTTTCACATGTTCTGGATCGTTACTACATGAGCAGTTACATTAGGTCTCTTTAATAGCCTTGTAACCCCTTATAAAAGGACAGTCACATCGTGACTTGCACCACTCTCGCTCCGGTTCGAGAGGGAGCGATATGATACGCATGTGTGAAGTGTAAAGTGCGTCATTAGCGCCCATACATCCACACTGCCTCGCATGCCCACGCCCTCGCACCGAGCCAGTGCCTGTGCGAGTGCAAGCCATTATGGTCCTCTCACCTACCATGAAACCTTAAGGTACTCCTCTCCACACTTATAAAGAGGATTTTTCTCTCATTCCTATCCAATATAAGACTATTCCCAAAAGTGAAAATAAAACATTTTTTTTCAAACCATTTTCATATATAATATATATTTTAAACAACCCTTTTCAACACTTCCACGCTTGATTGAAAGATGATTTTAAAGAGTTTATCCGTTAGACTAGACAAGCTCGTATGCATAAAGAAAGATATATTTCAATTTGAATATTCCCTTAATGTAAGCATTTTAAAGTTTCATTGAAATTTCTGATAATTCAACTTTGAACTAGTTACTCCTATATGACAGAACCGGAGATACTACACACATACTTTATGTTATTTTTGAGTTTCCACAAATCTTGCTCAACACCTTTTAATGGCCTTGTGTTTATCTTGTTTTATGAACGATCCCAATAGAAAACTCTAACTCTCATGAGAGGCGGCACCACCTCCACGTTCACATAAGTGAAATTCTTCCAATGTCTCCGCAACTTTCAGACACTTGTCCTTAAGACTGGACTTCATTAAGAGTTCTGAGACTCAACCCTCTAACTGTAACGACCAACATTAATAATCTTGGATGAGGTCTTTTCTTGTTGTAGTACTGAAAACTTTCCACGTATCAGTGACTTGTTTAGACTCATTGAACCTAGACTTAGAGATTTTCTAATTTTGTATTGGGTTTCCATCACTGGTGAATTTTTATGTAAAGAGTTTTAACCCCATCTCTTTGGATGTCGACCTTGCTACCTCTCTCGTTAGAGGTTTAGTAAAAAGATTAACCAAGTTGTTACTTAATTTCACATAGGAAATTACAATGATTCATTCTTAAATCAATTGTCTCACATAGTCATGTCGCAGACTTATTTGTTCGGACTTTCCATTATACATGCCATTGTAGGCTCTACTTAATGTGGCTTCACTATCATAATGTAGTGAAACAGCCGGTATAGGCTTTGCACAGAAAATGATTTTTAATAGAAGATCCCTTAGCCATTCAACCTCTTTGCCTGTTGCAGCCAGGGCTATGAACTCAAACTTCATAGTCGAGTGAGTTATGCATGTTTGTTTCTTGGATCCCCAAGATACAGTTGCACCTCCTAGGGTGAAGACCCACCTCATAGTAGAATTGTTGTCCCCTGCACTTAATATCTAGCTCGCATCGGTATATCATTCCAATACGACTGAAAACTCTAAGTAAAATAACTTCAAGTCTTTGGTTGCTTTTAGGTAACTGATAAGTACCCAATATTGTATAATTAACCCTGGTTGTTAAGGGTATTATCATTGTTTTTCTAGTTAATTATCCCTCATTAGGTGAATTTTCTGTCTTCAGGTGATCAGGAGAGGTTGAACAAGATCCAAGCCAATCAGGGTGATCAAAGGCCCTAAAGTGATCAAGATAAAGTATGTGGCGATCCTGAAGGAAGTCGAACCGTAAAGATCGAAGGACCATCATGTTCTACGATAGCCTGCATCACAACTGCTCATTTGGAAAATTGAGGCTGTGCATGTTTAGGTGGTTGTGTTTGGGCAATCACATAAGTTTGGACGGTCAAGATGAGATGTCCACTGCTGGGACCAACTGTGCATCAAGGCGGGCCACACTCTCATGAGCATCAAAATCCAGCTATTTATGGAGCCCATTCAACAAAACAAGTGGGCCACGTTCAACGTCAGCCATCCATTGAAATAGCCAACAGTGGCGTCCAGTGTTCAAGCATCACAACCAACTATGGTGGACCCCACCATCACTAATGAATGGGCGGGATTTCCAACCCACATGTAGCTGAAGTGGACCACACAATCATCTCCAGATAATCGTCCATCAAGGATGATCCTGTGTTCAGCAATGAACGGTCCAACAATAAGGATCCCATCTGACCGTCCATCCACACTGTACGTCCAGCAAAAGTCCAAGGCGGGCCACAGCTATAGCTTCATCTCAGCTTCCCACACCGTTCATCATGGTGACCCCACTAGATGCTGGATGTCCAAACTACAGCCACCCAATGGCTGTCCAGCTACAACAGTCGTCCATCTGCAACTACTCCACACGTGCAACTCACACGAGCCAGCATACATCAACTTGCAAAGGAGGGCTGATCTCCAGCCCTTCATCCATCCAAAGCAGCACGTGAGCATCAACCCCATCTGCACCGTCCAAGCAACATCCAACAGATGGATGGTCAACAGCATCAGCAGGCTCCACCTTACACAGTGTGCTGATCACGTGCAACGAATGGAGGCCGTCCATTCTCCAGCAACCAGCTCCATTCTATCCACCGTCCAACGAGTGGACCCTACTTGTTGCACGTGCCAGCTGGTCCAGTTCAGCCCGTCATCTGAGACTCCAGCAGTTGCACAAATGAATGGTCAGGCATCCATTTCAATAGTCAGCGACTAGTGGACCTCATCTCATCCAGCAGCTCATGAAGGATCTCCATCTCAACCGTCCACATCAGACAAACCAATTGTAGGCCTCACTCGGCTACATGAATGCAACACATCCAACCGTCCACATCAGACAAACCAATTGTAGGCCTCACTCTGCTACATGAATGCAACACATCCAACCGTCCATCCATTCTAACATCGGATAGATGAATATGTTTCTTGTCTTTGCATGTGCCTTCAACATCCAACAATAACGGACGGTTTGGATTGTCCAAATTCTCCATATGGATCCAGTCAACTCTAACTCATGTGGACACAGTTAACTCACCTTGCCATCTTCCATCCTTGGGCCAAGCAAATGCTTTCTCCATCCTCTTCCATCCACGAGCTCCAAACCTAGACAAAACTTTGCTTTAGGTTTGGAGTGACACCTAGGCTTAGAGTACTTTTCTTGCCACACGTCATCCCAAGTCTAACTCCAAGTCCAAACCTAGAAGAGATTTGCTTGGAGTGCCACATAAGCTTCTCAAGAGGCTGTAAAAGGAGCACTCCTCTCACCCACTTGAAACATCCCTTAAATCCCATTCTCTACAACTCCTCTCTTTTCTTCTTTAGTTTTCTTTCTTCTTTTCTTTTGTAGTGTAAAGTGGTTTTTCCTTTGTGGAGAATTTAGTCTTCTATTGTATCATGGTTGGCTAAACCTCTAGCTAAGGCTGGGGGTGAAGCCTTTGAAGAAATTTGCAAGCTTTTGTTCTTTTAGTTCAACAATGGTATGTGAATGTTGGAGATCTCTTTGGTTGATTGGTTCGGTTATCCACCTCGACGGACGCTATTGTTATGCAAGCCCCTTGATCCATCATCGACTCTGGTTATGTTGGATGCTTGGGATCCCTTGCACACCAATTAGCTAGTTCATGATCAATAAAGCCCCTTGATCCATCATCGACTCCAGGCACGATGGATGCTTTAGATTCCCTACGGTCATCGAGCTAGTGTAGGTAAAGTCATCGATCTATAAAATCCCTTGATCCATTGTAGACTTCGGGCACGTTGGATGCTTTGGATTTCCTGTGATCGATAGACGAGATCTCAACGGTTGGATCGGTCAATCAAAGCCTCCTATCTTGTAAGTATGCATTTGATCGTATGAATTGTGATCTTATCAGTTGACTTGTTGGCAAAGTTGTTGATCTGTACAATTCCTTGATCTATTGTCGACTCCAAGCACAATGGATGCTTGGAATTCCTTGCGATCAACTAACGAGTGCTTCATGGTTAAATCAATCGGTTCATATCTCCATCTTTTATGAATATGCAAGTAGTTTAACTGTTTTATCTTCTGATTGGAACGGATCTTTATTCGATTCCAATTGAGTTATAGTTTGACTAATGAATCAAACCTTATGGATAAATTAAAGGTGGATCCCTAATGCCTTAGCCCATTTTCTATTTTTGTCTTTCACCACACATAACTTGCTCCACTCTCATGGATAATTCAAATTTTATCTCTCACACCTAAACTAATTCCTCTAAGTGTTCTTAACCTCAATCCCTGTGGTTCGACCTCGGTCTCATCAAGTATTTTACTACTTCGCTACTTGCACTTGGTTGTGCAATCTTCGAATTGTAGCAGAAACTAAGAACTCTACCATTAGCTTTCCAATGTTCTACACCGAAGTTATTAGTAAACCTATTAAGTTTACTCACAGCATATGCGATATTTGGTCTAGTGCATTGCATACTGCATAGCATACATTAGACTGTCTATAACACTTGCATACTCAAGTTGTACAACCTGCCATTTCGTTATTCTCATTTAACATGATACTTGGATCAAATGAGGTTTTTGCCTCTTTTATATTTAAGTGGTTAAACTTATTTAGTATTTTCTTAATGTAATGAGATTGACACAACGCATTGAAATTACGCCTTTTGGATCAACACACTTGTATAGGCGTATACGTACGGAAGCTTGTAGAGAAACTAATATTATGGCTTGCAATTTAACAATTTAAACTAAGTAAGTATTAACACTTCGGCTTCCAAGCGTAAGTGGATCCAATCACAAGGCTAGCATATTATAATCAATTAAACAACCTAGCTTAAGTATGCATAGATAATCAAATGATTTAATTAATCAAGCTCCTAATCTATGCAACCTATGTAGATTCATAAGAATGGATCAATGAGCTCAAGTTTACACTACTAGTGAAAGTATATCTTGTGTATGGATGCGCCTATCTAGTGCCTAGCATGCATTCCTTATCAAGCATTCATAATTAAATAATTAAACATACAATGCTAAGATAACAATGTGTTTAAATCAATCATAAACACAAGCATGTATAGTGGTTCGACTTTGGGTCTACTCCACTCCCGGTTCAAGTACTCAACTCCATTGAGCACACCGATATTCACTATCGAATGTTTTAAATGAGGTTCACCTCTCAACCTTTACACGAAGGTTTTACTAATTCACTTATTAACTACAACCAAAGTTTTGGACAAAGGGTTAACTTTCAACCCAAACGGAGTTTTGGACATAGGTTAACTCTCAACTCGACGCACGTTCACTCTTGTGTCGGAGGCTCCCCCTTGGAGACTAATTTAGGCCTGACAAACATGACAAGGAACGGCAAACGTCCCTAGATGTTTAGGCTCAACAAATGTGCCAAGGATTGGCAAACGACCCTAGATCAAGTTTAATAAACAAACTCTACACTCAACTCCCATATGGAATTGAGTGGATGTACTCTCAATAAATAACAACCTTACTTGTCGGATGAGCCCCTTGTTCAGCGCCGCTTCAGGTTGCTTGATCTCCACTCTCTCTTGCTTCAATCAGCTTCCCTTGCTCCCCCGATCGTGTTGTCATTGCGTCGCCAATGCCTCAACTACACTTGATCAATCACCTTGCTTGTGATGCCTTTGAGATGCCCAAGGTGATAGGAGGGTAGGTTTGAGAACTTGAGAATGGGTTACCTAGAGTTGCTCACCTACATCGATCTCATCATAGAGCTTTAGATAGATTTATAACCATCAAGCTTGATCCAAACTCTAGAGATCAAAAGAGGGTGAACGTCATCTTCGTCTTAAGATTGAAATGCTCCATTCTTATGTTAAATTACAAGGAAGATGCCTTGAAGGTTAGAAATTGAGCCTATAATGGTCTCCAAGAATAATGGCTTCAATCCTCTCAAAATTCCTCATCCTACCCCTAAAAATGAGCCAAGCCTTTAAATAAGAAAGCCTCTAACGGCTATAAAACGGCTATAAACGGCTCTCTCCAACCGGTCGGATGGCGTCCTCACAATCAGTCGAATTATGGCATATACAGTAAAAAGGTTGCTGTCTCAAAATGGTCGATCGCCGACTGGTCGGTCAAACCAGCCAACCAGTTGGACGACCAGTTGAATTTTCACGCCCAGACAAAATTTTTCATGTAAAGCTTGCTTCCACTTTCGGCCTTCTGCCAACCGGTCCAAGAATGAATTTCTGCTGATTTGTTTGTTATGTTTTACAGCAGATCATGCAACCTCATGACCATATAATTGGTGATCTTTTGGGACACCCTAGGGCCAATTTAATATGACTAAGGGTATCCTAATGGTCACGGTCATCTAGAGGTTGTGGTTTTGGTCAGGTTCAAGGTTAAGGCACACCAAGGCATCTCTTTTACCTATTTCTTCTTCCTTGATGCAGCAGGTCCGTCTTAAGTCTTCAGTCTTCGTCTTCATTAAGCTCAACCGACACTAGACTCATTGACCTAAGTGATTGGCAAATAAGGTGCACTAGTATGCCATAGAAAAGTGCAATAACAATCTCCCCCTTTGTCAATTACTTACAAAAACCCAACTTACAAAAAAAAATACATTTATAAGAAATTACATTAATAATGAAATAAATACAGGACTCTTGACATGCCTAACTAAGCAGTTCCTCTTCAGTTTGCTCCCCCATAACTTGTCAATTCCTACATCACAAAACATAGCAAACTAACTTTGGAGGGATTTGATCTTTCTCCCCCCTTTTGTCAACAATTGACAAACTATTCTCTCACCCTTAATGATACATCAATTAAGGTTAAGGTAAGAGTGGATAGTATGCAATTATAACAAGGAAAGTATAAGGCGCATGAACTTTAAAACAGGGGGAGAAGGTGCATGAACTTTAAAACATTGAGCATGCTAAGGAACATGATTAACAAGAAAATGTAACTATCTAAGCATAGTTAATCATGCATGATTGGTCATTTAAGATATACATTTTGCAATAAAAGCATAAGGGCTTATAGCTTAATCAACCAACCTCCCCACTTAGTATATCATGACCAAGCCTGAGCAAAGATTATCATACAATAAAGTATGAAATCAGTAAGATTAGCTAATCTAAGTAGGATGATGGTTTAATAGTAAATATACCAAATAAAAGCAAGGCTAAACTACCAAATTTGGGCTAATGAGGCTTGAATCCTTTGATTTGCCCATACAAAAAAATTGAGGCTGAAATCCTCAGATATACCTATAGTATGCATTTCTAGCTACCCTTACTAAGTTTAGTTTGATTAGCCTAAGGGTAACTAATTTTCTCAACACCCTCATAAAATGTAGCATGAGGTGAGGGATTGGGAACTCCTTCTACACTTAAAAGGAAAAACAGTTGAGATTCTCTCTTCGATTAGGGGGAAGAGAGGTGGTGGTGGAAGCCATGAGAATTCTCATTGGTTTTTGGCTCCCATCACTAGAAGAGTCACTTGATTTTGATTCAGACTCCTCCGTGTCATCCCAAGTGACAGTCATTACCTTTTTACCTTTCGGTTTAGGCCCTTTTGGACAATTCGGGGTAATATGGCCATGATGACCGCAACTGTAACATCGAATAAATTTGAATTTTGATGATTTTTCTTTATTTTTTCATCCTTCTTGTCTTTTTTGTCATGGCTACTCCCTCTATCAAATTTGAGGAATCATCTAAATTTTTTATTTATCTTTTCTTCCTCATCTTCCTCATCATCACTATCTTCTTCCTCCGACTCACTCTTAACTTTCTTATCAGAGTGTTTGAGGGAAGTTTTTAAAGCGATGCTTTCTTCCTAGAGGGGGACCTTAAAGTGTAGTTCATGAGTTTGTAGAGAACCTATATGTTCCTCTATTTTCATGTTGTCTATGTCTGTACACTCTTCTAAGGCCTCGGTGTTAAATCTCTCCGAGAGGAACCTAATTATTTTTCTACATATACGTCCTTCCGGAACCCGTTCCCTCAAGGCAAACATGAAGTTACAAATGTCATACAGTTGGGTGTAGAACTCTATGAAAGTTTCAGACTCTTCCATTTTTATATTTTCAAAATTTATAGTTAAGAGTTGAAGCTTCGAGCGTCTTACTTTGCTAGTTCCCTCATGGGTAACCTCAAATATATCTTACACTTCTTTTGTGGTTATGCATGTGAGAATGCGCTGAAATTCATCTAGAAAAACCACATAGTAAATCGCATTGAGAGCTTTAACATTTACCATGTATTGAGCTCTCTCACTATCATTCCCTTTTTCCTCATATTTGGTTATGACAATGTATTTTCCATCAACCTCCACTTGTTCGGTGAGCAAAGCATATCCACGTTGTGTACTTAGCCACACGGAACGGTCCATGGATTGTAAGAAAATCCTCATTCTAGCCTTCCAATAGGCGTAGTTAGACCCGTCAAAGAATGGTGGACGGTTGGTGGTACTCCCATCTCGGTTAGACATTATGCTAGTGCTCCAGTATCGGATCTTACTCTAGACTGTTAAGTCTTTGAAGATCAACCTTCTCTAATACCAATTGAAATTACGCCTTTTGGATCAACACACTTGTATAGGTGTATGCGTGCGGAAGCTTGTAGAGCAACTAATATTATGGCTAAGTCCTAAGAGGGGGTGGGGGGGGGTTGGGTTTGGGGTGATTAGGACCTTTTCAAATCATTTTTGTCAACTTATGTAATTTAACAATTTAAACTAAGTAAACATTAACACTTCATCTTTCAAGCCTAAGTGGGTCCAATCATAAGGCTAGCATATTATAAGCAATTAACAACGTAGCCTAAGTATGCATAGATAATCAAATGATTTAACTAATCAAGCTCCTAATCTATGCAACCTAGGTAGATTTATGAGAATGGATCAATAAGCTCAAGTCTACACTACTAGTGAAAGTACATCTTGTGTGTGGATGTGCCTATCTAATGCCTAGCATGCATTCCTTATCAAGCATTCATAATTAAATAATTAAACATACAATGCTAAGATAACAATGTGCTCAAATCAATCACAAACACAAGCATGTATAGTGGTTTGACTTTGGGTCTACTCCACTCCCGGTTCAAGTACTCAACCCCATTAAGCACACCGACATTCACTATAGGAGGTTTTAAATAAGGTTCACATGTCTGTAATTACGTTAGGTAGTCTAAAACGACACCCTATGCATACGTGTGCGGAAGCTTAAGGAGCAACTATAATTATAGCTAAGACCTGCCGGGGGGGGGGGTGATTAGGACCTTTTGAAATTCTTTTCTCCTACTTAATAGGAGGGGGGGGTGATTAGGACCTTTTGAAATTCTTTTCGCCTACTTAATAATTTTAACAAATTAAACTAAGTAAGCAAGAACACTTCGCCTTCCAAGCCTAAGTGGGTCAAATCAATAGACTAACAAATGATTAAGGCAATCAACAATCTAGTATAAGCAATACAAATAGACTATAGAGGATGGATCAACGTGAGCTCAAGTCTATATGAGGAGTGAAAGTACATCTTGTGTGTGTGGATGTGCCTATCAAGTGCCTAGCATACATTCCTAATTAAGCATTCATAATTAAGCAATTAAACACAATGTATAATAAGAAATGTGCTCAAATACAATCACAAACACAAGCATGTATAGTGGTTTGACTATTTGTCTACTCCACTCCTAGTTCAAGTACTCAACCCCTTTGAGCACACTGGCATTCACTGGAGAGTTTAAATCTGGTTCCTCCCAACTAAGGTGTTTTAACTTGGATCCACCCAACCGTGGAGTTTACAGGTTTCTCCCAACCTACACGTTCACACCCGTGTTGGTGGCTCCCCTTGGAGACTTGTTTAGGCCCGCCAAACATGCCAAGGAATGACAAACGTCCCTGAATTTAGGCCTGACAAAGGAGCCAAGGAGTGCCAAACAACCCCTAGTCTTTAGGCCGACAAACAGGCCAAGGAACGGCTAACGTCCCTAGAGTTTTAGGCTTAAGAAACAAGCCAAGGATCGACAAATGACCCTAGTTTGAGCTTGACTAACAAACTCTACACTCAACTCCCATAGGGAATTGAGTGGATGGACTCTCAACAAAGACAACCTTACTTGTCGAATGAGCCCCTTGTTCAGCGCCGCTTTGGGTTTCTTGATGTCCGCTCTCCCGTGCTTCAATCAGCTACCCTTGTGCTCCCCCGATGTTTGATGCCGCTGCTTTGCCAAGGCTTCAGCTCCAAGATCAGCTCCTTTGCATGTGATGCTTCATTGGAGATGCCTAAGGTGCCAGGGAATGGTGAAATCTCTACAAATGATAGGAAATGGGTTTTCTAGTAGGATACACCTATTTGGACTCCTAGGTGATGTTTAGATAAGGGATTTAACTATGATCAAGGTGTCTAAACTCCTAGGAATCAAGAGGGAAGTAGTCCATTCTCATATTGGCATTGAATGAGCTAAGCTTGTGATAAAACACAAGGAGAATGACTTGCTATAGGTTTGGAATAGAGCCTCTAATGGTTTTTAGCAATGATGGCTTCTATCTCCTCAAAATCCCCTCTCTTTGTCCTAAAAATGAACCCCCTTGCTTTTATAAACTTTCTCCAATGGTCAAATAACGGGCAGATTCACACAGGGTCAGGTGCCCGGTGGACACTGGGTCGGGCGCCCGAAATCCAATCCTTTATACATATTTGGTTACTAGACATTTTTTTAGCTAGTCAGGCGCCCGATATTTACTCCAGAAATGGTCTTGTGCTACTGGACGGATTTTTGCACTGGTCAGGTGCCCGGACAGGTTGTGGTCGGGCGCCCGATGACCATCTGAATACTGGCCAACTCACTGGACGGATTCCCTTTTAGGTCGGGCGCCCGGTGGACACTGGGTCGGGCGCCTGGCCAGGCATGCTTTTTTGCTGTTCTTGGTTTATGTTTTGCAGCAGAACATGCAACCTCTTGGCCATTCTTTCGGTAGTCTTTTGGGAAACCTAAGGCCAATCTAAGATGACTGAAGATATGCGAATTGGTCATGGTTATCGATGGGTAGGTTCAAGGTTAAGGCACACCAATGCATCTCTTTTACCTGATTCTTCTTCCTTGATGCAGTTGGTCCGTCTTGAGTCTTCGGTCTTCATTTTCATTAAGCTCAACCGACACTTGACTCACTGACCTAAGTAATTAACAAATAAGGTGCACTAGTATACCATAGAAAAGTGCACTAACACTCTCAACCTTTACACGAAGGTTTTACTGGTTCACCTCTCAACCATAACCGGAGTTTTGGACAAAGGGTTAACTTTAACCCAAACGGAGTTTTGAACATATGCTAACTATCAACCTAACGCACGTTCACTCCCGTGTCGGAGGCTCCCAATTGGAGACTAATTTAGGTCCGACAAACGTGTCAAGGAACGACAAACATCCCTGGATGTTTAGGCCAGACAAACATGTCAAAGATCGGTAAACGACCCTAGATCGAGTTTGACAA
This sequence comes from Liriodendron chinense, assembly GCA_003013855.2. Taxonomy (NCBI): domain Eukaryota; kingdom Viridiplantae; phylum Streptophyta; class Magnoliopsida; order Magnoliales; family Magnoliaceae; genus Liriodendron; species Liriodendron chinense. The sequence continues at coordinate 409,567 of ML058489.1, read as the reverse complement.
ACAAACTCTACACTCAACTCCCATAGGGAATTGAGTGGATGGACTCTCAATAAATGACAACATTACTTGTCAGATGAGCCCCTTGTTCAGCGCCGCTTCAGGTTGCTTGATCTTCGCTCTCCCTTACTTCAATCAGCTTCCCTTGCTCCCCCGATCGTGTTGTCTCTGCGTCGTCAATGCCTTTGTTACACTTAATCAATCACCTTGCTTGTGATGCCTTTGAGATGCCTAAGGTGATAGGAGGGTAGGTTTGAGAACTCTACAACTAATGGGAATTGGTTGCCTAGATTTACTCACCCACAACGATCTCATCATAGAGCTTTGAATAGAATTATAACTATCAAGCTTGATCCAAACTCTAGAGATCAAAAGAGAGTGAAGGTTATTTTCTTCTTGAGCTTGGAATACTCTATTCTTGTGTTAAATCACAAGAAAGATGCCTTGCAAAGGTTAGGAATTGAGCTTCTAATGGTGTCCAAGAATGGTGACTTCAATCCTCTCAAAATTCATCATCCTACCCCTAAAAACGAGCCAAGCCTTTAAATAAGAAAGCCTCAAACGGCTATAAAACAGCTATAAACGACTCTCTCCGACCGGTCGAATTATGGCTTGGACGATAAAAAGGTTGTTATCTCAAAATGGTATGTCGTCGACCGGTCGATTAGACCAGCCAACAGGTCAGACGACCGGTCGAATTTTCACGCCTAGACAGATTTTTCATGTAAAGCTTGCTGTTCATTTTCAGCCTTTTGCCGACCGATCGGGTGACCGGTCCTAAGCATGAATTTCTGCTGATTTGTCTGTTATGTTTTGCAGAAAATCATGTATCCTTATGGCCATATAATTGACGATCTTTTGGGACACTTAGGGAAAATCTAAGATGACTAAGGGTATCCTAATGGTCACGGTCATTTAGAGGTTGTAGTTTTGGTTAGGTTTAAGGTTAAGGCACACCAAGGCATCTCTTTTACCTGTTTCTTCTTCCTTGATGCAACAGGTCCGTCTTGAGTCTTTGGTCTTCGTCTTCATTAAGCTCAAACGACACTAGACTCACTGACTTAAGTGATTGACAAACAAGGTGCACAATATGCCATAGAAAAGTGCACTAACACACATAACTCCCACTATATTTGTTTACTTTGATACTTAGGTTGGTATCTACTTGTCCAAGATTCTTCATTTTGAAAACAGAGAACAAAAACTTCTTTGTATCAGTTACACCTTGCATTTTATTACTTATTATTAATATGTCATCAACATACAACTAAATAACAATAATGCAGTTACCCTTAACTTTGGAATATATACATTTGTCAGCTACATTATGCATGAAATCACGAGATAATATTTTAGAATCGAATTTCTCATGCCATTGTTTGAGTGCTTATTTTAATCCATAAAATGATTTAATTAATTACAGACATTCTCATTTCCTAGCAGAACGAACCTTTCGGGCTGTTCCATTTATTCTAGCCATAGAAAAATATGTGTCAAAATAACTTATCTCTTCTTTTTGTCTGAATCATTTTTGATGCGGAACAAAAGCATTCAAGGTGTACCAACGAAGAAAGCGCCAACCACAAGTACCATCCTTGTGGATAGGCGACTATTGAGGAGCATTGAAGACCTTACACATGTAGTCTGAGACATTTGAAAAGACCCCACCTTGGGAAGACATGTGTAAGTTGCTTTGAGGAGATGATCAGACCGTTGGATCGTGATGATGATGTGATCGGACCGTTGGTTCATTGTGGCCCACTTTCATCACACCATCATTGGAGCGCATTGGACATCTTAGATTTGAGTTTATTTTACGCATTTTTACTTATTTGAGTTTTGGGTTAGTGTGGGTACGTTTTTTTCATGCAAATGTCTTTTTTTTGAAATTTTGTTAGTAGGGGTATTTTGGTAATTATGCTAATTCCGAATTTTATAAGGGTGTTGCCCTAAAATTTTTTGATTAGTTGTTAATTTATGAAAAAGAGCAAACCTTTGGTTGCCTCCTTCCTCTTTCCCTCTCTCATGGTGCTTCTTCTTTTTCCTTGATCTCCTTCTTCTCTATTCTTCTTGTGCCCCTCCAACTTCTTCCAGGTATTTCATCTTCTATTATTATCCTTCTAAACTTCTGTTTTGTTTATTCCCCACGATCTAAACCTTGAGAATCGATCTAAACCCTAAACCCCAAAATTCTCAAATCCCTAATCCGAGAAACTTTCTGATTCTTCGGACTAGTGATCATCATTGATCGATTGGGTATGACCATGCAAGATCGGGAGGTTCCATCCCTCGCCGGATCCAACCTATACTCTACTTGAATCCCATACTCCATGGTTGTGATGATGGCCCGTCCCATTGCATGTTTCCTTTATGATTGTCTTAGTTTATGATGATTGATGCTAGATTTCATTATTATTATTGCTTTTATTTCCGCTGAATAATTGTGTTCATGAGCATGCATCATATTTAGGGCTGTCCTGCATCAAATTTGGTATCAGAGAATAGGCTTGCATGGTTTTTATCTAGATCGAGTTATCTAATTAGGGTTTTGATTTTTAGGTTTGTTTTAGGAAATGTCCAGATTTAGAAAGTTTCCAATTTTAGAAAGTTTCCTAATTTGGAAAATTTTCAGATTTAGAAAGTTTCCTAATTTGGAAAATTTTCAGATTTAGAAACTTTTCAATTTTAGAAAGTTTCCTAATTTGGAAAATTTTCAGATTTAGACAGTTTCCAATTTTAGAAACTTTCCAATTTTAGAAAGTTTCTTAGTTTGGAAAAATTCAGATTTGAGTCGCATCATCTAGAATTAATTAGTGTCAATTCATTGTAGTTTAAATTCATTGCATTCGTATTGTGAGTCACCTAGTCCGTAGTCTCCCCGTAGTGAATGGAGTATAGGCAGTTTGAGATCTTCAGGGCCATTAAGTGTTGTCGTGTGGCCGTCGAGACCCAACGGAAAGCCTGAACTCCGATGATTTGGCCAACTTTAATGGTCACATGGACCCACAACCTTCCTTGATTGGCTTAAAGACTTGGACTATTTTTTTGATTGGTATGATATGTCAAATTATCGTCGAGTTAGGTTTGCCAAGTGGAAATTGGAGGGCCAAGCCAAGTCATTTTGGACAGATTTGGAGCGACGACTTGATAAAGTTGGGAGAGCCCCGATCTCACAATGGGACGAGATGAAAGAGCGTTTGAAAGAAAAATATCTTCCCATCTCTTATCGTAAAAAAACCTTGGGTCAGAAGAGAGTTGCCCCACCTTCTCATCCAAACACAGAACCAATATGGTCCCCTCCTTGTAAAGTGGTCCAACCTATCATTAAGGAAATCTCGGCTTATGAACAATTTGAGTGTTTAACACCAATTATATTTCCTTGGAAGCGAGATAATACCTTGGTAAATGGCCAGTTGGAAGAATCCAAACATGATGTTTATGAAGTGGAAGAGTACGTGCCTAACGTCAGTAGTGAGGAAATGGAAGAAATTAAGGCATCGCTCATCATCGTTGAGGATTACGAAGTGTGTGTTAGTGATGAAAATGTCGAAGAGTTTGAGACCACACCACTTCCGAGTGTCATGTGTGATGTAATTGATACAGTCTCCCAATCTATGTCTCTTACCATGGTGAACACAAATGAAATTGAAGAAGAGACTAGCGAGGATATGATGATAGACACCCACATGACTTGTGATATCCCACCAGATGATTTATGGGATAAATTTTCACCCATATGGGACATTCAACACACAATTGATCTTGTCCCTAAGTTGGTCTTGTCAAACTTTTCTCCATACCAGGGGAACCCCATAGAAAATATAGAAATGCAGTGTCAATTTGATAAACTTCTTGGGGAAGAATTCAATAAGGAAAGTTTGAGTTGGAGTTTTGTTTTGTGTGTCATGCCTGGTCTTTTTACTTCCAAAAATAATGGCATGTGGCACACAAGTGGGCATATCCTGACCGTCCACAAAGCTTCAGTCAAGTGTCATGCTATCATGCGACGTATTCACGTCATGGTGGATATGATGACCTTAGTCCTTATCCCGTATCTTGATGACATTTTGGACATAATGGCTGATGCCAAGATCTGCTCAAGACTTGGTATTACTAGTGTTTGTTCTCAAGTGTTGGGATACTTGAAAATCATCCTTGTTTATAATACTTATAATGAGAAATTGTGTGTCACCCGTGGGAAGTGTCCTTTTATTTCAGTTTTCCAAGTTCTAGGTCATAGGATTGTTTATTTCCATAGGATTGTTTATTCCAAGTTCGTGGATTTTTCAGAGTGTCCTTTAGTGTTACCCATGTCTGTCATCCAAAGGTCTTCAGAGTCAGCCAATGCATTCGCACGCCATATTCATGATTTGCATACACATATTAGACAGCGGATAAATAAGAGCAATGATGATTCTAAAATCTCAGCTGATTCTCATCGTAGATTGCAAGAATTTCAGAAAGGAGACCATGTAATGGTGAGGATAAGGCCTAAGCGGTTTTCACAAGGTTCCGCTAAGAAATTACAAGCGCGTAGTGCTGGACCATTCAAGATTGTGCAGAAAATTGGGTCCAACGCGTATCGGATCGACCTTCCATCTGAAATGAGCATTAACCCAACTTTTAATGTGGAAGATCTAGTCCGTTCCCACCATCCCATCGTTGATCCATCATCTCTCTTATGGCCCTTATCTGATTTTATTTCACAACCCCTCTCACCCCTTCCTCCACGTAATATCTATAAAAAAGAAATTGAGGAAATCTTGGATGAGGAGATAGTGTCTACGAGAGACGGAGGTTTCCAAAGATACATTGTCAAATGGAAGACCAAACCACCGTTAGAATCTACATGGTTGATAGAAGTGGAGTTACAGAGCGTTAATCCATATTTACTAGAGCGTCACAAGAGTTTTAACTCGCCGGAGTCAAGTTCTTCTCAGACGAGGAGAATGATGCGGAACAAAAGCATTCAAGGTGTACCAACGAAGAAAGCGCCAACCACAAGTACCATCCTTGTGGATAGGCGACTATTGAGGAGCATTGAAGACCTTACACATGTAGTCCGAGACATTTGAAAAGACCCCACCTTGGGAAGACATGTGTAAGTTGCTTTGAGGAGATGATCAGACCGTTGGATCGTGATGATGATGTGATCGGACCGTTGGTTCATTGTGGCCCACTTTCATCACACCATCATTGGAGCACATTGGACATCTTAGATTTGAGTTTATTTTACGCATTTTTTACTTATTTGAGTTTTGGGTTAGTGTGGGTACGTTTTTTTCATGCAAATGTCTTTTTTTGAAATTTTGTTAGTAGGGGTATTTTGGTAATTATGCTAATTCTGAATTTTATAAGGGTGTTGTCCTAAACTTTTTTGATTAGTTGTTGATTTATGAAAAAGAGCAAACCTTTGGTTGCCTCCTTCCTCTTTCCCTCTCTCATGGTGCTTCTTCTTCTTCCATGATCTCCTTCTTCTCTATTCTTCTTGTGCCCCTCCAACTTCTTCCAGGTATTTCATCTTCTATTATTATCCTTCTAAACTTCTGTTTTGTTTATTCCTCACGATCTAAACCTTGAGAATCGATCTAAACCCTAAACCCCAAAATTCTCAAATCCCTAATCCGAGAAACTTTCTGATTCTTCGGACTAGTGATCATCATTGATCGATTGGGTATGACCATGCAAGATCGGGAGGTTCCATCCCTCGCCGGATCCAACCTATACGCTACTTGAATCCCATACTCCATGGTTGTGATGATGGCCCGTCCCATTGCATGTTTCCTTTATGATTGTCTTAGTTTATGATGATTGATGCTAGATTTCATTATTATTATTACTTTTATTTCCGCTGAATAATTGTGTTCATGAGCATGCATCATATTTAGGGCTGTCCTGCATCAATTTTACTAGCCTAACTTTAAATGTTTGAATAGATCCATCAGTGTGGTATTTTCTCTTGAATACCCACTTACACCCCATGGGTTTAAAACCTGGAGGTAAGTCCACTAGTTCTCAGGTTTGGTTTGACACTATCGAGTCCATTTCATCATTGATGACTTCCTTCTAAAAAGTCGAGTCTCTAGAAGACATAGCCTCACTAAAGGTTTTAGGATCATCTTCTATAATATCATCACTATAGGTATCTTCCTAATGACATTTTCTCTATCTCTTTCCACGAGATGAAAAGAGATACTCTGAGAGTCTTCTATTCAGGGTCAAGATTTTTTTCTACCCTTAACCTCTGACTTCTACGAGGTTCACTTGGATCTTCAACTTCTTGTTAAGCTTCAACTAAAGGTCCATCACTAGGAGTTTGGATCTCATTATCCTTTGACTTCAAGGATAGTGAGTTCTAAAAAAACTCAACATCCCTTAATTCTAGGGTTGTATTAGACTCTAGGTCTAGAAGCCTAAAAACTTTACTATTTTTTGCATACTTTACAAAGTCACACCTTATAGATCTAGGTCCTAACTTAGTTCTTTTGGGATCAGGCATTCTGTAAAACACTATGCACCCCCACACTTTAAGATATCCTAGGTTATGTTTTCTACTTTTCAATATCTCATATGGTGAGATCTTGGTCTTTTTAGATGAGATTCTATTTAGGACGTGACATGATGCTAGTAATGCTTCGCTACACAGACTAAGTGACAACTTTGCTTGTATTAGCATTGAGTTAACCATTTCTATAAGGGTCCTATTCTTTCTTTCAGCTACACCGTTTTGTTGTGGTGTATGAGGAGCAGTGCATTGATGTATTAATCCGTGTTCTTCACAGAAGTTGGAGAATTCGTTTGAGAAGTATTCTCCTCATTCGTCACTACGTAGAACCTTGATTTTCTTATTTAGGTGATTTTTTACTTTTGTTTTATATATTTTGAACATGTTAAATGCTTCATCTTTATTCCTTAGTAGATATACATACACATATTTGAAATAATTATCTATAAAGGTTATAAAGTACTTTCTGCTTCCATAAGTAAGAATGTCATTCAACTCACAGATGTCAGTGTGTATAAGATCCAATACTTAAGATGATATCTCAACACTTGAAAATTATTTTTTAGTAATTTTGGATTGTATGCACACCTCACACTTATTATTCTCATTTTCTGTATATGAGATTAATACCATTCTTAGGCATGAACTTGAGGGTATTATACGCTATATGTGTTAATTTACCATGCCATAAAGCTACAGACTCAATCATATATGCAAAAGTGCTACTTTCATTCAAAGAAATCTTTATCATCCAATTACAAGCATATCCTTTACCAACAAAGTTTCCATTTTTGGACAGAATCAACTTGCCCGATTCAAACATAACTCGTATACCGAGTTTTCCCAGAAAATCCCTAAAAACTAAGTTTTGTTTCATGTTTGGGATGTGCAGTGTGATGGTTAAAATCACCTTTTTGCCAGAGGTAAATACTAGTTCCACGATTCCTTTTCCTACAACTTTCGATTGGAATTCATTACCCATTTGGACTTCTTAACCATTGGTCACATCTTCATAGGTTTTGAAGGTTGTCTTGTTATAGTAGATATGGACTGTGGCTCGGTATCATACCACCAACCAAGAATTTTTGCTTGGATTGTATTTACTTCAATGATTATCACAGCTATTTCTTCTTCAACCACACTTGCACTTGCTTCCTTTTTCGACTTGCTAAATTGGCACACTTGAGCAGAATGCCCATTTTTCCCACAGACATGGCAATGGCCTTTGAATTTCCATTATTCTTCTGTGATTTCTTGAACTTTTCTTTGTTGGGTTTTAGGGAATCGTCCTTCTCGGGATTCTTGGTTTGGATTTTTTCTACTGCCTGTTTCTTGGATGAGGAATTCTCGTTCTTAGTCTTTTTGTTGCGATTGCGGGATTCTTCCTCAATTCTTAGGTGTTTTTGAATTTGTTCCAGTATATAGTCATCGGTCTTGTGCAGTAACTTCTTCCTATAGTTTTCCACATCGGGGTTAAATTTACAATTACGGCCCCTACTTGGAACGATTCAGGGAGATCAATTTTAAGGGCCTTAAATTTATTCACCATTAAATGCAATTCTTGTATTTAGGGTAGCAGCGGTTTATTATCTACCATGTTGAAGTCGAAGTACCTGGCCATCAGGAACTTGTTGGTGCCTTCTTCTTCAGCTTTATATTTGAACTCCAAGGTGGTCCAAATTTCTTTGGCAGACATTGTTTAAGTGTACATATTGTAGAGACGGTCGAACAAAGCATTTAGAATGTGTTCACGACACATCAGTTCATCTTCAACTCTTTTCTTGTGTGTTGTGATTTGTTCAGGAGTGTCTTTGTTAGTTTCTTCAGGAAGCGACTGTAAGTTTGGATTCAGAATATAGTAAATCTTCAATGTCATCAATAGAAACTTGATCTTATCCTGCCACCTTGTGAAACTCGTTCTATCAAACCGATCGAGTTGAATCAGATCCTGGTTCATCAACTTGATGGATGACACTCTTTTGGTTTTCATTTAAATAATGCTTTAAGATTGTTTAGATTTTATATTAATCTCGAATTATAAATATGTAGCAAATAGGAAAAATTAGGAAACCAAAAAATATAGAGACAAGGATAGGCTGAAGCACGTATTATACACGTACGTGTCCTTAAAGCATTATTTGCCCCTACTCGATGGTCAAAATTGCTGATAGGTTATAGGCAAATCACTTTTAGGGTATAACGAGCCTTTTGTGGTTGTGTTCAGCAAAAACAAAAAACCACTATTGGAACTCTTTTAACACTATCTGGTAGATGAAAAAAAAACCCTAAGTTGAATAAAGAAAGAGAGAAAATCCTTTGTTGAGGTTAGACCACTGCATTAGTCAAGAGCATATGAACCATTTGATTCTAATGATCACTAGTTCAAATGAACCATCTGACTTGAATAAGGAAAACTGGAGCTGACTGGTTTAATTGCTGAATACTTGGAATCATTTTTTGTTATGTTGGAATAAATCGGCCCAACTTAGTTTATATAGGTAATGGTGGCTAGGAGTTACAATCCAGGGCCATTATTTCATTTGACCATTTTTTACTGTTAGAAAAGCTACCCATTATTTGGTCGTTTATGACTGTTGGTGCATGTGTGAGACTAACTGGATGCTAGCCGTTTAGAGACAACAACTAGCCGTTTCTGATTATTGTGCTAGCTGCATGGAGCAGTTTCTGCATGTTTTGGACCGTTACTATATGAGCAATTACATTAGTTCCCTTTAATAGCCCTGCAACCTCTTATAAAAGGTAGAGAGATCTCTCTATCACACCTCTTTCTCATAACATACTACTAACTCTGAATCCAGTCACCTAGCCTATCACTTAAGCTACAGTTGCACCAGTCTCGCTTCTGTTCGCGAGAGAAGCGACCCATCTACGACACGATGCGCACATGCGAAGTGCAAAGTGCACCACTAGTGCCTCTACAACCACACTGTCTCACATGCCCACGCCCTCGCATCGAGTCCGAGTCCGAGTCTGAGTCCGAGATTGTGCCTAAGCTCGAGTTCGTGCCAGTGCGCGTATGCGGTGTTCCAGTGCGAACACGTAAGCCTTGGTAGTCCTCTCACCTATCATGAAACCTTAAGGTTCTCCTCTCCACACCTATAAAGAGGATTTTTTCTCATTCCAACCCGATATAGGACTATTCCCAAATGTAAAAACAAAACATTTTTTTAAAACCATTTTTATATATAATATATATTTTATATTTAAAATATTTTTAATAAACCTTTTTCAACACTGCATGCATCACATGGGCCAACATAAGTACTAGAGCACTAGTTGATTTCAAATTCGATCACACATTTGATATATGTGTGTATGTGTTGGGTGTGCTAGAACTAATATTGACTTAACTCAAACCAAATGCCTTGTGATCCCAGGTGCTGAATAAACCGAGAAATTAGGTTCGGGTGAACCAGGTCATCTATCTAGCTATCCATTGTGAAAGATCAGACCATTTACGAAGGAGAGGTTCATTCTTCTAATGAGTTCTTTTTGCCATGAGCGAGGGCTTTCAATTAAGCGAATAATAGCTTAGATTGTTAAGCATTGTTTGATGGAAGAATCTTCGACAATCTATCTGTTGCACGGTCATATGCAATTGGTCATTGTGAAATGATCAACTTTCCAATACATGGCCATGCCTCGTTGAGAATGGTTGGTGAGAGATGGATGACTAATGATTCACTATCGCATCACAATGATCGACCTTCCAATAAATGGCCACACCTCGTTGAGATATAAGAGTTGATGAAATCTCTAAGTTACTAGTGACAGGCTGTCTCGCTAGGTAAAATATCCATTTTTTTCTTAGAGATTTTCTGAAGTGTGGAAAAAATATGTTAATTACAAGAAAAATAAGGATATTGCTGGAAACTTAAGGTGTTGGAAATAAAAATGATAGGAGTTGAAAATGTTTGAAATTTAAACAACTAGAAAGGAAATTGTGAAAATAAATAAAATAAGAAAAATGTCTATGCGGATGAGCGTTGGGTTAGTGTAGCTTGGTTTTGGCATGGCAGGGGGGGGGGGGGGAGAGAGAGAGAGAGAGAGAGAGAGAGAGAGAGAGAGAGAGAGACGTCTCTCCTTGGGAGACATCACTCATGGCCACAACATTCTCCCACTTGGAGACTAGTTTCTCTAATAGTGTAAAAAAATACTCCAAATAATAGTTGTTCAAACGTCACCAATCACTAGGTAATAATAAGCTTAAGAGAAATCTTATACCAAATAAACATTTTACTTGCAATAGATTTCATCAGTATATCAACTACATTGTCGTCGGTGTGAATTTTCTGCAATTATATATTTCCATCTTCAACCATGTCGTGAATAAAATGATATTGAACATCAATGTACATGATTCGAGCATGAAATCTCATATTCTTAAACAAGTGTAATGCGCTTTGGATGTCACAATCAATTACCACCACTCCTGTGGCTTGAACATGGATATGAAGACAGCTTGCAACTATTAGAAAATTGAGTATTGACTAGATTAGAGTTCTTCATATTGAAGCAGGGCAAAACTCTTTTGACATAATCCTTTTGAGTTATCTAGGCTTTCCCATTTTTCTTGTCCTTAAATACGGTTATCTTAAAAATCTGATTAACGACACCTGAATTCTTCATATCAAATTCCCTAGCTAAACTAGTTTTTAATGCTGCAATAATATCTTTACTAGTACCTGCTACCAATGTTGTTAAAATAGTATGATTTACGATTTGAATCATATCATACGTATGTATGATCTGAATTGTACAACAAAATCACAAATGGGCTTGAATCTATGATATAATCATGAATCGTACGATTCCAATCGAATTGTACAATTCAATTTTCTCGACAAAAAACCAACAACGGCTAGTGAAAAAATCATTATTTTTTTTCTTTTGCAATTTTTAGGGCTTTTGGTTTTAAAACCTATTTAAGCCAAGGTGTGCAAAAAAAAAGTGAAAAAAAAACTTACCTCTTCTTCTTCTTTGCTGTCCATCTTCTTCTTCTTCGTCTCGAGACCATCTCTCTCTCTCTCTCTATCTCTATCTCTCTCTCTCTCTCTCTCTCTCTCTCTCTCTCTCACACACACACACACACACACACACACACACAGAGCATCTCTCCCTCTCTGTCTTTTTCCTCTTCCTCTTTCTCTCTCTCTCTCTCTCTCTCTCTCTCTCTCTCTTAAAAAGAGAAACAAATGTCTCGATTTTTTTTATACTCTGGAGTGTATTATACTCCATGCACTTGCACCCGTGGGTCCCACCTTAATGTATGTTTTGTATATCCACGCTGTCCATTAGTTTTTACAACTCATTTTAGGGCATGATCCTTAAAATGAATGGAATCCAAATCGAAGTGGACCATAGTGTAGGGATTGAATTTCCACTGTTAAAAGCTTCTTAGGGCCACAACTTTGGATCAAGCTATCATTTTGTTTTTCCCTTTCATCCAGGTCTGTGTGACCTTATCAACGGGTTGGATTGCAAATAAATATTACAGTGGCCCTAGAAACTTTTAATGGTGGGCGTTCAATGACCACTTTTTTCCTGTGGTGTGGTCCACCTAAGATTTGCATTTGCTTCATTTTTTGGGATTGTGTCCTAAAAGGAGTTGGAAAAACAGATGAATGGCATGGATATACAACAAAAAATGGAGGTGGGTCCCCACGGTCAGGCTCACCCACATGCGGATTGCCTAATGATGCTGACGGTGTTCTGTGGGGCCATCATGATATATGCATTTTATCCACGCCATCCATCCATTTTGACAAATCATTTTATGTCATGAGGGCAAAAAATAGGCAAATCCAAATCTCAAGTGGACCACACCACATGAAACAGTGGTTATTGGATGTCCACTATTAAAAACTTCTTTGGGGCCACCACAGTGTTGGGTCAAGCTGATATTTGTATTATCCCTTCATCCCATTGAAAACAATGGTGTGGTCCACCTAAGATTTGAATTTGCATCATGGATATACAACAAACGCATTGAGATGGGTCGCACATTTAAGGGATACTCACTTGTGGTCCACTTGAGATTTAGATCTACCTAAATTTTTTGACCATGCCTTAAAATGAGTTGGCAAAATAGATTGAAGCATTGATATACAAATACATCGAGGTGGCCCACCTGGCCCACTAGTAGTCCACCTAAGATCTGGATCCGCCTCATCTTTTTTATCATGCCCTTAAATGAGTTGGAAAAATGGATGGACAACATGGATATATAATACATAATCAAGTGTGCGCATGTGCCCTAAAATTTTATGATATGTTTATGAAAATCTGAAAAAATCTTACGATTTACGATACGATACAATTCAGACAAGAAATGATTTACAATTTGATAACATTGCCTGCAACTAGTATGTCACACACACACACACACACACACACACACACACACACACACACACACACACAATAACAAGATAATGAAGTCATCATTACTATAAACGAATATAGGCATAGTGGTTTGCCTCATATCTTGAAATTCTAAGCTTAAAATAAAGGAACAAATCACTTATACTAACACCTTATCTTTTGCTTTAAATCGTAAAATGATCTATTCAGTGACAAACGAGATTCTTCTTATTTTTTTCAATAAAGCTTCTTGTTAAACCATGTAAATTTTTTTATTAAGATTTTTCAATAAAAATGCATTTTTACATCCAATTGTTCAAGTTTCAGGTCAAGCACCATAGTCACACTTAACACAGTACGAATAGTACTCAATCGAACAACTGGAGAGAATTTTTTTATTAAAGTCAATATTTGATTATTGAGCATATTCTTTTATCACTAATCAAGCTTTATATCTTTCAATGTTTCTGTTTATATATTTCTTAAGTGTGTAAAACAATCTACAGCTAATAGCCTTCCGTCTTTTAGATAATTTAACCAATTCTCTTAGTTCTGTTTATGAAGTCCTGTTTTATTTAGATTTTCAATCTCCTCCTTTACGGATGTTCTCCACTAGCTAACCTCCACAGATTCACATATTTCTTAGTATGAACATGGCTCACCTTTTTTCTGTCATGCAAGCATAAGTTGTGACATAATCATTAAACTAAATATAATGTTTTATAGCTCTCTTTGGTCGACCTTGATCATTTTGAGTGTCGGCACTCGATATCCCATCACATGCTCTTCATCAGCTTTATCTTCACTTCACTTATCTCTTACGACTCTAAACTCGACAATTCTATCTTTCTACAATATTTTTCATTAAAAAACACATTTTGGTTAATCACTAATTTTTGGACACTAGGGTCCCATAATTTTTATTCTTTTGTTCCATTGTATAGCCAAGAAAAAATGCACTTTCTGAATATCACATCTAGCTTAGTGTCTTGCTCTTTGAGAATTCACGAATAAGCATCATAATCAAAAGTAAGAAGAAACAAATAATTAACAGGTTTTTCATACCATACATCTTTAGGGATCTTATAATCTAATGCTGTCATAGGAGAATTCATCAAGTACCAAGCTGTATTAACAACTTCTATCTAATAATATTTCTCGAGCCTAGTCGAACTCAACATTCTTTTAGTATGATTCATAAGCGTACAGTTCATAAGTTCCGTGACTCCATTTTGTTGTGGATTATGAGGGACCATATAGTGTCCCTCAATGTTATCTTCACTGCAATAATTCTTGTATTCTTTTTAAGTAACTCTCCCCCGTTACCACTTCTCAAACATTTTATCTTTTTTTCCTTCTGATTTTTAATCAATGCTTTAAACTTGATAAACAAATAAATGCATCACTCTTCATTTTCAATATGTAAACCCATACTTTCTTAGATAAATCGTTAATAAAAGAAACAAAGTACTTTAAACATTCCAATTGTTTGACAGGAGTCTTAAGGTGTCAGAATAAATTCTATTTAAAACATCCTTACTTTTAATAATGAATGAGAAAAAAATAGTTTTATGGAGCTTTCCAAATAAGCAATCATTACAAAAAACTAAATTAATAAATTTTAAATCAGGAAGTAAAGTTCAATTGAGAAACACCTTTAGCCCTTGCTTGCTAATGTGGCATAACCATCTCTGGCAGATTATAGCAGAGTCTGTTATAATATTGGTAACAATATCATTACCAATCATAGTATCTCCAATTAAAAGATATAAATTGGCCATCAACTCTCATTTCGCCACCATCATCGCCTATTTTACAATTTTCAATTGGCTCTTTTCACCAGAAAATTTATAGTCATCTTCATCAAACTGTCCAAATAATAAAAGACTCTTTTGTAGATCTAGTACGTGCCTCACACTCGAAATTATATGTGTAATACCATCAAACATTGTAATTATGACATCCCCAATTCCCGTGATTTTACACATGCTATCATCACCCTTACAAACTGTGCCTCCATTGCATAATTGATGTGTAAAAACAATTCCTGTGTGGAGTCATGTCGAATGAAGCACCAAAATCCAAGATTCATTGGTGGATCAGATTTCTCGTGGAATCACTGCCAATAATACTTTCTTGTCCTTGAATGAATTGCCTTTTTCAACTAGGTTTCCTTAGGAACCTTTTGAATTAGATATTTGATATTGCGAATCAGGTTTAAAAATTTTCTTATTTACTTTCCCGTGCTTATAATTTTTACAAAAGTGGCCATTCTTTTCACAATTCTAACAATTTTCGTTTTTATGTCATCTCGAATCTCATTTTATCTCTCCCATTGTACGTTTCTCAATAAATCTTCCTCTAACTATCATGACATCACCATAACATCTCTCTCATGTCTTTTTGTAGAAATCTTGCATAAGCAATGTGGACATGACTAACTCCATATTAAGAACTGGATTGTTACAAAGATTCATGATCAAATCATCCCATGAATTTGGAATTGAACAAAGCAGAAGTACGACAAATTCTTCATTGTTAATCTTCACATCGACCACCGTCAATACACTAATCAGGGCATTAAATCTAAGTTGTACAGTTGTCGTCAAAGAAAAACCTTATTTAACATCAATTTTCCTTTATATAAATTTTGTAATTTGTCTTACAAGCCTTTTACAATGATTTGATAAGACACGCTGAATAAAACCAAATCATTTAGTGTAAGATCCACCATATTTAATTAAATTTTCTTCTCAAGTACCTCACGTTTTATCTCTATAGGCTTTTTTTGTTTTCCTTATATAGCAATTGGACAACATTTCTTCACTAACACCACGTTCATCTTCAATTTCCATAATGCGTAATTGGATTTGTCGAACTTTGACCCTTCGAATCCGGTAGAATGTGATCCAACCATCTAAAATACTATTGCAATATAAACGCCTTCTCAACCTTTAATTTTGATACCAATTGTTGTGAAAAAAATCTGCACACGGTCAATGTAGGTAAAGTAAAACCACAAAAGAAAGTGGCCAAACAAAAAATAAGAGACAAGAGGTATAAATATTTACATAGTTTGGTAATATACCTACATTTATAGGATAACAACACAGTGCTTTCTTTAAAAAAAAAAAAGAGAAATAAAAAATACAAGGCTCACCTCTCTCCCACTATTCATGTGTACAAAAACTCTCACACCAAGGAATACCCCAGAAGGCCGATTCACCTCTCTTGGGGGGGGGGGGGGGGGGGGGGGGGGGGGGGGGGATGTGTAAAAAATTAGGTAGACAGTACACATGTTAGAAATTCTAGTCATTCATTAAAGCAGGGTACACTATGAACATACCATGAACCAAAAGTAATGTTGGTTCTTTGTTTAAGCATATCAAACATGCATAAGTAAAGATGAGTCGTCTAATGAAGTCTGATAGTGCATATTCAACATACATGTGTAGCCAAGTGCTACCCTAAGTTTTTAATATATAGCATGTACTTCGAAGTTCACCCACCTGATGAAATGGTATTCATATTGGATATGCTTTGCACCCTTGCGATTCCTTAGGTCATCATTATGCAATCTTGCTTGGCACTCCAACTACAAGCCCCTCCACTGTGAATGAATACATAACTAGAGGTGAACTCTCAGTGAGTATTATCTTGGAACATAGTGTCTTGCATATCTTATGACAGTATTCATTGACCTTATAGATGAGAGTTGTTTTCCTCAAATACTTTAGGATGTGCTTTATGACTATCTAATGCTTATTTCTTTAATTACTTTGAAAACTATTCACAATGTCAATCGAGTAATAGATATTTGGTCTAACACAACATAGCATTATTAGAATACATACAGTAGCTGTTCGCTGCACAAGCTCCAACTATTGATTCTCAGCTTCATTTGAAGACATCTCTCTTATAAAAGTATCAAACCATGCTTGAAGGTTACATATCCTCGTTTCGAGTATTGAATCACAAATTTGGTCAATACCTTATCAATATAGCTAGATTGACAAAGGGGTCAAGATTTTTTTTTGAGTATATTATCTCCGTGCAACTTAATTACTAGAATATATAATGCATTACCAAGTCTATGTCAAAATTCATAAAGAGTCATTCCTTTGTGGATGACAATGTCCCCTCACTATTACTAATGAAAAGAATGTTATCAACATATTAGATAAGAAATAAACTTGGCTTTTACTGAACTTTCCATACACACAAGACTCCTTGGAACTTTTGTATGTAACAAAATAAAGTTACAACATTGTTGAAACATATATTCTAATTACAAATGCTTGTTTTAGGCCATAAATGGTTTCCTTAAACACTTATAATTCCTACCTTGATGGGGTTATTCCATGTTGATCTCTTCTTCAGTATATCCATTCAAGAAGCAATTTTCACGTTCATTGTCATATTTCCTAAGTAGTACCGTGCAGCTATAGCCAGTAATATCCTAATGAATTTTAGCATGACCATTAGTGAAAAGGTGTCCTCATAATTCATACCCTCTCATATGCTTTGTAAGCCCATTTATACCTAATCGAATTGATGTTTAAAGGAGGGTCTACAAGTTCCCAGACTTAATTGAAAAATATGAAATCATTTTCAAATCGCATAGCCTTTTACCATTCATTCCCTATCAAAAGATGAAACCGCTTCTTATGAAGATGTTAGATTTGTCTCCTCAACTTTAGATTCCATATAAAACACCTCACCATGACATACAAAAGTCAGGCATTTTTCGTATTCTCTCATTTCCTCTAAATCCAAGTACTATATCATTTGCTACATGTTCAACATTGGTAGTGTCCTCAGCAGTATAAGTTTGAACACCCTAGGCTCTTTCAACTCCACCAACACTATATTTTCATGTCTCATTACTCATGAACTTCCATTCCAAAAACATAACATGTCTACTTAGTAGAATCCTTTCATGTAAAGGATCACAAAAGTAATAGTTCCTTGTCTCTGCTTCCAACTCTCACATTTGCATATAGTTGTTGTGTGGCATACAATTATACCACAATTGGTGTTGAGTTTTAGGGGCCATTTGGATAGCATGTAACTTGGTTAAGATGAGTCCAAGTCGCATGCGACTTCATAACATGTGGTGTTTGGATGCTTGAAGTCATATGCGACTTCATAGCATCATGAGTCCAAGTTATATGCTATTTTCTCCAAAATCTAACATCCCAAAACCCTGAGTTTCAAGTAGCATGCTACTTAAGAGCATCCAACGTTTAGATTTTTTAAATGCTGGTTTACAAGGGAGATTCGCAGCCTCTCTCTCCCTTTCTCCTTCCATTTCTTCATGGCTGGTTGAATCTAAGCTGCCATTAATGGTTGAATCTACCATCTGCCATTGCTGCTACCAGAAACGGAGAAGTGAAGGAGGAGATGTATCTACTGCTGCTACTGGATGGGAGGTGAGGTGATGGTTTGCATCTGAATGGAAAGGCATGTCGAAAACCATGACTACCATTCCCAAGTCGAGACATTGCTATTGCTAGATTTCATCGATTTTTGGCCGGATATTTTGGTGCCAGTCGGACTTCGTTGGAAGTAGTTGATGGCAGCGGGAGCTACAGTGAGGATTAGGGTTTTGAAGAAAAAAGCCACTTTTGCCCCCTTTTGAATTTCGTTGCTGGAAAAAAAGGGTATGGGGCAATGACCCTTTTGGGACCTCCTGTGAGGTCATGTAATCTGCACGTCTTGTGTGGTGGGCCCTATTTGTTGATGGGCCAACGCCCATATCAGTCATCCAGACGACCGGTGGGCCTGCTTTTCACTAGCAGAAAACCTTGTTCATAGCACATGCCTAGTGGGCCATTGGTGAGGGCATATTCAGCGATCCTCCTACCTACTGGCTTTGCACATAGGCCATTTACTTAAGGCCTGTTTGTAGCCATACATTTAATATTCTATGAACAAACGCGCTACAAGAAATTACATTTTTACCGACGAACTTATTTCCGACAAAATACGTTTCGTAGGTAAAGAGTACTTTTACCGACGAAATCAATATTTCGTTGGTATAAGTTATAACACATTCCTGCCACCGCCATATACTTTCCGCCATAATTTCTGACGACGAAAAATAGACTTTTACCGACGATATTATTTATCGTTGGTAAAAATTAATTTCACTGACGATTTTTTTGTTGAAAAAAATAAAAATTGAAATAATAATTATTCGTCAGTAAATATCACTGTTTGTCAAGACTAATATATTATTCCCGACGAAGGGATATTGTTGGTAAAATCCCACAAATGTCCCACCAATCCCAAAGATTCATTTCACCAACGAAATATGTCGTCGGTGAATGAATTTAAAATTACTTGTACTGACGAAATATTTCGTCGGTAAAAGGTTTATAACTTAAACCCGAAATCGACCAGTGCTGATCATTTCTCTCTCTCTCTCTCTCTCTCTCTCTCTCTCTCTCTTTGTTGCTTACCTCCGGCAATCGGCGTTTGTCCTGGTAACTCTTCTCTCTTCCTTCTCCCTCCATTCCTCTCTCTTCTTCTCTCTCTCTCTCTCTCTCTCTCTCTCTTCTCTCTCTCCTCTCTCCTTCCATGAGGTCCCTCACCCTCTCTCTGCCC
This sequence comes from Liriodendron chinense, assembly GCA_003013855.2. Classification (NCBI taxonomy): domain Eukaryota; kingdom Viridiplantae; phylum Streptophyta; class Magnoliopsida; order Magnoliales; family Magnoliaceae; genus Liriodendron; species Liriodendron chinense. The sequence goes on along the minus strand of ML058489.1, from coordinate 390,072 downwards.
TCTCTCACTCCCTCTTGCTGCTCCCTCCTCATCTGCTCATGAGCCCCCGTGCTTCACATTGGTCCCACCATCATGTGCTGTCCCAATGTGGTGCCACCTCGCTCCACTGCCTGTGGGGCCCACCCAATTTTCGATGTCCATTTATTAGGGGCCTACCCTAAATCGTCGTCCATTGTTTGTAGGGCCCACCATTGCTGTCCATTTCTTATGGGGCTCACAGTCGCTGTCCACTGCTTTGGGGCCCACTGTTTTAGTAAATCCCTAATTAGAGATTTTCAAAATAAATTCCTAATTAGGGATTTCTTAATTAAAATCCCTAATTTGGAATTTTCCCTAATTTGGGATTTTTAATTCTAAAATAAAATCCACAAATTATGGATTTCCAAATCTGAAGTGGACCACACCATTAGAAATAGTGTCCATTGCTTGTGAGGCCCACTGTCGCTGTCCACTGTGTGTGGGGCCCACCGTCAATGTCCACTGCTTGTGGGGCCCACAATTGATGTTCACTGTTTTAGTAAATCCCTAATTAGGGATTTCCAAAATAACTCCCTAATTAGGGATTTCTTAATTAAATCAATTCCAAAAAAATCATACAATTATGGACATCCAAATCTCAAGTGGACCACACCATTAGAAACAGTGTGATTGAGTGCCCAACATTAAAATTTCCAAAGTGACCATCACAAGGTTTTGGTAGTGTTTATTTGAAATCCAAGCTCTTTATAATGTCAATACAGTCTTGATGAAGGTAAAATATAAATATCCATTTATATTTTATTAATAGTTATATTTGTGTGGATATATGTGGATATATATATATGGATATATGTCGCTTATTATTAATAGTTATTTTTGTCCACGAATGGTAGTATAATACAATTAATTAGCCCATTTGGAGATTTCTATATTGCCGAACATAGATAAAGTGTGTTTTGGAGGTATAAAAATCTTTCAAATTATCTTATTGGATAGTCCAAGGATGGATAGATTGGAATGTTTTCATTGTTTGTCATTTACATGCTCTGTCATTAGTTTCGTGCAGCATCTCCCTTATTCTCTCTGGATATATTTCTTATGTTTATTTCCATTGTCAATAATTCACACAATGTGTGGATACTTGGCGTAGAAATTAAATGAAGATAAATATATCTAGAGAGATAGGGGGAGATGTTGTCAAAATTTAGGCTTGGGCATTTAAATGAAAATAATGAAAGCATTTTAATCTATCCATTCTTGGATTGACGACTGATTGTTTTATATTATCATTTAGTGGCAAATTAAATGATGAACATAATACTTGTGATTAAGAGTGATTGATCCAAACGAATATTGAGCGGGGGGTCCCTAGAAGGTGGGAACTGCTGTTATGACCATGATGAAGCTGTCTATTTTTTATGGACAATAATATGGGTGGCCTGGCCACTTGGACAGGCCCGTGTTTATGTATTAGCTCGAAATTGATTTGAGCAGACCCGGATGTGCGTCGGAGCTATCCAGATGTTGAGTGGGGGTCCCTGGAAGGTGGGAACCGCTGTTATAACCATGATGAAGCTGTCCATTTCCTATGGACAACAATATGGGTGACCTGGCCATTTGGACAGACCCGTGTTTATGTATTAACTCGGAATTGATGGAACAGACCCGAATGTGCGTCGGAGCTATCCGGATGTTGAACGGGGGTCCTTGGAAGGTGGAAACCGCTGTTATGACCATGATGAAGTTGTCCATTTCCTATGGACAGTAATATGGGTGGCCTGGCCATTTGGACAGGCCCGTGTTTATGTATTAGCTCGAAATTGATGGAGCAGACTCGGATGTGCGTTGGAGCTATCCGGATGTTGAGCGGGGGTCCCTGGAAGGTGGGAACCGCTGTTATGACCATGATGAAGCTGTCCATTTCCTATGGACAACAATATGGATGGCTTGGCCATTTGGACAGGCCCGTGTTTGTGTGGAGCAGACCCGGATATGCGTTGGAGCTATCCGTGAGTTGGTTGAGTCTCCAAGACCTAAACCTTAATCTCTAAACCCTAATCCTAAACCATAAACCCTAAAACTTAATCTTAAACCTAAACCTAAACTCGAAAACCTAAACCTAAACCTGATCCCGAACCCGAACCCGAACCCGAACCCGATATCCTAAACCTAAACCTAAACCTAAACTCAATTCACTTAACCTAAACCTACACCTAATCCTAAACCTATAACCCTAACCTAAACCTAAACCAAAACTCGAAAACCTAAACCTAAACCCAATCCCAAACCCGAACCCGATTTCCTAAACTTAAACCTAAACCTAAACCTAAACTCAATTCACTTAACCTAAACCTACACCTAATCCTAAACCTATAACCCTAACCTAAACTTAAACCTAAACCAAAACTCAAAAGCCTAACCTAAACCCGAACCCGATTTCCTAAACCTAAACCTAAACCTAAACTCAATTCACTTAACCTAAACCTACACCTAATCCTAAACATACAACCCTAACCTAAACCTAAACCTAAACTTAAAATCCTAAACCTAAACCCAATCCCGAACCTGAACCCGAACCCAATTTCCTAAACCTAAGCATAAAATCAATTCACCTAACCTGAACCTACACCTAATCCTAAACCTACAACCTTAACCTAAACCTAAACCTAAACTCGAAATCCTAAACCTAAACCCGATCCCGAACCCGAACCCAAACCCGATTTCCTAAACCTAAACTTAAACTCAATTCACCTAACCTAAACCTACACCTAATATCAAACCTACAACCCTAACCTAAACCTAAACCTAAACTCGAAATCCTAAACCTAAACCCAATCCAGAACCCAAACCCGATTTCCTAAACCTAGACCTAAAATCAATTCACCTAACCTAAACCTACACCTAATCCTAAACCTATAACCCTAACCTAAACCTAAACCTAAACTCAAAATTCTAAACCTAAACCTGATCCCAAACCCAAACCTGAACCCGATTTCCTAAACCTACAACCCAAATCTAAACCTAAACCTAAACTCAAAATCCTAAACCTAAACCTGATCCCAACCCTGAACCCGAAACCGATTTCCTAAACCTAAATCTAAAATCTATTCACCAAACCTAAAACTACACCTAATCCTAAATGTACAACCCTGACCTAAACCTAAACTCGAAATCCTAAACTTAAACCCGATCCCGAACCCGAATCCGATTTCCTAAACCTAAACCTAAACTCAAATCACTTAACCTAAACCTACACCTAATCCTAAACCTATAACCAAAACCTAAACTTGAAATCCTAAACCTAAACTTGAAATCCTAAACCTAAACCCAATCCCGAACTTGAACCTGAACCCGATTTCCTAAACCTAAACGTATAACTTAAACCTAAACTCAATTCACCTAACCTAAACCTACTACTAATCCTAAACTTATAACCCTAACCTAAACCTAAACTCAATTCACCTAACCTAAACTTACACCTAAACCTAAACCTAAACTTGAAAACCTAAACCTAAACCTGATCCCAAACCCGAACCCAAATTCCGAAACCTAAATCTAAACCTACATATAAGCCTAAACCCACAACCCTAACCTAATCCTGAACCTAAACCCGAAAACCTAAGCCGAAACCCGATCCCAAACCTGAACCCGAACCTGAATCCCTAAAACCTAATATGAAACCTAAACCTAAACCTAATCTCAAATCCCTAAACCTAAACCTACACCTAAACCTAAACCTAAACTTGAAAAACCTAAACCTAGACCAGATCCTAAACCCGAACCCAAATTCCGAAACCTAAACCTAAACCTAAACCTAAACTCAAATCCCTAAACCTAAACCTATACCTAAGCCTAAACCCATAACCCTAACCTAATCCTGAACATAAACTCCAAAACCTAAGCCGAAACCCGATCCCGAACCCAAACCCAAATCTGAATCCATAAACCCTAAACCTAAACCTAAACCTACACCTAAACCTAAACCTATAACCCTAACCTAAACCTAAACCTAAACTTAAATCCAATCCCAAACCCGAACCCAAATTCCGAAACCTAAACCTAAACTCAAATCCCTAAACCTAAACCTACACCTAAGCCTAAACCCATAACCCTAACCCAATCCTAAACCTAAACCTAAAAACTTAATCCGAAACCCGATCCCGAACCCGAACCCGAACCCGAATTCGAATCCCTAAACCTAACCCTAAACCTAAACTCAATTCACTTAACCTAAACCTACACTTATTCCTAAACCTAAAACCCTAACCTAAACCTAAACCTAAACCTGATCCCAAACCTGAACCCAAATTCTGAAACCTAAACCTAAACCTAACCTCAAATCCCTAAACCTAAACCTACACCTAAGCCTAAACCCATAACCCTAACCTAATCCTAAACCTAAACAGAAAACCTAAACCGAAACCCGATCCCGAGCCTGAACCCGAATCCAAATCCCTAAACCCTAAACCTAAACCTAAACTCAATTCTCTTAACCTAAACCTACACCTATTCCTAAACCTAAAACCCTAACCTAAACCTAAACCTAAACTTGAAAACATAAACCTAAACATGATCCCGAACCCGAATTCCTAAACCTATACCTAAACTTAAACTCAATTCACTTAACCTAAACCTACATTTAAACCTAAACCCATAACCCTAACCTAAACCTAAACCTAAACTTAAAAACCTAAACCTAAACCCAATCCCGAACTTGAATTCCTAAACCTAAACCTAAACTCAATTCACTTAACCTAAACCTACACCTATTCTTTAACCTAAACCTAAACCCGATCTCAAACCCGAATTTCTAAACCTAAACCTAAACCCAATTCACTTAACCTAAACGTAAACTGACTCTAATGTTTGCATTGTAGATATGGATAAGAGTTGGATGCAATCTAAGAATAGGTTTGGCCTAGAGTATAAACAAAGTGTTAAATAGTTCATGGAATTTCTGCGATATCGGGCAAATTCAGGTAATAATATTAGGTGTCCATGCCGAAAATGCAAGAACATTGTTCATAAGACTTTAGATAAAGTAGAAGATGATTTGTTCATAGTTGAGATTGACCAGGGTTGTACTTGGTGGATCCATCATGGTGAAGACTTCCACCAAAGAGTTGAGGCCATTAAAGTCCTTAATGACCCAATTGTGCCAGATGACGAGGATGAAGACGTTGACGAAATGAAAGATATTATAGGGGATGTGTTAAGGGGAAAAATTGTGGATATTGATTTTGCAGCGACAAGTAGTAGCCAGGATATTCCTCATATGGGTGTGTCGAATCAGAAAAGTTCAGTAGGTTGTTGAGGGATGCGTAATGTCCACTCTATCTGGGGTGTAAGAACTTCTCCAAGTTGAATTTCCTTACAAGGTTACTTCATTTAAAGACAATAAATCGTTGGAGTAACAAATTATTCGACATATTACTTGGCTTGTTGAAAGAAGTATTATCGGACGGAGAGACATTACCTAAGTCTCATTACGAGGCAAAATCCTTAATGCGAGACTTGGACCTTGATTACATCCTCATACATGCGTGTATAAATGATTGTGCATTGTATTAGAAAGAGTATGAAAATGTTGAAGAGTGTCAAGAATGTGGAGAGTCTAAGTGGAATATGACGAAACCAAGTATAAGAAAATTCCGCAAAAGGTGTTTAGGTACTTTCCATTGAAATCCAGATTGCAAAGATTGTTTACGTCAAGCAAGACGGCTGAAGATATAAGGTGGCATAAGGAGAAACGCGTTCATGATGATAATACATTAAGGCACCCTGCTGACTTTGAAGCCTCGTAAAATTTTGACAAGCAATATGACTAGTTTGCAGAGGATTCTCGCAATGTTCGACTAGGTCTTGCAAGTGATGGTTTTAATCCATTTGCTAATATCAGTAGCTCGTACAGTATGTGGCCAGTGGTACTTATGCCCTATAATTTACCTCCTTGGTTGTGTATGAAGGAGTCATTTTTCATTATGTCATTGCTTATTCCTAGACCCAGGTCACCTGGGAATGACATTAATGTGTATTTGCGACCCTTAGTAGATGAGTTAAACGAGTTGTGGAGTCAAGGTGTACGACATATGACACATTTGCAGAACAGACCTTTCAATTGCATGTAGCAGTCTTGTGGACAATAAATGACTTCCCTGCGTATGGAAATTTGTTTAAGTGGAGCACGAAGGGAAAGTTGGCTTGTCCTACATGTAGTATTGAGACTTGTTCATTGTCATTGAAGCATGGTAAAAAAACATGTTATATGGGCCATCGTCGCTTCCTTTCGAGCGATCATAGTTGGTGCAGGAAGACGATGATCTTTGATGGCAAACAAGATCATAGGCCACCACCAAAAGAACTATCTGAAAAGATGTGATACAATAAATGAGTAACATTGGAGAAGTTAGATTTAGTAAGGCACCATATTTGAAGAAGAGGAAACGTACAGTATTGGAGTATAACTGGAGGAAGAAAAGCATTTTTTTAGTTGCCCTATTAAGTGATCTAAAATTGCGACACAACTTGGATGTCATGCATATTGAGAAGAATATATGTGACAATGTCTTTGGAACATTGATGAACATAGAGAAGAAAACAAAAGACAGTTTTAAGGCTCGATTAGATCTACAAGTAATGGGTTTAAGAAAAGAGTTGCACTTGTAACCATATGAAAATTTATATACTATACCAGCAGCCTGCTACACATTGATAAAACTAGAGAAAAAGCGTTTATGTGAATGGTTGAGATCGATGAAGTTTTTCGATGGGTATGCGTCGAATATCTCTCGGCGCGTAAATATTACGGACTGTAAGGTAACAAGAATGAAAAGTCATAACTGTCACGTCTTTTTGCAACGTCTACTGCCGGTTGCGATTCGTGGATTCCTGAGCAAAGATATCAGTACGACGCTGATTGAGTTGGGAATATTCTTTAAGGATTTGTGTTCGAAATCGTTGAATGTAGAGGTTATTAAACGACTGGAGAGGGACATTATCGTAATTCTTTGCAAACTTGAAAGAATATTTCCACCTGCGTTTTTCGATGTCATGGTACACCTAGCAATTCACTTACCGCACGAAGCAAAGCTGGCAGGCCCAGTACAATATCGTTAGATGTATCCGATCGAAAGGTGATAGACCTATTAAAAATTTTATTCATTCTATAAACTACATATATTCATGTTTTCATACGTATAACGTAGTGGTTTTGTGTATAGATACATTCACACACTAAAACGATATGTGAGAAATAAGTCACGTCCAGAGGGATCCATTGCTGAGGCATACATTGATAATGAGTGCCTGACATTTTGCTCCATGTATCTTTATGGCATACAGACTAGATTTAACCGAGAAGATCGAAATGCCGATGAAGGCTAGGAGCATGAACAAGGACTCATATCTGTATTCGCACATAACGTCCGTCCTTTAGGATCGCCAACATTTCAGGATATGGACCTTAGGGACCAAGCAAAGGCGCAGTAGTACATGTTGCATAATTGTGAAGAAATAGAGTCGTACTTAGAGTAAGTCTTCACTCGGTAATTGTATATCTACATACGATAATCTTAATATTTCTTGTTAATGACGTGCCAATTATATGTAGCAAACACATCGAGGAGATGAAGTCCCAATACCCTACAAATTATGATCGAATGCATCAGGATCAGTTTTCAAAATGGTTTCCAAAACGTGTAAGATTAATTCACCTTGTATCTCACCACACTTACAATTTTGTTGTATTGCACAATATTTAAACATAAGAAAATCTATAAATAATTATATTCTGTACGTGATAATAGATGAAGACGTTGCGCGCTAGTAACTCTGTAGATGCATCTGATGCACTCTACTCACTGGTGTGTAGCCTTGATAGACGTGTATCTAGATATACAGGTTGTATTGTAAACAGGATTCGGTTCCATACTAAAGAGCATGAGAAGTATAGGACCACACAAAATAGTGGGGTGGTTGTGAAGGAAATGCATGAGGAGGTAGAAATTGACTTTTATGACGTTTTGATGGATATTATTGAGCTGAGTTATTGTATGAGAAAATGGGTGTAATTATTTAAATGTGATTGGTGGGATATTGGAAATAAGAAGTTGGGAATACAGATTGATGACTACTTTACGAGCATAAATTTATCTCGAAAGTGGTTTAAGGACGACCCATTTGTCATAGCCAGCCAAGCCGAACAAGTATTCTACCTCGCTGACACCAAATTAGGCGGCTCTTGGCACATGGTGCAGAAAATAAAGCCCAGGAACATATTTGATGTTCCCGAACTAAACGTTAAAGATAGCGAGGATGGCATAAATGGAACATCTAAGGTTGAACAAGCATATCAAGAAGACATGTCATCTAGGGATAGAGGGAATAATCCAAATGTCGATATTGATGTGGTGCAATTGAATAGAGATGATGTGTCACCTGATCATGCTGATGCCTCGATCATATATGACATTATTAGAGATGATAGCGCTTTTATTAATAATGACGTTACAGACGATAAAGAGGAAATACTGATCAGCGATAGTGATGGTGAAGAAGAAAGAGTCCTAAGTGATAATGATACAGACGACGATTATTAAATGTACACAGGATTTACATGTCATTTTTCAATTCAAATAATTTGATTATTACATATATATATGTTTTACAAGTCATGATTTATTCCTTAAATTGACTTGTTTATAATCCACATTTGCAGTTGAGTCATTTTCTGATCATGTCCTCCTCAAACCGAAGCGTAGCGGAAGCACGCAGCATACTTCATCAGCTGTTGCGAATGGACTTTCTGACCCTATTTTCTTCTGGTAGGGCCAAAGAGATACCCTGTCTGGTCGATGAGTGTAGGGAAGAATATATCGACGATGACTCAATTAAAAGATTATACAATCTCAAAGAAATTCTGGACCTGTTGGAGGAATATAACCGCGGGAAACTTCGTATGAAAGATGCGACATTGTCACTTGCACATCTGAATGGAGTTCCGAGAGACCATATTTCTCCTATTGTGACTGGCATGTTGGCTGTAATAATGTTGAGTACTTCATACATCTTGACATATACTTCTGCAGCGTACGATAACTTACGCAGGGAGTACTTCGGATAGTTGATCCGAAGTTGTTTCGTATTACAATGAAATACATGTATTTAATATAGAATGACAATGTGTAATGGAATTTTCAACTTTTACTAGAATGTTTATGGTTTTATTATATTCTGCTTGCATTATAGCTTAATGGTCTAATCATATTCTAATCATCTCTCTAAGCATAAGCACAAATTCATTATACCATGAACATTACTTGCATAATGTTTTAGTATATTCCACTTGGACTGTAAAGTTTAATGTGTTTATTATATTGATGTTCATAAACTTGTATTGACATTGTTTAAATTTATAAGTTCATATTTTAGACATATTCAGTCATGGCACCAGGTGGGAGATCAGGTCGTTCGCGTACTGGATCTACCCGTTCCACTTGTGATGCGACGCAGACAGTATCGACGTCCCATGGTGCATCACAGGCGTCTGATCCTTCGGTTGAGCATACACCAGGCACTTCTAGACAGCATCGACGTCGCATGTTAGTCTAGACATATATTTATTTAGTGACTTTTGTTTATGTTGTTACTTACATATTTCTTTTACGACAGCATCGTCGACCAGCCGACGAGGACGTGGACCCACGCGTGGGTTAGTTTTAGAGCGACTTACGCGTGAGGGTAAGGTCACGGTAGAGTTCCCACAGGACTGCCTTAGACCTGTTGGGGACAATGTCAGGTTGTTTATATCGGAGGTCGGTGTCTTATGCCGATTTCTGATCCTCGCCACCACCCTCCATTTGACAGACGTGACAAATGATGTGCGGCAGCTCATCCGTCAGCGCCTTCAGGTAAATTTTAGTAAATTAAAATTTTCTTTTGTGAAAGTTAAATTACGGTTAAGTTATTTTCTTAATAAGTTTATTGCCTTAATCTATTATTTACGAAACTGCATGATAAATTAAATTTGTCTTAGATTTGAGTGTTCCTTACATTTCACACGCCGTCGACGACATAATCAGGGAGCAGTTCAAGGAGTAGCGAGGAGAGTTACACCAGCGGTACAAGCGGTGCAGGACACATGATAAGGCCAGACTGTCCGCACCGCCGCACGTGACTATAGACGATTGGCAAATACTCTGCAAGAGATTTTCGTCTAAGGCTTTTCAGGTAATATTTACATATTTACGATATCTTAAGGTAATAATTAAATTCGCAATTAATAACAATGTATTATGAAAAATGTATTCAGAAGAGGAGCAGAATAAATTCTGCGAACAGGAAAAAGTTACAAGTGAACTACGTAGCTGGTTCAAAGTCATTTGTACGACATCGGTACGACATGGTAAGAAATTACTGGTGATTATTAAGTTGATATATTATTTCCATGCATTTATAATAAGACTACTTTCCTTTCGATTGGGCCGCGAGATTCCGTCACCGGTCAGGAGCCTGGACCAATACACCTCTACAGAGAGACTCATTGTCGACAGGTGACGGGATCTTGGGTTCATCCTAGAGCCAGCGAGCATTGGGTAAAAATTCTTACATTGTAAAATTTAATTGCATTGATTTATAATAATGTCATTCATGTCATTCGTTATGAAAATTCATATGTTTCCATTACAGGCGGCAATGGACACCATGTGGAGTCAGCCCACTCCCGATGGTAGTCAGCGAAGTGAGCCAGAAATCCTAAGCGAGGTGCTTGGTACCCGTTCTGGATATGTGCGTGGGCTTGGCCATGGTGCCAAGCTCATAGCACTCGTTAGAGCTGGCTCCAGCCGATCCGTCGCTGGTGAGAGCGCCCTAAGCTGAGCTGATATCACACAGAGAGAGGTTTAGCAGCTACGAGTCGTCGTCGATGAGATTAAAGAGCAGCTGGAGAGGCAGAGGGAGGAGGAGTAGAGGCGTAGGGAGGAGGAGCAGAGGCTGAGAGAGGAGGAGGACAGGCGACGGAAGGAGTAGGAGAGGAGGATAGAAGAGTTGCGGGTGGAGCATGAGCGACAGATGTAGGAGATGTTTTAGGTTCTCGCTACACGCTTTGGCACCGATGCCCCACCACCTCCGCCTTCATCTTCGTGATTTTTTTTAAAATTTTATGTACAAATGTTAAACTTATATGTATTTGTGCGTGGATGAATATGGGTTGTATGTGGATGTGGATAGGATTATTTGTGTATGGATGGATGTAGTTTGTGTTTGTTTAGATGGATGCGGATGTGAATATGATGAAAATGTATTGTAATAGGTGTTTTTACAAGTGTATATTAAGAATTTTTTTTCCTGAATTTTGAAAACGGGAAGAAAAAGACTATTACAGATGAAATATTTCGTTGGTAATAGTAGGGTTAAATCTTATACCGATAAAATATTGCGTAGGTAATAGAGGAGCCAAAAGTTTTACCAACGAAATATTTCGTTGGTAAAATTTGTGTTTATCGACGAAACACATGTTTTTCCTACCAAAACTAAAATATTTTGTCGATGATTTTAATCGTCGGTATTTGTTTTATCATTGCCAACAAAGTAAACTTTCGTCAGGAAAAGCCTTTAGCTATGCTCTTTTTGCGACGATCTTAGCGGCGACATATTTCGTTGGTAATAATCATTACCGACGAAAAAATATCAAATACCGACGAATGATGTCGTTGATAAAGGATCTTTCTTGTAGTACCCGATCCATCCTTATGTGCAAATGGGCCCTAAGTATCCAGATCCTGGTCAGACCGTAATGTAAGAATCTAACCGTCCATCTGAAGTACTGAATATATCATTTGAACCATCCATCTTATGAATATTAAAGACCAGTCTTGAGTGGGCTCATTAGTGGTATTCAGATCATATAGGCAGAGTTTTGATAAGGTCCAATTTTGGGCCCTTTACCCACCTTATGCGTTTTTCAATGGTGTAATTTGATTGCAATTAGTTCTTATGACTTTCAAATTCTAATATTCCACTCTTTATGGCCCATTGGATGATGAAATTAGCCTAAAAACTGGCCTATGCTACTCAATTTGATGGGCTTGGTAAAATGATATCCATTAAGTCAAGCCCAATCCCATTTGAATTGAGTGTTGAGATGTATCCATTATCGCCACATATAGTAGATGTGAATATAAAGTCATTAATATGCAACAAAGTTACATGTTACCCAAACACATGTTACAAGTAACATGTAACCAAGTTACATCTTGCATCCAAATAGGATTACATGTAACCAAGTATCAACTGTAACTTGGTTACATGTTATTTTCTTACATCTTAAAGAAAGTTACATGCATCTAAATGACCCCTTAGATGTATATTTAGTTAGTATTCTATTCAAGATATATATTTCTATTTCCAAGGCATAACTCCAAAAGATATAAGAGGATCCAATCTAGTCGTTATCATTGCTATAAAATAAGTTGGTCGAAGTCTACACCCTTCTCAAGTGACGCTATTCTCTCAAGAGCAGTTTTACATGGCATGCATGCAAGATGAGAGCGCCCCTTGATGATTAAGATCCGCGAGCAGATCGGCACAGGATATTGCCTAGCGATCAGGTTGGGGCGTGCCTCGGTTCTTAAAGGATCTCCAGATAGCTAGACTTGCTCGCATTCGAGTAGATCTGGTCGCCAGTCGATTGACGAAGACATCTCTTGGGTCGCAATCCTAGCAGCCCATATAGTTCAGGAGTTGGCTCAGATTATAGACCCGCTTGGATATGTTTCTACTCACCGATCCCGAATTAAAAGGGGTTTACGTCAAGGAACGTAATCAACTAGGCGTCTAATCTGATAAGATGGCATCTTATCCCATGAAATCAGGAAGATCTCAACCACCTACGCAACAAACCACTCCAGCTAGATCTAAATAAATAAAGGTCTTATTGAGAAGAGAGGTACGCAACATCTCAGCCCACGTTTCACACTTCATCTTCGCTGAAGTCCATTACTGACGGCTGAGCGCCGGCTACCCCTAGTTTTATCTGTGATTTTCAGGTGGAAGGAAGGAGTTATGTTCAAGAGGATCGCAAATTATAGGAAGGAGAATCTGTCACCAGTTTTTGACGTTAACAAATTGGTGTCGTCTGTAGGAAATGATGTCTAATTCGTTCTCACTATTACATCTCTCATCCTCCATCATGCCTCCGAAGAAAACCAACTATCCCTCCACCTCAAGGCATACACTGCCTCTAATTGAAGCCTCTGATCCAAATCCTCCTCAGTCCACATCAAAGGTTCCTCCATTGCTACCCAAACCACCGACTCCTGAGGCCTAGAATCCATTTCGAGATATGTCTGGCGGTTTAGACGGTGCTACGTGTTATTTGGGAGATACTCTCCTTACTCTTCAAGCCGGGTTCCAGAATCTCACAAATCGTTTCGATCAATACTTTCCTCAGCCACAACAAGCCCCGGAAGGACCACCATCGCAACCTACACCTGCAGCTTCCAGGCATTCGCCAGATGAACTTCAAGGGCAACATAACCCCCCTCCAAACCGTGTATCCCACGACACTCAGGCTCCAATGCAGCGTCCACAAACTTTCGTTCCAGTGTATCTAGGCAATGTCAATTGGAAGAGACTGACGTCGAAACCTCTGGTTATACCCTGCCATGGAAGGAGACCTCAGAAAAATCGAAGATCGTTTCGCCCACATTGAGCAACGATATCAATCTAACCTTCTGATGACGACCCTTACATCAATTCATCGAGCAGAGCCTCCCTTTACTCGTTAAGTTATGGAGGCCCCTTTGCCCAAAAAATATCGAACGCCCGATATAGTCCCATATACTGGCATTGGTGATTCTCTCGAGCATTTAGAAACGTACAGGTCTCTCATGGAGTTATAAGGATACAACTCGAAGATTATGTTAAGAGCCTTCTCTTTAACTCTAAAGGATGCTGCGCGCACATGGTTCCGTGGTCTAAAGACTCAATCTATAGAATCTTTTTCTCAATTGTCGAAGCTCTTTGTATCCCAGTTTATGGGAAGCATTCGCACAAAGAAACCAGCGTCTCATCTGTCAGATCTGAAGCAACCCCACAATGAGGCAATCAAAGAATTTATGGTTCGGTTCACAACTGAAGCTGTTCAAATGGAACGTTTCACTGAGGATAAAGGCCTCACTGATCTGATCCATCTGTCATATCTGAAGCAGTGCCACAATGAGACAATCAAAGAATTTACTGTTCAGTTCACAGTTGAAGCCGTTTAAACGGAAGGTTTCATTGAGGATAAAGGCCTCATTGCTCTGATCACAGGTGTCACGAGCGAAAGGTTCTGATTTTTCCTGGATAAAAATCCTCTAAAAACGATGGTCGAGTTTCAAGCTAAGGCCCAGAAATACGTTAACGCTGAAGAAGTGGCCCTTGCCCATCATAATGGCCAAGAGAAGAAACATAAATTCGAAAAAGCATCTCCTTCAGACAAGAAATATAGTCGCGATCAACGTGATCGTTCTCCCAGGAATCCATACACAGGAAGATATCATAATTATACTCCTCTCAATCGATCTCCAGAGAAGGTGCTGATAGAGATTAAGAACAAGTCTTATGTCAAGTTGCCCCCGAGGATCAAATCAGATCCGGAGAAGAGAGACAAGAGGAAGTTTTGCTACTTTCACAAAGATGACGGACATAATACCCAAGACTGTATATCCCTCATAGATAAAATAGAGACGCTTATTTACAGGGGGCATCTTCGTGACTACGTCGCACAGCGGAATCATTCCCCTAAAAAACCGAGCTCATCGACGCGCTGTGAAAGTCAACCCCGGAGGGAAAGGTTGTCGCAACGTCGTCTTTCGCAAGAAGATGCAGAGCTAGCTAGAGAAATCAGGACCATAGTGGGCGGTCCAGCTTGTGGAGGCGATTCCCAGGCTGCAAGAAAAGCTTATGCCCGCAAAGCTTATCAAAAACCTCAACATGTTTACTGGATATAGAAGTCATCAAACTGGACAAAACCGAGTCATCAACAAATTTCTTTCTCTAAGAAGGACGCTGAGGGGATCCACTTTCCACATGAAGATTCCATCGTAGTAACATTAAAGGTGTTCAATTATCTAACTCATCGAATTATGTTGGATACAGGTAGTTCTATGGATGTACTTTATCTAGATGCCTACGGTCAAATGCCTCTTGCCAAAAACCTCCTCAAGCCGATCTCCACGCCCCTCGTCGGATTTGGAGGTGAGGTGGTTATACCAGAAGGAAGTATCGACCTCCTTGTCACTTTCGGCGAAGCCCCACTAAGGTTACTATTTTTATCAACTTTCTCGTAGTAAATCGAAAATCCACATATAATACTATCTTGGGACGACCATCACTCACCAAGCTAGGGGCAGCATTGCATCCTCTCTACTTGTGTGTCAAATTCTCCACTCCGAATGGTGTCGGAGTAGTCAGAGGGAATAAAAAAAGAAGCTCGAGCATACTACGAGTTAGCGGTTCAAGATCGAAAGGGCGCCCAAGTCACTCCTATTATAACAGTTGCAGGAGATTCAGCAGGCTCTTTAATCGTAACAACATTGGACTCAAGGGAAGATACGCATTAAGCAGGAGTTCCAGGTGAAGAAACTATTAAAGTCCAATTATCCGAGGCAGATCCGACCCAAAAAGTCATGTTGGGTCATCTCTGGATCCCATTTTTCGAGCTCGTTTGACCAATTTTCTGGTCGAATACCAAGATGTCTTCGCTTGGTCGCATAAAGATATGCCAGGCATCGACCCTACAGTTGTTGTTCATCGACTAAAGGTAGATCCAAAATTCAAGCCCATTCATCAATGTGAAGCTCTTAATTTATACATATTTTAACCCCATTTCATCACATTTTATGCATGATTCCTATGATTAAAAGACTAATCTAATGCATGTTTGTGATTGTAGGAATGAGAGAGAGAATTCACCTATTTGATGTCTAAAAGAATGCTTTTAAACCCACCTGATGATGAATGAAGATGAGCCAAAGGAATGGAAGAAAGAAACAAGGAGAAGAGAGAGATGACATGGATTTAATGCCAATTTGAAGGATTTGGAATGACTAAAAGACGAAGCTTTGATGATCCAAAGAAGCGGAGAAAAACTCTTGAAGGAATCAAGTTGAAGACCTGGAATGGCTAGAAAAGTCATATTGCAGAGCTGCAGGGCCAGAAAATAAAATGCAGAAGATCCAGCAGATGGCCCTGTAAACTAGAAAAACTGTAAAAATTGGCCTTTGGGAGCTTGACCACCATTTTACTGGGCACCTGAAATTGACAAAAAAATCCAGTTTATTGCTGGAACTTTTCTGGACATGGCCGGGTGCCCGACCACAACTAGTCAGGCACCCAATGACCCGCCGTCGCCCGATTAAAAGGATTCGGGCGCCCGAAATTCAAAGAAAATTTATCAAAACTTGCTGGACTATTTTGAGTATGGTCGGGCGCCCGACCAACACCTGACCGAGTGCCCGATGACCGACGTAAGTGCATAAAATCTTACGCAATCTGAGGCGGTGGGTGAGTTTTGCTATAAAAGGACACCTTGGCATCCTTCCTAAGGTATCCTAAAAGAGTTCTAAGTTCGTGGGGAGCAAGGGAGATCATCGTGGAGCGACCGCAACTCCTCTAACTAGGGTTTTTTTTTTCTTCTAGTTTTTCATGTTTTTGTTTAGTTTTTCTTTGAATTCTAGTTGAAGCATGATAATGCTCGGCTAGAACTTCTTAGCTAAGGCTAAGAGGTGAAGCTTGTGAGTAGTTATCATGTTGAATTCGTTCTAATTCAAGTACTTTGCTTTAAGTTTGGATTTTTAAAGTTCTGGTTTGAATAAAAGTCAATATTTTTGGATGTTTTATGAGAGTTCATGTGCTTCAGAGATGAGTTCCTTGCAATTCTCTGAGATTATCATGTTTGGATTGACTAGATTCAAATTGTAGTAACCCTAGAGCATACCATAGTCTATTGGCATGGTCATTACTTCGAAGGCTACATATTCGACTTCTACGTACTTCATTAGAACTAGAATCTTATTCTTCCACTTAAGTGGGGATTGTTCGCGTTTGAATGTTATATCTTCCAACTAGAAGAAAGATAGAACTTCAATTTTAGTTGTTTTATGTTTGGATAAATGAATTCACATGAGGGCTATCATAAGTGGATCCTCGAAAGCCTTAGTTCCGTTAATTACAGATTTTTACAACTTTACTGTTTTAAGTTAGTTTATGAAATTGAACTCCTTATTTAATTGATTTTGAAGTTGCTGGAACAACTTGAATTAGTTTACCTAATTCCTTATGGATCGACCTTGGTCTTATCGAGAATTATTACTACATTGCAGCCTTGTACTTGAGGCGACCGAATAGTCAACGTCGGCACGCATTCACAGTCGAAAGACAAATGGTGATAAAAACTGAAATCAATAAGTTGTTGGCTGTTGACTTCATTGAAGAGGTCGATTATCCTGATTGGGTCGCGAATGTCATCCTCGTTTGTAAAGCAAATGGCAAGTGGAGGATGTGTGTGGATTATACTGACTTGAACAAGGCATGTCCAAAAGACAGTTTTCCAACACCTCACATCGATTAGCTGGTTGATCCTACCACTGGGAACACTTTGCTAAGTTTCATGGATGCTTACTCTGGTTATAACTAGATCATGATGCATCCAACTGATCACGAGAAGACAACCTTTATTACGTACCTTGGTCTATATTGTTACATGGTAATGTCGTTTGGTCTCAAGAATGCTGGGGCTACTTACCAACGTCTGGGTAACAAGATGTTCGCCGCACATATTGGTAAAACTATAAGTATATGTAGATGATATGCGTATCAAAAGTATCAGAATCGAGGATCATCTCACCAACCTCCAAGAAGCTTTCAAACTTATGCAAAAGTATCGGATGAAGCTGAATCCAGAGAAATGTGCATTCGGGGTCTCTGCAAGAAAATTCCTCAAATTTATGGTTGGGCAGCACGGCATTGAAGCCAACCCTGAGATAAAAGCCTTGATAGAGATGTGATCACCCTCCACAGTCAAAGAAATCCAGCACCTGGCTGGATGTATTGTGTCTTTAAACTGCTTCATTTCACGCGCTTCCGACAAATGCCTGCCTTTCTTCAAGCTACTGCGAGCAACCACAAAGTCCAACTGAGCGTGGACCCAGCAATGTGAAGAAGCCTTTAAGCAGCTGAATCAATACATGGGCGCACCGCCCATCCTGTCCAAACCTACTCCACATGAGCAACTTTTCCTCTATTTAGCTGTCTCCTAGAGCCATTAGTGCCACCTTAATAAGAGAAGATTTCGGGTACAGAAACTCGTTTATTACGTCAGCCGTGCAATGGTAGATGCCGAAACTAGATACCCTGACATCGAAAAGCTCGCCTTAGCCTTAGTGGTCGCAGCATGAAAGCTACGACCTTACTTTCAGGCTCATCCTATAATAGTCCCTATGGATAAGCTGTTAAGACAAGTCCTTCAAAAACCCAAAGTGTCTGGACGGTTAGACAAATGGGCAATTGAGCTCAATGAACATGAAATTACTTTCTACTGGCGAACTGCTATGAAAGGACAAGCCGTCGCATATTTCATAACCAAGTTTACATATCCAATCCCCAATCATATCGAAGCAACGACTCCTCCAATTAAAACCTCTCAAACTGAACTTTCAGCATGCAAGCAACCATCCTGGTCACTCTATGATGGGTCATCCTATTCATCCAGAAGTGGGGCAGGATTGATCCTCATTGCCTCGGACAAGTCGTAGTTCGAGTACGCCTTGCAGTTTGATTTCCATGCTTCAAATAATGAAGCAGAGTATAAAGCTCTGATTACTGGTCTTCAGTTGGCTAATGTCCTCACAATAAAAAAATTTACTCATTCATAGCGACTCACAGTTAGTCGTGAATCAGGTGATCAACGAGTTTGAAGCAAAGGAAGAAAGAATGGCTATTTATAAATCCAAAGTATTGGAGTTGCTCGCCAAAATTGACAAATATGAATTAATTCACATTCCTCGAGCAGAAAATGAGCTAGCCGACTCCTTGGCAAAATTAGCATCGGCTTCTAGAGGTGATCGAGTTCGAACCACACTTGTTGAGCATCTCTCTTCAGCAAGCATCAACCAAGTAACAAGCGAGTAGGTCTCCGCGGTGCAGCTATCTCCATGTTGGATGGACCCTATTATCCTTTTTCTCCGAGATGGAGAACTCCCAGCAGACAAGAAATTAGCTCAACAAATACGGTCTCGTGTTGCCAGGTATATTCTCTAAGATGGTGTATTATTGAGAAGAAGTTATACACTGTCATATTTAAAGTGTCTTCATCCAAAAGAAGCCAAGTGTGTTCTTGAAGAAATTCACCAAAGGGTATGTGGTAATCACCCAAAAGGGCGATCAATGGCTTACAAAGCTATGAGGTATGGTTATTATTGGCCTACTATGAAAGCAAATGCCATCGAATACTCAAGAAGATGTGATAAGTGTCAGCGCTATTCTACAATACCTCATCTACCGCCCGAACGAATAACACCTATGGATGACCCTTGGCCTTTTGCTCAGTGGGGAGTCGACATAATTGGTCTGTTGCCCAAAGGAAAAGGCTAGAACAGATTTGCGATGGTGGTCGTCGATTACTTCACCAAATGGGCCGAAGCAAAAGCCTTAACCAATATTACCGAGAAGCAAACTACTAAATTCATATGGTGGAACAAAATATGTCGTTATGGGCTTCTTCACACTATAGTCATTGATAATGGGAGACAATTCGATAATGTAGCAATCACAAGCTTTTGTAAAAAGTGGAAGATACGTAATGCATTCACCTCCCCTTATCATCCTCAAGCTAATGGTCAGGTGGAAGCAGTTAATAAAATCATCAAACATCATTTGAAGACTAAGCTTGAAGAATGTAAGGGCGTATGGCTAGAATGCCTACGAAAAGTTTTATGGGCTTATAGGACTACAACCCGCACTGTAACTCGAAAAACACCTTTCTCTCTCACATTTGGCATCGAGGCAGTCGTCTGGTTGAAGTTGAAGTACCTACTTATCGTGTAGAGCATTATGACCCGACGGTAAATGAAGAATCTTTAAAATTTCACCTGGATCTTTTAGAAGAAAGAAGGGATGCATCTCGACTTCGAGCAGCAATCAACCAACAACGAATAACTCGATACTATAATTTGAGGGTTAAGCCCAGAACCTTTCAAGTTGATGATTTGGTACTCAGGCAGAAAGTCAGAACAACTACTCGGTCACTAGATCCTAACTGGGAAGACCCTTATTGGGTTATTAAAGTCATTCGACCCGGTACCTATTATTTGGAAGACATGCAAGGAAGAACTCTGCATCACCCTTAGCACGCAGAACATCTGCTTCGTTATTATCCATAAACATTCATGTATCATACCCATGAATGATTTTCAAATAAAGATGACATCCATTCTAGTCTGTCGGCTAAGAATCTATACAACTTAGTCGCTACTCCTACTTTCAGGACCTGAATAGCCCTAAAGAAAATACTAGACATTCTCTTGACTAAGACTTCTGCTTGCGGAGAGCCAAAGACTCAGTCGATAAATCAATCTATCTCTATGCGGACGTAGCCACCAAGGCCTCCCTGACTGAGCATGATTCATTTTCATGAATTGAGCAATTGAAAGAAATCAAGCAAACTTTCATTCAAAGACAGGAGAATACAACATTCAAAATGCTTCACTTAAGAAAAGAGAAGAACACTTAAAGAAAATAACACTTAATCTTTTATTGCCTGCTCTTGCGAATCTTCTAGTGGAGGAGCGCGACTCTCAACTTCATGTCCGGCCTCAGGAGCCCCTGTGGCTTCAGTAGCCCCAGTTATCATGGTAACTTCATTAGCAACAGCTTCTCTTTCTTCGGCGCTAACTATGTCCGCGACTTTATCAAATTCTCCCAAGTCAAACTCTGGGGTAATCTGTTGCATAACTCTGATTGCAAAGTCACGACTAGCGTCATACAACTCGTAGCGCTCTTCTTCATAAAGCTGCGAGGTGTAGAACTCCTAAACAGCATGAGGACGCTCTTCAACGATCAGCGCAACTAAGGCCGCTCTCTCCTCCTCCTAGTGTACTTGATTAGTGGTCAACTGTGAAAGAGCCACTCTCTCTTTCTCCAAATTCTCACTGGATTCTTTGAGCTGCGACCTATATTCTGTGAGCTACGACTCGAGATTAATGTTCTTTTGTTCTAATGTGATCTTATCTTGACGAAAGATCTCTCTCTCTCTCTCTCTCTCTCTCTCTCTCTCTCTCTCTCTCTTTCTCGATCTTCTCCTTCATCTCGCTAAGACGAGCGTGCCTCTGATCCAGTTCTTGGTATTTGTCAATCAACACTTGAATTTTTGTAATGAGGATATTCTTCTCCTCATTTGTTTTGCAATCAAGGCTTCACGAGCCTTCAGGACTTGGTCCCTCCCTTGGACCACTTGCTCCAGAGCTTTTTTATTTTCTTCTCCTTCATTTATTATTAGATGAGCAGACATGATATCATGCCTCGTCCGTAATATGAGATCTAAGCCTTACACAGAAATAAGAAAAATATCATAAAAGGTATGAAAAGTCTTCTTAAAAACATCAGACACTACGAAATTCTTTCTTACCTGGACCATCCTCATCCCAGCATCCAGAGTAAGATCTTCTGGACTAGATTCAGGAAGAGGACCAAGAGATTGTGGAGTAACGTTATAAAAAAATAAACTTGCAAATAGGGTACAAGTGACCCAGAATAACAAAAGTTCTAACTCCCGAGGACTGAACTATGACCAGCTTTCTTCCAACAGCGTCTAAGTGAATAGACTCTTGAGCAGGAGCCGACTCACGAGCAGTAACAGGTTCGCGATCCTCCCCTGGCAATGGAAGATTAGGTTCTAATTCATACTCCATTGTAGGAGTGCCAGTAAGATCTACAACTGGTTGTTCTTGAGCAGAGGCCACAATTGCAGTAGTATCAGTTGGAATGGAAGGTGACTCGTTCTACTGTGACCTTCGAGCAGGTTCACTCTCTTGTCCTACTGGTTGAGACGGACCTACTGCTGTCTTTTTATGTCGCTTTGGAGCAGAACCTTTTATAGGTGGAAAAACTCCCCTCATCTTTCTCTTCTCACCACTCATTGTCTCTTCCTGAGAAATAAGGCAAGACTTAGCTAGCCTAGAGAGTTTCAGTGTGGATTTGATATCTCTTGTGTCTTTAGGCAACTTGAAGACTTTGACTATTTTTTCGTTAATTCCTCCTCTCAGGTTAGGCTTCTTTCCGATCGGGATACCCGCGACACAATCAACAAAATTAACGAAGTAAATTGGGGTCATATTTATGCAGAAGTAAGAATTTACTAACATTCACAAAAAAGCAACTAACATTATGTCTTCCAGGAGTTGAACCCACATTGGATTCCCAATTTTCGGAGACATAGAACCACCACCTCTTCTATCCGGGATAGTTGCCAGTAACACAGGTAATACCAACCCTTGCTAGAAGAAGCCTTCTTTAGTTGGAACATCCTCAAAAACTCATCAGCGGAAAGCTCACTGTTTCCAACTTGTTTCCAAAGAACATAAGTGCTCAATACTACCCTCCAACCATTAACTATGAGTTGTTTGGGAGCTATTTTATAGATACGGAGAACTTCTCATATGAACGGATGAAATGGAAGACGCACACCAAGTTCAAAGAAATATCTATACCTGGAGACACACCCCGACGGGGGAGAGTCAGCGGTTTTAGCCTCCTGAGGCAATCGAAGGGTGACCGAATCTGGGATGTGACACTCCCTGCGGGATTTCCTCCAGATCCCTCTCCTTCATTCGAGAAAGGTATCCTAACGCAGAATACCTCCAAGCAGGTACTCGTATGCTATTTGAGGAGGAAGAATCTGGGGTTACATCGTGGGACAGTATCACTATTAGACCCTTGCGCCATTGAAGGAAGCTTGAAAGAAATGAAAATGGGAGAAAAGATGAAGGAAATAAATACCTCAGATAAGAGGTCCCGCCAAAGGAAAAGAAAGAAAGAAGAAAGGAAGTTCGATTTTCGTCAGAAGAAGAAACCCTAAGTGAAGAAACATCAAACGTACACAAATATATATGCAATTATTCCCCTCAGCGATTTGAGCGACACATGGCATCTCTTTGTTTGGCACGACAGTCGAACAAGCACGCGCATTAAATTCAGAACACATGGCAAGCGCCCCTTAGTTTCCTTCGGCTAAAAAGCTGGCACTCATTAAATGCGGACGTTCAATCATATATGGCTATTCCTCTTCGAGAAATGCGTTAGGCGGTTTACATGCGTGGTGTGAAACAAATTCAAGTACTTTGCTTAGTTGCTCAAAGCAAAAGACATGGGGGGCGTTTGTTATAGAATAAGTTGGTCGAAGTTTGCACCCTTCTCAAGTAACACTAATTCTCTTAAGAGCAGTTTTGCAGGCCTACATGCGAGATGCGAGCGCCCCTTGATGATTAAGATCTGCGAGCAGATCGGCACAGGATATTGCCTAGCAAGCAGGTTGGTGCACGCCTCAGTTCTTAAGGGATCTCCAGATAGCTAGACTTGCTCGCATTTGAGTAGATCTGGTCGCCAGTCGATTGAGGAAGATATCTCCTAGGTCGCAGTCCTAGCAACCCATATAGTTCAGGAGTTGGCTCAGATTACAGACCCGCTTGGATCTATTTCTACTCACCGATCCCGAATTAAAAGGCATTTACATCAAGGAACTTAATCAGCTAGGCGTCTAATCTGATAAGATGGAATCTTATCCCATGAAATCAGGAAGATCTCAACTACCTACGCAACAAACCACTCTAGCTAGATTTGAATAAATAGTGGTCTTATTGAGAAGAGAGGTATGCAACATCTCAGCCCACATTTCACACTTCATCTTCACTGAAGTCCATTATTGACTTAAGCATCAGAGGGCTACCCTAGTTTTATCTATGATTTTTAGATGGAAGGAATGAGCTATCTTCGGGAGGATCGTGAATTATAGGAAGGAGAATTTGTCACCAGTTTTTTACATTAACAATCATGGACCTGAACAAGTCTACCAAGGTCTTTTTTTTTTCTCTTTTCTGACGTTTTGATGTGGATCTTCAAGATCGTCCATTATGACATAATGCTCCTTCATATAATTCATAAATATATTGAGCCATATGTTTGCTTCTCTACCTCATACCAAAGACCCAATAAATTTATCCATCACATTAATTTGTTAAAGCAAGTAGACATCCATATCTAGAGATGTCATCTATAATTATCACAAAATATAAATAATCTGCAGATAACCTCCCTTAGATCTCATACTAACGGTCCACAAATATAATAAGAGTAAACCAATTCCAAACATTCTCAAGCCCTATGAGCAATGCCCTTCAGACAGACTTCATGGGTGCACTTCTGGTGGAAGTCACCCAACTACCCATCATTAATGAGATTGGTCAATTTATTAAGGCCAATATGGCCGAGTTCGTACATGCCACATATTGGTGGGATTCTCCTCAGTTCTCTTCCTCTTCTATGAAGGTGGTTCAATAGTTTCAGTACATTTCAATCTAACATGCATTATAAAAGAAGAGAATTATTTCAAAAGGTTATCAGCTAGTTTAGTTGCGTTTGTAATTGAGTTATAACAACTGATACGTCTCCATGAACTTTTGCCTTCACATCTGTGCCAAGATGAAACCACACAACGTCACTGCCTGTGTCTGTAGCTGATGAGATGGGTCTCCATCAAATAAGGAGGCATTACAGACCCGCAAGATATGGCCAAAAAGCAGCGAGCGGAGCTTCCAAAGTGAAGCGAGCCAAACAAGCAACGGCTGAAAAAGTATCGAATATCCTTGAGCCTCTTTATAGAATTTGAGATGTGTAGTGACACTAAAATTCACACACCGTACATTAGGCTTGGTTGTCAAAAAGGTTTGATTTAACAAGAACAAATATCTCCTGCTTATCTGCTTTCTTTCCCGTTGGCTTTCCCAGTTGGACACCTTGACCTCATATCACTTTTACTTCCAGGTTGGTTAGATGGATGCATGCTCCATTGAACTTTAGCCGGTTAATCTTCCAATGTGTACAATTCTTTCTAGCTGATTGGCCTCTTGAACACTTGGGTGCCTAGACCTCTTGGAGTACTTGGGCGAAGATATCAGAGTACCTCTGTCATCACATACATTCAGAGATTATAGATAACATGAGCAACACAAGCCTCCAGACTTTCTCATTGGCACAATCCCAATCCAAAAACTCCACCCAATTAGGATCCGAAGAGTTTCGCCAGGACTGTGTGGACACTCAATGACCAAGATGAAGCCTAGTTTATTATGAAATTGCGTCGGGTAGTCTAACACGACCCCCTATGCATACACGTGCGGAAGCTTAAGGAGCAACTAGAATTATGGCTAAGTCCTTCGGGGGGGTGATTAGGACCTTTTGAAATTCTTTTCGCCTACTTACACAATTTAACAAATTAAACTAAGTAAGCGAGAACACTTTCGGCTTCCAAGCCTAAGTGGGTCCAATCAAAAGACTAGCAAAAGATAAGTGCAATCAGCAACCTAGTCTAATCAACACATGTGGACTATAGAGGATGGATCAAGAAATGCTCAAGTCAACATGAGGTAGTGAAAGTACATCTTGTGTATGGATGTGCCTATCTAGTGCCTAGCATACATTCCTATCAAGCATTCATAATTAAACAATTAAACTTACAATGCTAATAAGAAATGTGCTCAAATACAATCACAAACACAAGCATGTATAGTGGTTTGACTACTTGTTTACTCCACTCCCGGTTCAAGTATTCAACCCCTTTGAGCACACCGGCATTTACTGGGGAGTTTAAATCTGGTTCCTCCTAACCAAGGTGTTTTAACTCGGATCCATCTAACTGGGGAGTTTACAGGTTCCTCCCAACCTACACGTTTGCACCCGTGTTGGTGGCTCCCCCTTAGAGACTTCATTTAGGCCTGACAAACGTGCCAAGGAACAGCTAACGTCCCTAGATTTTAGGCTGACTAACAGGCCAAGGATCAGCTAACGACCCTAGCTCGAGTTTGTTAAACAAACTCTACACTCAACTCCCGAGTGGATGGACTCCTAACAAGACAACCTTACTTGTCGGATTGAGCCCCTTTATAGCGCCGCTTTGGGTTGCTTCTTCTCCCTCTCCCGTGCTTGAATCAACTCCCCTTGTGCTCCCCCGATCTTTGACGCCGCTGCTTTGCTAAGACTTCAGCTCCAAGATCAGCTACCTTGCATGTGATGCTCCATTGGAGATGCCCAAAGTGCTAGGGAATGGTGAATCCTCTACAAATGGTGGAAAATAGGTTTTCTAGAGGAATACACTGATTTGGACTCCTAGGTAATGTTTAGACAAGGGATTTAACTATCATCAAGGTGTCTAAACCCTAGGAATCAAGAGGGATCAAGTCCATTCTCAAGATGTCATTGAATGGCCCAAGCTTGTGATGAAAACACAAGGAGAATGACTTGCTATGGGTTTGGGATAGAGCCTCTGATGGTCTCTAGCAATGGTGGCTTCTATCTCCTCAAAATCTCCTCTTTTTGCTAAAAAATGAATCCCCCTCTTTAAATAGATTTTCTTCCAACGGTCAAAAAACCAATAGATTCGTGCATCTCCGATTGATCGGAAAAAGGATCCGATTGATCGGAGAGTAGTCCGATTGATTGAAATTCAGTCTAGTGGATTCTCTGGAAGATATTCCGATTGATTGGAAACATGGTTCGATTGATCGGACTGGCCCCTTCCGATGGACTGTCCGATTGATCAAAAATATGTCCAATGGATTTTCAAAGTTGCTGGAACAATTTCTGATTGATCGGAACTTCGGTCCGATTGATCGGAGTCCTATCGGAGCCAATGTCCGATTGATCCAATCGGAAACTGCTGTTTGAGCTGTTTTGATTACAGCAGCTTCTACCTCTTTATTTAGTCTAACTTATCATGTTTTTCATGGAGTTCTAAGACTGATGATGACGACGAAGGGTATACCTAGATGGTACAAGTCATCTAAGAGGTTATGGTTTTGGGTATGTTCAAGGCAAGGCACACCAAGGCATCTCTTTTACCTGTTTCTTCATCCTTGATATAGCTGGTCCAACTTGAGTCTTCGGTCTTTGTCTTCGGTCTTTGTCTTCATTAAGCTTAACCGACACTAGACTCATTAACCTAAGTGATTGACAAACAAGGTGCACTAGTATACCACAGAAAAGTGCACTAACATATTAGTCGTGAGAACATTTAAGAATTTACTCTCTACATGGCCGAGCTCTTGGAACCTATCTAATTATGATTTGGCAATCAAATTGAAAGACGTGCCAACTGCAATTCGCACACAAATCACAATGAAATGTCTAAACAATCTATCATGCAATACATAAGTAACATAACACCATCATCTTAAAGAATAATCTACTGATGATTGAGCCAATTGTGAAATACACAAACGCTACCTCCACGCACAATTCCACCATGGGCAAGTGTTGTGTGGTTAAATGGAACACACACTACGTTCATCAACCCATCCTCCCACTACCATCATGTAAAATGGTGATTTTGGATCACACAATCCTAAAATTCACAAATTTCAACAAGTGTTGCACCCCCACCATGGAACAGGTATAGCATTTTGCACCCAACTGCGACAACTATTCCCACATGGCATTCACTTCTGCTACATGAATCACACCCCTCTTGGGTCTGGTGCAAGAAGGATCCTTGAGATAGCAACCGCATCATATCAAGGGGCATAGAATTGGTGTAGAAACCTCACATACCCCCTTTGTTATCATATACAATGAGAGACCACAATCTAATTCTAACAGACAGATGCACTTCCAACTTCAAGAATGCTATTATTACCCCAAAATGATTGATGACTACTTTGTTAGATTAAAAAGTCTCAGTCAGTTAAGACATCACTTGTCAACGTACTCCACTATCTGACGCCTGGCCAATCAACCAAGGATGAATCATCCATTCAAGTCTAGAATGATCCACAACGAGGGCTATACAAATCATTGATGACTTCACTTGTAGAATACATGCAGGTCTAATGATATTCCCATCTCAAGCTAGTTTCCTACAACTATGGCTGTACATGAGTCGAGCCGAATAGAGCATTGCCCTGCTCATTGCTCGACTCAAACCACCCAGACCCTGCTCGTTGCTCGACTCGACTCGGTCGTGGACATGCTCGATCAGCACAAACTGAACAAGTTCGAGTTCGAGCCAAGTCCGAATTTTCGATCTGAGTACGAGTTCGATTTCTTTCGGGCTGAGTTCGAGTTTGAGTTTACAACCCTAGACTACTGGATAATGTCCGGTCGGTCGCCCCTAAAAAAATCACCGGTCAGTGATCAATCATGTAAAGTCAGTCAGTAGTTGAAGGGGAATAGCCAGATAGAGCTTATTGGATAAGTAAAACGGCAATGCGGGCTGACAGCCGGGGGGGGGATTGCCGAGCTAAGAGAGAGGGAGACCCTAAAAAAATCACCGGTCAGTGATCAATCATGTAAAGTCAGTCAGTAGTTGAAGGGGAATAGCCAAATAGAGCTTATTGGATAAGTAAAACGGCAATGCGGGCTGACAGTCGGGGGGGGGGGGGGGGGGGGATTGCCGAGCTAAGAGAGAGGGAGGGAGGGTATGAGGCCGACTGTCAAGCTCAGAGAGAGAGGGGGGCGCTCGGGCGAGAATGGAATTAAAAGTTAGGGATTTTTTTTTATTTTATTTTTTTTTTTTTGAACTCCTGAGTCTAACTCTTTGACTCGAGTCAAGCTATTTTCGAATCGAGCCGAGTCAAGCGAGGCCCTGCTCGGTGCCCTACTCAAATTCATTTGAGCACCCAAAATCTCACTCAACTCAGCTCAAACCCACTTCCGATCAGAGCTGAGTCGAGCATTTTCAAGTCGAGTTGAGCGAGTTTTTCAAGCTTAACTGGACTCGTGTACAGCTCTACCTACAACTGCATTTCATTGGGAAGTGGGTTTGAGATAGACAATTCAGTTAACCCTGTTAAGTTGAACTAGACATCAAGCCAGACCGAGTTGAACTCTGCCCAACTCAACTCGGCTTGGTTGAAATTTGACTTGGGCTCGAACTTGGTTCGGCTCGGTCCTGAACTCGGTCTGGTCAGCTTAAACTCGATTCGGTCCAAAATCTAAATGATCCGAACCAAGTCGAGTTGAGTCAAGCTGAGCCTGCTCCAACACCTTCAAACCTTATTTTCTTCCCCAAATCCAAGAAAAAAAAAATCAACATTCAAAAAAGAAAAAAAGAAAAACCTTTTTCGCACAGGGTAGAGCTATCGGGATTGGGTCACCAGTCACACAAGCTCGAATCT
This sequence comes from Liriodendron chinense, assembly GCA_003013855.2. Taxonomy (NCBI): domain Eukaryota; kingdom Viridiplantae; phylum Streptophyta; class Magnoliopsida; order Magnoliales; family Magnoliaceae; genus Liriodendron; species Liriodendron chinense. The sequence goes on along the minus strand of ML058489.1, from coordinate 360,673 downwards.
CTAATCAAACGGAGAGAGTTGTAAGGCAGGGTATGGTTGTGCTGCCGGATGGGTTGTTAGTCGGAGATGAGGAAGGGCTCCGCCACCAGCCGGGCTTAGATGGGTAGGGTCGTGGGGGGTAGGGTTTGGAGTTGGGTAGGGTAGAGTTGGGCTCGGGCGTGCTGGCTAGGGTAGGGTAGAAAATAGATTAGTTTATATATATATATATATATATATATATATATATATATATATATATATACAAGCTGGACCGAGCCGGTTCGAGTTGAGTTTGGTCCAACTTGAACTCGACCCGGTTTTTTTTTTTCAAACCTCATCTGCCTAGCTCGACTCGGTTTGAAATCAGCAACAAGTCAGAGTTTTTTTCGAGCCGAGTCAAGTTGAGTTAACCGAGTTGGCTCGGCTCGTGTCCAGCTCTATTCCCAACACAGCCTTATAGATGTAATTCAGAACAGTTGGAATTCTGTGGCAATAGCTCAATGCATTTTGAACTTAATATCTTCCACAATTTCATTGACATTTAGGCAGTACATCCGAGGAACAATGGTGATCCCACTGGGTATATGCTGCAACAGCCATCCTTGGATCAGTTTTCAGGACTTGTGCAGTATAATTTCAGTGACCAGCAGCATCGAGGACCATGCAATGATATATACATAATTACAAGGAACGCTATACACCACCCCTGCATGTACCCCATCAAACAAAAAACAACCATTCAGCTGGTGTTTGGATGTCCAGATCAATTCCTACATTGCGAATTAAAATTATCAGAACCATGGATGCCATGTTGGATCCATCATGCACAAGCTCCTAGGGGATAAAGCGGCTTCAACCAAATCAGTCACACCCCTTTGGACCGACTGCGGTGGATCTGTGTTGTTTTCCTCCTGAAATGGGGAGAAAAAAAGGTTGGAAATGTTACAACCAATGCTTGAGCAGTTGCAATTTCACTTTCTACTGTTATTGTGCATAGGGTGCTTGGGATGGAGAGCATGGAGAAAACAAGCTTCCTTTTGGAGCAATGTGATATTTCTGTTTTGGACCAGAACTGGCAAACAATGTCTTCCAGTTCCCAATGTAGGAATCTTGAAACAGTGGGGCGTGTACTATTATTTTCAGCAAATCTACCCTTGCCTGAAGAGATGGAGATGGCCAAAGGCATGTACTCTGATTTCAACTTTTCGTCCTAAAGGATCACAATTCCATCTGTCTTGGGTTGCAATTGGGCTGGGCTGGACCATGTCGTCTGCACGGATTATTTTGGGCTCAGCCTGGAGGTTGGGTCCATGATGAAGTTTTAAGCCCGCTAAGTAGTTGGATGGGAGAAGACCTGTGAGCCTAAAGGCCTGCTAGCTCAGCTCAGCCTGGTCAAGCCCAATTTACTAACAGTTTTGGGATGAGTATTTAACTAGTAAGCCATGCCCAAGTCTGTTTCCATAGCTGACAGGCAGACTGGGCTTGGGCTGGGCTGGTCTGGAGAAGCTTCAGGCCCTCCAGCCAGGGGCAATTGCAACCCAACTTGTAACCTTTTCTCCAGGATATCCAACTCAGATTGAGAAATTACGTTAATTGAGGATGCTAATGATATACCTCTTCAGAGAAGTACTGTGGGGCAATTCCTTTAACACGGGCAATAACTTGCTCCACATTAGTGGTAACCTTCTGCTCGAAATCCAATGGATTGATGCCACCTGCAGCAACTGGTGCTGAAGGCATTCCTAGAGGCCTTCTCCATGACCACGATAGAAGCTCATCTCGGAAAAACATAGCCAACTGATGCCATAGATGCTGATTTTGCTGGAAAAAAAAAAAGAATAAATTGGAAAAAAGATACATATTGCAATAATACAAGTATATATAAATCAATAAGAGCTTCAATGACTTTATCCAACAGGTACAGCAGGTGAAAAGCTCACTTTTGGTGAAACCACAGACTGTGCTGCAGCACACATGGCTGACACGATTAGGCCCTCTACACCAAAATGGGAAAAGAAAGCCTGCATGTTCCTTGTCAGCCGGAAAGGCACCGGTTCATTGAATTCAATCATTCCGTTTGCATCATAAGCTGTGTTGCAGGGAAAATGGTATCAGTAGTCATCTAGAAATGATGACAGACAATTCACTTGTTAACTGTAGTTAAATACATTACCTGGATGGAAATCAGTTTGAAATATTTTGCCTGTGTTTTTGGCAAACAGAATCTTATTCGGGGACCTCCCCCCAATTTGTAGCATGTAAGACATGAAATTGGAAAGTGCAAGCTGGATGGCAAATTGCTTTTTGAAAGCCCATAGATGGTTGCCACTTGGAAGAGTCTTGTACATGTACTGGGAGAATATATTGTCATTGACAAGAGTTCTTGTAATATCATTATATGCCTGCAGACGAAGATCTACAACTGCTTCTGGAGATATTTGGCCTGAGATGGCTTGGTTGAGCTGCTCCTTGAAATGAGTGATCGGGAGATCTGCTTCTCGATTATGCCGTGCACAGTTGATTTCATAGACCTCAAGGAAGGTGCTGTACATCAAGTCATCTTCTACCATTCGGACCTGAATACAAGATGTTTCTTCAGAACTTGACAAAATAAATATCATGACTGCAATGAGATCTGAATGGGAGCAGATTAAGCTTCACCTGAGACCAAACAGGGATAATTATTGGGGTGTGGATACATAGATGGCGGCGTCTGGATTCCTTGTGCTTGTCAAACATTCTGTTCATCACACGAAAGAGCTGCAGTATGCGCTCATCACTTCTAGCATTTGGGGTCAATGAAGTCTGAACAATGAAATGGCGCTGGGAGCCATCAGAGCCTATGAGAGTCAGTCGGCGGAAACTGCTACCGTGCCGTCGCACAATTGGTATATCTGCCCCAACCCTGTCTAACTTTATTGTATGATCAGGAGCAAGTTCCTGAGAAGGATAAGAAGAAAAAAAGGAAAAGAAAAGAAAAAGCAGCTGAGAAAGTGCAGGGGGCATTTGACAGCAAGCACTACTGATTTAAAGCAAGGTTATTGCAATTCCTGGTCAAGAGAATCTCATATGACCTGGTCTGTGAAATACTGTCCTGGGACCTCCACATCTACGACATGGAAATCACGCAGAACCCTACTTTCTTCTTCCAGCTTTAAGATGGCAGGAAATCTGTCTTCAACATTACTCTGAAGAACATTCTTCCAGTGCTTCAGTCGCTCGGTCAATTCAGAGAGAGTAGCAGGGAAAGTCGTTGTGCTCTCTGGATCAAGATCACGCTCAAAATCCTGTTTATACTCTCTTACAAAATCAACATGCTTGTTCACGGCATCTGCTGAAAAGCAAGCCCTACAAACACCAGAGAGTTCCTTCTTGAGAGATTGAGGAACCTCAGCAGTAGTAGCAGTTGGGTATTTGTAACAGCGATGAAGCAGCGCATTCACCACTGCTAGAAGTCTTTCCTCTGGCAGTGTAACAAATCTCGAACCGATTTCTGTGAGCAAAACCTGCAAAAAGATGCATTTATTATTGATGAAACCACACACAACCAAATGACTAAGCTTTACTTGAAATAAATCCTTGAAGTAGATTTATCTTGAACCCAAACGACCTGCTCTGTGAAATAAATCTTGAACAAAATTGATCATTGGCTCCTATGTCTAATAGTTGATAAGTTACTTTGGACCTAGTTGAAAAGGAAGACAGGTCACGAAGATATCATCATGAAGAATTATTAATCAGGACATCAAGGAAATTCATAACAGCAATAAAATGTTATGACTTATTCAACAATTTCCATCAGCAACTCTTATAGCATGAAATATTTTTTTGAGACGATAATGAAACTTTAATTGAAAAACTGGCCAAAAGGCAAAGAATACAAAAGAAAGAAAGAAAGAAAAAAGGCTACAACCTATGACTCTAACCAGCTAGCTGGGAAATAATCAGAAGCTAAAACATTAGCTGCTTGCGCCCATTCAATTACACTCCTTTTTGTCCAGATAAAAACTTCAAGAAACCACCCCCCCTTCGATTTTTAAGACAGCAGCAATTTCTCTCCAACCAAATGCTCCAAAGACCTGCTAATAGGCATAAATGCCATATTCGTTTCCCAGTCTTGCTTTTACCACCCCCATGCCAAGCCAGTAAAATATATTGCAGATGCTTGTGCATGCACAACATTGTGTCTCCAAATGCAATGACATGTGCCCACATGATACAAGTGTGAATATCCAAGCCTCCCACTGTTATATTCCCCATCCAAATAGTCCAGCCAACTCAGAGGGTGGCCATAGTGCATGACACATACAACTAAGAAATCTTGGATTTTTTTTTTTAAGCCACCCATTTGTTTCCAACATTTTAGCCCACCTGATGAGCAGACCTGCCAGATTTTTGGGCTAGTGAATCTGTATGGTGACTACTCTGGACAGGCTCTTGGGCCAATCACATGTGCCGCAAAGCCACATGTAGTGATGTGTAAGAAGGTGGGATTATACGCACGGTATTAAAAAATGGTTATGCAATATGGTAAAGGTGGGGTACTGTTACGTGTTACGGGGTTGTAATTGCCATTACGGAAAAAATGGCCTGCAATGGTCCGTTAAGGGACCGTTACAGTTTTTGAGAAGAAGAAGAAGATGAAGAAGGACACAGTGGCTGTCATGGCCTGTATCATGATGGTAATGACAGTGCCCATTATGGCTGCCATTACCATTATTGAATACCATGTTTATATGTTCACGTAGGATAAACAAACCTATAAATAATATTATGTAACAAAAAGGGGATATAAAAAAAAAAAAAAATGGAATTTTGTAAAAGTTTTAGTTTTTAGTTTCAATATGGTGCATTAGCTTATTGCCTTGGTAATTTTTATATTGCTAGTTCATTTGTGAATTGGGGTTCAACATATTTCCTAAACTGTTAGTAACACAGGCACAGACTCGCTGACAACTCATTAAAACAAAGGCCAAGCACGAAATCTATGCTGAACTCTTCCCCAAGTCGAAGGGGAAAGCTCAGTTCAGGAATGACGTAATGTGTCTTGTACTCTCATTAATTTGTGCATCTCTATCTGACATACATCATCATGAAGTAGTATAAAAATGATTGACCTGTAATTCTACTTCTACTGAATAGAGTATCAAGTTTAAAGATGAACAGGGCTTATTCTCAAGTGAAGCTACAGTGGAATTGAGGGCGACAATAATCTGTTTGAGTATAGTGTTATTATATACCTAAGAATTAATTACGACTTAATTACTAAGCACCTAGTTTACTTAATTGACAAATATACATTATAGATTGGCAGGTGAGTGGTGGCCAGCGTATGAGAGTGACTGCTCAACCTTGTAACTACTGGCAGTCCATGTACTGGCCCAGACAGTTTCATCATCCCATGCAACCAAATTAGAGAACTTCCCTGATCCGCACAGATAAGAACATGCTGGGGTACACAAAGCTCCAAAAGCTTGTGCTCTGCCACACCACTATGAAGCTGTGATTGAAGCAACATAAGACAAAATGAAAGCGATCCCATGGACTCCGTGGCTATGTATTCATTGCTGGGAAGATGAGAACCCACTTTATGAATCGTTTAGGTCGTTGGACTAGGAAGTGACAGATTGATGAACTCGTCCCACGTTATCCAGAGATGCAACAACTATGGGCATTGATGTCAACAAAGTTATTGCTAAAGAAGTGGAGTCGTAGATGTCTTAAACCTTTAACAAGCAGCGCGTAATCTGGAAGTGAAGGCCATGAGGCATATCAGGGTAGGGGTCGCATGGCAGTTGAGCGATTTTGTGAACGACAATGATCGGATTGTCCCCATCTAACAGAGATGGCAACAGAGGCGATGATGGAGATGCTGATGGTGGCGACATGGGTGATGGTGACAGCATCACACAACCCCCCCCCCCCCCCCCCCCCCCCCCCCCCCCCCCCCCCCCCCCCCCCCCCCCCCCCCCCCCCCCCCCCCAAAAAAAAAAGGTGTACAGGTGAAATTCCAAGTCGGAGGCCTCTTAGCCCATTCATATCGTGGAGAGAATTTGTCCACACTACCGAGGACCTAGACTCTGGTGCCTGTGCCCCAGCACAAGCTTATGCTGCAAAAATTCTCACACTAAAGGAGTCAGTTGGGATGCGATGGGGCTATTGCACAAAGCATTTGCTCCACCATCTCTATCTTCAGTTCTTTTCACACAGTTATCAAATCATCATTGGTATCACCCAAAACTTGAATTTTAATTTGACATTCTCTTGATACATATCATGTTCTACAGATGAACAAGATGATTGCTGAAGGCCACAAGTTCAATACTGCACCACTATGATCATTGCCTGAAAATTACATTTCTTGATTTTTTTCACTAATAACAGGATGCAATACATTAATGGCTTTGTCGCTGAAGCCACTCATCGATGTCAAGTTATGAAACCTAGTTTTTTTTTTTTTAATATTTAAATTCTGTAGATGTTACAAGTTTTGAATGAGAACCTAGTCGATTATCAAAGGACTGAAAATCCTTTTTTCTTCTCCTGCATGCACAACTATCTAGTACGCATTGCACTAAATTGGCATACCTTAAGGAAGGGGTGAGGGATTTGGAGCAGGGATTCACGTAATTTATGGATTTCAAATCTTCCCTTTTGGTTTTTAATGGGGATTGCCAAATCCGTGGAGTTCCCAAATCCACCTCCATAAATCCATGGCAAATCCAAATCCCCCCTCCCCCCAAAACTAAAGCCTTGGCAAATCCTCAAAATAAGACTACTAAAAGCACCGAAAAAAGAAGAAGAAAAAAGAAGCACTGAGAAGCCTCACGATATGGGCCATTAGTTAGCATATTTTAGGATATCGGCGATAATATCGCTCGATATCGTTAGTTATCAAAGATACGTATCACGATAATTCAAAATTTCCCCAATTTTACACAAATCGGCTGCAATTTGAGTACACAAATCAATGTTTTCCATATCGGTATTGACAAATGTATCACACTCTTGGGATACGGAAACATATCAGTTATTGCATGGAAAATATCGGATATATCGCGTAATGTATCCCTGTTTTTGGGAAACAATGAGAAATTGGTCGAATTTTTCAATGAAACTCCAGGGGATGTTAAAGAGGACATAAATATACACATAGAGGTCGAGACATCGCAAAAACAAGTTCACAAAATAAGTTTCCTCCTTTGTATAGGTTCCTAAACTATGTGATGTCTAACAGAGTGATACAACTATATTCAAAATCAACTAATATAACATACAAATCATAGAAGGCATGTATGAAAAGACAATCAATTAATTACTTCTAAAAATTGCACACGTGGCATACATGCAATTGAAATTAAATTGCCCATATCATGTCTTGTAAGCCCAGAATTAGGTTTTCCTCATTTGATGATGAGATTGGGGGACATTTTTTGTACCGTTAAGAATGAAAAATATCCAATGGTCCTGTTTCAATAAACAAGTGTTCACGAATCAAAGGTCAAGATCATTCAAACAATCCGATTTTGGGATTGGGACTTAGCAATGGTGGTTCCAGAATTTAATTGGTTTAATTTGAGTTAATATATAACATGTATACAATTTCTGAGTGCATGATGCATCATACACATGGAAAAATTGTGCATGCCTTTAAACAGACAGTAGGGATCTTGATGGCTTAGGTGGGCTGTACCATAATGTTTATGTGCAATCCATCTTGTTCACTAGGTGCGTCAGCCCACGTTAGGTCCAAAAATCAACCCACCCGTGATTTAGGTGGACCACACAACTGGAAACAGAGTACAAGTAATGCTCACCCTCCAAACTATTTTTCTAAGTGTGGCCAATGTGAATCATAGATGGGCCTTATTTTTGGGCCCAATTTCTAAATTTTATTGTAGCATCTAATGGTTGGACTAGATTTTATATAATCATCATGGTGGGCCCTGTAAAATCAAGGGTGGACGTCTCTTAACCAACTGTTTCTTTTGGTGTGGCCCACCTTCATCACAGACTAGCCTGACATTTTGGCCCTGGACCTAACGTGGGATTACACATAATGGTCAGAGTAGATCTCAAATATATATCAAGGTGGGCCCCATAAAAAGTCATCAGTCCATAAGATATATATATATATATATATATATATATATATATATATATATATATATATATATATATATATATATATATATATAAGCTCAAATAAAGGACACCCACCCTTCATTTTCTTCAGGGCCCACCATGATGCGGTATGTGAAATCCACTTCAACCATTGGACGTATTATTTCATTTTAGGCCCAGGGCAAAAAAATCAAGCTGACCAAGGTATCCCAAAACGGTTACGATACGGCCGTATCGGCCGATACGTAAATGAAACGGTGGTGGCCGTTACGCGTTACGGGGTCGTAACGGCCGTTACAGAAAAAATAGGCCGTAACGGCCCCGTTACGGGACCGTTACGGCCCCGTAACGGACCGTTACAGCCCCGTAACGGTCCTGTAACGATCCCGTAACGGTCATGTAACTGTTTTCTTCAGAAAATAAAAAGGGGCCGTATCGGCCGATACGGGGTCCGTAACGGTAACGGTGGTGGCCGTTACGGCCACCGTTACCGTTATGGAACACCTTGAAGCTGACCCATGATTCAGGTGGGCCATTGCCAAAAGGAAACTATTGATAAATAGATGTCCACCATTGATTTTTACAGGGCTCACCTCCACTTCAACCATTAGATGCCACACAAAGGAAAATAGTTTCAAGGGTGAGAATTACATATACATTATTTCCAATCATGTGAGGTCCACCTAAATCTCAGATGGGGTTGATTTTTTTTTTTTCCCTGGACTTAACATGGAGGTGATCGTGGATATGAATATCAGTATCGTATTGGCTGATACGGCCATATCGTATCCATATTAGCATGAGCCGATACGCGATACGGGGCTGTATCAGTCTGATACGAAAAAATTGACCCGTATCGGTTGATAGGGGGCATATCAGCACCATACGGGGCCGATACAAGCCAATAAACCCATAAAAGCATAATTTTGATTTTTTTTTTTTTTCAAAATTTCACACGTCTTTTCTTCTTCTTTTTTCATTTAAACCATTAAAGAAGCTTAAAAACTTATTTTAAGCTAGATCTAGACCTATTTTGGGATCAAAACAAATGATGTGAATAAAATTCGACAAATCAAAGCAAAGTGGACCATTATAGAAAAAATATGAAAGAAGGGTAAACCTTCACTTTCTTTTTTATATTTTCATCTTCTTTTTGTTGTATTTCAATGTAATGGGCCATTGTTCACCAAATCATGCTTGATTTGTGTTTAATTAGGGCCCATTTAATTGACCTTCAACAAGTTAAATCGACAAACAACATTCTCATCAAAGAATGGTCCAATACGCCATTGAATCCATGGTCAAAATAATAATAATAAAAAAAAAGATAGATTCTTGGATATCTCATTTTTTTCTATTTTTCTAATATGTTTCCATATTATTTTTCTTTTTAAAAAAAATCTGACCGATATGCGACGCTGTTTCATATCACTTTTTCGCTGGGCCGATACCGACATTCAAAACCATGGGAGTGTGACACACCCAGTGAATGGGTTGGAATTCATAAACATCACGGTGGGTCCCACCTAAGTTGCCAACCCCATGTGTTAGGCATGACGTGCATGCCAAAACATAAGGTTGACTGGGCCCAACACTTTCTTTATTTCCTTTTTTACTTCAAAAAAAACTCTTGGAGAGAGAGAGAGAGACGACAACGCAGGTATTCTCTTTCGCTCTCTCTTAAAAAATCGATATTCTTTTTACTTTTTCCCAATGGTATCGCATGTTATCGATTGATATCGTTGACACAATGTAAAATATAAAAAGAGGGGGCTGAGATATTTCGCATGATATCGCAATATCATTGAGATCTCGCGATATTTTCTGATATTTCCAATGTTGTCAAATGGCATAAGCGATCCTGTGCAATCACTTATGCCTAATCGCTTATGCGATTGCACAACTTTTCTTTTTTTTTTTTGAAAAAAAATAAAAAAAAATTAAAGTATGCGATGGCATATGCAATCGCGTAATGGCATATGCGATATGCGATTGCATAACATCCATATGGCATATACAACCGTCGCATATGCCATATGGATGGCATTATGCGATTTTGCGATCGCTTTTGACAACATTGGATATTTCCCACAATACAACGAATTTTTATAATACTTGTGTATATCGTATTGGTCAGGTGCGATACCGATGTCACTATTGCAAATATTGATACAAACATGAAATCAAACATGTTGGTCACATGATCTATAGATTATTGGTGGTTTGGTGATTTTTTTGTAAAAAATAATTTTTAATTTAAAATATTAAAAATAGTAAAAAATATTTTTCTTCAGAAAATCCACTTTGATTAACGGTTAATTGGCCCCAATCTGACAGTGTTTCATAAAATAAACTCAAATACACTCTAATTTGGGGATTTGGGAAATTGGCCAAATTAGGAGAAATGCATAATTTCTCAATTTCATCCCTTTAAATTCTAATTAGAGTATGAAAACATAAAATTGAACATGTTGGTATGACTGAAGAAGTGTTGCAAGTGTAGATGAAGTGTTGAGAAAATGACTGAAGATTAGAGATAAACATGTTGTGCGCAATGTTGTCAAATAGTATGAGCAATCCCATGCGACCCAGGCAAACTTTTTTTTTTAAAATAAAAAGGAAAAATGAAAAATTATATAAAAATACTACAAGGGTGGAAATTGTTTTCTTTTTTTTCCTTTTTATTTATAGTTTTATCAGACTATTAGACTATAACAAGTCAACTAACAACTACGTTACTAGTGTGAGATGTTTGCAAAAATAAAATAAAATCCGTCCTCTTAACCTCTAGTTTGTGCACACCTACCGTGAATGGAACACAGTAGCGGACGGTTTGGTGAAACTTATTAGCAAAGGGTGAGGAACAGTCTTTACCAACAGCACAGAGCTTCCCAGACTGATTCGGGGTTCTCTTGTCCTCAACAACGTGGGGGTTGGAATCGTTAGACGCTTCAACGCATAGGGAGGGGATATGTTTTGTATATGTTTGCTTATGATAGGTGGGACCCTGGCCTTTTTATAGGGACCCACCCGAATGTCTGTGCATTTTCCTTATGAATAAAATTTTCATTTTAAAAAAAATACTACTTAAATGAATGCGTATACTACAAAAAGTGAAAAAACAACATATAAAATTTATTGATGTCATTTTAAGAGTGAATGAGCGTTAATAGTGTGTGTGCGTGTGTCTGAGAGAGAGAGAGAGAGAGAGAGAGAGAGAGAGAGAGAGAGAGAGAGTTGTGAAAATAGGGGGATGAGAGCGGTGTTGTCAAAATCCTACGATTTAAGATATACAATTTTAGTCGAATCCTAAGCAAAACGATTTGAATCCCAACCTTGAATCCCTTTTTATATGAATCCTACGATTCAATGGTTTGATTATTTAGAAAAGGAAAATTATTCTTATTTGTTCTTTATAAGAGATTAAATGATATATAGTCTCTTCAACATTAAATTATGTAGCTTTTTTTTGTGATTTCTTACGTCTTAACTGGTCGAAACACTAAATTGATGTATGATTTAACTGTAATGTTTTTATGGATGGTTATTATCATGTTGACTTATATGTATTATGGAATGATGTTTAGAAATCAAAATATCTTTTTTCATCAGACTACAATATCAAAGGCCTCTTTTCCACCGTGATTCTAACATACAAGAAAGGTAAAAAAACATAAATTATTAAAGGACCCTTGTATTTTTTTTAAGGAAAATTTCATGGAAGACAAAAAGTAAAGGTATAAGAATCCTTTAAGGACCCTTCTAACATGGTATTACTTAGTGCACATTGATGGCAAAGGGAAGATAGATGAGTTTTAAAGAAAAATTCTAATGTACTTATATTTTTCATGTTTTTTTTTCAAAATTTTAAGAATTGTAAAAAATCTTATGATTTACGATATGATTTGCGACCCGATACGATTCAACCCTACTACGATAACGATTTTGACAACATTGGATGAGAGTGCCTATTTATAAGAAAAGAGTGAGAAAATGAAGAAAAAAAGTCCCAACAGTAAAAAAATCTAAACATTAGGAGGTCGTGTCATCTGTATGTGATGGCATAACCACATAAGGTTGTGTCATTTGTATGTGATGGCATAATTGCATATGCCACCATGGCATATGAGTTCCACTAGCCCAAAATAGCAAATGTGATGGCATAATCTCTTATGCGATCACATGTGACAACACTGGCTGCGTGTGAGGAGGAGATCAGCAAGGACTTAGGTCATGCATTCGAGAAAATGAAGCAAAAATAAAAAATAAAAATCCCAACGGTAAAAAATCTAAACGCTGGGAGATCATGCCATCTATATGTGATGCAAGGTGTTCCATAGCAATAACGGTGGGTGTAACGGTGCTTACCGTTACTGATACACTGAATTGATACGGAGGGCGTAACGGCCGATATGCCCCTGTATCAGTTTTTTTTTTTTTTTTTTGCTCTAAAAAATTTGAAAAAATATTCATAAAATCCAAAAAATTGTAAATATTCCAAATATGAATTCGTTTATGACTTTGAACATGTTTATGGTAGTGTAACAGTCCAATCTTTGGTGAGAATGTTGTATCGAGCTGTTTAATGAATTTATGGATCTGACAACCTGTAATTGACTACAAACCTTTTATATTTAATTTATTAACTATATAATATCAATATGAATTTATTAGAATGAACGCTATACTAAAACATCTCATATTTATAGCCTTTTCTATTATTTACAGTATTGGTGCATCACATACCTTGCGACTCTCATATATTTCATTTCCACATACAAAATTGAAAGACTTGTGTGCTATTATGTAATTCATATTCTAATAATTTGATATCATTTCCCAAAATAGATCTTAAGAAAAATTGAAATCAGATTCAAGTGAATAGTGTTGCCGACTTGCGGCTGATTTGGCGAACCACTTCTGCCCAAATTCATCCTCAAATTCATGCAATTTAGTGACACTTATCCCACTAATGGATTCAAGGACATTCATTGGATAGTGAAGAATGGAAAATATCAAATGGTCCTATTTAAAAAAAAGTCTCTACAAATTAACGGCTAAAATCATTCAAACAATTTGATTTTGAGATTGTGAGTTAGCAACAACGACCCCATAATTTAATTGATTAATTTTGAGTGAATATATGCCTCATGTACAAATTTCTTAGGGCCTTGTATGTAGGGCCCACCTCGATATATGTATTGTATATCCATGCCATCCATCCATTTTGCCAACTCATTTTAGGGCATGGTCTAATAAATGAGGCAGATATAGATTTTAGGTGGACAACTAGTGAGTGAGGCCTTGAACTTGGGGCCCACCTCGATATATTTGTTTATCCATGCCGTCCATTTGTTTTGCCAACTCATTTTAAGGCATGTTCCAAAAAATGAGTCAGATCCAAATCTCAGGTGGACCACTATTTTTTGTATATCCATGCTGCCCATCCTTTTGTCAACTCATTTTAGGGCATAGTCCCAAAAAAGGCAGATCCTAATCTCAGGTGGACCACATAGTAGGGATTGAATTCCCTCAATTAAAACTTATTAGGACCATTTTTTTTACCAAGCTATTATCTGCGTTCTCCCTTCATCCAAGTCTATGTGACCTTATCAACAGGTTCGATTGCAAATAAACATTACAATGGGCCCTAGGAAGTTTTTAGAAGTGAGCATTCAATCCCCATTGTGTGGTCCACTTGAGATTTGGATCTGCTTCATTTTAGGGACCATGCCCTAAAATGAACTAGAAAAGCTGATGGTTGGCATGAATACAAAACACAAATCAAGTTGGGCCCCACGCGAGAAGCAGTGCACTTGCACTGAGCGGAGAAATTGAAAAATTGAGAGGGAAACCTAGAGAGGGGGGGGGGGGGGGGGGGGGGGGGGGGGGGGACCAAACGAAGAAGAAAAAAGCAGCATCAGCCGATGAAGAAGAAGAAAAAAGCAGCAGCAGCCGATGAAGAAGAAGAAGAAGGTATGTTTCTTTTCATCCCCCCAAGGTGACTGTACACAACAACTGTTATGGGGACTGTAATGGTCGTTATGCCTTGTAACAACTATTACGGCCCTATAACAGCCGTTGCGGTTCCTTTTTTGAGGACCCCTCCATTTCAGCCTTATATCGTGTAACAATAACGCCAGCTGATACATAATCAACTTTATGCACCTCGCATAACACTGGCTGCGCGTGAGAAGGAGATTACGAAGGGCTTAGGAGGTCATGCCATCTATAAAGTGAGAGAATGAAGCCAAAAAAAAAAAAATGTCCAAACGGTTAAGAATCTAATCGTTAGGAGGTCATGCCATCTATAAAGTGAGAGAATGAAGCCAAAAAAAAAAATGTCCAAACGGTTAAGAATCTAATCGTTAGGAGGTCATGCCATCTATATGTGATGGCATAACCACATAACTATGGCTTACGTAGTCACATACTTCCATGTGCCAGATAAGTCCCAACGATATAGTAACCACATACGCCATCATGGCATATGAGGTCCACTAGTTCAAAATGGCACATGTCATGGCATAATTGTTTATGTGATCGCATATTACAACACTGGTTGCGCTTGAGAAGGAGATTAGGAGGGAGTTAGGGCGGCCAGCACAGAGCCTTGATGAAATAGTGGATGTGGACGAGTACGAGGATGTTCCTAACTATAGATGCGCTATTTAGGAGTCATTACAGGATAAGTGTGATAGGGATCAAGAGAGGCGGCGGGAGCCAAGCAGGCCAACTTCGGAGGGGTCTACACAGGAAGTTGTGGGGAGAGTGGAGCAAGGGGTAGCAGTTGGGGGGTTGGGGAGGTGATGGGAGTAAGGGTGGTGGTGGTAGCAAGAGGGGGTTATGGGGGCTGGGGCATAGTAATAACATGCAAGTACCAAATGTACCTTTAGATGTAGCGATGTATAAAGAGATGGAAAAGCAAATGAGACTGAAGGAAATGTTTAGTGGAGGGGATGTGAGGTAGAGGGTGGGAAAGTTCATCTCTAACGTTTTTATTTATGACCGCATCCCAATGAATGCAGTGGCGCCTGCACCTAAAAAACATGATCGCCAAAGTGTAGTGTGGGGGTGAAGGTATGGTGCCACCCACACCACATGAGATTATGGGGAAGTATTTAAATGATGAGGTCGTGGACATGCAACGTTATGTTGATGATTGGGGTCATCAAGGGAGACATAAGACATCACTTTGATGTGTTACAGGTGGACAGGACCGACAAGGATGTCCATCATAAATTTCATGGTCTACTATAGGGGGACTGTATTCTTGATGTCCATAAATGCTAGTAATGAGATTAAAAACTCAAACGATGTCATGAAAGAAGTTGGGAGGAAAACACCATGCAGTTTGTCACAGACAATGGGAGCACATTTGTAAAGACGAGGAAAGATTTAATGAAGAAGTACAACTTGTAGTGGACCCCGTGTGCAGCCCATTGGATAGATCTCATGCTCGGAGCGACATGTCTTCAATGAAGAGTGTGATTGCAAAGATTATGCTCCTAATTCTAAGGATTTTGTGCATGTTAGAAACCATTTAGGCTGAGTACCTTGTGGTTCTCAACAACATACAATCAAGCAAACTCTTTTGAGTGATTGACTATTTTCTAGTTTGGCCTAAATTCCAAGTGCAACAGAGGGAAAAACCTTCTTCTGAACCACACTTGCTACTTCAAAGTGATGCTCCAGGACTTTAGTAGATCTTGCGCGGATATATCTAGGTATTTTGGGCCATTTGGAGACACTTATCATCTAGGCTTGAAGCAAAGCGAGCAATAGAGACAAGTTGGGTAGCTTGGAAGCATCAATTCCAAATGTTACAAAGTATAAACAACTAGGAAGGAGAGTAGGAGTGCGATTCGGAGTGGGATTGATTCCTGTTTAAAAGGATTTGGCAAATAAAGAGTACATCACCAGTATTCAGTAGGCAATGCTTGGATCTGACATTGATCAGCCACCAGCAACTAAAGAGTACAACACAAGTATTCAGTAGGAAATGCTTGGATCTGACATCGATCGGCCACCATCTTATTTAATGCGCATGAGAAAGCTTTTCCATAGGAAAGTCAATAATAACAGGAAAAACCAAATGTCAAATAAGAAGTTAAGATTTTATTGATCCTTACCTCAAGTTCACTAGCCAAATTAGAATGCTTGCTTCTAAGAGTCTCCATTATATCCTTTGCAGCATCAAATGCGCTCGCAGCCGAAGCTACCCAACCAAGCCCGCTACTGCGCCTTAATGTGCCTTGACCATTTTCAGGAATGGTGGAAGAACTTTGCAAGGGTTGATCATGTCCAGCATGGATACCACCTTCTATAGCGGTAGACCTTTCAGGCTCTTGTCCTTGAGAATTTCCACCATCATGAGAGCTACTAACAGCGCCTCCTTGAGGGCCTTGATGAACCTGACCATCCGAGGTTAAAGTACCCCCAGTGTGATTGGGTGCTCTCACATTTCCATCAGCCAAGCCAAGAGTACCAGTGCTGGTCCCAGAGACAGTTTGTTGCATGCGATGCTGAGCTATTGCTAAGTTCCTTCCAAGTTCGGACTTACTAGCAACATCCCGACGTTCCAGTAAATATGTGCGTAGCCAGTAATATAGGGCCTGCAAGAAGGGATATATTCTTGGATTTGGAAAAAGTAGACTGTAAGTCTAAGAATAGGAACGGAAACTGATCATGTTGCCTTCAATCCCTATGGGTTCTTTCAGAAGTAGTATTTACCTGTGGATATACTGTAGCAATTTTTAATAGAACTTGCTTGCAATGAGGTGCTTCTGTCCTTTGCAAGGAAAGCAATAGCTGCGGTATCCAGGAAAGCCAAACCCAATGTGGTATCTGCTCCAAGTACTTATCAAATGCTCTTCCCACAGGTTCATTTGGGGTATCAAAGCTAAGAAGATATAGAACAGGAGCTAGATGACTTCTAGAATTCGAAACACCATATTTGATTCCTTGAAGAAAACAACTCACAGCATATTCTAACCATACTTCTTCATGTGTTTCTTTATATACCTGTTGAAAGAATCATGAATGTCATCTTAAGTAATCAGAGAAAGATGTGCATGTAAGTACTGTAGATAAATCAGATAACAAAATACCATGTCACAGTAATTTCCCCAGCTAATCCATCCTTTAGGCAAATGTTTAAAGAGGCTGATGGCGTTGGAATATGCAAGATTGGCATTTTCACAATCATTTAGCTTCAGCAAGAAATCTCCTTTGAGTCTAAAGATTTCTGCTTTGTGTTTTACAGGGAAATATTCCAGATTAGTGCTGCTGATCAAATTAAGACCACTGGTTAATTCTCCTTTCATCTCCAAATAGGCCTTCGCTTGTTCTCTTATTTTGATAAATGCTTCCTGCAAAGGTAGAGCAAACCATAATGTCCTAGCATAACAGTGTACAGCAAGTAGAAAAAAAAAAGGAGAAAAACAACAAAGTGGGTAAAACCAAGCAAGGTTGATGTTTATTACCTGTACTTCCATGGTCGAATGGCCATACATCTTCTCGAGTATTGCTACACAAACATCGTGGAGTCCTTGCTTGCGAGCTATATGAGCAAGCTTATTGACATTCCATGCTTTGTCACGGTAACCAAGGTGATGAAGTTGTGGATTGTTGGCGGCAAAATCCTTGAAAGCATCTATCACAACATTATACATTTCATTTCTCCACTGGAGCAAATCGTACCATACTGACAAATTATCCCATTCATTGGGAGTTCTAAGTCTCCAGGTCTCAAGGATGTCTTTAAGATCCATATACCCACCATGAACGCCCGTGACAGAACCTCCTGGAAGTTGCTTGCTTCCGTTAGCAATGTCCACTATAATTCTTGCTGATTCTTGAACTTCAACTAGTTGTTGAAATTGCTGCAAAAGAGGTGTTCGAGACTGAACAGACATTTCAGGTAATTGCCACCACTGTTCTAAAGCAAGCTCAACACCTTTACCGACTATGTTTTCAGCATCCCCAACACCATTTGCATTTCTATCGTGAAGAGCAAAAAAGGCCTGTACTAGACGAAGCTTTGGTGTCTCTTCCACTTGAGCCTTTGGAATTACATGATCCTTCATATAAGCCCAATCAGGAATCTTCCAAAGACAGTCGAGTAGTATTTCATAGTTTTCAACACTTTTTCCAAAATCCACTAGCACATCCCACTGACTTAGCTGGCTTGCACAGTAGAGCCATTGTTCTTCCCAAAGACACATTTCAGCCTTAGGAACTGCATTGTTGTATGTACCTTGGGTTGCCTTGATCATTGCCTGATAAAAGAGGCTTTGAGCACGCTGCCAGTATCCATGCTGCACTAATGAAAGACCAGCCCTTGTTTCTGCAGTTATTGATCTCTTCTTCCACAATCCGCACCTCATATCTTCTTCATTGAGTAACCGATAAAGCTCAGCAAGTGATTCAGAACACTTTGTGTCATTCATGAACAACATGACATGACTTTCAAGCAGAGCTAATGAAATATGCCATGCATTGTAAGTCTTTCCAATATATTTGATAAGCTCGCTCGGCATTCGTGGTTGAGGGTGGCTCAAATGGAGGCCTTCTAGAAGAGCTTGCACGACATTTGGTCTACTTGCCTGCTGCTTCTTATGGTAATCTTTTGATAGCAGGGCTATCATTGGCTTAGCCAATTGTACTTGTTCTTCCTTCTGTAAAGTAACCCAGACAATTGGAAACACTAATACCCACATATGATAAGCAACATTGGCATCTGTGTGTGCTAATTCTCTCAAAGGAATCACAAGATCAGCCACCTACAAAAGGGCACATAATCAGTACCCAAACGCAAACAACCATAAATCCAAACAAGTAAGAAAACAACTAAAAACAAAAAGTAACTTTTTAAGCCGTGAGAATTTTGAGAGAAAAATGTTCATAGGAAACAGAAATTCCACAACCTGAAGCTTGCTCATCTCATTCAAGAACTGTGCATGTTTGCAAACAAGACTACCAAATGTAAGAGTGCCTCCTTCAGAATCGTCTGGATCATCCGAGGATTGCTGCTGCATCCCAGAACGCTCTGGAAGAGATCCTGATGCCATGAGTGGGGGCACTCGTGCAGAGTTTGGAGCAAGTGTAATAGGTTCATTTTCGACCAAAATTGCTAGTAGAAGATCAAGCCCCTGTTTCAGCCAGAAAACATCACTTAGAGCTTCCCAGTCCTGACCTTGGATGATAAAGTACAACCTTTGGAACAATGTTTTCCCAAGGGTATCATGATAAAGTGAGAAAAACCGCTGTCTAATTTCAGGATCCTTTGCTCTTAGACCAAGCATGAACTGCCTTTCCACTTTCTGGAACGCATCTTGCCGGATGGGTTGTGGATATCTGGTAAACAACCAAGTCATTAGGTAGAAAAAGTATTGATTCTACTTAAAATTCTACTTAAAGCATGCTATCATTTACTTCAAAATGGGTACATACTTGATAGCATCAGCACATATCCCATAAAGAAGCTGAAGATATTTCCTATCCCACTCTTCTAGAGAACTTGGGGGGAAATTTTGCCGGTCAACCTGCGACAGCTTCTGAAGGTATGAAATTATCTCCTTCTGACTGGGAAGGGCACTTGACGCACCAGACGTAGCAGGCCTGAAGTCATCTTCGATCCAAACCTTTATTACATCAAGTATGCATAGAAGCACACTTGCATCTGTGCCTTTTTCAGAGAGTAATGCATGAAGTATTTGGCTGATTGATCGTTTACATTCAGGAACAAGCATAACCCTTTCACTGATAAGTTTCAAGACGGATTTCAAATTTGATGTGACTGACCCAATGTCACCAACTGCACGTGAAGAACTGACAGCTGAATCTTGATCTATTCGGTGACCCTGGAATTCAGGATAAATTACTTGTGGAGTTAAAACTATTACAATGGTATGGGAAAAGATAAATCATCCTTGTTTCAGAGAAAGGAACTCGACTAAACAATTCCTAGGAGCCTTCAGATACAATGAGGGTGACAAAAAAAAAAAAAAAAAGGTTTCAACACCCAACACATGACTTTTGCAACACGGAGGAAGAAAGCACTCGTAACCACAAGCTAAAAAGCATGAAACAATAATAGTTAATGTAGAAGAAACAGAACAAATCCACCAGAATAACAAAAATATTGAAATAAGAAAGCAGAAGCAGAGATGCAATATTATTTCTTGGAAGATATCATCAACTAAATAAATAAATGAACTTGTATTCACTAAAAGCACTCTTAAAGAAGTTAAATTTTGATATCAATGGAAGCAATGAAGCATACTTGTCTCGCGTGAGAACTTGCAGATGATCCCATGTCCCGTGCCAAACGTTGAAGAACACGAGCCAATGGCAAAATAAAAGGATCTATGAAATTCTTCTGCACCTCTGTCAATGTCTTCACAACAAAAAGAGCAAAGCTTATCATTGAGTTGGCAGAGCTAACTTCGAGTGATATCTGAGGAGCAGTCACAGCAGCAAGATGCTTCTGTATGAGATCCTCAACCCTTTGATACAACATTTTCACATCTTGTGGAGTATTAGCTGCTTCTAGGGGAAATGCTGTGAAGACCATTTTCAATAAAGAGCAAAGCGACTTTCCAGCATCCAACATTTTACTGTTGAAACAGGGCTCGAGTATCTGCAAAATGGCAGTCAAATAAGCAAAAATATTGGAACCATTGCCATCATTATCTGGCAAGACAAGATGTGAGGGGCATACTTGAGTAATCTGGTTGATGTTGTTCCGGATAAACAAATGTGGCTGCTTCTCCAAGACCTTATTCATGACATCCAAACCTTGTGCCAGAGCAGTTGCAGGGTCCTTTGATTGAGAAGGCTGAAGACTGCTCAGCAATTTCTCCAGATAATTGAACTTAACATTGGCATTTGGCCACACCTCTAAAGCTTGTGATAATAGCTCCAATGCTTGTTTGTACATGGAACTTGCTTCCTTATTATCCTTAGGTTCGATGACCAAAGCAACCTGGTTTTCACAAAGTAAAAAACAACAGTTCAGTGCATATAAAAGTGAAGAATTCATGGAAATTATGACTCTTCAAATAATGCGAATACAAAGCTGCTCAGATCGAATCATAGTTTGATAATCTTCTCCTCCTCTTCCTGCTTCCATTGCGAAAACCAGGCAGAGTCAATAGTCAACCTGAGAAACCAGGACAAGTTGTGCCGAGTCCAATATGGTGCATCCAATATGGTTTCGGGGGTGCATCCGATATGGTGCTCCACCACCCTACAAACTTTTGTGTACACTTGTCTTACTCCCTTTCTGGTGATCTATGGGCCCAACCATTGATCGACGTCTCTCTCTCTCTCTCTCTCTCTCTCTCTCTCTCTCTCTCTCTCTCTCTCTCTCTCTCTCTCTCTGGGTCCCAACATTGATCAGCGTTGGATCTATGGGTCCATGTGCTTCGACTGTATAAGATCGCATATGCCATGTTTCTCCCTCCCTCTCTCCCATATAAATTGCCACATTCACTCTTACAAGTTAAAACATTCTCACATAGTGTATCCTCGTAAGGTATCAAATATCAATTTAATCATGACTTCTTGTTCTTCCCAAACTTCTTCCTTGAGACCCAAGTCTAATGACCCGGCTTGGAAGTAGTCCCACGGAAAAGACCTTAGTAGTGTGTGACTTGTGTTCTTACCTTGGTAATAAAACTATAAAAAACCAATTCCCTACACTTGTAGTATTTTTACATTTTTTTCATTTTCATTTAAAAAAAAATATTCAATTTTTTTCCTAGGAGTTGTGCGATTGGATATGCGCACAACCCCCTTGGGTTGCATACAATTGCATATGCCATTTGACAACATTGGTGGGGTCCACCATGTACATCATGGGAACAACAGATAGGGTTGCTTAAATACATCCTGACGTATGGCAATACAATGCGCCAGGACTTTTAATCATTAAATCCTAGTATATCTTCCAATGATCCAAATTGTTTATTTGGTGGGTCACACTTGGCTCTTTATATTTGAATATGGATGGCCATCATAACCTTTATATAGCCAAAGGATTAAACTATTCAATCGGATATTTTTTTAGGCATCCCCTACAGGAGCCCTATCATATAAATGGTTGGTGTAAATGAAAAGAATCCATATCCAATGTTAAAGTCCTCACATATTGTACTATAATTAGAGCCGCAACTTGGGTTCGGGCTGTCTAGGTCTTAAGGTTGGGCTTCAGTTGGAAAACCCCAACAAATGATAACTATGCACTTAGCCACATCAACATGATACAAGTGTTAAATCAATTCTTACACGATGTCCATCCTCGCTTGATTTATGGACCAGTGCACATTAAGAGCAGGGTTGATGCATTGGATGACAGGCTCTTACATCAACTTTATAGGGTCCGCAACTGTTGTGCACCCATGCATCATGTGGCTGCCTGCTAGTTAGAATATTCTCTATCCATTTTGTTTCCGCCAAGGAAGAAAATGAAAACCATTAGAAAATTGCGACCTTTTAGCACTGTCGATTTCCATGCAGAACTCTGAGGAGAATTTCTAGTGCAAGAGCTCTAATTTTTTCAGCTAAAATCCTTATGGATCAAATAAAAAATCCTGAAGTGTTGGGATACTTCCTCTGCTCAAACAGGTAGTACGTGAGCTTGCCTACCCAATTAAAATGGATAAAAAGTAAATAACTAAATATTAATCGAGTCAAATATATATCTTTGAATATAATAGAAAGGAAATCATGACGGTATCTGTTCGAATCTTGATTGGCAACCCAAACCCAAATTGCTAGGAACATCTCATGATGATGATAATGATAATGACGACGAAAAATCATCAAAAGATCCAATGTTAAAATGTGCAGTTTATGATTCGAATAGTATGATTCAAATCGTATCGATGCATAATCATAAATCCATAAAAATCCATACAATTATGATCGACACATTGATAAGATCAAATGGCTGTACATTTGAGAAAACAATGTCACAATGACTAGATTGACCGCACACCATAAATCAAATGTTTGCCCAACCAGAAAGTATCAAGATCAAATTAAGGATTCAAATGATTAAAAGAAGAAAAAAGAATCAATGGGCCTCGTCATAACAGGCCACTAAGAAAGGAAAAAAGAAAAGAAAAAGAAATGGATAGGCCATGGCCTTTTACTAACCTTGGGAAATTAATTGTAAAGAATGATTTACTCGGTATCTCTATCAGGTGGAAGAAAAGAAAAGGCAAAGATCAGATAGACTCACTCTTATCAGAAAATTGATAATCATTTCTTCCATTGCAGCATTAGGTTTGTATTCTTCATCAGGTTGGCCAGTAGATCCAGGAGTTTCAATATTAGGGATCGATGCTCCACCAGGCGACATGACACACAATGATGAGAGACCAGGTTCAACCTTTACTCTCTTACTTAGATCATCGGGAAATGCAGAACCATCTGGTGGACGCTTGGAATCGCCACCAGCAGAGCCTGCAGTAAATACATCACCAGCCTGATTATGGCTCTCTGCATCTGGCACTACTTTCATTTCATTTTGTCTTTGCCTTTCCCAGGCTACAACTAACCCAGCAAGTTCAATGGCGAGGCGCCTATTTTCTGCAGTAGTGTTGAAGGGCAATCCAAGGCGACTGAGAGAGTTAACCATTTGAGGAACGAACTGTGCTCTACAACTGTAAAAGAGATCTGAATGCCGAACAATGAGCTGAAAAATGTGGATCAAATTAGGAACTGAATGTCCTTCTTCAACCAGAATTTTTTTGGTATAACGAATCCAAATTGGCATCCGATAATCCCCAGGAGGCAATCTACGTGGTAGTGCAGGCATTAATATATCAAGAGCCTGTTTGACCAGCATCCTGTTTTCTGGCTGGCAAGTTCTCAAAAGAGCAACAAAAACCTGCACCAGAAACCATTTTAAATATTACATGCTGATACAAATCATGTTTAAATTGCTAAAAGAAGAAAACACAATTCATATGACTTTAGAGTTAGAGATGCTGTACTGCTAGGATAATGTTATTACACCATCAGTTGTTTTTCATATTTATAGTAGAGGTTTATCATGGCCCCACGCATGTATAAGTCAGTTCATGTACATGGCAGCACGTGTGCCGGTGTGGCACACAGGCATTAGATCCGAGCTGTCCATCATGTGGTGCCACCAGCAAAGCCCTTGGCCTGGAAGTCAGTCCTATCTAATCTTCAGGTGTGCCTCAATGTTAGAAATAGCCAGCCAGCATAGAAAGACTTACCCAAGTTTTTCCTTCCATTAATTATATTTTTGTAAATTGCAGCCCAACTACTGATCTGAGCAGCATGATTTTCATGCCAAAGCATCAAAAGAACCACTTGATCAATGGCTCGGATCTCATGCCCATCTGCCACATCACAAGTGTTCCTGGTATTGACGATATTATTGATAATATCAGTATTATCAATATAGCTGGGTCAGTGATGCATAAACACCAAGTAATGTAGAATACAGTTTATCAGCGATATTTTCAATAATTTTGACGATATTTTGTGATAACATCGATATTGCAAGATATCGTTTAAAAGCCCCTTGTACAAATAGGTAGTGTCCATGATATTATCCGAGAGGTATATGCATAAACAGGTAGAAAATCAATAGAAAAATAAAATAAAAATTCCAAAATTCGACAAAAACTACATTTTTTGTGAAAATTTTAATTAATGTATTGGAGGATTTATTGATCGGCCACGAATTTTCCTTTTCCAAAAACTCTGTTTATTTTGAAAAAAAAATTAAGTTGTTTCATGAATTATCGCGTTAAGGCTTTTGAATGACTCTAATGAATGTAGTCGACCCTAAGTAATTAAGGCTTAGATGATGATGATGAGTCGATGGCATTGTTGTTTCATGAATTATTTCTTTCATGTATGAATGCATGCATGCATGGATGGATGGATCTATTTATATATGGATGCATGTGAATTATTTCTTTCTTGTATGAATGCATGGATGGATCTATTTATATATGGATATATGTATGAATGGATGGATCATTGTTGTTTTGTATTAGAAAAACGTTGAATAATGTTCCTATCTAGATCACTGCACTGCTTTTACCTGAGAGAGCATGGTTTAGGAATTAGGACCCTATAAAATGGAAACCTATTATGTATAGCTGTTTTTTAATATTTCGAGTCCTATATGTGTAAACATGTCTTTTAAAATTTCCTGCAGTTTCTCTAAAAAAAATTCACATTTTTCTCTGTGTTTCCCTCAGACAGCGATATTTTACTTGGTATCTACAATATTATTGATGATATTGGTACACGTTCCATATCCCAAGTCACCATACAAGTAACAATAATGATACCGGTACTCTGAACACTGGACACTGTCACATGTTGTGCTGTTACAAGAGATGCCTTGTACATGAGTGGGGCTTAGCAAAGCTCTTTTTAGTATATATACCTTTTATATATATTATTGATGATATTGGTACATGTTTCCATATCCCAAGTCACCATACAAGTAACAATAATGATACCGGTACTCTGAACACTGGACGCTGTCACATGTTGTGCTATTACAAGAGATGCCTTGTACATGCTGTGTGTAAGATGCCTTGTACATGTTGTGTGTGTGTGTGTGTGAACTTATGACCACCTGCACACACTTATACCATCGTAGCAACCCTTGAAACTCAATAAACTTTCAGAGGCTCGTTTACTCATCGAACCAACCATTGAGTTAACTTCCGTTACTAGTTTTAGGCACCCGATCACGTCAAATTCACTTCAGATCATCCCAACCATTTACGTATATATCAATGTGCAAACCTGACCATTTGCCTCATTCGCCACCTATGCATTAGTTATCTAAAATTCAAAATTATGATTCAGTGGCCCTATTTCCCTCGTGTACCAGCATACACACTTTCCTGTGCATTTCCAGTTTACATGTTACTAGTTGCTCCATCATCAATCTAGATCGTTGAAAATACTTTCCATTGGATCATTAACCCTATCAAATCATTTAATTTCAATCAGAGCAATTTGATCCACATAGGTTTTCATTTACCAATCCAACTCATTCATACATGCATGTCCAACCATTTCTTGAAGTACGACCCACTTGAATTTTGAATTCCACCTCATTTATAAAACCATGCCTGACAAAGAAAATGGACGGAGTGGATTTGCTTACAAACAACCCTAGTGGGCCCAACACTTTTTGTAAAAAAAAAATATAACAATAATAAAATGAAAAAAAAAAAAAAAAACTGTTGGTCAAACCAGCGTTGAACTGAGCCCTCTGCCTCTCATTCTCCCCTTCATTTGAATGCACCAGAGGCCACAATTGGCCACACCATCTCCCTCTGCAGTCGTGCATCGTGGTGGGCCACCTGCGTGATCTGAACGGTTCATCCGGATCAGAATCTCATTTGCAACCGCCCATTGTCGTAATCTTTAATGCGGTACACTTATAGCACGGATCTGCCTCATCTTCGAAACTTCCACCAAACCCAACACCCCTAACCTGATAGACAGTTTGGATCTCTCTCAAACCTCACGTTGGACCCCACCTAACTTCCGATGCATAACCGACCACCGCGACACAAACCACACCCGACATCTTCGTCCGTTTTCCTTCTTCATCCGGGTTACAACTACATGTCAATCCGCATGATCAAATCCCCAATCAATCCTGTCTGTTTCCTGGTTCCTCAAGCATCCAGAAATCTCATCTGAAACCATCTGCATAAAAACCCTAGCTGTTGAAACACCTTGTCCTGTAACTTCTGGTGTGGCCCACCTAGTCCAGAGATAACCTCTGTTTTTAACATAGTCATCAATCCAAAATCGACCAATCCATCAGACGATTCAGATTCCTCTCATATCCACCTAGTGGACACCACACCATCATGCCAAAAGACGAACGTTACTCCTCATCGCGCACGCAAGCTCTGTAACAAGAAGTCGGACGTGAAAACCTCCTTGCACACGAACTCTTCTCGCCCTTCAAATCCTACTACAACACGAATTATCAACGGTCCATGTGAGGCTTCTCCCTGACGAACCCCTACCATCCATTCAAACAATCTCAACCATCAGTGAGACTCCATCTTTCTGATCCACCTAGCATCTTCAGCCAAACCACGTTTTCGCATCTATTACAGGAGTCCTGCCCAGAGCGAAACTCCTCAATCCATTCCTTTCTCCACGCCAGCGGAGACTCGATCCGTGTTTAACAGCTACGGTGAATCTCAACCATCAACTGATCTCCATCCTATGGCCCTTGATCCTCCAACGTTCCCATGCTTAGCACAACCAATCAGATATGCCCAAAGGACTGTGCTGCAGTCTTCTTCTTCGCAGCCATGTGCGTCATCTGTCTCCATCCAAAACTCGTATCCCAGCTTCCATGTACATCTACGATCTGGTTATTGTTTTAAGAACGTCTGCATGCATCCAGGGAGAACGCAGAAAATCTCAAGAATCAGGAGGAACTATCAGATAGAGAGAGAGAGGAGCCGAGAATCAAAGAGAGAGAGAGAGAGAGAGAGAGAGAGAGATTGGAAAATACTATCGTAGCACCAATCAGTCAAGCTTCATCAGATTCCACCCTCTTTTACTTAGTGCAGATCTTCCTCGATGCCAGATTCCTTTTATCAGGTTACTCGGGGTTGATCGATGACTAGATTGTTTGAATTCTAGCACCAATCAGTCAAGCTTCATC
Organism: Liriodendron chinense; assembly: GCA_003013855.2. Lineage (NCBI taxonomy): Eukaryota > Viridiplantae > Streptophyta > Magnoliopsida > Magnoliales > Magnoliaceae > Liriodendron > Liriodendron chinense. Next base: position 332,856 of record ML058489.1, on the reverse strand, counting down.
AGATTCCACCCTCTTTTACTTAGTGCAGATCTTCCTCGATGCCAGATTCCTTTTATCAGGTTACTCGGGGTTGAATGACTAGATTTTTTGAATTCAATGGATCGGATTGAGCTGATAGAATCTGGACTGTCCAAAACCCATCCACACATCTGATCATCGGAACTTGGAGGTAGGTGATCTCCTAGGTGAAAACCCTAAGTCATGATATATCATTATTTTAACAACTAGATTTAAATTCTTGTTATTTAGATTTCAGATATTTCATTTTCGTTATATAAATTGAATTCTTTGATTATCATTAAGTAGATTAAATTCATTTGACTTCAGCAATATCGGATGGATTTATTCGATTATCGTTACCGTTGCATGTGGAGTAGAGTAAATTAGTTGATTATTAGTATTTGTTATAGTTATGTGCTTTTGAATGAACTTAAGTTACGGGTGCTCTGCCCTAGAAAAGATCATATAGGTGAAATGGGTGCTCTGCCCTAGAAAAGATCATATAGGTGAAACGGGTGCTCTGCCTTGAAAGGTTCACGAGTGCTCTGCCCTGGAATAGCCTAAAAAGGATCATGACAAGTTACGTTATTTAATTTATTTTACTTCGAAATTGTTATTCAAGTGATTGTGATGGAAATGTGAATGTCAATTTATGCTATTTAATTTCATATATCTCATTTGAGTTTTACATGTCATGAATGTAGAAAATTCTAAGTGTCAGAATGATATGACCCTACGAGTCGTCGCGCTCACACCCCCTTGGGTTGTTTTGCAAGATTTGATCTTGAAGAACAAGTTGGACCAAACTGAAGAATTTTATTTTGGTTTTCCTAGGAATAGTTTGAATTTTCATTTTCATACGATACTTAGTTTCATTTTATGAATGCCAATGTAATGAAATTCATGTAAGGATGGTTGATGGAATAGTGAAATTACATGAATGAGAATTAACATTTATTTTCCCCTTAGTTGGCTCTGATGGTGTATTGAAATAGATGGAAACTATGTGGATTACAAATGTATTTTGATTAAATTAACCTCACGGGTCTAGGATTCGGATTCCGGCCTGATCAACCCGAGTACCGAATTTCGGGGCATGACAATCATTCTCCTCTTAACAATTCAAACGAATGAATCCTCATCAAAGCTATCAAGCTACTGAAGCTATTGTTCTATAACTTGAAAAGAATTTTCACATGTGAGCATCAAATCAGTGACGAAGACTCAACAAATACAAGTTCCTCTTTTTATAAACAACAAAGAGAATTTATGCAACAATCGAAAGGGGAAAAAGAACAAACATTAATCAATACTAAGTAGTGAGTCAATCATACAATTGGCCACTTTAGTTCCATGGAATGGAAGCACTGCCCATCATGCCTCAGTGGTAGACTCACAAGAGTTTCAACACAAGGTCATGGGTTCAAATACCCATTGTGGTATGAAAAAGCCACTGTGGTGTGTGTGCGTGGGGTGTGAGTGCAAAAAAATAATAATAATAAAATAAAAGGCACTGCCTATCGTCATCTCAAAGCACATCTCCCAGAAGGCCAAGTGATTGCATTGGAAGAGACACCCTCCAAAGGACCACCTTATTGACTAGTGAAAATCTGCCTCTCAAGTTCTCAATTATAATAGCCAACAACACTGCTCAATTCTAATTTTATGCCTCCCCACCACCCTGGGAAAAGTGAACTTGATGACATCAAGTTCATCCTTTAAAACATTTAATGCAGAGGCCCTGGGGTTACCCAAAGAGCAGCCGTCAACTTTGGGCTTCCACCAGCCCATAGGACATGGTTATCAACATTCGGATGCTGGTAAGAACAATATGTGAGATGTTTCCACTAGATGTTTTACATAGTTGTGAAACCTTTTAGCTGGAAAACATACCTGGAGTATAATCTTTTCAGGAGCTTGATAGGCCTCCAAGAAGTGGCAAACATTGACAAATGCCCATTGTTTACTAGCACTATCTTCACGCTTGAGATGGTTCCAGCCAAATTTAATTAGCTCCTTGCGATGATGAACTAGGTCATTTTGTAGATATTTTAGAAGCAATGTGGCAAGCTGCAATAGCTCTATCCTCAAAGGTTCATCATATTCAGCACTAACCTGCAAAGAAAAAAGGTCAAGATGGATTTTCAAAAGTTCACAACATCTTTCAGGAATATTTTATAGTAGTGAGAAGCTAAAGCTCAACTGCTTGAAAACATCACATGGACCAGAAAGGTGAGACAAACAGTCATCAAACATCACCTCTTCAGGAGGATCAAGAAGTTTGTCAACAATTGTTTTGATAATAGCAGGGTCAACCACCTCCCAACTTTGGGCATTCTGGAAAGCGTGTGCTAGCATTGGAAGAATGAGCATTTGCATTGTAACAACCAAATGATCATGTTCCAATTGTTTTGACTGGAAGAGATGCAAGAAATGCAAGAGAAGTGTTTTCTTCATATTTGGAGCATATCCTTCAGCAACCTGAACCAAGAATGGTGATGAATATCACTACTTAGCAATAGGACAGATTGGACTTCAAAAAAAAAAAAAAAAGTAAAGAAAAGAAAAGGAAAAAAAGAGTGACTTGTAAAGAAAAACTAGAAAAGAAATCATGTTTGCAATATTAAGGAAGGTAACATACCTCAATGATATAAAACTCCTTCAGAAAGGTATAATCAATACGAGTATGGATCAAGAATATTGATAGCATATCAAACAAAACATTGACTTCTGATTTGTCATGTCTCAAGTAATTCAGAAAACATTTGACAAGCCATTTACTTTCTTTTACCTGCAATTTTGGATAACAATGGAAACATGTTAAAGGACTGAAAAAAGTACCAGCTCAAAAGCATGAGATAACTATTTACATTAGACAAATGAACCTACTTCAGAAATATGCAAGTGTCAATGATATGCAGTAAAAAAAATATGTAAAGAAACATTGTGTATTCTATCATATCCCATTCAGACACAAAATTCTCAAGGTATGAATGCAAGGTGTGCCATGCAATGATGTGCCATACACTTACCATTCATGACTATGGAACTCTACTAGAAACTTACAGATAAGTCAATAATCATCTTCATGAGGAACACAACACGAGATCTTTCGCGTATTGTAAGCTCAACGATGAGGTACCACATACTGATCGACAGTAGTAAAGTAGAGAGAGGGAGAGGGAGAAGGGGGGGGGGGGGGGGGGGGGGGGGGGGGGGGGGGGGGGGGGGGGGGTGTTCTCCCATGACTATTTTAAAGACGACAAAAAGAAATCAACTACGTTTATGAAGGAGAATAAAGTACCAAACCATATATTTTGTCTAATGAGCAATTCAAACTTACTTGCACCAAGCTCAACTCCTGTTCATTTTGTAATCTTGCAATTCTTGCAGTTGATTTCCAAACAAGTACTAAGGTGTCAAAAACAACACGGTTAGACTGCAACCAGTCGGGCATCAACTTAACCATGGCTGAAATAAGAGCAAGTCCCTGAAAATATGCATCTGAGCTTGCACCCATTGTTGCAGGTGGTGGACCAGTAAAATTGTCAGTTTGAGATGCAACAAGGCCCTCATTGCTCATTGAAGAAGCACCAGGGTTCATGGATCCTTCTAGTTTTGTAAAGAATTGTGGAAAAGCACTAGTGAGTATCTTCTGTGGTGACTTTGCAAGTTCTTCTCGTAAAGGTTGACCAGCATCTGAACAAATTATATTCATAAACCTGCTAACCATAAATTACAAAAAAAAAAAAAAAAAAAAAAGAAAGAAAGAAAGAAAGAAGAAACAAAAAAAAAGGAAAAAAAAAAAGGGGTTATCAGTCATTTTATTCAGATAACCAATTTCAAGCAATAAGTTTATACATTGCACAGTTTTATTCTTTACCGTCTGAAGTATCTGGGTTGGCCCAACCGAGCAAGAAAATAGTCCACAGCATCTGTTGCGTATCGATTTAAAAATTTAGTAAGGGGAAGGCGATAAGGACTGTTAATTTCACTATAAAATTGTCCTTGGGGGAGTGCTCCTTCCAAATCCATGGTTATGGTCACGAGATCATCTAAAAACTTCCCTGCTGCTTGAGGGAGCAGATGAAAAAGCTCAATGATGGCTGCAAAAATGACAAACATTAATCTATTTCATCAATATGGAAGCAAGAAGTAGCAGTAGTCAGTCGTCACTCAAAGAAGCAGATGGCATACCTGCTGCAATCTTTGGTTCCTCACCGGGCTTCCATGACTTCTGGCATTGTGCAAGCTTTTCAGGTTCAAGCCATTTCTTTAAGTGCTCCAATAACTTTCCACCCAAAGTAACATTAAACCAGTTGGAAAGAAGTTCAAGCAGTCTAGCTAAACCTTGTAAGAGAGGCATGGTGAGGCTTTTTGTATGTGCCAGGTTAACTAAAATCGGCCTGAGACTGCTCTGAAGAAGGTCTTTGGGCATCCTTTGCTGCTGAATAACCTAAAAGGGGATGCACGACCAAGTCAATTAACCACCCAAAAATTGTGCTGAAAAAAATCCACAAGAAACAAAATACTGAAAACCATAATCCACTTTATAAAGACACTAGCTTCCTCAGTTCAATAAAAATATCTCAACGATTCAAGGTTTCATCCACAGTAGGTTTGAGAAGTCACAAGAAAGAAACCTGCCGAAGTCCTTCCTTCGCAACTGCAACAATTTCCGGCGTTCGGCAAGTCAATGACTTGAAAAACATCGAGATGATCTTCGCACGCAATTCAGAATGATTTGGTGTTTTAAAATCTGCCCAAGCCATTGCCGTACAAAGCAATTCAATGCAAGCTGTCCTCAGTTTGTTTAGTGTCGTAGCCACTTTAGGATTCATAAACTTTACAACCCATACAGTTTCATCAGCCTCTGCAATTTGCAATGCCTCTTGCAAGAAGTTAACCAGTTCTTGACTCAGCTTAAGAAGAGGTGGTCTCAAGGCCAAGCAGAAGTTCAAGGCCATGACAGTCCCAACCTGGATATGGGAAAATTAATCAAGTCATATCTTGAAGATATCAAAAGCATAATAGTCACTAACAGTTACAGATTGTACCTGCTGCTCAACATTCTTGGATCTGAGCGACCGCATAATAAGTGGTTGAAGCAAAGGTTGATACAGAGGCTCAAGCAATTCAGACACTTCACTGCCTGTCCTACTAGCCAGAAGCCCCAAACAAGACTGGACATTCTTTCTCACTATCATAGATGCATTAGGGTTGAACAACTCTGTGGCAAGAAATTCAACTACTCCCTGGAAGCTTTGCCTACGAGGTTCACTGTTTGCTTCATCAACATTATTCACTACACGAAGGACCTGAGTAAGCACTTGGTTTGTCTCTTCCTGCTCCTTACTAGCATGTAAAGGAAGTCTTTTAAGCACATACACCAAGCCACGGACAATTTTAACCTGGAAAATGCATAATGTCTCAACGGTGACTTTACCGACTAAAGCACCAAGTCCCATGACACCTCCGATTTGTGCTTGCCATGTACTTCCATAGCAACAATGCAAAAGACGAGGCAAAAGCTGCTCAAATACAGGAATTCGAACGCCCGGGGGTGGCGAATACACAGGATTCATTGATGGACTAGAAACCATCATTGGAGTACCAGGACCTCCTCTTGAAGTTAGAACACCTGTGTGTTTCGAACGAGCAAGGAAAAGAAGTGTTTCAGCAAACACATTTAAAGCATTCAGAGCAGCCTTAGCATGGAGCCTGTTTTCATCAGCAAGAACATCCACTAATGCATCTAAAAATATCAATGGGTCCAACTCTTTCAAATTTGAACCAGCACCACTTCTTGATCTGGAAGTCATGTTACTAGATGATGCAAGCATGGAACCCACAAGCTGCCCAGTAGAAATGGAAGAATTCGATGAAGAATAATCTACATGGAAAATCATAGCAAAATGGCGGCAAACATTGACAACAAAATCATCCTTGGGATCATGGAGATCTGTTTCTGCACTTGCTGCAATTGTGGTCATTAAGAGAATCTTAAAAACAGATTTCTCAGCCATAAGTTGGGTCTTTGTTTTTACTCCCAAGTCAACCTGCCAAATTATAATGAATTCAGAATGAGGCAAGTACATTCCAAATACAAAATCCAACTACTAAGAAAGAGATAAAAATAAATAAATAAAAAATCCCATCAAGGTTTGCATCGTTTTCATCAGTTACCGAAGAGAAGTCTATTGTAAGAAAGAAAAATAAAACTTAAGCCAACAACGAGCCATGCAGACGATTCAATTTTTCTTGGATTGTCTTGCTAAAGATTTGCTTTCAAAAGATGAGTTTTACCAGCAGATTCATCAGCTGGATAAGCCAAATGTTTAATTTGCTACAATTAAATCATCCAATCAGTTAGTTATATAGATGCTTTATGGAAATCTTCTTCTTTTTGAAGAAACAAACATGATCTTCTCATTTTCAACCAAACTGTAGTCATGCAGCTAAAACAGTACCATTAATAAAGTAATTGACAATTGTAAGCTATGATGCCTTGAGTACAGAGACTGATATTGGAGCAGGGATACAGTTCTCCATTTTCCAAAGTTCGGGACAAGGATACAGCTACCCTATTTGTAATAAGCAATTTGTATACAGTATGAGTTCAAAACATTTGATCCATTGTATCTTTCAAAAAATAAAATAAAAAAACATTTTACTCATCAGATAAGGTATTGCTTGAAGATTTTCAGCCGTAGGGAGAGAGAGGTTTTTGAGAGAGAGAAGAAGAGTGATTAGGTTGCAAACCCTAATCCTCCAAGTTTTATTTAAATAGGACTTATTTGCCTTTTTACAACTAACTGCCTTAGAGTAGGAAAAATAACATAAAACCCCCAATAGATTTCTTACACAAAGGCCCCTATGTTTCAACACTACCCCTCAAGTTGGTGCGTGAATATCTATCATGCACAACTTGTCAGAAATCTCACGAAGAGTGGTGGAATTTAGAGCCTTTGTAAATATATTTGCCAACTGATCTGAAGAGCGAATGAAGGATGTGGAAAGTTCTCCTGAAGCAATCTTCTCTCTAACGAAATGGATATCAACCTCAATATGTTTAGTCCTCTCATGAAAGATTGAGTCTGAAGCGATATGAATGGCTGCTTGGTTGTCACATAGAGAGGAATGGTTGAGTCAAAGAATAAACCTAACTCTTTCATGATGGACTTTAACCAAAGCAGCTTGCATGTCACATGAGCAATAGCTTTGTACTCTGCATCTACACTTGACCTGGAGACCACAGGTTGTTTCTTACTTCTCCAAGTCACCAGGTTTCCTCCCACAAAAGTACAATACCCAGACGTAGATTTTCTATCTGTAGAACAACCTGCCCAATCCGCATCTGAGAAACCACATATATTCACATGCCCATGATTCTTGTACAAAATTCCTCAACCTGGACACGTCTTTAAGTATCTTAGGATATGATGAACCGCCTCCAAGTGAGGCTTCTTGGGAGAATGCATGTATCGACTCACAATACTCACTGCTTGAGTAATATCTGGCCTTGTGATTATCAAATAAATCAATTTCCCAACTAGTCTCTGATACATGCCTATGTCTTCTAGCTTGTCACCTATGTCTGCATACAGTGAGTGTTTCTGCTCCATGGGGGAAGGCACTGGTCGTGAACCCAACTTTCTCATCTCCTTGAGAAGATCAAGGGTATATTTTTTCTGAGAAATGAAGATGCCTTTTGATGAGCGGGCCGCCTCAATTCCTAGAAAATATCGCAAACAACCCAACTCCTTGCTTAGTCGATGTTTGGTTTGTTGGATGAATTGCAGGTCATTACCAGTAAGAACAATGTCGTCCACATACACAAGAAGAATAGTTCTTCCCTCTGGGCGAGAATGAATAAACACTGTATGATCTATTTGGCAGCGCTTAAATCCAAAGGAGAGAATTGCATAACTAAATTTTGCAAACGAAGCTCTGGGAGACTATTTTAAACCATACAAACCTTGTTCAGCTTACACACCTTTCCTGACTCCCCCTTAAGCTGAAAACCAGGGGGAAGGTCCATGTACACCTCCTCAGTCAGATCATCATTCAAAAAAGCATTCTTGACATCCAATTGGAACAGAGGCCAATCCAGGTTAGCCGCTAGAGAAAGGATGAGACAAACAGAATTGAGTTTTGCCACAGGAGAAAACGTCTCAGTATAATCAACTCCGAAAAGTTGAGTGTAGCCCTTAGCCACCAGTCGAGCTTTGTATCTTTCTACAGTACCATCTGCACGATATTTGATGGAAAAGACCCATTTACAACCGACTGTCTTCTTCCCAAGAGGTAGAAAGATAACATCCCATGTACCACTCTTGTGTAGAGCCTCCATCTCGACTTCCATAGCTTGTTTCCAAGCAGGTACTGCCAAAGCATCATGAACAGATCTAGGAATAGTACGAGAAGATATAGCTGCTAAGAAGGAACAATAGGATGGTGACAGAGACTCATTACATAGAAATTTTGATATAGGATGCAAAACAGGGTAATGACTACGAGTGCGAGTTGCAACAGGAGAGGAAGAGGTACCTGAGGTTAGAGTCGGATCCATTGCCACGGATTGAACTTGAGGTGGTCTTACCCGCTGACGAACATAGGTAATGAGTTTCTTCGGTTCACTAGTAGCCGGCGGAGTGACCAACGCAGATAATGGAAAAGTAGGTGAAGAAGAGTCAAGTTTGACATTGGAACTGTAGAAAGCACGATTCTCAAGAAAGGTGACATCCATGGAAAAATAAAGCTTCCTGCATGTGGCATCATAGCACCTATACCCCTAATGTTGCATAGAGTATCCAATGAAGATACATTTAATTGCTCTGCAGTCAAGTTTGTCTCTGGAATGACAAGAGTTATGGACAAAACAAACACACCCAAACACACAAGGGATAATATGGAATAATGGTGAGGATGGAACAAGGATATGCATTGGAATTTTTCCTTGAAGGACACGGGTAGGAAACCGATTAATCAAGAAACAGGCCATCAGAACTGCTGCAAACCAATATGATTTGGGAACATCCATCCCTAGTAATAGAGAACGTGTAACTTCTAATAAATGGCGATTCTTTCGCTCGGAAACCCCATTTTGTTGAGGACTATACATGCAGAAAAGTTGATGAATAATGTCATTATCCTGAAGATAAGTTGTAAAGGACTTGGATGAATATTCCCCTCCATTGTCAGACCACAAGGTCTGAAGGGAACAACCATATTGATTTTTCACCAGCTTGCGAAATGTTTAAAACAATGAGAATAATTCATCTCGTTGACGCATAAGATATACTCATGTTACTCAAGAGAAATCATCGATGAAAGTAACAAAGTATTTGAACCCATCAAACGAGGCTGCGGGACTAGGTCCCCATATGTCAGAATGAACAAGTTCAAATGCTTTGGTACTTCTATGTTCAACAACAAGGAATGAACTACGAATATGTTTGCTAACTTGACACACTTCACAACCAGTAATATCATCACTTTTATTTAAATTTGAAATAATCAAGTTCAAGACACGACGTGGAACATGGCCCAATTGAGCATGCCACAATTTACAGACTCATTATTTAAAGCAGTAATTGGAGTGGCAGTATCAACAGAAAGACAAGAGCCACTACTACTATTAGTGAATGCCGTCAGTAACTCCCCTTGTTGTAGAAAGTAAAGACCATTCCTACTGGACGTCTCTCATTGTTTCTCACATCCATAGCCCTACCTTAAAGAGTAGTTGTGACTGGTGTGAAGGCTTTCAAGGCAACCCTCTATTGGAGATGGAACAAGGGGAGGCCTTTTCCATTGAAGCGTCGGCATCGGGTTTCCATAAGATAGAGGACACGATCACATGTATGATTTCGACCATTGGTTTATATCTCATGGAAATTTGATTTCATTTAGATGGGAAGTAAATATTACTCAGCTAAAATTGGAATTTTAAAAGGTTTTACACTTGACTCTTCTGAAAAATCTCAACACTAGTATGCTATTAATCTTTCTAGTATGATATATTTTGTGAAAATGTTAATGGTTACAATTTTCACAGTAAAAGCACACTTATATCATGATAAGAATGAATGGAAATTTCAGATTTTCAGAAATAATAAACCTAATAAAATATTATTTAGTTAAAACATTTCCTTCCAGCATTGGCATTATGGCGTGTCCGACATGGTACACGCAACATATATAAGTATCTGAGTATCAGAGATTTAACTTCAAATGCAAATACAATTGTACATTAAGTAAATCAAACAGCCAAGTAGAGACATAGTGTGTGTGAGTGATCCAAGGTTCAATCCCTAGTAATGTTACCTTTCTGATGATGATTATTATAATAATGATGATGATGATGCCATCAACCATCCAGATTGGTAAGAAAGATATATTATTCGCAAAATATTGGGACCTCAGAACCTATTGTTAATTGATATCATTATCCTGGGGTTCATGCTTCTTGGGCAAAGTAATGTATGAACCAGTCTCCTAGACCAAAATTTTGCTATTATTGAAAAGAAAGAAAAAAATTCTGATAAATGACTCCATTGAGGCCTCATGCTTTACTAACAAATAAATCAAAAGGACGTAAAAGTATGTTACATTCTGCAAGATATAACCATGACAATGTGTGTGTGAGTGCATGTACGTTTGTATATCCTGAAGGTGGCACCATAGAAACAATGAATGGAAGCCAAAAATTGTGCCACATTACGCTTTAAATATCCCCATCAACATGAATGGAAAAGTGATATGCGCCGACTTCGTCCAAGTAATTGATGGAGGATATGATGTTGGGCTATGAATCGTCACAATGGGTAGAATTGGCTGACGGACTGTATCAAAGATACGGTGGTATTTCATATTGAAGACGAGACTGAAATCCTCCCACGGATACCTCCAGTCTTTCAAATGAAGACAAAGTACATTCATAGCCACAACCCATCTATAAATACCATCATGCGACAACGGCTGAAGCTTGAAAAAAAAAAAAAACGAGACAAGTATGAACTGGTTAAGCAGCTTAAATCAATCCACAAAGATGTCATTCTCATATTTCATCTCTTACTGAATTAACAAAGCTGTTAGAAAAATGTTGTGTAGAACATCCATTAAAAAGACAGGATGTTGATTCTTCAAAGGTTCACATCCCAACTCTACACACCATTCCTATCCAAAGCAAGGCTATCAAGCACAATAAAGAAGATGAAAAGGAAATCCATGATCAAGTTTAGGAGTTGTTGACAGAAGGGTTAATTAGGCCATCACAATCTAATTACACGTGCAAGTTTTGTGGTTTGCAATCACAACGAGCGGAAAAGAGGGAAGGCGCAAATGGTGGTTAATTATATCCCCTTTAACAATGTCACAATGGATATAAAGTGGCCATTGCCAAACAAAGAGGAGTTGATACAACGAGTTGCAAAAGACAAAGTCTTCTCCAAATTCGATAGCAAATCAGGGTATCATCAAATCAAGCATGGAAAAAGACATTTACAAGACAACGTTCTCGACTCCAGATAGATTGTTTAAACGGCTGGTGATGCCATTTAGACTGGAGAATGCCCTAGCACCGTTCCAAAGGAGGATAGATTCTATTTTCCGTCCTTCTTCTAATTTTATTATTAATTATATATATGATTTTTGGCATTTTCTAATAACATGCATGATAATCTTAAGCATTTTTAGGAATTTGATCATGGAATTGATCTTTTCAGCCTCCAAAGATATATTCTGGGTTGTTATTGAAAAAGTTGATTATCTTGGAGTCCAACCTTCAAAGGACACAGATCCACATGCAACCTCATGTGCTCCAGAAGATTGAAAAGTTCCCAGACAAACTCATCAACCAATTGCAATGCCAAAGGTTCCTCTGACGTGGACATTAGTGGTGCACCCTTTAGAGTGTACCAGAGGAGGCGACGTTGCAAATTGAGTGTTGGAGCAGACGAGCTGATGTGGATGAACGTCGGGCCCATTGGATCCATTTTCTGACGCGTTACGAGTACGCGAGTTGCAGGATTGCGCAGGAGCATCATGACCGCTGGACTATAGAGCGGATTTACTTTTAGGTGCTTTTTTGTTTATTTTCTTGTTTCTAGGCATTTTAGTGTCATTGTTTAGTTTAGGCGTTTTTATGTTTTTTTTTTTTTCAGGCACTTTAGTGCACTTTTTATTTTCGTAGCTTACATATACTTTATGAGAAATCCTAATTCGTTATTATTGAATGAATGAAAAACGAGTGCTTCTTCCTCTTTCTTCTAAGAGTGATTCATAATCCATGCTTCATGTCAACCCATTGTTTTTCGACATCCTTCTTCCCCCGTATGATCGAAAAAGAAGGATGCCTAGCCCTGAGAATCGGATCCAAACTTGTGGACTGGTCTATACTAGATCTGGGATATCATCATATCCCTAGATCCTCCCTGTTTTACGGTTTTACGTAGTTTTTATGCCAAGGGGCATGATCCGGATGGACGGATCTCATCTCTATGTTGAGATTTGTTAGTTTTCCCAGATTAAAAGTAGTTAGTTTCGTAATTTTATTATTTAAATATCTTCCAACTGAATATACATGCATTTAGGGTTAGGTCATCGCATGCCCCTGCATCATCCTCTGATGCATTCAATTATATTAAGGAATTTTTTATTTTAGTAACGAAAATTTTATTAGAGGTCCACTTACAAGCAACATGGGAAAAAACAAGCAGGGTCCAAGGGGACTACAACCCTAAAAAAGACACTACAAGATCATGCTCAACATTAAGAACAAAAGCCCACTCAAGAGGCAAAAACTTTGACGAAGGCAGCCACTACATGACTCGATCCTGAAGTGTTCCAAAATCGACATCTATTTTGCTTAGCCCAAACAGCCCACCAAATGGCCGGTAAAATCAAGAGTCATGTAGTCCTATTGTGCTTGAACACACCTCCCACGTGACAAAGCCCAAAGAAGCTCTCCAAATGTCTCTGGCATAAACCAAGAGCATTCGAATAAGGCAAGGAAGTATAGGCATATTCTAAACATAAATGAGCAGAAAATAAGGAGGTGATCTACAGATTCAGCGTCTTGATTGCATAAACAACACATGTTCGGAACAACCATACTGCGCTTCTAGAAGTTATCAATCGTCAACAATTTGTTTCTACTCGCCAACCAACAGAAAGAGACCACCTTACGCGAAGCTCCATAGGACAAATAATGAATAGCGTGAGGCTCACCTGAATTAGCTGATGTTAGGCATAACATTTTATAAAAGGAACTAATCGTGATTCGTGAATCACCTCGAACTTTGGTTGGTGCATATCATAGAATCTGGCTCATCCGAAGGGAACCGAAGACGAAAGCGGTCTAACAGGGATAGAAGCTTTGTCATCTCGCTATCCGATAGGTTTCTTCTGTAAGGGGGTATCCAGTGCGTTGATGGCCCGAGATTGTGGAAACAATGAGCCACTTTCAAATCTTTAGATGTCGTAAAGCTAGTCAAGGAAAAACAAGATTTATAGGACGATCACCACACCAAGGGTCCTTCCAAAATCTTAGACGAGCACAATCACCCAAACTAAATGATATTCATTCCTTAAACTCGCCTCTCACCTGCCGAAATTGACTTACATATATGAGAAGCCCGATAGAGAGAAGACTCCTTCACCTCCCATCCACCTTCCTTAAGGCCATACTTACAAGAAACTAACTCGCGCCAGAGCCGACCTTCCTCCAACCCGAAGCACCAAAGCCATTTGTCGAGGTGAGCCATAACCAACAACTTTCGTAAGCCTGCACCACCCTGAGAGAGAGGCTTACACACCTCGCAATTTATGAGAGATGGAATTTGCGGTCGTCCTCCGAACCCCTCAATAGAAAATCTCCCCTAAGCTTGTCCAACCTTTCCCGGACCGACTGCGGACACTTGAAGAGCGACATGAAGTAGAGCGGCATGTTCAAGAAGGCAGTCTTGATTAAGGTCAAGTGTCCTCCTAGGGAGAGGTATCTACTCTTCCACTTTCACAACCTACTTTCTATTCACTCGATTACCTTATCCTATAAATGATTAGGGGGTTTTCCGATACACAACGAAAGCCCCAAATAGGTGGAAGGAAAGGACACTACCCTGCATCTAAACCCGGTAACTAGGCTTTCATCTCTTCCGGAGAGAGATGAACAACCAACACTTTGCTTTTTCCGATGTTGATCTTCAAACCCAAACTACTTTGAAACATGCGACTATTTTGCAAAGGTTAGAGATCATATATTGATTAGCATCACAGAAAATAATTGTGCCGTCTATAAATAGGAGATGTGAAGTGCAATTCGCCGAAATAGCCACTTTAAAGCCACTAATGAAATTAGACTCGTGACCTTTGGCTAAAAGATGATTGAAAGATTTCGCTATTACCAAGAAGAGATGGGGGGAGAACAAGTCCCCTTGGTGAAGCCCCCTAGATAGCTTGAAAAAACCTTTCGGGGAGTCATTAACTAGCACCGAGAAGGTAGGAGAGACTTGACACGCAACTGAATCCAACCACTCCATTTTTTGCCACAGCCCAACATATCCAACATATAATCAAGGCAATCCCACTCCATATGATCATAGGTTTTCTCGTCGTCCAACTTGCAAATAACCCCAAGAATCTTTTGTTTAAATCTAGAATCTATACGCTCATGAATGATGAGAGCATTGTCTAGAATTTGCCTACCCGCCACAAAAGCCCCTTGGGTTTTAGAAATAACCACATCCAACACTCACAAGAATCTGGAGACTAATATTTTGGCCAATATTTTGTGCGAACTTCCAATGAGGTTAATCGGCCTGAAATCTTACAGCTTTTAACCCCTTCCACCTTAGGAATAATAGTGATAAAGGATGCTCCCAATTCATGGGGCAATCGGTCTTCATTGAAGAACTCCTTAACAAACGCAATCACATCCTCCCAAATCACACTCCAAAAATCTTGGAAGAAGGCAAGAGGGAAATTGTCCGGCCTAGGCGCTTTATCTCTTCCCAAGCTATCCATTGCCTCCTTAATCTCGGCTTCGGATATGGGTCATTCCAATAGGCCACTTGATCATCCGAAAGCCTGTCAAAGTGAACATTGTCTAACATTGTCTAATCTTGGCCGACACTAATGCACTTTCGATAGTAGCTGATCACAATATTGGATTATCGCTTTACAAATCTGCTCCTTTTTTCAACTCGCTTGCCATCAACAAGAAGAGAAGAGATTCTATTAGTTCTAGCTCATGACAATGCCATGTTGTGGAAGAAACACGTGTTCCAGTCTCCTACTTTAAGCCATAATGCTCTCCAACATGGTCTCCACTTTATCTCTTCCTCCTTTAACATCTTCAAATATTCCGCTAGCAGGTAAGCATTTAATTTTGTCATTTGGAACAAGTTGGATCTTGATGAGGACACAAGACCATTTCAAGTGTACCAACAAAGAAAGTGCCCACCACAAGCACCGTCCTTGTGGTTAGGCAACTATTGAGGAGCTGAAGACCCTCCACACGTGATCAGACACATAGAAGACCCCATCCAGGGAGGACACGTATGAAGGAAGAATGGAGAAAACAGGCCGAAGAACTGAAGACTTCAGGCACCCATCAGGCGCCCGACCACGGTCTTCGGGCGCCCGACCATTGCGATCGGGCGCCCGAATTTATCCTTTCGAGCGCCCGAAACTCTCTGGACGTTTTTGGACGTCTTCGGGCGCCCGAGCGCCCGAACTTTAGCGCACTTTTGTGTATTTACGCGTTTTTGCTTAGTTTAGGGGTAGTTTAGTAATTTTACTTGTTTTAATTGTTTATTTAAGAGAGCTAGGCCCTAAGTACGAATTTGAACTTTGATATTGATTAATGAAAGCCTCTTTGAGCTTCCTCCTGCCTCCTCTCTCTCTCATGGTGATTCTTCTCTTCTCTTTGATCTTCTTCTTCCGATTTCTTCTTGTGTCCTCCAAATTCTTCCAGGTATTTTATCTTCTATTATCCTTCTAAACTTCTGTTTTGTTTATTCCCCACGATCTAAACCTTGGGAATCAAGCTAAACCCTAAAACCCCAAATTCCCAAATCCCTAATCCGAGAAACTTCCTGATTCTTCGGACTAGTGATTTTCATTGATTGATCGGGTATAGCCATGCAAGATCGGGAGGTTCCATCCCTCGCCGGATCCAACCTATGCACTAATTGAATCCCATACTCCATGATTGTGATGATGGCCCGTTCCATTGCATGTTTCCTTTATGTTTTTCTTAGTTTATGATGACTAATGCTAGATTTCACTATTATTATTGCTTTTACTTCCGCTGAATAATTGTGTTCATGAGCATGCATCATATTTAGGGCTGTCCTGCATCAAATTTGGTATCAGAGAATAGGCTTGCATGGTTTGTGTCTAGATCGAGTTATCAAAATTAGGGTTTTGATTTTTAGGTTTAATTTAGGAAAGCTCCAGATTTAGAAAGTTCTCAATTTTAGAAACTTTTCAATTTTAGAAAGTTTCCTAATTTGGAAAATTTCCAGATTTGAGTCGTTTTTTGTTTTAATTTATTTGTGTCAGTTCATATTAGCTTTGCATTCATCGCATCCATCTTGTGAGTCAAAACACCTAGTGGTCTAGTTGGGTAGAGTTTTAGTTCAAGTCTTATTTGTATGCCCACTAGGAGAGGTAGAGGTTTCGAACTTCAGCCTATCATGAGTAACGAGTAGTTATCTGAGCAACTTGCTCAATTGATTCAAAAGATAACCGCCTTAGAGGCAAGTCACAAGCGTGATTTTGCCCGCCTTGAGAACCAGATCACCACTACCAGGACCAAGGTTGAGCAACTAGAGGCGTCCCAAAGGGAAAACCCCACTGTTGGGGATGATGCGCACTCCCAAGTGGGAGGAATCATAGAGGAACGCGCTGCCACACGTGGAGGTAGTGAAGATGGGGATCGTGGTAATGGTCGTGGTGTTGTGCGAGAGGCACGAGCCACATATGATTATCAAGACCGCTATGATCCAGATGATCGTGCGATGAAGAGTGTTAGAGTCGAGGCCCCGAGTTTTGATGGGCGCTTGGACCCCAAGGCATTCCTTGACTGGGTTGCTGACATGGATCACTACTTTGAGTGGTATGGCATGTCAGAAAACCGTCAAATGCGGTTTGCTAAGACGAAGCTTGTGGGTCAAGCCAAGCTCTTTTGGACCAACACCGAGCGTAGGATAGAAAGAGTTGGTAGAGCCCCTATCACACATTGGTATGAGATGAAAGAGAAGTTGAAGGACAAATACCTTTCCCTCTCATACCGTCAGAAGCTCCTTGACCAATGGCAATCCTTGCGCCAAGGGTTAATATCTGTCGCTGACTACATCGCTAAGTTTGAAGAATATGTGATGCGATGTGATATCCAAGAAGACCCTCTAGTAACGCTCTCGCGTTTTAAGACGGGCCTTCATGCGGATCTTCAGCACGAGCTTATGACTCGGCCCTTAACGGACTTGGATGAAGCATATCAAGTCGTGCAGGAGTTAGAGCAATATCTAAAGACTCCTGTAGTCCGTCGTTTCGAGTCCCGAGACTCCAATGCTAGATCTAGTTCCCAGGGGACTAGACCTAATGTTGGGAGTCAACCTAGGGCACAGGCGACCATTCCGCCTAGACCTAGGGAGGACAAGGGCAAAGGGGTTCTTGGTGCCGGTCCTAGCAACATGAGCCAAGTGAGGTGTTATGAGTGTGGCAATATGGGCCACATGGCTAATCAGTGTCCTACGAAGAACCGTGGGAAAGCCTTAGTTATAGGCGAATCCCACGAAAGTGGAGATGACTAGGGTGATTATGAAGTTGAAGAGTATCACCCTGAAAGAGGACTTACTGATGATGAAGAGTTAGATAGGGAAGCAACGCTTGCAGTAGTTAGGCGTGTGCTAGCTCAGTCTAGAAGTAGTGCTGACTGGCGTCGAAGCACTATCTTCTACACTATTGCCAAGTGTGGTGAAAAGAATTGTAAGGTGATAGTGGACAGTGGAAGTTGTCAGAATGTGATTTCCACTAACACCTTAGAGCGCTTGAAACTGAAACCCACACCTCATCCAGACCCATATAAAGTTTCGTGGGTTGACAAGACATCCCTACCTGTCACCCATTAATGTCTAGTCCCCATCGAGTTTGGGTCATACAAAGAGTCCCTATGGTGTGATGTTTTACCTATGGATGTGGGACATGTTATCCTAGGTAGACCGTGGCTATTCGAAAATGATGTCACGATCTTTGGCCGTTCCAACGCGTGTACCTTCATGCATAACGGTAAAAAGATCAAACTTAACCCTATGCCACCTGAGAGCACACTAGGGAAGAAAAAGGATGAAAAGGCAAGTGAGCCTAAAGGAGTGGGGAAATCCAAGCCTAAGTCTCTACATATAATCAGCGCAAGAGAGTTTGAAAAAGAGGCTAAGGAAGATTCTAGGGTGTATGCCCTTGTGGCTAGAGAGATTACACCTGAGGTTCCATTAGAGTTGCCCCGTGAGGTGAATTCAGTCCTGAAGGAATACAGTGATGCATTTCCTGAAGATTTACCGAATGAGTTACCACCTATGAGGGACATACAGCATGCCTTTGATCTTGTCCGAGGGTCTACTCTACCGAACCTTCCTCACTACAGGATGAACCCTGCAGAACATGCAGAATTGAAGAAGCAAGTTGATGAGCTTCTGCGAAAGGGTTTCATCCAAGAGAGTATGAGCCCGTGTGCCGTGCTAGCATTGCTAACGCCAAAGAAAGACAGCACGTGGCGCATGTGTGTGGACAGCCGTGCCATAAACAAAATTACTGTCAAGTACAGGTTCCCCATACCTAGACTTGATGACATGCTTGACATGATGGCTAGGTCGACTATATTCTCTAAGATAGACCTCAAGAGTGGATATCACCAAATCCGTATACGCCTAGGGGATGAATGGAAAACTGCGTTTAAAACAAAAGATGAGTTGTATGAGTGGTTGGTCATGCCCTTCAACTTGACTAATGCACCCAGTACGTTCATGCGGGTGATGACACAAGCTTTGAGGCCGTTCATGGAAAAGTTCCTAGTGGTGTACTTTGACGACATTCTTATTTACAGTACCACTAAGGAATCACACCTTGAACATTTAAAGAAGGTTTGTAGCGTCCTTAGGAAAGAAAAGTTGTACGCTAATCTTAAGAAATGTGCATTCATGTCTAGCCAACTTGTGTTCTTAGGATTGATAGTGTCATCTGAAGGGATGCGTGCAGACCCTGAAAAGGTCAGGGCCATAGTTGAGTGGCCAGAACCGAGGAACATTCATGAGGTGCGAAGCTTTCACGGCCTAGCAACTTTCTATCGTCGGTTCATTAGGAGTTTTAGCACAATCATGGCTCCCATTACAGAATGCATGAAAAAGGGAGAATTCGTGTGGTCTAAAGCCGCAGTCAAGGCTTTTAAGGAGATTAAGGGCAAAATGGTAGAAGCTCTTGTCATGCGTCTGACTTTTCTAAAGTCTTTGAAGTCGCGTGTGATGCGTCTGGTGTCGGTATAGGTGGAGTGTTGAGTCAAGAAGGACACCCAGTGGCCTATTTCAGTGAGAAGCTGAATGAGGCAAAACAAAAATACTCCACGTACGACAAAGAATTTTATGCGGTAGTGCAATCCCTGAGACATTGGCGACTCTATCTCCTACCACAGGAATTCGTCTTGTTTTCTGACCATGAGGCTTTGAGATATTTGCATTCTCAGAAGAAACTCAACCCAAGGCATGCCAAGTGGGTAGCGTTTCTTCAGGAATATTCGTTTGTTTTGAAACACAAGACCGGGGTTCAAAACAAACCAGCGGATGCCCTTAGTAGAAGAGTGGTGTTGCTCAACTCCTTGAGTATAGAGGTAGTCGGGTTTGAGCAACTGAAAGATGAATACCCCACATGTCCTGATTTTGGGGGTACTTACGCATCGCTCTCTAGTGACCAGCGTATGATGGGTGAATATGTTCTGAAAGATGGCTTCCTTTTCAAGGGAGACAGACTTCGTATTCCCCGCATGTCCCTTCATGAATTCCTCATCTGGGAGCTTCATTCAGGAGGGATAGCTGGCCATTTTGGTCGTGACAAGACCATTGCCCTTGTTGAAGATCGTTTCTATTGGCGAAGTCTCAAGCGAGACGTAGCCAAAGTTTTGGGGCAGTGTTGTACATGTCAACTGGCAAAACAGAAAAAGCAGAATACTGGGCTGTATACGCCATTGCCAGTGCCACATGCTCCGTGGCAGGATATTAATATGTACTCCGTGCTTGAGCTTCCCAAGACAATCAAAAAGCACGATTTCATTTTTGTCGTGGTGGACCGTTTTTCTAAAATGGCGCATTTCCTCCCATGTTCGAAAACGTCGGATACGTCTCACGTCGCTCGTATTTTTTTTTTATGGTGTGGTGCGTCTCCATGAGTTACCTAAAACCATAGTGTCTGATCGTGATGTTCGATTTACTAGCTATTTTTGGAAGACACTGTGGCACATTATGGGAACTCGTTTGCAATTTTCTACTGCTTACCACCTACAAACAGACGGTCAAACTGAAGTGGTAAACCGTAGTCTTGGAAATCTTCTACGTTGTCTAGTGGGTGAACATGTTAAGACTTGGGACCTAATTTTACCAACTGCTAAATTTGCTTATAATAGATCAGTACATCGATCTACAGGGATGAGTCCATTTGAAATTGTTAGTGGGTATAAACCTAGAATGCCAATAGATCTCTTACCCATGCCTGTCACCCAAAGGTTTTCTGAATCAGCCGATGCATTTGTACTACATATCCATGAATTCCATACGCATATTAGACAGCGGATAAGTACGAGTAATGATAATTATAAAATTTCTGCTGATTCTCATCGTAGACTGCAAGATTTTCAAGAAGGAGACTGTAATGGTGAGGGTAAGGCCAAAGCGGTTCTCACAGGGTTCCGCTAAGAAATTACAAGCACGTAGTGCTGGACCATTCAAGATAGTGCAGAAAATTGGGTCCAATGCGTATCGGATTGACCTTCCATCTGAAATGGGCATTAACCCGACTTTTAATGTAGAAGATCTAGTCCGTTCCCCTGACCCTATCAGTGATCCATCATTTCATTCATGGCCCTATTCTGATTTTGCCTCACAACCCCTTCCACCCCTCCCTCCACCTATTGTCCATAAAGAAGAAATTGAAGAGATCTTGGATGATAAGATAGTTTCCATGCGAGATGGAGGCTTTCAGAGGTATCTTGTCAAGTGGAAGAACAAACCATTGTCGGAAGCTACGTGGTTGTCGAGCGACGCCTTGTAAAGTATTGATCAGGATCTATTAGAGTGCTACAAGAGTCTTAACTCGTCGGAGTCGAGTTTTTCTCACCCGAGGTGAGTTGATGAGGACACAAGACCATTTCAAGTGTACCAACGAAGAAAGCGCCCCCCACAAGCACCGTCCTTGTGGTTAGGCGACTATTGAGGAGCTGAAGACCCTCCACACGTGATCAGACACATATAAGACCCCATCCAGGGAGGACACGTGTGAAGGAAGAATGGAGAAAACAGGCCGAAGAACTGAAGACTTCGGGCACCCATCGGGCGCCCGACCATTGCCTTCGGGCGCCCGATCGGGCGCCCGAATTTATCCTTTCGAGCGCCCGAAACTCTCTTGACGTTTTTGGACGTCTTCGGGCGCCCGACCGAGCGCCCGAACTTTAGCGCACTTTTGTGTATTTATGCGTTTTTGCTTAGTTTAGGGGTAGTTTAGTAATTTTACTTGTTTTAATTGTTTATTTAAGAGGGCTAGGCCCTAAGTACGAATTTGAACTTTGATATTGATTAATGAAAGCCTCTTTGAGCTTCCTCCTGCCTCCTCCTCTCTCTCATGGCGATTCTTCTCTTCTCTTTGATCTTCTTCTTCCGATTTCTTCTTGTGTCCCTCCAAATTCTTCCAGGTATTTTATCTTCTATTATCCTTCTAAACTTCTGTTTTGTTTATTCCCCACGATCTAAACCTTGGGAATCAAGCTAAACCCTAAAACCCCAAATTCCCAAATCCCTAATCCGAGAAACTTCCTGATTCTTCGGACTAGTGATTTTCATTGATCGATCGGGTATAGCCATGCAAGATCGGGAGGTTCCATCCCTCGCCGGATCCAACCTATGCACTAATTGAATCCCATACTCCATGGTTGTGATGATGGCCCGTTCCATTGCATGTTTCCTTTATGTTTTTCTTAGTTTATGATGACTAATGCTAGATTTCATTATTATTATTGCTTTTACTTCCGCTGAATAATTGTGTTCATGAGCATGCATCATATTTAGGGCTGTCCTACATCAGATCTCCTCTTCAATATCAATGGTATGAAATTCTTCCAAAAGTTCTGCCCTTTCTGCATCTCGAGCCCCCAAGAACTTCCTTTTTCCAAATCTTCAGCTTTTCCTTCACCGTCTTGAGCATTTTATGAATACTGTAGCTAGCTGAACCTGAGATCTAAAACAACCACCACCAGCTCCTCCACTCTCTGATTCTACTTGGAGCCCTTAGGTTAGGCATCTCTCTCTCTCTCTCTCTCTCTCTCTCTCTCTCTCTCACACACACACACAAACATGGGAGAACACAATGCGGGGCACATCCACATAGACAAACATTGGCATACATCAATTTCCACATGCATAACCAGAGAGGGTGAGAGGA
The DNA here is from genome assembly GCA_003013855.2 of Liriodendron chinense. Lineage (NCBI taxonomy): Eukaryota > Viridiplantae > Streptophyta > Magnoliopsida > Magnoliales > Magnoliaceae > Liriodendron > Liriodendron chinense. The sequence goes on along the minus strand of ML058489.1, from coordinate 310,155 downwards.
TCACATTCCTGAATGTACACAAAAAACAATAGCCTTATAATTCAAATCAAATACAGCTCTACATTTGTTCTAAGTACAGATAATAATAGAAAACTAGATGCACACATGCTATGAACAGTGATGCCCAGATTCAGGTGCTGGTACAGATTTGGACATGAGGAGCAGGGTACAATTTCCCACTTCCCAAAAAGCCATGATAATGATGTTATTTACATTTTCCTTATTCAATAAATCTGGATGGGGGGAATTGCATTCTTAACATGCTATTCAAATTTAGGTTCAAAAACCATATCTCAGAAACCACAAAACTCAACAGGGCTCAATATCTAGTGGGTTTGGACCAACCTGAAGACTGAACCAAGTCTTTACTTGACTAAAGTTGGTATTTAATATTTAAATTACTCATAGATATTTAAGAGAAATGATCTAGTGCAATCAGTGCATTGTAACATTACAATGCATTTAGTGGGAAAGTCATTAGATCCAATGAAATGGTAGCATAATAAAAGATGCAATGCATTTATGGGTGGATTTAATGTGCTTTCTTCTTCTTCTTTTTTTATAATTTTAAACTAAAGTCAACCATAATAAACAGAGGATAGCACTCACCATGCAATCATCAGATTTAGATCTAATGTTGTCCCGCGAGATGCATTGTGATGCAGCAATACGCTTAAACCATTACATTTCTCTATAAACAAGGGATCGCAAACCGCATAGTAGTTATAGGCATTTGCTTTCTTTGAAGAGGTCATTCAAAATTCATGAGCTTCTTTTATGTTTAAAAAAAAAAAGAGTGATTTGGTTTGGGTCGAGTCAACCGAGTGAATGGATTAACTCATTGATTCTTGTTGGTTCACAACCAAGTAACTTCCACAAGAAAGTTTCCTAGTGACTCGGCCCAAAATCTTATCAATCAAGCTGACTTGGCTGAATTTCAAGTCAAGTCCCTGAGTTTTAGAACTATTCTTCAAACAACTTAACCATGCTATTAATACTTAGTTTTATTAAACAGAATGTCGTTTTCTAGTTTTTGAAGGATGCGCAATTAACAAAACCACTGCGAGTGGAGTTCCTGCAACAAGGCTGTTAAAACAATCCTTTCATAATATTTTCCGTAACAAATAAAAAAATAAAAGTATGGATACTTAAAATCACGAACATAATAAAACAAGAATTGTAGAAGTTATACCCCAACAATTTATTGTATGAGTAGCCATTCCCAATATCAGTATCCTACCACACTGACACCAACAGGCCTTGTACAAAGTAGATGGGTATCTTAGACTATGAAAATACTACAATATGCCTGATACTTTAGATACTTGTAGCTCTTAGCACAATGCCAAAGAAAAATAGTTTAAACTTTAAACCAACCTTCATCTCCGATGTTTCTGTCCGACGGCGGGAAGGGTCCACTGAAGAAACTAGCAACGTTGATAGAAGCCCATGCGTTACCCCCTCACCCGTTACATTTCCTCGCAAATTTAGCAGAGATGATAAGCACACACGTAGGAATTTTAGAGCCTGCTTTCTATAGAATGCCTCCATGCTACCATTATTTTGCATTACAGCAGCTACAGCCAGGTATATGCAACGATCCAAAGGGACCAAAAACGGTGTTGATGGCTCGAATGTAAGAATCAGCCGGAGCCCATGCTCAGGGTTCTCTTTGCACTCAAGTGCGAGAGGCTCTTTAAGGAAGCGTCTATTACGACCACCTAACTTGCCAAGGAGTTGCAGCGCTTTCCCACCCCAAGGATATGGAGCAGGCCTCAAATGAGACCATAAAGCTAAAATTACCTCGGACATCACATTTGCCATGCTTGGTTCCAGGAAATCAGGATTCAAACTGTCAATCCAAAATTCAAGTGTCCTTAGACCTAAGTTAACTAGGTCCTCACTTCCTTTTAGAGCCAAGACCAAGGGCTTCATCATACGAGGAAGGTGTGGAAGCAATGAACTTAAGCGTGCAGGTAAGGTTAGGCAAAGTTCAAGAACAAGGTCCCTCATATCTTCACCAGTAGGCCCCTCAACCATGGCCAATAACATATTCAGGCATGGTTGCAATGTTGGTATTAAATCTCGCAACAGAAGTTCAAATTTTCCTCCATTGAGTGCACGGAACATTGTGCGAAGAAGTTGCATATAACCAAGTGGTTTTTCAACTTCAGTAGCATTCTTCATACAAACTTCCATGATAACAGGTACATGTGGCTGCAGAATACGTTCACAGTCTGATGGCGCTTTAGCAACAGCAACAAATAATAACCGAAAAAGGTGCAAAACAAGTTTTGCCGCTGGTGTATCAGGATTTTTCAGAACATCGAGTTTGCTGCTGACAAGGAAATTCACCAAAACATCTGCAAAGGGCCGAAGAACCTTAGGTGCTTGCAGAAGTGTACTAAATATGTGAAGCAATTGAGTGTTGCTAATCATGCACTCGAACAGTTCTGGCATACACATAGAAAACATGTCCATGAGATCTCGAGGCTCCATTATTGCTAAAATCTGGGAAAACAAGTGCAGCATGTCCCTCTCCTCCTCTTTTTCTTTAAAGAGAGCCAGGCAATGGACACCACTCTTCAGAACACCAGAAGCTTTCCAAACCTGACGAAAGAATGTCAAACCAAGGTAAATCTAACTGAGCAACCTACATAATTCAGAAACCATCAAACTGAAAGTTCACTGTGATGTCAATACCTCGTCTTCTCGCATCCCTTTAAACACATGTGATGATGAGGAAACCTGCACTTGCGGGTGTGCTGCATGTGATGATGGTGATACCTGAACCAGAGGAAGTGCCGCATGAGATGATGAAGGTGACACTTGCATTTGTGTAAGTGTTGAATTAGATGACTGTGGAACCTGTCCTCGAGGAACATGGACATTGGTAATGCTCCAAATTATTGTCTTCATTCCTGCCAGAAATATCAAACAGAAAATTATTTGGTATGCAGCAAACACCGTTGTCATACAATTCTCAATATACTAGAGGTGAACAGCTCATAGTGAGGAATGTGAGTTCAGTAGCACGACCACCTAGTCTGACAGGAGGTTCTATACCCATATTGCAGGAAAAAAGTCAGAATATAATCAAAAACTAAAAAATAATGTGACTTCAACCCACTTCATACAACAGCATCACTTCCTATTTAAAAAAAAAGGTATTAAAAAACGGTTACATAACAGTAATGGTGGAGACCATTAAGCATAACAGGGCCATAACAGCCATTATGGGAAAACAGTCCATTACGGAGCCAGTATAATAATGGTAATTACGGTGGCCATATTGACACCATTACCATTATTGAATACTCGATATAAAAGCGTATTTGCTATTCAATACCTCCTATGCTGAGAATAGTTTCCAAACTTTTGCAACTATACACAATCAATCAGGCTGTTTTCACAAAACTAGGCCAAGGGGTAGCCATAAGAAATTCTCAATGGAAGTTGGTGGGCAATCCTGGCCTCCACTGTTTGGAAGAGATATCAGGCACCATAGAAGTCTATCTAAAAACATGAATTCATAATTGGTAGGGGCCAAGAATTGGGCAGCCAGTGGACCATATCCAAGAAAATAAGCAATATATTCAGTAGCGCACTGGAATAGATACCAGGAACTAAAAATAAAATGTAAGGAGTAGATAGTAAGAAAAGGTTCAATAGACCATAAATGTTATTATTGAGATCATAGGAAGGAATAATACTAAAGGTTTCAGATCATATTACCCATAACCAAAGTCTTAATTAGATGTTTACAATCGTTGACTTCCTTAGAATGCTCCAATGGGACCTGCAAATTTAGGACTGCCTGCAAGGAAGTTGAGCAAAGCAAACAGGTATGTCTGAGATAAATACACCAGAAAGTTCTGTGTGTGCAGGGAACAAAGGGAAGTCAAAAGCATTGATCTCGACTATCTATATAGTCCAGCCTACTCTCCATGTGCCACCAGACAGAAACCAAATCGTCAGATGATCCTATCCCCCTGAACATATAGTCTGGCCTACTCCCCGCATGCCACCAAAGCCAAATCGTCAGATGATCGTAGCCCTCTGAATAATTGCCTATTGTCAGACCACTCATTTTTCAAGACAATGATTAGATGGTTAGGATTATTGGATCAAATTGATTGTTTACAGAAGAAATTATGGTGGGGTCTACCGGATGGACCTCTTTTGTTGGAACTAACCTGGATCATCCATTTTTAAAAGCATTGATAGAATGGTTAGGATTGTTCGATAAGTATGATTCTCCGTCAGTTGGCCATTAAGAGTGTGTTGGATCAAATGAATGGCCTAGATCAATGATTAAACTGTGTGGATCCAGTAAAACTTATATTCAACATAAAACAGTGGTAACTTGCGCATAGGATCATTCCCTTACAATACAAACGAATATAGGAGCCCGTTTGGATTTGGAATTATCATGGTAATGTAATAGAAAAGTGCTATCATTATGATTTTATCACCATGAAACCAAACGCAGCAATCATCAGTCAAAATGCAGATGTTTCCAAGAGATAGGTAAAGGAAATTGTAATCATTGCGCTATTCAATTGCATTACCGTGGAAATCTTGAATCCAAACAAGCAAATCAATGTATGGATTTGATAATTTCACATTATAACTTTATAAGTAATAGGAAGGTGCCATCATTATGATACTTAGAATAAACCAAACACAACAATCCTCAGTCAAATATAAATGTTTTCAGGAGATAGGTAAAGGAACTTGTAATCATTGCACTTTTCCATTACATATTACTGCGGTAATCCTCAATCCAAACTGGACCTAAATTTATACAAACATATACATCATCTTCATCATCATAACCATAGCCTTGACCCAGCAATGTCGAATCAGCTTCATGAACAGGTTCTTCCCAAGGTATTCCAAAACAGTTCCTTAACAGCCACAACTGCCATTACATAACGATAACGGTGGTAGCCGAGCCGTTACGCGTTATGGGGCTTAAGGCTATTACGAAAAATTGCCCATAACGGCCAAAATAAGGGTATTAAAAAAGAATAAAAAATCCGTAACCACCGTTACTGCCCATAACATAACGATAATGATGGTGGCTGTTATGGAATACCTTGGTTTTTCCAATCATTATTTGAAAAAGGACATGTCGATGATTTGCTTGGGGCTGGAAAGGTCTGACGACCAGCTGTCTGCCTGATTTCAAGCCTCCTTAACCCGGTTTTGGGACCAGTTGGCACTTTGTTACCAAGTGGAGTCGAAGATACAACCACACACATATGCATGCAAATATGCGTCCTCATGTATTATGTTTGATGGGGGATCAGACTTTGACTAATGAGTCACCCTACAACCAGCTGATAGAGGGTGATGGAACAAAGACTAAGACAAGAAACAAGGATATTGAAAAAATCAGTTTGGCTTCATGCTAGAGAGATCATCAATCATTTTGGCTTTCTCTATGCTATAGAGAAAGAAGAAAAATCCACACATGGTTTTCATAGATCTAGAAAAAGCATGTGCAAGAGTACCTACGGAGGTTATGGCAGGTGATGAGGACAAAGGGGCCCCAAAAAGATATATCAACATCATTAAAGACATGTATGAAGGTGGTTTTACAAGAGTGAGAATGGCTTGTGGTGATTGATGAGTTCCTAGTAGAAGTGCATGGTTCAAGTTCATTTATTGTCATTTTCTCCATGTTTTATGTTTAGTTCTTTCTATATAGGAGTGCCTCCTTTTCTAGTTGTAGGCATTTAAAGACACTTGACACCCAGGCCACATGTCAAGATTTCACATTAAGAGTTTGAATGAGAAGGGAGGTTGATGAGAGGAATATATTGGCAAAGGGGGATCTTCCAAGTTTGTTGGTGATCAAATTTTAAGGTATGAAACAAGGTTTACCAGATTTAGAGGCATGAGCAGATCAAAGTCTTGGACTACTTTAACGTGGAAGCATAGTGTCTAAATAAATAGTGTGAAATACCTTGAAACGTTCTCTGAGAGGTTGGGAAAGAAACAAACAGATTATTCACGATGAAACCACGACAAATTTGTTGACAAAATATTTCCTAAAGTTATCTCATTAATTAGAGTATTCTTTTGAAACCTTTGTTGCACAAAGCATATGGGGAAGCAGGAAAAGATTAGGGGTCCAGTGGGGAAGCGTATGTTTAACAATATTAAAAAGTATGAGCATGAATTCAAAGCACGAGCAGAAGTAATTCTTCAAAATGTTACAAGAATCAGAAGAAGAAAAATTTGCAACAAAAAATGAAAAAGGAAATATTCTAGCTATAGTTGCACAAGCATGAAAGTATAAACAGATTCAGTTGCGGGAATGAGGAAGCGCTTGTCTAAAAATGTTAGCAAGTACAGACAGCTAGGAAACAGCAGGAGATTTGAGTCTGGAGTGCGATCTAAAGTGGGTGTGGCAACAGGGCACAGGAAAAGATTAGGTGTCCAGTGGAGAAAAGTATGTTTAAAAATATTAACAAGTATGAGCATGAATTCAAAGCACGAGCAGAAGTAATGCTTCAAAATGTTACAAGAATCAGAAGAAAAACAAAATTGCAACAAAAAATGAAGAAGGAAGCATTCTAGCTTTAGTTGCACAAGCATGAAAGTATAAACAGATTCAGTTGCGGAAATGAGGAAGCGCTTGTCTAAAAATGTTAGCAAGTATGGACAGCTAGGAAACAGCAGGAGATTGAGTCTGAAGTGCGATCTAAAGTGGGTGTGGCAACAGGGCGTAAGGTTCATGCAGCTAAGATTCCAACAAATAGGAAGCACTTGTTTCAAAATGCTAGCAAGTATGAACAGGCTAGAATTTCCTTGGGAGGCAAATTTGTGATCTATGCCTGAGTTGCAATGTTTCTTTTTCCCTAGTGCTGAGAGAGGAAAACTCTGTTGCAGATACTTTGGTCAAGAATGGAACTAGTAGGCGCAGCATTGTTGTTACTGCTTTTAGAATTGTTCCTGTTTTGTGTCTGTAGCAGCAGCTTGCGCTTTTTTTCTGTTTTGCTGTTCGCCCACATGCTTTTAGCTGTAGCCTTTTAGGCCTCTTTTGAATATAGTGTTGCTTATTCATCAAAAGGGGAAAAAAAGTATGAACAGCAAGAAAACAGAAGCAGGAGTGCAACTGGAGTGTGATCTAACATGGGAGTGGCATCTGGCTAGAAAGTTCATCAAAGTATGATGCCAACAAAGAAAGCATACCCAGCTGCTATACACATTTGGTCAGGAAAGTCAAAATGAGCCCTAAAATTGCAACATGGAACCTAGAAAGGTAAGAAATCAAGTGGCAATACCAGTAATCTTTCAGAGGTTCTTAGTTAAACATATAAACCAAACAAAAAGATTAGGAATAGCATCAGGTGACTTATTTTTTAATACAGTTTTGTCTACGATGCGATGTTTTTTCTATCATAATCAACGTATTCAATAACAGTAATGACCAGCCGTGCAACCGTTACATTATGGGCGTAACGGTTGAGTTTTTCTTAGCAAAAAAAAACTGAAAAAGTAACCACAATGGGTACTCGGACCAATGTCCTCAGTGTTGAAACTCTTGTGTCTACCATTAAGCCATGAGTAGAGACCCAGAGGATTCCACATATGTATTCTTTCTAATTTTGAACATGTTTATGATAGTGTAATTGGCCATTTTTAGGTAAGAATGCTATCTCGAGCTGCCTTATGATTTCATTAACATGAGAAGCTTAGATTGACTTCCAAATTTTCTATATTTAATTTTCTAAATATCTAATATCAATGATTCAATATAAATAAGATTATATGAGCATCTAATTATGAGACATTTATGTATTTATATTTATATAACAATTTTACCATAGACAACCATAGGATAGCCAATAAATGTCCATAAAATGTTAATGCATGAAGTGTTAATCGACTCAAGTGACACAACCCATGGGCCGTGGCTATATAGACAACCATAGCATAGCTAATTTAGAAAGTTATACTTTGATTTATATAGCAATACCCATATATAAAAACCAGTGTTCAAAATACCGTATTGTTACATATATCAGTGACCGAGGATATGGAAACCAGTGTTTTAAATGGAGAATAGCGTGCTGCGTAGCATTTACCCCTCCAAAGCATGAGGCATACGCTATTTCTAGATTTTTAATCAAGATCACGCTTGGTAGCACCAATTTCATGGTATTCTGCACCAAATTAGATTGATTAATAATGAAATTAAACAAAATTTCATGATATTTGGTGCAACCAAATGCAACCTAAATAATATGAAAGAGCAATGATTAAGTACAAAGGTAAAGAAAGAGCAACGAAAATGATATAATACTGTTACTTGTATTATTTTACTGGTTGAACATAGAAAAATGTAACAAATCATTGAAAACATTAATTGCTTTTAATGTAGTGAAAATAACTTGTAATATGAGCTATGTAGCGTGTAACGTAGTCTATGTAGCGTGTAGTGTGTGCAAATTATCTTGTAGCATAGGCTAGATGTGACTTAATCTATTTTCATGAGTTATGCAGCGTTACAGCTAAGCTACGCTATGTAGCGTAAGCTACATGCTACATAGCATAGCTATTTAAAAACACTGACGGAAACATGTATAGATATTGCCAATGATTGAGAGAAACATTGGATATACATGGAGAAAAAGGTGGAATTTTTCAATGAAACTTCAGGAAATGTTAAAAGACACATGTTTACATATTTAGGAATCAAAATATTATGGAAAATAACCGTACATAATAAGTTTACATTTAATAGGGACCTAAAACATGTGTTGTCGTGAAAAAACTAGTGCAATAGTAACCAAAATGAGTTCATATTATTCAAATAACACAATAAAAGTAATAAATCATAAGCAAACATCCACAAGCTAAGGTAAATTTTCTCACCTTGGAACTTCTGGCCCACTTCCGCTCTCAACTTTCAATCTCTCCTAAATCCAAGTTTTTTTTTATGAGTCCTAAATCCAAGTTTTAAATTGCAGAAACTGAAGAGGATTGGTCGAAATCCACCTAAATCCAATTCCTTAAAAAAAATCTCTCAAAACAACCTTTTACCTTTTTTGGTTCTTGATTTTCCATGATTTACGGTTTTTTCTGGAAAATATCCATGTCGGCAATAATATTGCTAGTATCGCCAACACCAGGGACTTTCTATATTGGAGTCGTGGTGAAGATATCACCATGTACTGTCGACATCAGTGATACACCAGATGATAATATATCGAGGATACCAGGAATTTTCTAGTTTTCCAGCAGGATATGTATAGCCGGGTGGCGATACCAAAAATGTCACAGATATTATTGGTAATATCGCCGATATTTTGAACAATGGAAATAAAACTATGCTGCTATAATTGGACTTAATATTCATCATTTCACAAATAAACTATTGTACGTATATAACTACATTGATATGCATAATAGTCTGGACCAGAATGACCCAAATGATCCTACCCAAATACCAAGGGAACCAGGATATTGTGTACTCATTCCCATTCCACATAATGAAGTGACCATTCTTCCAAATAATGCTTTCAACCATAGTTCGTCCAATACAACCCAACAGGAACTAGTCATACCGGTTTTTGCTGTGCATGAGAGTTGCAATTCCAGCCCAAATGTTAAAACCATGCTTTCAGCAATTCATCCCATGAATCTTCAGTCAAATAGGTGCCAGAATATCTACATCTTCATAACCATTTTTTTTATTTTTATTATTCTTCATTATAAATTCCTTGGAAGGAATGGGATTGAGCAATAATTAAACTAAAAACAGTTATACTTAATAAACAAAGTAAAATGTAACTGCAACATATATCAATACATATAAATACAGTTGTCTCTCAGTAGGTATGTATAGCGGAGACTCAAAAACTCCTAAAACAACACCCAATAAATCAGCCATCAGAATACCAGAGAAGTGTTTGTGTAAAAACCTGGACCGGAAGTTCAAGCTTTGACCGCAAGGTGGAACGATCTTTTCCTTCCTCTCCTTCCTCTAGCAGCTATTCAGATACCACACCATTGTCAATATGGCATTTGAATCACTTGACATGGCCATAACCAAACAAGACAGCATTTAAGGAAAAAAAAAAAAACGAAGGATAATAGCAATATAATGGTAAACATGACATTGTTTAGAAAATTCCCCTCATCCTGACTTCTCATCCCAGTAACAATGTCAAATAGTTTTTGATGTGCACTCTCAAAGTACACATGATAAAGGGTGCAACAGAAAGCGCTGAAATAAAATGACCAAGTTCTAATCCCTCCAAGAGATTCCATAACTCACATAGTTGTTCCTGAGTAAGGCTGTCCCCCATAGTAAATTAGTGTTTATGTGGTTATTTTCTCAAAAATATGTGTATGGCATGCATACAAAATGAATGTTCAAGGGTAAGCAATTAACACTTTTCGAGGGAACCTATGAGTACATCTGCTTTTCTTTTCACCTTTTCTTATTCAGCTCTTTTGCTACAAGAATAGATAACACCTCGAACAAAGACCACGAAAATGACAAAATACAGCACATCTATCGCCAATGTCTCCATTACTATGGACCCTCTAATAAGGTATACAGTACTGAGAAGCACAGTCAGACTTCTGATCAATGGAACTCTCTATGCAAGTACTTGATGCCATTTAAAGCTAAGAATTGGTCCCTCTACACTCCAGAGGCAAAATAACTGATATATACATGGAATGTTTATCTTGTGTTACCCACAATAAACATAATTGTTCCATGAAATCTGGTAATGAAGTTTAGAGAGGATGACTCCGTAATATTACGAATTAAAAGATAAATATTATGAATATCAATTATAGGAAAAAAGAACTAAAGGTAACTGGATTATAAGAACTAAAGGGTGCATATTACAAATTATTAGGGTAACTGGATTATAAAGGTAGCTGGATTATAGAAACTAAAGATACATATTACGAATTATTAGGGTGCTGACGCTAGCAGATGCAAAGTTTGTTGAGGATCCCAACTCTGTGAATGTAGGACACATGGTTCAGTTGGAATCTTGGAGGCCTCTGATCTGATGGGCTTCATCAGGAATAGAGATACCCCAAAAATCTTGTACATTGATCACAAGCATAATGATTTTCGAATTGTCGAGGTGGAGAAATTATGCTATGGCAAAAATTGGAACACTGAAGTCCTGGACCTCATGGATATTATAAGAAGTTCAAGGAGAAAACTAGAGAACATGTCTCAGTTAGGGACTGTTCCAAATTTCTCTGTATTAATAATAGCGTATAACGAATGTAAAATAGAATTGACGAGGAATGCTGAAACCCTGGACCTCAGGATATCACAAGTTCAAGGAGAAAACTAGAGAAGATGTCCTGGATGGGAACCGTTCCTAATTTCTCCATATTAATCATAGCATAGAAGACTGTAAAATAAAACTAACAAGGATACTGACAAGTGACAACATAATGTCTGGTTGTAGTCACATGACTATTTGGTTTTAAATTAACATATGATATTTAGCCCAATTCCACTTACCTGTGGTAGTTTGGGTAAAGCTAAGAGATTGGAACTACAGAGACATAACTAATACTATAATGGAGATAAATGATATACAGATACTGGACTAGGGCATATGCATTTCCTCAAATTGCAGGGACATGTTTTGTGTAATGTTAAAACAAGTCCGGAAACCACTTCAATGGCTCTCAATTAACTCGATGCAACTTCCTCTGTTTTATTTAATTTTACGAGTCTGGAAACCACTTCAATGGCTCTCAATTAACTCGTTGCAACTTCGTCTGTTTTATTTTTTGACGGTTCATGATAACATCAGTACAGGTAGCATGTGACTCAAAACAACCAAATCAAAATCAAGTAAATTGCCTATCCAAAAATGAAACGAATCTTACCCCACTCAGAGGAGGATACACCCTTAGGAAGGAATGACTAAATGAAAACACCACTCATGCACACTTACTAGTTCTAAGAAGGGAAAAACGACAAGCAAAACTTAGCCAACTGCAGCATAATGATGAGATCCTAAACAGATAAAATTGATGACAAACATCATCATAAGAAAGAAAGTAGATCCTTTATATCGAAGTGCTCATCCCCGACTCAAGGGGTATGCTAGAAGCATGAATATGAAACTTCCAATCACTGTTGTTTTCTGTCCAAGAGACGGGAGCTACAGAAAGCGGGCAAATATTTGGGATAATGTAGTTCAGGCAGATCTCTGTTAAATCTGGTTAGAACATAACAGGATGATATTCAAGGGTAAAGCTCACCGAGTGGTGCTACTATTGCGAACAAGATTATCAATTTGGTAAAGATATGGATCAAGGCTGATGACAGACTCAGTGATATACCTCAGGTTTTGTTTGATGCTAATTGGGGTGAAGTTTTAAATAATAGGAGGGTGACTCAATCAAATATTTGGTACAGGTGTGGGTGACGCTGAATTCCATAGAAGACTTCATCTTAGCTTGGCACGGCGGAGGAAATGGGGAGGTGGGGAAAGCGCTTTGGCGGTTAGCTTTAATGGCATGTCTTTTGGTGATTTGGGTGAGCAGATCAGTCAATGTTTTTGCAACAAGTGTGCTCCAGTGGGGAGTGTAGTTTGGAAGGTCAAATCACTTATCTTTGAGTCAGCTTCTAGCTTGGAAGTCCTTAAAGATCATAATTTTTAGTTTCCTTTTTTGTTTCTTTCTTTGCCTAAGTTATTACTTTCGCAGGCGTCTTAATAAATTTTATTATCCTTCAAAACAAAAAAAGAATTAATCAAATATTCCACGATGGCCTGCATCTCCAAGGAAGCGGATTGTGTCCTACCCCTGCCCGGATGGACTCAGTCCAAGCAGGGGCTCTATGGGGCTCATCATGATGCATGGGTTTTATCCACACTGTCCATCCATTTTTCCAGATCATTTTAGGGTATGAGCCCAAAATTGAGGCAGATTCAAGGCTCAAGTGGACCACACCACAGGAAGCAGCGGTGATAATTACACCCGCCATTGAAACCTTCCCAGGGCCCACCATGATGTTTATTTGCCATCCAACATGTTCATAAGGTCACATAGACGTGGATGAAGGGAATGCACAAATATCAGCTTGATCAAAAATTCTGCAGCTCCTAAGAAGTTTTTTAATCATGGGCATATCCCCACTGTGTGGTCCACTTGAAACTTGGATCTGCCTCATTTTTGGACTCATACCCTAAAATGACCTGGCAAAATGGATGGACGGCGTAGATAAAAACCCAATGATCATGGTGGGCCCCATAGAGGCCCTGCCTAGACCGAGTCCGTCCAGGCCAGGGCAAGACGCAATCCACTTCCCATCTCCAGTAGGCATCGTGAAATCAATTTTGATGGGTGTTCATTTGGGAGCCTAGGGCCCGCCAGTGTAGGGGGTGTTGTGCATGATAGCAACAGAACTGTTCTAGCAACTTTCTCCGGGACAATTGGCATCAAATATTTCAATATCTTGGAGGTTACAGCTCTTTGTCAAGCAGGCAGATTGGTGATTGATTTTCACAAGGCACCACTGTTCATTGAAGGTGATTCCCGCAACGTTATTTCATGGGCCAATTCACAGAATTTCCCTCGGCAGGTGGCTAATTTCAAGGAAGAAATTATTGACCTCTGTGGCAATCGTGAAGTATACTTCTCCCAGGTCCCGAGAGAGGCCAATAATGAGGTGGATGAGCTTGCAAAAAAGGTGCCACCAGCATTCATACTCAAATTGAAGATAAACGATGATTGATTCATTGGAGCAGGTGTCATGAGAGTGCATCAAGTTGTTCTGTTTGTATGGCATTGTAATCTCAGAAGCTGTTTAACTGATCATGAATTTTTGCTTCTTCGACTTCTAATAAAATCTATCCCATTCATTAAAAAAAAAAAAAAAACCAATGTATATATGTATGCAAACACAATATTCGCTATCTCAGGGAAATTTATTGCGCCTACATGATCAAAACATAGATGATCTTACACGAGATTCTTTTTTTTTTTTTTAAAGCATCTTTTTCGAGAAATAATGAACAAAATCTCTTATAGGAAGGTAACTATTACCACGGATGGTTAAAGGACTATTCAAACTAGTAAGGATATTTACCTGAGGAATGGTACGCTTGAAGGTGCCAAACTTCCCTACAAAAGCATCCAGAATCCTACCCTGCAGAAAAATAAATAATTGCGTGTCATTCCAACTAAAACAAAGAAGCTGTAATTCCGTTGTTTATTAAATAAACAAAATAAGAGATAAAGTCAACAAGCGCTAGAGCAATGATTTATTTTTCATATGAACACTTCACAGTAGGCCATGGTGATTCAAACCAATAAAATTCTCGCTTCATCCACAGCTGGTGGATCAACACCTTTCTCAAATATGGGCTCCACCTAGAAAACCACAAAATCAATCAACGCAACTTGATTTAGCAGTCAATCACAGTACATGCAGCTCAACATGCATCTCTTAAATCAAAGGTAAAGTAAAAACTGCCAGCAATCTGTAAAGATAATATCCGCACCAGGTTCAACATTAGGCGAGCACAAGTAGTATGTATGCTTAGGGACAAAGATGAATCGTGCATGTTTCTGGAGAACAAGTAAATAATTCTTGATAACTGCAAAATAGTACATGTTAGATCCAAAAAACTAAACTTTAGATGACATCTTACAGACGCTCTTGAACAGTAATGCCAGTAATAGTAATCTAGGCTATGGAAGTGCACTGAGAAATAATGAAGACAATAAAAATAAAAAGTATGGCTAGATAGGTAAACCAAATCAAACCACATCAAGATAAAAATACGCGATCAAAAGTCAAATGAAAGAAAAAGTAAAAATATAGTCTTATAAGAGATCCGCTACATGGTGTAAGATGTAAAATACGTGAAAATTACAACTGGTACGCAACCCCACAAACTTATACACCTTATAGCAATTCTCCATGGTGAACATGCAAAATACATCACCTAGACCAATGAAAGGATTTGAAACACCAAAAATGCTAAGTACCATCCTGATAAACCACATGATCAAGTTCAAAAGTCACCTTCAAAACATAGTGTTGACACTTGTCAATGATTCAAGAAACATCTGTGCCAATACCTTGGCTGCTGGCAGACCAACAAATAAAGAAAATGGTACTTTTTTCATTTGAGACACCATCAAAGCCTAAAGTATAGTTTTAAAATCGAATCGACTTAGTCAAATTTTGTGCTGAGTCCCATCGTATCTCAATTTTCCAAGCCTCAGCCATCATTGGCAGATGAAAATGAACTCCCAACAACACTTTCAAATATCTCACCCAGATTGAGCTCCAAAGCTGCCTAAAATAGGTTCTTCCTCTCCTGGCCTTCTCTTCAGCTTCCCCGAAAGACGAATCTTTTGCCTTATATTATTTCTTGATGATTCCTGTTGGTAAAAAGTTCTTGTTGACTTATGTTAGTAATAAAATTCTTACCATCCAAAAAATGAAAATTAGTATTGTTGAGAGCCCCATCTGCCCACAGTTAATGTCCTAGTGGAACTGTGCACAACGGTTGGACTGGCAATGAAAATGATAAAAATGTCCCAAATACAAACTAAGGTCAAAACCAAGGTATGCAAAAATGACTGAATAACGGTAACGGTGGCCACCATTATACATTAACAGCCATTACAAAGAAAAACGACCCATAACAGTTGATGAGGACACAAGATCATTTCAAGTGTACCAATGAAGAAAACGCCACCCACAAGCACCGTCCTTGTGGATAGGCGACTATTGAGGAGCTGAAGACCCTCCACACGTGTTCAGACACATAGAAGACCCCATCCAGGGAGGACACGTGTAGGAAGAATGAAGAAAAGGACTGAAGAGCTGAAGACTTCGGGCGCCCGACCACTGTCTTCAGGCGCCCGATCGGGCGCCCGACCATTGCCTTCGGGCACCCGAGTTTGGCCTTTAGAGCGCTCGAAACTCTCTGGACGTTTTTGGACGTCTTCGGGTGCCCGACCTGAGCGCCCGAACTTTCGCGCACTTTTGTTTATTTACGCGTTTTTGCTTAGTTTTAGGGGTAATTTGGACTTTTTACTTATTTTCTTTATTTATTTAAGTGGGCTAGGCCCTAAACACGAAAATTAACTTTGATATTGATTAATGAAAGCCTCTTTGAGCTTCCTCCTGCCTCCTCTCTCTCTCATGGTGATGCTTCTTCCTCTTCTCTGAATCTCTTTTCTTCTAATTGCTTCTTATGCCCCTCCAACTTCTTCCAGGTATTTTATCTTCTGATATTATCCTTCTAAACTCTTGTTTTGTTTATTCCCTACGATATAAACCTTGAGAATTGATCCAAACCCTAAATCTCCAAATTCTCAAATACCTAATATGAGAAACCCCCTGGTTCTTCGGACTAGTGATCAACATTGATTGATTGGGTATAGCCATGCAAGATCGGGAGGTTCCATCCCTCGCCGGATCCAACCTATGCATTAATTGAATCCCATACTCCATGGTTGTGATGATGGCCCGTCTCATTGCATGTTTCCTTTATGTTTTTCTTAGTTTATGATGATTAATGCTAGATTTCATTATTATTATTGTTTTTTACTTCCGCTGAATAATTGTGTTCATGAGCATGCATCATATTTAGGGTTGTCCTGCATCAACAGTCCTTTACGGGTTTTTTTTTTTCAAAAAGAAAAAAACAGAGAGAGAGAGAGAGAGAGAGAGAGAGGGACCGTAACAGCCCGTATTGTAACAGTGGCGGCCATTTCGGCCACCATTACCATTATGGAATACCTTGGTCAAAACAGTTCGAATTAGAACCCTTTTTTTTTCTTCCCTTCCCCTCTAATTATCTTCCATATACACGGCTTCTTCTCCACCCTCCATTCTCTCTATCTTGTCAGCATAAAACATCCTGGCGCTGAAGAGCACTGGATATTGTTGGGAGGAAAAGACCAAGATCCACTCTTGGTTTTGCTATGAGCTGAATTTGGGGGGTTCTTTTTTCCACATCATGGACAGGCCACAATTCGAGAAGAGGCCATGGATGAGTTACCAGCATCAATCAGACAAGGAAATGAGAATTGAGATGCTAACATTGAAGGTCTTTTTACGACTTCATTTTTTTTTTCTAGCATTTCCTGCGAAAACAGAAAGGGTTCACATTCCTGAGATCATCAGAATCAATCAGAAGGTCCCCATTGTGGATAGACAATAGCCATTAAATAAAAATAAAAATATAAAGAAAAACAAATTGGAAGGTCATAGTTGTCCAATCTGGGCCTTTTTATTAATAAACTGTTTTTAGGTCCACAGATGTATTGTCCAAGCTGAGAAATTATCAGGGCATCCTGCGTCAATTGCAAGAGGCATCAAATTGATACCCAACCATAGGCCACACATATATAGCTGCAGCATCAAGAGAGATACCACCACTTTTTTTTAAAAGTGTGACTGCATCGTTCCGAAGACAATGCCTAGGCAAGGTTCTCGCAATCACTTTCATAAAAAAATCGAAAAAAGAAATAAATCAAACCCTCAATCCCGTACCTATGGGAACCATCGTTCAATCATCCAGGCCATATATTTGATAGGATTAGAGTGGATGGACCATGTCTCAAATATAACCTTGTTTGGAGATTTAGACTATATTTGTGGCC
The DNA here is from genome assembly GCA_003013855.2 of Liriodendron chinense. NCBI lineage: Eukaryota > Viridiplantae > Streptophyta > Magnoliopsida > Magnoliales > Magnoliaceae > Liriodendron > Liriodendron chinense. The sequence goes on along the minus strand of ML058489.1, from coordinate 292,512 downwards.
AAAACCAATATGACTAAGGGGGTGTTTGGCATCTCTACTCTAATTCAATAAGAGCTTTTTGAATAAGAGCTACTTCAATAAGCTCTTTTTGTTCTAGCTCTTGTTTTAAATAAGCCAGCTTGGTAAAATCTCCAAACAAAAAAAGCTCTTATTTATAATAAGCACGTTTGGTATAACTTTCAAATAAGAGCTTTTTTAAGGGTAGTTGATGTCATTTTTAAAGATTACAACAACTTAAATATAAGAGCAATCCAAATGGTTGTTTGGGTGGACCGTCCATCATGTGGGGCCCAGCATCAATGCCAATTGTCCTTTATATGGGGCCCCTCAATGTCCACCACCCATCACCATCACGTGGACTCCACATTTGATGTGTCCATAGTGTGGGCCCTACCTTTGAAGTGTACTGTCCATCATGTGGGGCCCAATTTTGATATACCATTCATCGTGTGAGGTGCACCTTCTATATGGATCATCCATCATGAGAGACCTTGGATGTGGACCGTCCATTAGGTGGGGCACACTTGATGTCAACTGTCCATTATGAGGGGCCACACTTCTATGTGAGCCACCCATCATGTGAAGCCCACTCCGTCCATTATGTGAGCCCACCTTGATGTGGACCATTCTTTGTGTGGGGCCCCACCTTCATTATGGGCCGGTCATCATGTGCGCCTATCTTTGATATCAACTAACCATCATGTTGGCCCACCTTCAATGACCATCATCCATCATGTGGATCCCACCTTTGACGTGGACTGCCATTTAAATGGAACCTACTTGAAGTGCATGTTCTGTCATGTTGTGCCACACTTTGATGTGGGCCATCTATCATGTGGGGCCTACCTTTGATGTGAACCTTTCAGTACGTGGGCCCACCTTGATGTGGGGCCCCACTTCAATATGAGTCATTCATTATGAGGGGGCCATCTTTGATGTCCACCATCCATCATGTGGGTCCTACCTTTGTTGTGGACCACTATCATGTGGGGCCCACATCAAGTAGGTAGTCCATCATGTGGGACCCATTTGATGTCCACCATCCATCATGTAGGTCCCACCTTGGCTGTGGACTATCCAACATGTGGGGTCCAACCTTCAATATGGGTCATTCATGATGGGTCATTCATGATGTAGGCCCACCTTTAATGTCAACCTTCCATCGTGTGGTCCCACATTCAATATCCACCATCAATCACTTGGATCCTACCTTTGATGTGGACCATCCATCATGTGGGTCCCACCTTTGTTGTGGACCATCTATCATGTGGGGCCCACTTGATGTGGATAGTCCATCATGTGGGACCCACCTTTGATGTCCACCATCCATCATGTAGGTCCCACCTTTGCTATGGACCATCCATCATGTGAGCCCAACCTTCAATATGGGCCATTCATTAAGTGGTCACACATTTAATGTCAATCTTCCATCATGTGGTCTCACATTCAATGTCCACCATCCATCATGTGGGTGGTCCCACCTTTGCTGTGAACCGTCCATCATATGGGGCCCACTTGATGTGGATAGTCCATCCATCATGTGAGGCCATATTTTAATGTGGGATATCCATCATGTGGGACCCACCTTTGGTGTTCACCGTCAATCATGTGGGGCCCAACCTTCAATATGGGTTGTTCATCATGTGGGCCTACCTTTGATGCCAACCTTCCATCGTGTGAACCCACCTTCAATGTCCCACATCCATCATGTAGGTCCCACCTTTGATGTGGGCGTTCATCATGTGGGGCCCACCTTTTATGTGACCATGCATATGTGGGCCCACCTTAGAGATATTCTAAAGAAGAGAAGACGGCAAGATGGGAATTATTTAAAAAGTTTATAAGGACAAACTTGTCCAAAAATTAATTAAAAATGTCAACCCACTTAAGCTAAATAAGCTCTTAAAGAAAAAGTGACCTCCCTATCACTTATTATTTAAGAGCTTTTTTGCTAGTGGCTAAAAAAAAAGCTCTAAAATGAAAGCTTTACCAAACAATCTATTTTCATAATAAGAGATTTTTTTAGAATAACCAAATAAGCTCTTATTAGTAGATTCGCTAAACACCCCCTAAGAGAGGTCGCTAGTATTTGCAGCTAGGTTCTCTAATCTGGAATATTTTCTTTTTTCTTTTCTTTTTTTCTTCCTCCTTTGAATGGTATGATGAAATTGTGCATCTGATGAAGGCTGATGGAATACAAGTTCATTTTTCTTTCATAAGAAATGTAAAAGAAATAAGTGCCTAAGGTGATCACACTCGACCGTTCAGATAGTTTTTTTTTTTTTTTTAAATTAACTGAAATTTTATTGAAAACTCGCGAGAAGCAATCAAAAAGAAAAAACAGAAAATTATATAACAATGAGTGGAGATGGTTCAGATCTACCATATTAACATAAGGAACCCATTTTAACAGAGAAAATTTAATCTTACAAATACAGTCCAACACAGGCCTCCCTGTTATTGAAACAGGGGTCATTTCAAAACTCTCCAGATCATCCAAACGATAGCCATAATAATCAATCGCCACAAAGCCTTTGTAGATTTGCTAACTCCACCATACCAAGGCCATAAAAGATCAACAACCGAGCATGGCATCACCCACTCTATTCCAAGAATGAGAAGAAAATGGTCCCATACTTGTCTTGCATAATGACAATGAATGAATGAATGATCAATTAATTCCGCAGCCCCCATGCACATCAAACAGACATTTGGAAGAATGAGACCCCACCTTTGCAAATTGTCCACTATTAGTATTCATCCCTTACCCACTAACCATACAAACACAGTAACTCAAGGCGGAGCAGAAAACGACCATAAATGAAAAGGAAACCACAAACCACACATGATGAATAGAGGTGGGCATCGAGTCAAGTCGGACCGAGTTTGGGCTGACCCGAACCTATCCGATTTTGAAAATGGCCTTACTCGAACTGGACCTGACATGGCACCGAGTCGGGCATGCCAAAACCAATCCGACCCGTTCATGGCCTAAACTAAACCGGACAGAGTCCGACTCGGTCACAGGGACCGAGTCGAATCGAGTCAACACCGAGTCGGGTCAAGTTCATCTATTCATTAAAAAAAATCTTTAAAAAAATGCATTTGACTCGAGCATTATGGTGTTCCACCACTACTATTCACTTGGCGCGGTTGACCAGACGAAACGGTTGGTCCACCGTTGAAACCTAGCCATGTATGTTGTATCTACTATCTATCTAGCTATTGGTCCTGGCTGCCTTGTGGGGAGGTCAGTCTGGCCTGGTTTATTGTATGTGGAGGCATTGGTACACGTAAATAAACGGTCTAGATCAATTATGTTCCGTCCAATAAGCTCAGAGACATAAAACCTCATCTTCTGATAGCCCTTATACACATTACCCAGCCAAGGCTTCTGGATTGCAAGGCCCACCATAGGTTTATTGACCGATTGGAAGCTATAGTTTAAAACCAACCTCCTGAACCGTGCTCATGCGGAGCACTGAACAGTAGAGGTGTCTCATTGAAGCCTCCAGACCGTACAAAAATCTCGAGCAGGATTTCCTTCTCAGTTTGATGTAATGGCATGATGGTAGGAGTGTATGTACCAGCCCCAAATACCCTGCATTTACAGCCCATTTCGAACATGTAATGAGTAATCATTACACTTTTACTGACATATGTAGGCGGTGGAAATAAAAAGAGAGCCCATTTCAAACACGTGTAATGAGTAATCATTACACTTTTACTGACATACGTAGGCGGTGGAAATAAAAAGAAAGAGAGAGATTTACATATGAGAGAAATGAAGGGTGGTGGTAGCTGTCTTCAATTATGCTGAAGCTCTATCAAGCCAGTCTGGTTACAAGCTATGCTCGCAAGTATACCTAAACCTGAGTCGAGTCGGAGTCGAATTCGAATCGAGTCAAGTCTATTCGAGTCGGATTTCGATCCGAGTCGAGTCGGGCCACTGGCTGACCCGAACTCGACTCGGATTGGGTTCGGATTGGGACAACTATACTTGATCAGGATCGACTCACCCATTCGATTCTGATCAAGTCGGGTCTAAACCGAGTCAAACGAGTCGAGTTGGCCGAGTTGACTCGACTCGTAGTTGACTCGACTCGTGCCCAGCTCTAGTGATGAACATGAGAAGAACCTTACAGCATTGATTAGAAAGAACGAACAGAAAATTGACCAGATTTGTGTATGGACCAATCTATATAGTCTAGTTATAAAGTTGATTAAGATCAACAGTCAGCTTGCACTATGGGGTCCTTGGGATTAGCCAAATGGTCATTAAATTTATAGGATTTATATAATTTTATTCTTGAGTGAGGTTGAGAGGAAAAAAGAGAAAATATGAGAAGTAAGAGAATGAGAGAAGGGCTCAATAGGTTATAATGCCCCTAGCCACTCGTATCTTATTATTAGGGTTTCATAATAAAAGTGAAAGCACAAAAATACCTTTCCATGCTCAAGTGATTACACATAAGACACACCCATCAACTTAAATTATATTCTAACACATCATCTTAGTCCAATAATAATGTGAAATACTAAAAATCATAATGCCTGTGTAAAGTGGGCCACCTATGGTCACACATGAGATCATCACGGTCCATCAACACTTCCCTCCAGCTAGAGCATACACATATCATTTTTATTTTTTTGTTTGAGAGAGAGAACAAAAACTTTATTAAGAAACCTACCAAATGGCAAGAAAAGAATACAAGATTAAACTAAAGATTGCCAACAAAGAAACTATGGCAGCCTCATCCGCCTTAACATAAGAAGCCCAACCCGCAATGAGATCCTCAATAGCGATAATCACCCCCTTTGCCGAGGTCTTCTCATTTTCGAAACACCACCCATTCCGCTCCTTCCAAATAGACCAAAAAATAGCCACAATAAGAAGCCTCCCAATCCCCTTACCCGGTCTCCCAGCCAGTGTTCGCATTGTCAGTATCGCTACAAGTTTCGCTGGCCGGAGATAAAGATATAATATCGTTATCGCCGATAATATCGCCGATAACCGAAAATGTGCGGGAAAAAGGGAGAAACATGAGGAAAACGGTGGAATTTTTTAGTGAAACTTCAGGAAATGCCTAAATACACATATTTGCATATTCAGGAATAAAAAAATTTGCAAAAAGAATGCATTAAATAATAAGTTTTCATTCAATGGGGCTCAAAAAGTATGCGTTGCCATAATAAATCACTCCAATAGCAACCAAACTGAGTTTATATAATAGAAATGCAGCTGTCATATAATAATTAAGACATAAAATTAAAGAAATTAAAAAGTACACTTTTCTGGCCATATTTCATCCCCACATGGAGTGACGAGGTGAGTTGTAGTCATCATCTAGATCCCGTTTCAGTTGGGTGTAGTGTTGTTCCCACAGACATCATGGTGGGTCCCACAGAGGATTGCCTAACATGGTGGGTCCCATGGAGACATCATGTTGTGTTTATTTGCCATCCAACCTATTGATAAGGCTACAAAGACCAATATGAAGAGGCTGCACAAATATCACCTTCATCCAAGGCTTTTGTGGCCCACAAGAAGTTTTTAATGGCCCACAAATATCACCTTCATCCAAATATTTGTTTTTACCCTTCATCTAGGTCTGTATGACCTAATCAACAGAATGAATGTGCAATAAAATTACAGTGGGCCCTAGGAGATTTTTAGATTTTTAATGGTGTACATTCAATCACTACTGTTTTCTTGTGGTGTGGTCCACTTGAGACTTGGTTCTGCCTCATTTTTAGGATCAATCCCTAAAATGATCTGTAAAAATGAATGGACAACGGGATAAAACACATGTATCATGGTGGCCCCACGATAACACAACTATTATCCTGATTCAAAACTTCTATGACCCCACGAATATTTCAATTGTAGATGTTCAATCATCACGTTTTCGGCCCATTTGAGTCTTGGATCCGACTCATTTTTGGTCTGATGTCCTAAAATGAACTACCTGTGAAAGGCCTTCGCAGGAAATTCGTGTCCGTCCGCGCGGAGTGAATTAGGTGTTAAACGGGGAATAGCTTAGTGGGTGGTACCCCTACCGTGTGGCCCACATGGGTGATATTTTGTATATCCACGTCGTCCATCCATTTCTCCAGCCCATTTGAGAATGGGGTTCCAAAAATTATGCAGATCCAAATCTCAGGTGGACCATAACACTCGAAACAGGGTGATTGATGCCCCACCATTAAAAATTCCAAAGAGCGCATCATAAGGTTTTAGTAATGTTTATTTACATTCCAGACTATTTATAATGTCAAGAAGATCCAGATGAAGGGAAAATATAAATATCAGCTTGATCCAAAACTTTTGTGGCCCACTAAAGGATCTTAATGGTCATTCATCACTGTTTCTAGTGGCATGGTCTGACTGAGATTTTGATCTTCTTAGGGTTTGGTATCATGTCCTAAAATGAGATGGAAAAATAGATGGACGGCATGGATATATAAAAAATACATCAATATGGGCCCCACATAGTTAGGGTAACACCCGCTAAGCTGTTCACGAGGTAATAGCTAATCCGCTCTCAATCGGCGCTGCACACGGATAGCGATGTGAGTGGGACCCTGATTGTGGGCCCCACCATGATGTATGTCCACACCATCCATCCATTTGTAGAGATTATTTTAGGACATAAGCCAAAGATTGAGGCTGATCCAAAGCTCAAGTGGATCCCACCACAGAAAACCACGGGGACAGTAACGCTCGCCGTTGAAACTAGAAACCTTCATAGGGCCCATCATAATTTTTATTTGTGATCTAACCTGTTCATAAGTCCGTAAATATATGGACGAAGGAAAAAAACAAATATCAGCGTGATCGAAAACTTCTGCGGCCCTTAAGAATTTTTTAATGTCAAGCGTTCAATCCCCACTGTTTTATGTGATGGGGTCCACTTGAGCTTTGGATCTGTATCCTTCTTTGTTTCATGACTTGAATTGATATTAAAAAGGTATGGACGGAATGGATATAAAATATATACATCAAGGTGGGCCCCACCGTAAGAGCCGCACCGAATTAGCTACACCGAAGTCGCACCCAATCCACTGCTTTCTTAAGAGGAGAGTCGAGGCTCAACGAAAATCTCGCCCATGCCCTCGTCTTCTTCTCGGCAGGCTCCGAAAGGTCTCGCGCCCAAAAATCTCGCCCGAATCCGTTCAAAAGCCCAAAAACCTCGGCCGATTTCCATGGTTTTTCCAAATCCCTACCAAAATCCCCAAAACCTCGGCAAGAATACGAATTTTTTCAGAGCATCTCTCAGGAAGGAAAAAAAGGAGGGGTTTTAAGGTTTTCTTACCTAATCCGGCGCGTTTGGCCCACCAAATCCGATCGAAGGCAGATCTTGAGGTAAGTTTTTTAGACATTTTTTTTCGATTTTGTGGGGTAAAAGAGAGGATTTTGCCATTGATATCGGCGATATCAAAAGATAGTTTACGAGATCGTGCGATATATCGCTCGATACACAGAATTCCCTTTTTTTTTATTTCTGCGCGAGTTCTACGGGGTTTCGTATCACTAGACCATGATATTCGGCAAGAATCCGAAATTATCGACGATATCGCCGAAATTTCTTCGATAATCCGAAGAGGAGAACTTGGGGTCCGAATCCGAAATTATCGACAATATCGCCAAGATTTCTCCGATAATCCGAAGAGAAAAGAGAACTTGGGGTTTTAGTGTCGCTAGTCTAGCGACATCGATATTATCCACAATAATATCGACTTTTCGTCGACATTGCGAACACTGCTTCCAGCCACCCCTCCATGCCAAGTTCAAAGAAGAGCCTCCATCAATTCCGGCATAGCCCAATGAATGGAAAACTTCGCAAGGAAATGAGCCCAAACCTCTCGGGCAAAAGGGCAATGAACGAAAAGGTGGTCAATAGATTCCGCATTTTCCACAAACATCAAACACAACATTGGGGAGGATTAGAGACCTTCGCTGCAAATTATCATTAGTCAAAATTCTCTTTCTACCAACCAAACACGCAAACACTGCTACGCGAGGGGAGGCACTATAGAACCAATGATGAAACAAGTGAGGCGAAGTAGAACTACAAGAAGACTCGGAATAATACTAAAGAGGGAGCAAACAAAGAATCTTCCCAATCACCACATCTGCTTCTAAGGGAGAGGGGACAACATTCTTAAGATCATTCAACAGGCCAAGAAACTCACCGAACTCCTCATCCGCCAAATTCCTACGACAGGGAAGACTACTCACGACCACCGCTCTACATAAACGAATCGATCTGGGTCCAAAGAAACTAATCTCGAGAGGGAATCTTGAAGTGCACTATCACACACTAAACATCAACCCAGAAGCGAATGCGCTTGCCTTCCCGAGAGCAAGTGCAAAACCTCTACAGACTAAATATTTAGTTGTCGCAACCGCCTTCCAAATACTCAAAGCACGATATAGAGGATGGTTTGACCATCCACCCTCCCTCCCGTGCTCCATACTTGCTAGCCACAATCTCCCTCCAAAGTCTTCCCTCTTCGAACCCAAATCCACTTCCCAATGAGTGCCAGATTCGTAAGACCCATATCTTTGATCCCCCCTTTTCCATTTGCAAACCTCTCCCCAATTTAACAAATGAAATTTTCAGCCAAACCCTTTCTAAAAGAAATCCCTTCTTAGCTTCTCCAGTCGATCCAACACCGACTTGGGGCACTTGAAAAGGGACAAAAAGTACATGGACATATTCAAGAATGCCACTTTGATGATGGTCAATCACCCTCCCAAAGAAAAATAACAACACTTCCACCTTGCTAGTTTCCTCTCTACCCTAACCCATAAATGCTTGGTAGGCCTTCCAATGCAAAGCGACAACCCGAGATAAGTGGAGGGAAACGATGCTTTCTTGCAACCAAACACATTCGCAAGCCACATTAATTCTTCATTGGAGACATGCATGCCAAGCATTTCAATTTTACCACGTTAATCTTGATATCCGACATTGCTTCAAAGAAAATGAGGATTTTGCGTAAGTTATCCACTGAAACCACATTGGCAACACAAAATAGCAGTGTCATCTATGTATTGGAGATGGCTAACCGTGATTCTATTTGTAGACACCTTGAAGCTACTAATAAGACCGTTCTCCTCCCCTTTACAAAGCATTTTATAGCGCCCCTCCAATAATCACCTTGAAGCTACTAATAAGACCGTTCTCCTCCCCTTTATAAAGCATTTTATAGCACCCCTCCAATAATCACAAAGAGGTAAAGGGAGAGGGAATCCTCTTGCCTTAAGCCCCTAGATGCCTTGAAGAAGTCATCAGGCGATCCCGTTCACCATCGCCAAAAAGGAGGCAGATTAAACACAGGCACGCATCCATCCTCTCCACTTTTGACCAAAACCCAAACGAGCCAACATATAGTCTAAGTATCCCCAAACTACGTGATCATTTGACTTCTCCAAATCTAATTTACACACCGAACCATTGCTTTCTCTCTGTGTCTAGAGTCAATGCATTCGTGAGCGATAAGGGCGTAGTCAAGGATCTACCTACCCATAACAAAAGTCCCTTGATTGACATCAATAATCTTGGAGAGGACCCCCTTAAATCGCATTGCAAGCATCTTAGCTTAGACTCTTAAATTGGCCTCCAATAAGACTTATGGGTCGGAAATCCTTCAACTGTTTGGCACCTTCCAACTTAGGAATAAGGACTATAAACGATGCTCCTAGGTCCACCGATAACCAACCCTGCTCGAAGGATTCGAAAATGAACTCCATAAAATCCGTTCTAACAGTCTGCCAAAAGATATGGAAGAACGCTATAGGGAAACCGTCAAGACCAAGAGCCTTGTCTCCACCCAACAAGTTTACGATTGCTTTTACCTCATCTTCCGAAAAAGGTGCATCCAGAGATGATGCCTCCTTCCCCGTTAGCATATTAAAATTGAGATTATCAAGCCAAGGCCTATTCCTAACATCTCCCTCCAGCACATTTCTGTAGAAGGTGACAATGGCATCGCATATTTTTCCTTTATCCATAACAAGGGCACCATCAATAATCGAGTTGTCAATTTGATTGCATCAAGACCGAGCGCTTGCGATACTATGGAAAAAAAAAAACAGGTATTTCTATCCCCCTCTTTTAGCCACGCCACACTAGAGCGTTGCCGAGCGGTTTGCATATCTTTATAGTAAGGCAGCCCTTTTATCCCTATCCTCAACCAATAGCTCGCCAACCTCGTCTAAAAGATCTAGGACAAAGATCTTCTTAGCCATATTATCAAACTCAGCCTCTTGAGCCCCAAACACATCTTTTTCCAGTTTTTATCTTTTCTTTCAGAAGCATGAGCTTTCTACACAATCTAAATCCGACAAAACTTCAACTACCAAAGAATCCCACCAATCAACAATAAGCTCCCTGAAGGCCTCAACTTCAAGCCATGCTAACTCGAATCTGAAGGGTTTAGGTCCCCAATTTTCTTCCGCTATCCAAAACAACCAGCCGATGGTCAGAAGTGAGTCTCGACGGACCACATTAACGGACCGGCGAGAAGTTCTCGAACCATGGTGCAAACACTAGAAACATGTCGAGCCATGATAATATAGCGTCTTGTTAACCATTGGTCCAAGTAAATTCTGCACCTTCAAACAGCAAATCCACCATCTCTCCTGCCTCACCACCCAGTCCGAGGAGTTCTTCATGCTACTGGTCAGACTACCCCCATTAGATTTTTCCTGATTAATTCGTACCACGTTAAAATCACCCCCGACGAACCATGGCGCATCCCACTTTAGTCCGATGCAATCCAGTTCAGCCCAAAACTGATCCCGCATGTTGCTGGATCATGGACAATATACTGCAGTGAAAACCCACTAATACCCTAAGGAAATTTTCTTGAAGAAAAAAGAAATGAAAAAAGAACCCAAAAAACTATCGATCTTCCTCTAAAGGTCAATATTCCATGCCACTAGAATCCCCCCTGCAACACCTCTGAAGTCCAGCGACTCCCAACCCTTATTTTTTATACCCCAAACATAGTCCAACATACCTCTATCGACCAGCTGAAGCTTCATCTCCTATTTAAAAAAATATATATTCGGCTTAGCTTTCTTGCACACCTTTCTTACTTCGGCTCTTTTAATATAAAAGTAGTCGTTCTAAAAGGCAAAATCTAAAGAGTGAAAAAGACTGTGTTTTATGGTTAGAACAGGTGAGAGTTTACAACAATGACTTGATGAGCTGTGAATGGTTGGGAATAAACAAGGAGATAAATGAAAGATGATGTTTGCATTCTACGAATAGAGCGTGTTAGAACAAAATGCCGACTTAAATACCATGACAAGATTTGAGGATATAAATGGTTCAATTGCTTGAAGCTGGAATGTTGTTGTCTCCCAGTTATCTTTCCATCCACATCTTGATTTTGTTTGTCAAATGAAACTTTAGCTAAAGAGAAATATTACATTAAATATGATTGCAATTTAACTACTTGTTTAGGATTTTATCTAAGAAAATTGGTACTCTATTTTCTTCCTCTATTTATGATGCTGCTACAATGTTTGACGTTATCCCTTATCTTTCCATCCACATCTTGAACCTTTAGATAAAGAAAATATTACATTAAACATTATTGAAATTTAACTACTTGTTTAGGACGTTTATCTAAGAAAATAGCTACTCTATTTTCTTCCTCTACTTATGATGCTGCTACAATGTTTGATGTTCTTCCTTCAAAGGCAGAGGCCTTTTCTGGTTTTAGGTACATGTTAATTTTTCTACACTCAGTATGATATGTTAATTTTATCGATTAGTCCAGATATAAAATGGCTTTATTTGATGAAGCATGAGCATGAAGCAAGTTCTTTTTTTTTAGGGTTAGTACATACATCCCACTGTTAGTACACCCACCCACACTGTTAGTCATACCACACAATGTTAGCCACCCCCACTTGGGAATCGATACCAAGACCTCAAGTGTTGAAATGAGGTTATCTTCACTCAGTCTTCTGCTTGAGCTACGGATCCCGGTGTGAGCATGAAGCAAGTTCATAGTTGCAAAAGTTCAAAGAAATTATTTTAATTCAAGTTTCCAAAATTCATTATATGAAGTTATTTTAACTCAGTTTCCAAAATTAAGGAATTTTGGCAACTGATTTTTAGAATTATATAAAACTAAAGGGGATGATTCATTTGAGGTCATGTCCAAGAAAATTGTTTTGTACCTTTAGGCCATAAGCTTTTTGGGTTCTAAAACGGAATGTTCTTTCAGAAATGCATACATGCAATTCTACTTTGAATCACAGACACCTTTTACTGTTAAATGATCTAAACGTTTTATGGTAAAAACGTGTATGAATATACAAGGTATCCATATCCCATAACACAAATTTAAAATCACTCTAAATACCATAAAAAAGAAAAAGAAAAATTAATTCAAACAATGCAAAAGCAAAAAGTGGCAAATGTAAAGCAACCAACTCCTCAAAATGAAAGGAGCAAAAACCTGTGAGAGAGAGAGTTCCCCTCGAACATGATAAACAATCTCTGCAAGAAGGCTATAAGCCAAAGGCCTCAATGTTTCAAAGCATGCCCGACCAGTCCCCACTAGAACCCTAACCAAATAAAGAGATGTTAAATTAATATCACTAGCATGCATCCAATAAACAAGAACTTGTTATTGATAAAAATACATCAAGATGATATGAAAACCACTTGTCAAGCATTCGAACACGTCCCAGTCTACAAGGCTACCGGCATACAATCCATATCACTAGCATGGATCCTATAGAGTATCTTGTCATTAATAAATATCGATACATCAAGATGAAATGAAAATGACGCATGTCGAGCATTCAAATGTGTCCAAATCTACAGGCCATGTCATACAAATCAAGAAAACATTTAGATCAAGCAGCAGGTTCACATAAATGTTCAGAAGGTTGCTTTAACAAATCATTTGAACAGAAACATATGAATATACATCTACAATGAAACATGTAAGAGGAACTCAACTAGTCCTATGAGCAGTAACTCTGAAAGTCAACAACAAGCAACCGCTACAAGTTACTTGAAATAAATGTAGCAGCCATAGATGGCCCAAAAGACATGGTAATTACTTGAAAGCAATATCGTGCTTGTTTGAAAAATGATGTTCATCGAGAACTTGAGATTGTCTTGTAAGTACCAGGAAAATTCAATCAACTAGAAGCATTTACTGCATGCTAGTTCCTCGACTCTCCTTTTGACAATAGATTTAGGAACTATGATCACATCATCAGCATTGCACCTACCCAAGTCACCTGAACGAGCCACAACCACTACAAGTTACTTAAAATAAATGTTGCAGCCATAGATGGCCCATGTGAGCAACCACTACAAGTTACTTAAAATAAATGTCAGCCATAGATGGCCCATGTGAGCATCCACTACAAGTTACTTAAAATAAATGTAGCAGCCATGGATGGCCCATGTGAGCAACCACTACAAGTTACTTAAAATAAATGTAGCAGCCATAGATGGCCCAGAAGACATGGTAATTACTTGAAAGCAATATCATGCTTGTTTGAAAAATGATGTTCATTGAGAACTTGAGATTGTCTTGTAAGTACCAGGAAAATTCAATCAACTAGAAGCATTTACTGCATGCTAGTTCCTCGACTCACCTTTTGACAATAGATTTAGGAACTATGATCACATCATCAGTATTGCACCTTCCCAAGTCACCTGAATGAGCCACTGCACAAAATTGAAATAACCCAAGGACCTACCAACAATGTTGGTTGGTTTCTGATGAGTGGAGGTACAAGAGCCTCTGCCAAAGTTTCTAACTATAGAAACTGGTGTTCAAGATCAAGAGGAAGAGTGGGTGACAGATCTCACCATTGGTATAGGCAGGAAAGTTGGGTTCTCTTTTCAGGTCGCAGAGAAGTGCGCAAGTTGATCAGGTACTTAGAGGACAGGGATGTCGTCAATCAGTTGCAGAAAGTTAAGACCACAGGAGCAAACAAGACCCATAAGAGAGCTGTTGAATCTATGTTGAATGTTCCTCAGTCAATTATGATAAAAGCCACAAGGGTCTGGTCGATATTGCTGGATCCACAGGTGGCAAGGATTGGAAAGGGAAAGGGTGGATGTCCATGTCCCTATGTTAATCCTATGTCAGGGTACTAGGCTGCCCCATTAAACGAGCTCAGGTCAAAGGCATCATCAAAAGACAGAAAGTGTAGATTGTTACCCTCCAAGAAACTAAGATTCAGAAGGTAGTAGCCTTCCAAGGTATTCAAAATCAGTTACATCACGGCCGTTACATAACGGTAACGGTCATAACCGTTACACATTACGGGGCCGAAACGGCCATAACGGCCGTTACAAGAAAAACATGCTGTAAAGGCCCTGTAATGGCCCCATAACAGACCTTAACGCCCCCGGTCCTGTAACAATCCCATAACAGTTTGTAGCAGTTTTTTCAAAAAATAAAAAAGGGTCGTAACGGCCGATACGGGGGCTATAAGGCCCATAACGGCCGTTATGGCCCGTATCATAACGGTAACAGTGGTGGCCATTACGGCCACCATTACCGTTATGGAACACCTTGTAGCCTTCTTTGAGCCATCCAGGGTGGTTGTCAAGGTGGTTGAGTTGCAGTGGATGTGGAATGAGGGGATTCCTGGTTGTATTATGGGATCATACAATGCTGTCAAAACGGGACGAACGGTCAGTAGATTCTGGGTTTCAGTGTGCTTAGAGATTTGCCTAGAGGGGTTTCCTGGTTGTTTACAACAGTGTACAGTCCAAAAGATTTGAGCTTGGGGTGGAAGATTGGGAAGAATCGGACCTCCTCGCTGACAAGTGGTCCCCTCCTTGGTGCATTGGAGGGGATATTTCGATCTTATCTGATTGCTGCACGAGCGAAGTGGTCAAAGAGGCTTCGCTCCCCGCATGCACCATTTCTCTGACTGGATTTAATGTAATGCTTTGTTAGATCTCCCACTAGAAGGGGCAGTATATACATGGTCTAATCATTAGGAAGACACAATTATGTCTCAACTAGATTGATTCTTGATCTCTAGAATTTGAAGGACATAATCTATCCAGAGGTCTTGCAGCGAGTGGTGCCTAAATTGGCTTCCGATCACTCCCCATTCTTCTTTCCTCTAAGATGGACGGTTGGGTCCAATCCGTTTTAAAATCAAGCTCAAGTAGCTTCAAGAAGAAGATTTTGCACAGAAAGTAGAAGACTGGTGGAAATTGCCCAGATGGTGGGAAGTGCAGGCAAAAGGATACCCTATGGCTCCCTCAAATGCTTCTTTAAAAGTTCAAGAGGCATAAGACAAGGTGATCTGCTTTCCCTCTTTCTTTGTGGGGCAATGCTAGAAACTTTGAGAAGAATGCTAAGCAGAGGTCAGGAGGTTGGTCTTTGCCACAGGTTCGAGGTGGGAGGGTCAACATCTCCAATGTCCCATCTTCAATTTGTAGATGACACGATCCTATTATGCAAGGACGATGTAATTATAGTGGACAAGTTGAGAATGATTACCAAATGCTTTGAAATGGTGTCAGTGTTGAAAATCAACATCACCAAGAGTGAGATGCAAGGAGTTCGAATCATGGTTCTAAATGTTGATATCAGTCGGCGTATCTGCCAGGTAGAAAAATGACACGATACGGCATCGTGTATCAATATCGCGGCCATATCAGCCTGTATCGGTTAGAATTTTTTTATAGCAAAAAAATATGGAAAATATTAGAAAAATAATAAAAACTGAGATATCCAAGAATCTATCATTTTTTTTGTGTTTTGATCGTGTATTCAATGATTTATCGGACCATTCTTTGATGAGATTGTTGTTTGTCGATTTGATTTATTGAAGGTCAACAGAAAGGGCCCTAATTGAACACAAATCAAACATGATTTGGTAACACAGTACACTATCTCCACCAGCTCGTCTAACAAGCGGGAGAAATTGGTTTCTCTTGGTAATGCATCTAGTAATGCATCTGATGCAAATCTATTAGAGGAATTCAAGAGAAAGGTGGCAGCATCTTCAAGAGGAATTCAAGAGAAAGGCTTACGAAGATTTAAAAAAAAAATGGTATGGAGACAAAGATCCTAGGCCTTTTAGTTGAAAGAAGGTGATAGAAAACACCATATTTTCACCATATGGCAAATACGAGGCATAGAGTTAGCTGGATCCAAACTGAACCCATCAATGGGTTCAAAACAAATGACCGACAATCAATTTGCTTAGAGATTGTGCAATTCTATAAAAGATTGTTCTCTAAAGTTTCAGCAATTCAAACAAAGTTGGATAATAAGAGTTTAGTCATATCTCTAAAGAAGAGGCAAATAAGTTAGAGCTTTTGAACAACAAAGAAGAGAAGGCAACGATTCAGCAACTCGAGGCAGAAGAGGCCGCAGATTCGAATGGATTCATGATAGCACTTTACCGGTCCTTCTGGGACAAGGTGAAAGGGGAAGTGGTGGGTTTCATTAGAGAATTCTATGAAAATGAAAGGTTAACTAAGGATATGGCCACTTCATTCATTACTCTAATCCTTACAAAAGAAGTTAAGGAGGTGTCAAGTTTCAGGCTGATCAATCTCATCAACATTTCATACAAAAAATTCTAGAAAAGGTCCTGGCTTCTAGGCTAATAAAGGTTCTAGCCATCGTTACTTCATTTTCTCAAGAGGAGCATTTGTTAAGAGGTTGGGATATTCTTGATGGGGCCCTTTTTGCTTATGTATGTATAAATCAGAGGCATAGAGATCATAACCTGGGATCATCTGCACAATTGATTTCAAGATAGCCTACGAAAATATGGATTAGGATTTTCTCGATTACATGCTTTACAAGATGGGTTTCATAATCAAGTGGAGAAGGTGCACACGAAAATGTCTCTTCTGCTAGATATTCCACTCTCATTAACAGGTCTCTGAAATGGTACTTTGAGGGCTCTAGAGGAATTTGGCAAGGAGATCCTCTCTCCCCCTTTCTATTTGTGATTATTGTGGAAGCTTTAAGCAGAATCCTCATCAAGGCTAGAGAGGAAGGTCTCTTCAACAAGTTTAATGTCGAGCAAGAAGGTCTAAACATGTACGATTTGTAGTTGTTCATTGACAACACTAATATCTTCTGTACTACCAAAAAGGGAGTATATCTTAAATCTCATATGCATTCTGAGATGCCTGAAGCTACTTAAGGTTTGAGAGTTAAACCTTTTAAAGAGTGAAATGTTAGGAGTTGATCTCGATTCAGTACAGTGACAAACCTAGCAAAAATTCAAGGATGCAAGCTGGGTGCACTTCTTACCACCTATCTGGGCTTCCCCTTTGTATTGGATGTCCAGCTAAATCCCTTTTGAATTCAGTGATTGTTAGAATGGAAAAGAGGCTAGCAGCGTGGAAACAAAGATATTAATTAATTAATTATTTTTTTTTTTGGGGGGGGGGGGGGGGGGGGGGGGGGGATTATGTTGATTCCAACTAGTGTATTGCTATAATAGAAAAAAAATTCAGCACAATTTCCCGAGGCGAGGGGCGAAAATGAAAAAAAAAAAAAAAATCTCTTATGGTATAGATCGGAAAGAAGTTTGCAAGCCAATTGCGAATGGAGAGGTTGGGATTAGAAGCCTTAAGATTATGAATGAAGTACTCTTGGGCAAGTGGTTTGGTGTTTTTGTATTGAAGAAGCGATGTGGAGAAAAGTGCTTATTATGAATGCGGTGTAAGACGAATGATAGAGGCATTCCTCTACCAAATGGAAGATGTATTCCTCAATAATCAAGATATAGAAGTTCGGGCCGTTGGAAAGTAGTGATGTCCCTCGAGGGAGTCTATGCTCTAACCCATGAAATCACTGACGGTCCGTTAATTTCATTCTAGGATGATTGTTGGTGTTCAGAGCAGCCATTTCGGTGTTTGGTAGTCTTCATGTTGTAGCTATAATAGGAGTGGGATTATGTTGATTCTAACTAGTGTATTGGCTATAATTGAAAAAATTCAGCGCGATTTCTTGAGGCAAGGGGCAGAAATGAAGAAAAATCTCATCTGGTAGATAGGAAAGATGTTTGCAAACCAATTGCAATGGAGGGGTTGGGAATAGAAGCCTCAAAATTAAGAATGAAGTGCTCTTGGGCAAGTGGTTTGGCATTTTTGTATTGAAGAAGCGATGAGGAGAAAAGTGCTTATTATGAATACAATGTAAGACGAAACCAGATGGAAGAGGTATTCCTCTATTTTCAAGGTATAGAAGTTTGGGCTGATGGAAAGTAGTGATGTCCCTCAAGCAAGGTGTTCCGTATTGGTAATGGTGAGCGTAGCGGTGCCCACTACGCCCACCGTTAAGGATACACTGAATTGGTGTAACGGGCAATACGGGGGGCGATACGGCCTGTATCGGTCAAAAAAAAAATTGCTAAAAAAATCTGGAAAAAATATCCAGAAAATCCAAAATTTTGTAAATATTCCAAATATGCATTCACTTATAATTTTGAACATGTTTATGGTAGTGTAACAGTCCAATCTTTAGTGAGAATGTTGTATCGGGCTGTCTGAAGAATGTATGAACCTGGCAACCTAGAATTAATTGCAAATCTTTCATATTTAATTATTTAACCATATAATATAAATATAAATGTATTAGAATGAATGTAATACCAAAACATCTCGTACTTGTAGATTTTATTATTATTTATATTATTGGTGTATTATATACCTTGTGACTCTCATATATTTCATTTCAACATACAAAGGTTAGGGACTTTTGTGTCCTATTATGTAATTTATATACCTAATAATTTGATATCATGTTTTCCAATAGATCTTAAGAAAAAATTGAAATTAGATTTGGGTGAATAATGTTGTCGATTTGGTGTTGATTTGGCGGACCATTCGATGTCCCAAATCAGTCTCAAATTCATGCAATCTATTGATAGTTTGCTACTTATCCCACTAATGGATTGGTAGACATTTATTGGACAATAAAGAATGAAAAAATATCAAATGGTCTTACTTCAAAAAACATGTGCTTGCAAATTAATGGTGAAAATTGTTCAAATAATTTAATTTTTGGATTGTGACTTAGCAACAACAGTCCATAATTGAATTAATTTTGAGTTAATATGTGCCTCGTGTACAAATTTTTAGAGCCGTGTATGTCAGGCCCACCTCGATGTATGTAGTGTGTATCCGTGTGGTCCATTTCGTTTTGCCAACTCATTTTACAACACGGTCCAAAAATGCGTTAGCTCCAAATCTCAAGTGGACCACTAGTGGGTGAGGCCCTAAGTGTAGGGCCCATCTTGATGTATTTTTATATCCATGCCGTTAATCTGTTTTGCCAACTCATTTTAAGGCATGGTCCCAAAAATAAGGCAGATCTAAATCTCGGGTGGACCATAATGAGTGATGCCTTGAATGTGGGGCCCACCTTGACACATTTGTTGTACATCCATCCCATCCATCCTTTTTGCCAATTCATTTTAGGACATGGTCCAAAAAATGAGGCAGATCCAAATCTCAGGCAGACCACACAATAGGGATTGACTTCCCACCGTTAAAAACTTTTTAGACTAAAAGATTTGTTCGATCAAGCTGCTATTTGTGTTTTCCATCATCCAGGTCTCTGTGACCCTATCAACAAGTTGGCAAATAAACATAAATGGGCCGTAAGAAGATGGCAAATAAACATTACAGTGGGCCCTAGGAAGTTTTTAAGTGTGGGCATTCAATCACTACTGTGTGGTCCACCTGAGATTTGAATCTGCTTCATTAGGGACCATGGCCTAAAATGAACTAAAAAAACTGATGAACGGCATGGACATGCAACACATAAATCAAGGTGGGCCTCGTGCACCGAAACGGTGCACGTGCGTGTGCACTAAGGGGCGTATGCCGTGATTGTGAAGTATTAAAAAAAAAACTTAAGTGCATAGCTATTTCACAGCCGCATTGCCCATTCATTTTCAAGAGAGAGAGAGAGAGAGAGAGAGAGAGAGAGAGGCAGAAAGGTGGGAAGGGGGGGGGGGGGGGGCACCCAAGAGAAGAAAGAAGAAGAAGAAGCTACAGCAACTACCGCAACAGCCCCACAAGCCGCCACAGCAATAGCAGAAGAAGAGGAAGAAAATCAGGCACGTTTTTTTTTTTTTCTTCTTATTTTCCTTTTTCCCCCTTTTTCTTTAAGGGTTATTGTGCTTAACGACTGTTACGGGGACCGTAATAGCTGCTATGCCCTGTAACGGTCGTTACGACCCCATAACGACCATTACGGTTCTCTTTTTCTGAACCCCACCGTTTTAGCCACGTATCGTGTAACAGCAACCACCGTTACCGTTACGTATCAGCCGTTACGGCCAATATGTAACCGATTTGGTACACCCTGCCCTCAAGGGAGTCTATGCTCCAAGCCCGTGAAATGGGTAACGGTCTGTTAATTTCATTCTAGGATGATTGTTGGTGTTTAGAGCAGCCATTTCGGTGTTTGGTAGTCTTCATGTTGTTGTTGTTCATAGGGAAGTAAAGGTTGTTGACGTCTATGAGCAAGTGGGAAATCAAATAGTGCAGAACCCTCTTTTCAAAGGAACTTATTTGAAATTGAAGAATCTGATTTTTTTTTTTTTAACATGATGGGCCACTATTTGAGATGAGGACCACTATTTCAAGGGAGGACAGCCTTGTCGAGGAAGTTTCTAGTAAAATCATTGTTTTGGAAACTCTCCAATGCAAATGGTTCGTGTGCCCCTAGATGGTAAGATCGGGTTGCCTATGGAGTGGACCCGAATAGGAAAGATCCAGCTCTAAAGAAGTTGGCTATGAGAATTCTTGGACTAACGTGTTCTGTTTACGGTTGCGAGTGTAATTAAAGCACGTTCGAGACGGCAAGTTTGGAAAAATGAAAATGTTATAGTTTGGGATGATTTATAAATAAATCCAAGTCTAAGGTGTTGTTTGGTAAACAGAAAAATGAAGTCTAAAAATTAATTAAAGTGTTGAAAACTAAAAGTGCTGAATTTTAGTACTTCTAAGTACTGAAAAATCTGTTTGGTAATTTATCTGGGGAAAAAAAGTCCTGATATCTGATATTAAGCACTTTTTTCAAAAAACTCTGTTTGGTAAACATAAATCATAAATGTCTGAAAATTGGCAATTTGTAATATTTGCCCATATTGTCTCAATTTCTATCCTATGTAGAGCATGAGACAATGTGTTATGACCATGCCACCAAATTTCACACACCTATGCCCAATTCACATACATCTCTCAAACATAATTCTTCATTTAATGGACCATCTACCATATTCTTATTGATAAAATAATCATAAACATTCGATTGATGTCCTTGAATTGGACAACCAATAAGAGAAACACAACAACATCTTATATTTAATTGATAAAGGCTAATATGAAGATTAGGTTCATCTAATATTTATTTACTATTTTTTTTCATGGTCCATCCACAGTGGGGCACATGTTAACAATATTATTGATCATGAAACCAATGGGCTCCCCTATACAAATAAAATCGAAAATATGACCCATACTCAAATTGAGCATCATATAACTCCCCTCGTAGAGATATGACCCGTACTTAGGTGGAGCATCATATTTGTTGAGAATTAATTCCGCCATTGTTATAAGTCATGCCAATCGGTTGTAGCCAAGACACGTTTAGGAAAACCCGTCTAACAATGATGTGGCCCACCTTGTTGTTCTAGAGAGTATTAGTATAAATGTGTATTAGTATGTTGTTCTTTTATTGCGAGTGCATGTGCACGTCTTTTATCTTCTCCTGCAATGTACTATATGTGTGGAGGGCATGTGACCAATACACAACATTCACCTTAAACTCTCTCTCTCTCTCTCTCTCTCTCTCTCTCTCTCTCTCTCTCTCTCTCTCTCTTCTCTTCCCTTTCTTCTCTCCTCTTCTTCCATCCTAATCATCAAGTCTTCTTCTACTTGGTATTAGAGATAAGATCAAGCCATTCCACATCAGGGGAGTTGAGAGGTAACACATCATATTGCTGACGCCAGCGGTCATACGGCTGACATCAGCAACGTACGGTCGAATGGACCCCGTTTGAACTGAAAGTTTAGGGGTTTGATAGATCTTGATTTTAGAGAATTTGTCATGATCTTTCGAGAATTTTTAGAGCTTTCTTGATTGTGTTTTGGCTGAAATAGTGAAATTCGAAAATCGGGCCCCGAATCAATTTTTCGTTGATTTTTCTCAAATCGGTAAGCTTTTCTCTTGTTTCTTTCCTCTAGATTGACTGATATCTTTCACCCAAGCTAATATTAGAGGATTTTTTAGCTGATATTGAGATTTGAATGGGTTTTAACCCCAAATAGAGGTGCGGCCATGCCGTTTTTGGGCTGTTTGCGTCAGATCTAAGTATTTTGGGTGGTATTTTCGGAGATTTTTTATTGATTAGGGTTTGTCTCTCATCCCCTTAAAGGATTGCTTATTAGAGACTTTGTTGAAGTACATTTTACTTGGACCCCTCATCCTTATGGAGGACAAAGGGCAATCTCATCTTGGCATGGGTTCGCTTGAACCCAACCCACTCCAAATCACCTCGATTAAGTTGAATGGTGATAACTATCTTCAATGGGCACAATCTATAAAAGTGTTTTTGGGGGCCTGTGAGAAGTTATCATATATTCTGGATGATCCCCCAAGCTCTACAGATGACACCTACAAGACTTAGACAAAGGCGAACTATCAAGTTATTGCATGGTTGTTGAAAAGTATGGATTCTTCGATTAGCTACTCCGTGATGTTTTTGCCCTCGGCTAAAGACATTTGGGACTCTCTTCATGATATGTATTCCAAGTGTAAAAAAATTTCGCGGGTATTTCAACTTATTCAAGAAATTGGTTGGTTCCAGCAAGACTCAAAACCATTAAAAGATTACTATTCGACACTTCAAGGCATGTGGGATGAGCTGGACTTGTATCAACATCTTCCTTCGAAATGTCCAAACGATCATGAACATGCTCGTAAGCAACGGGATGACATTCATGTAATGCAGTTCCACGCATGGCTGAACTCCGACTACCTTAGTCTTCGGGATCAAGTGGTTGTTAAGGATACTCTTCCTCCGTTGACAACAATCTATGCCGTGTGCCAATGCGCTACTGTATCAGCTCTTCCTTCACATCCTTTTTTACCACTAGAGCGTTCAGCACACCTTGTTGGCAATCCATCTTCCTTTTTCCTGGATCTCGCGCACCATCCTTGAGTTCGGGGTGCACTTTTGGTTATGGCGGTCGTGGTAGAGGCCGAGAGGGAGATCGAGGACGTGGTGGTCGTCATCTTTGAGGTCATGGTAGACGTGGACGAGGACGTGATAGTTCCCGCATTTGTTTGCATTGCAGCGGAACTAATCACACTATTGATTACTGCTGATAGCTCCATGTCGTCCTACATGTGTTGCTGCTTCTGTTACAACCACTGCTGCTCCTAAGGGACATTCTTCCACCCTGGCAGCTGAACAGCCTTCTTCAGGGGAGTCTCTCATTATTTCTCGAGCGGCTTACACTGCCCTGATGCGGCTTCATATTCGTGATGTTCCTGAGCCTTCTCATGCAGCTTCGGCCTAGTTAGGTACCGCTCTTCTTGCGTCTTCCTCTACCACCTCCTGAGTCATTGACTTTAGAACTTCCTCCCACATGACTGGTAAGTCACATCTCTTTTCCTCTTATTCTTCTTCCTCTCACTCTCAATATGTTACAGTCGCAAATGGAACACACGCCCCCATTTCTGAGATTGGTTCCATCTCCCTTTCTCCCTTCCTTGTCATTGTCCTCAGTCTTGCATGTACCTCATTTTCCATTAAACTTATTGTCTGTTAGCTCCCTTACTAAATCGTTGAATTGTTCCATTACCTTCTACCCTTCTCATTGTCTTTTTCAGGACCTACAAACGAAGAGGGTGATTGGTGGGGGGCATGAGCGAGGAGGCGTTTATTTTCTCAATGATACACCCGCTACTGCTTCAAGTACTTCTTCTCTTGATCAAGACTCCATCACACGGTGGCATTGCCACTTAGGACATCCTTCCTTAGGTCGATTGAGACTTTTGTTTACTTCCTTATCGGTTACTAAATCTTTGTGTTGTAATATTTGTGAATTGTTAAAACATCATCGTACTACGTTTCCTCCAAATGTTTCTAGAAGGAAATCTCAACCTTTTAATCTGGTTCACTCAGATGTCTAAAGACCAGCCCCGGTTACTTCCACTTTTGGTTTTAAATATTTTGTCACCTTTATTGAAGACTATTCTCGCATGACCTAGGTTTACCTTTTGAAATCAAAGAGTAAAGTGTTTGATGTGTTTAAAGTGTTTTATCGTAAAGTGTGTACTCAATTTCAATGCTCAATCAAAACCCTCCATTATCAGAGAGTACATGTCCACTACTTTTTTTGTCCTTCTTGCAGGAACATGGTAGTTTGTCTCGGACATCATATGTTTACACCCTACAACAAATTGGTATTGCAGAACGAAAGAATCGTCACCTTTTTTAAGTCGCACATACCCTTCTTCTTGGTATGCATCTACCTAAGCATTTTTGGGGTGACGATCTTCTTACTGCCACTTTCCTTACTAATCGTATTCCCTCACATAAATTGTCTTCCAAATCCTCATTTAATATGTTGTATCCTCATAACAATCAATTTCCTTTACCCCCTAAAGTTTTTGTTTGCACATGCTTCGTTCAAATTTTGGATGGTCGTAATGATAAAATTAGTCCCAGGGCAACTAAATGTGTTTTCTTAGGATACACTCGAAGCCAAAAAGGGTATAAGTGTTATGACCCCTCGACTCACAAGAAATATATCTCTGCCGATGTAACCTTTTTTGAAGATGTTCCTTTTTTCTCGCCTCACGGTCGATCCCTCTGTGATCCTCTTGCAAGTCAAGGGGAGCATAATGCTTCTCCTCTTCCTCTTGTTACTAGTGATCACAGGAAGACTCTTTCACCTCCCATTCCTAACTCTGTTGGTGATTTGGGTGATCTGAAGCCTCTGCGAGTGTATCATCGTCGAGATAAATCTTCACGCGCTCCGTCATCCACTCTTCCACTCACTTTGGATGTTGACTCAGGTGATTCTCCTTCCTCAAGTCTGGAACTTCTCATTGCCTTGCGCAAAGGGAAACGATCATGTACTCAACACCCCATTAGCAATTTTGTTTCATATGATCATCTTTCATCGTCCTTTCAGTCGTTTGCAGCTTCCATTTCATCACAAGCTATTATTCCTCGGTCTCTCTCCCACTCTCTTTAAAGTCCCGACTGGACAAAGGCGATGATGGAAGAAATGTTTGCTCTTGAGAAGAATCATACTTGGGAGCTAATTTCTCTTCCTCCAGGGCACAAACATGTTGGGTGTCGATGGGTGTACACAATCAAGTTCCTTCCAGATGGCTCCATTGATCGCTACAAGGCCCATCTTGTTGCTCGGGGATATACGCAAACTCAGGGCGTGGATTACTTTGAGACATTCTCTCCAGTGGCTAAACTTTATTTTATTCGTGTGGTGATCTCTTTGGCCATCAATTTATCATGGCCCTTGTTCCAACTAGATGTCAAGAATGCATTTCTTCATGGGGATCTTGCGGAAGAGGTTTACATGCATTAACCTCCAGGCTTTGTTGCTTCCCACAATCCTACACTTGTATGTCGGCTAAAGAAGGCCCTTTATGGGCTCAAACAGTCCCCGCATGCTTGGTTCGACAAATTCAGTCAAGCTCTCATGGAGTTTGACTTTGTTCGTAGTCATGTCGACCATTCTCTCTTTATATGTCAAAGATCGACGGGCATCATGGTTCTCATTGTGTATGTGGATGATATTGTACTGTCAGACAGTGATTTGGTTGGCATGTGCAATGTCAAAGAATTTCTAAAGAACAAGTTTGAGATCAAGGACCTTGGTCCTCTTGCTACTTCCTAGGCATTGAGGTTGCTCACTCCAAAACCGGGGTAGCCTTATCCCAACGAAAATATGCTCTTGATCTTCTCATGGAGACTGGCATGTTAAGATGCAAACCGGCTACCACCCCTATGGATACTTCGCAGAAGCTTCAGCCAGATGATGGTACTCTTCTCTCTGATCCTGGCATGTACCATTGGCTTGTAGGTCGGCTCATTTATTTGACTATTATTCATCCAGATCTCTCCTTTGCGGTGGGAGTTGTTAGCCAGTTCATGCAAGCTCCCCATTCTTCACATCTCATGGCTGTTTACCGCATACTCTGGTATCTGAAACCAGCCCCGGTGATGCAGGATAATTAACAACTTGTTCTAAAAGCTCGAACTGTTAGAGTGTGGCGAATTAATCCCTTTATCTCATAGCCAAGGTCGAGAGGGCCCCAAATCCACGGGTTCACCTCAGGACCCCGAATCCACGGGTCACCCTAGCCCCTCGGTCGAATCCTCCTACGTGGGCCCCGAATCCACGGGTGGGTCCAAATCCACGGTCCCCCTGAGTCCACGGGCGCTTAGTCCACAACCGACCCCACCCCGAGTGTGCTCCTAAGTCCACAGGCCGCCCCACTCGAGCTCGGTGTGAAAATGCCCCTACATTACCCGAGCTTTGGCACCCACTTTCAATCTCATGGTCATCTTCGTCTTTCAGGCTATTCCGATGCCAATTATGTGGGTAGTATATACGATCGTCGATCTACATCTGAATTCTGTACCTTCCTAGGTGGTAATCTTGTCGCATGGAAAAGTAAGAAGCTATCGGTTGTTGCGGGCTCCTCGACTAAAGCAGAATATCTTGTTATGGCTCATGCAACATGTGAGCTCGTGTCGCTTCGCACCCTTCTTGATGAACTTGGCTATTCTCCTTCGGGCCTTATTCCTCTTCATTGCAACAATCACGCAGCCATACATATTACTCGTAATCCTGTTTTCCATGAGCGCACCAAGCATATTGAGGTTGACTGTCACTTTATTCGGGAGAAAGTTGCCTCTAAGGAAATCACCACTCCTTTTGTTCGGTCCGTGGATCAACTTGCGGATGTTCTTACGAAGTCTTTAAGTCAAGATGCTCTTCGTCGTGTTCGTGACAAGTTGGGCATGATGATATAATCAACATCTATGCTCCAACTTAAGGGGGAGTCTAGAGAGTATTAGTATAAATGTGTTAGTGTGCGGCTCTTTTATTGTAAGTGCATGTGCACATCTTCTCTTCTCCTGCAGTGTACTATATGTTTATTCTAATAAAGCTTTGAGTGGAGGGCATGTGGCCAATACACAACATTCACCCTAAACTCTCTCTCTCTCTCTCTCTCTCTCTCTCTCTCTCTCTCTCTCTCTCTCTCTTCTCTTCCCTTTCTTCTCTCCTCTTCTTCCACCCTAATCATCAAGTCTTCTTCTACTATTGTATGTGTGAAATCCACGCTAACCCACCATTTTGTTAGGTTAATGTAGGGCAGGAGCCCAAAAATGAGGTAAATCCAAATCTCATGGGACCACACCACAAGAAACAATGGTAATTGAACACCCACCATTACAAAATTCTTAGGGCAACTAAAGTTTTGGATCAAGCTGATGTTTGTCTTTTCCCTTAACATATGTCCATGAGATGGCCCACCTTGATGTCTATGTTAAATGCACGCCATCCCACCACTTTACCATCTTATCTTAGGGCATGAACCCAAAAATGAGGCATATCCAGATCTCGGGTGGACCACACCACAGGAAAATGTGGTAATTGAATGCCCACCATTAAAAACTTCTTAGGGCCACAAAAGTTTTGGATGAAGCTGATATTTGTGTTTTACCTTCATTCAGGTCTGTGTGGCCTAATCAACAGGTTGGATGGCAAATAAACATTACAGCGGACCTTAGGAAGTTTTTAATCATAGGTGTTCAATCGCACTACTTTTCTGTGGTGTGGTGTGGTTCACCTGAGATTTGGATTCTACTTCATTTTTTGGATGATGCCCTAGAATGATATGGAAAAACTCATGGACGGCTTGGATATACAGCACATACATAAAGGTAGGGCCCCATGGTTAGGGCAACACCCACTAACATGTTAGTCGACAACACCAAAATCACTGGTAGCATTCACCGAAGTTGGAATGTGTTGGCGTGGAAAATTTTGTGGACCCCACCATGATGTATTGTTATATATCCACACAATCCATCATTTGTCAAATCATTTTAGGGCATGAGCCCAAAAATGAGGCAGATCTAAGGCTCTAGTGGACCACACTAGAAAAAATCACAACCAAGGTGTTCCATAAAGATAACGGTGGCCGTAACGGCCACCACCATTAACGTTACAATACGGGTCGTAACAGCCGTTACGGACCCCATATCGGCCGATATGGCCCATTTTTACCTTCTGAAAAAAAAAAAAAACTATTACAGGACCGTTACAGCCTGTTTTATTTCTAACGGCTGTTACGGCCGTTTCGACCTCCTAACGCGTAACGGTTATGACAGTTTCCATTACGTATCGGCCGATACAACCGATATATAACCGTTTTGGGATACCTTGATCACCACTGTTTCCTATGGTATGGTCCACCTGAGATTTGGATCTGCTTCATTTTTTGGACCATGGCCTAGCATGATCTGGAAAAAACCTGATGGACGGCTTGGATATATAATACATTGATGTGGGCTCCACAAACAGGGAAACACCCATTAACGTCTTGGTTGGTTTACTAGCTCATCCGCCCCATATTACCGGGATTGGGTGTTGTAGAACAAGGCACCTAAGTGGGTATCGTGTTTACACGGCAAAGTTCTGTCAGCCCCACCATGATGTATGTGTTATATCCACACCGTCCATCCATTTTGTCGAGTCATTTTAGGGCATGATCGCAAAAATGAGGCAGATCCAAAGCTCAAGTGGACCACACCATAGAAAATAGTAGGAATTGCACTCCTACCATTGAAAACTTCTTAGGGGCCACAGAAGTTTTGGATTAGGCTAATATTTGTGTTTTCCCTTCATCTAGGTCTGTTTGACCTTATGAACAGATTCGATGGAAGACAAACATCACGGTGGGCCCTAGGAAAGTTTCAACGGGAGCGTCACTATCCCCACAGGTTTTTGTGGTGTGGTCCCCTTGAGCTTCTGGTCTACCTCATTTTTTAGCTTATGCCCTAAAATTATTTGAAAAATGAACGGATGGTGTGGATATAACACATACATCATGATGGGGCCCAAGGAACTTTGACACAACAACACAGCTCCTCTGGTGCGCAATTAGGTCATTAAAAGCTTGCACGGAAGTTAGAAAAAGGGCGAAGTTGTCATTTTAAAAAAAATCTAATTCAAAATCACTTACCGCATTCTATCATAAGTTTTAAGTCAAGTTGCAGTGGCTGGAAAAAAAAAAACCAAATTTTAAGTGAATTTTACAATTAAGTACTGACATGTCTTTTTGTTACCAAGCGGTCTGAATTACCAAAATCACTGAAAATAGCAGTTTGCAGTGACAAGTTTTGAAATTAAGTTTTACCAAACACACCCTAAGTAAGCTAATGCCAAATGCACTTTCTTTCATGCAAATTCACACCAAGAAAAGGAATCGTCTTGAACAAGAGAAGCTCAACGACTTGGTCTTTGTCCAATACAATCAGAAATTGCAAGAATGATTCTAAGCTAGGCAAGACGATCCTAGTTTCTATGACCCTATCTGCTTAAATGAGCTGGATGCAGATAATGAGTGGCTCGTAAAAACGGAGGACTGGTCTTTACTGACGATGAGCAAACATGGGCCCAAGTTGAAGATGTTGCATACAGATCGGCACCTAAAGAAATTACTTCCGCTCAAAGGCGAAGGAGAAGGGGGGCGAGCAGTAGCAGTCAACCCGTAGAAGAGATTGAGGAGATAGAAGGAGGAGATGATGATCAAGGTGAAGATTAACCATTGGATGTTGATGAAGTATTAGTAAGTACAGATGATGAAGAAATAGAATAAGATGAAGTATATGTGAAAGAAGGAAATGACGGTGATGATGACGATGATGGTGATCAAATGCCACAATGGCAAATAGATCAATGTATATAGCATTTAGTATTATTTTGTTAGAGTATAATATAACTTGTAAATCATATTTTCATTTTCTACAATAATAAATAAATAGCTTATTGATTTTGTTGTTACTTCTTACTTGTTAACTATA
This sequence comes from Liriodendron chinense, assembly GCA_003013855.2. Taxonomy (NCBI): domain Eukaryota; kingdom Viridiplantae; phylum Streptophyta; class Magnoliopsida; order Magnoliales; family Magnoliaceae; genus Liriodendron; species Liriodendron chinense. The sequence continues at coordinate 262,373 of ML058489.1, read as the reverse complement.
TTGTTGAATGTTGATGATTTGATGTTTAATTCATTGTTTAATTGATTTTACTTCTTTCAAATGTATTTTAAATATGTAAAATTAGTTATCTATTAACTTAGGAAAGTTCCCCCTAATTTCTTATATTTTTTTACATTTTTTTATTTTTCCGCTATTTTTTATTTTCTTATTTTTCAAAAAAAAAATATATATATATATGTGTGTGTGTGTGTGTGTGTGTGTGTGTAGTCGCAGATGCGATTGTGCGATCGCATATGCACATAGGCATATGCGATTATGCACACATGATCGCATATGCGATTTAACAAGGGTATAGTGACAAAATGGGCTTTGTGTGTAAAAGAAGCTCCACCTGGTCCTATTTTCTTCAGGTTCTCTTTACTGGTTGTTTTAGTCTCGCTTCGCACGAGCTTTTTAATAAATTTTGGCCGTCTTTTGGGCCATATGGGAGTCTAGGAATGGGCGATGTTTTCGTAATGAGCGAGAGGGTTGGGCAGAGGTCATTGTTAGGGGTAAGGGTATGGTGACAGATTGGGTTTTGTATGTAAAAGAAGCTCCACTTGGTCCGTTCTCTTTGTTGGTTGCTTTGGTCTCTCTTATCATGAGTTTTTTAATAAATTTTAGTTACCTTCAAAAAAAAAAAAAAAAAATACTTCCCATTGACCACCTTTAGTGGAGGAATTTCCTCATCGTCAATGGCTATTGTATGTGTTTGAGGGATGCGACAGCCGAAAAACATTAACCAGCTATCATTCATCGTCCAATTGCTAATGCCACTTGGAATTGATATTCCTCTAGTTTAAAGTGGCTTGGTCAATGCCTAGTTCTATTCATCTCCTCTTGGAAGCGTGGAGGCTAGGCCCCTTCAAGGGGAAGGGGAAAGTTTTTGGAGGCTTTGTTTTGTGGCTCTTCTTTCAACTATTTGGGGGGAATGGAACAACCTATCATTCAATGCTGTGAGCACCCCGATTTCAGCCATCTTCTTGAGTTACATATCTCGTTTGCTCTTGGGCAGAGTCCTTGAGCCCTTTTCCCCCAGTTTAGTCTATGTTTAGCTGCGTCTTTGGTTGGCTTTCCTTTGTTATGCATTCACGTTGTAATGTGCCTTCGGGCTTCTTTCTTCTATAAAGCATTATTTTGCCATCATAAAAAAAAGGGATCAGGGTGAGTGTTCAAGAATTAACGTATTAGATAGATTGGGATTCTAAACTCCTACTCATTGTCCATCCTCTATTCACAAATTTTTTACAAAAATTATCCAGTTCTCTGAGCACTATTGACGCAATGTCTTACATCCATGATGAAGATAATATCGAGGCCAAAAATTTGCAAAAATTGTATCTTAATCGTGACTTAGGAGTTAGGTTTCCTATTGCAGATTACTCTCGCACGTGGTATGGGAGTGGGTAAGCAATACTCTACCTTCTCTAATATTCGTACATTACGAGTAGGGTGATGCAGGTCATTCCACTACATCCTACTATGTATATGATATAACCGAAATAGTTATGCATACAAAATTGCAACTATATATGAAATGATGAATGTTACTATTATAGATCCGATAAGCATAGTATTGTAAGATATGCTTGTGGTTGCATAAACCAAGTATTCATCTCTATGATCCAATTTAGATCCTATAAGCATAGTATTGTAAGATATGCCTGTGGTTGCAAAAACCAAGTATTCATCTCTATGATCCAATTTAGACTTACATTACCACCTAATCAACAATAAGAGAATAGATCCTTTCGAATCGGTAAAAATTGCAATTCAGATCTCAAATTACCCATAATCATGATCACAAAGTTTGAAAAGGAAAATGTAAAGGGAGGAGGGATCTAGGTAACACTGTTGAGAGTATATGCACAATGATCTTTGTTCATTTAGTGAAATTTCTCATTCCGCTTGTTGAAGAAGATAAGTGCAATTCGTCAAACTGGAAGGACATTTGTATTTTTGGAGAATCCACAATGAAGCAAACTTGCATACATGATTTCTGCTCTTTTAGTGAAATTTCTCCTTGGGCTTCAATTGCCAAGGAATAGAGACTTTACAAATAAATCCTGAGGATTGGTACTCCATTGTTGTCATTTCATATGTATATGGCTACAATTGTCTACGTTCCCAGTGTGCCTATGATGTAGCACCGGGCAGATTGTTAGCAAGTGTGTATCATCTTACGAAAATAGAGTTAAGGTAAACTTGCATATGTGATTTCTACTCTTTTCGTGAAATTTCTCCTTCCACTTGATGAAGAAAATAGGAGAGTGAAATTCATCAAACTGGAAGGACATTTGTATTTTTTGGAGAAAACTTAAATCCACAATAAAGCAAACTTACATACATGAAGAAGCAAATCATGAGGCCAGTAATGGGTTGTATTGGAGAGAAATGCATCTCAATTATGACCTATTGAGTATATGCACCAAATGTGTAGTCTCTTGATTCTGTTCATTTATTTCTGCTTAATTTAATTTTCCTTCCAATTGACCACAAAAGAAGAAAAACAATAACTACCAATCAGAAAACTCAAAGACATAATGCTCTATAGCAGTACCTCTCTTCCAGCAGAGTGTCAATTAAAGGGAAAAGACCCCGCTTGAAATCTGTACCAAGAACATGCTTTAAAGCTACCAACAATTCCTGTACCAAGCGAAATGAGACATTGATATAAGCTAGTCGAAATGGCACGTGCAATGCATGTGGAGAGTGAAAACAGTTCATAAGACATAGGGGAGAATGGGAATTTGGAGAATCCGATGTGGATGAGTCATCATCTAAAGTTGCATTGATTAGTGGACAGTTATTTGGTAAATCCAGACAATAAATATTTCTCATTCAATCGTCATCAGAAGTCCACCAATCTTCGATTTAGATAATTATATAGGTACAGTAATTTCATTTATGGTCCATCATATGATAAATGGAAATTTAAAATGTTTAATTTAAGTTAGTGGTATGCCAAGTGTACAACTTCTCTATGCAACTGTGATGCTCTGCCAAAGTATGAAAGGTTCCCCCATCTTAAAAAAGATATGCTCTGAGGAAAGCATGAATTTAACATTTAAATTACCTAATTACCCTTTTATTTAGTTTAAAACCTTCCTATGTCCTTGAATAGTAAGAATTTTAGGAACCATAAAAACTTTGGGTGAAGATTTTTTACCCTGTAACCCCATATTTTTCTGTCGTTATACATGGTAGAGATGATAGAATGAATGCTGTTTGAACAAGAATTATCAATCAATTATTAATTATTCACCTTTCGAATGGAAACCGAGTCAGGACAAGTAACAAGCAGGTTCACTATGCTTTTACAGATGCTGTCTTCATGTGGCCTGATATATTCGGCAAAGCTCTTCAGAAGGTAAGTCAGAAAAGAAACCGTCTGCAGCAAACAGAGAAACACCAAAAATGATATTATTCTTAACTGCCAAAAAAAGAAGAAGAAGAAGAATGGAAACTAATCCATTTCAGCACATAGATTCTATTTTTTTAGCTGCATGAAAATAGATCGCCAGACCATTATGACGTTCCCATGGTTTTGTTCCACGCAAAGGTTATGGAATCTATGTGCTGCGCATATGTTAAATATCTCAACAGAATAATCAAAAGCTAGGATGTGGCTTTCTTTTACCTTAACCTGTGCACCCTTCAACTCAATGAAGTGGTTCTTCGACTGTGGAGGGACCTTTTCAGGACCAGGCACTGAAATGGCTGCAACCATCAGTGGCAACAGGTGAGGAATGTTGATCTGCACAAGCCGTCCATAAAGCTGGAAGAGGAACATCACGACCAATGGACTCTCGGTGACTATCTTGAATGACCTTGTGCTCGGATTAAGCTGCCCAGTGCCACCCGCATACCCACCCGTGGAGCCTGGACCTGGACCAAGACCCTCTGACGATGCCATCAGTGGCATCTTCACATCTTCCACAACTACTCCACCACCGTTGCTTCCTATGCTGCCGCAGCCCCCTCCACCAGCGCCCGCCACGTCATCAAAGAAGTAGGCGACAGTGGCCCTGAAGTTCTGGTAGATCTTGCAGACAAAATCAAGGAACGGCTGGACCTCGTTCTCGAGGCTGGGGCGGAAGTTACGGAGGAGGTCGAAGATGATGCGGATGCAGATGAGGCCGTTCTCCTCGTTGTCGGTGGTGAGGACGTGCATGGCGACCTTGAGGAGGTCCTGGACGAAGGGGCGAAGGACCTCGCTGTGGGGGAGCCGATTGAGTATCTCAACGATCACGTTCCGGAGCTTGTGCTCCGTCGTGTCAGATAGCTGCGGGGACGTCAGTTGCGTAAGGATTGTCGAGAAGGGCCGGAAGTAGCACTTGAGGAAGTTGAGGTACTCCGACGTGTGGGCAATCTCGAGGCCATCCCGAACCTCCATTGCCATCTGAAGGCGGGCTGTCAGCACTGCATAAAACAAACAAACACACACATATATACATTTCTATGTCGAAAATTCGGTGAAGGAAACGGGAGAGAGAGAGAGAGAGAGAGAGAGAGAGAGAGAGAGAGAGAGAGGAGGAAGGGAGGGAGGATTACTCAGGTCAGGCTCAATCAGACGGCGAGCATGCTGCTCGAAGTTCTGAATTGGGCTCATTTTGGAAACCCTAGGAGGGTTGTGGGACTTTGAACTGGTTTTCAGCTTCTAGGGTTTGGTTTTGGGGGCCTTTTGGAGGAAAGAGAGAGAAAGAAGGGGGGTTTATTTGGGTTTCAGGAGAGAGTTCGCAGTTTCTCCTCCCGCTCTCGCCATCTCTCGGGGTAAGAGAGAAATGTTTCTTCTGTGGAGAGTATGGACTATTTAGCGGAGAGTTTTTGCTCGAATGCATTCCGACTAACTGCACGGAAAAAAAAAAAAAAAAGACGCCGATTGACTGCACCGCTTCTGTGGGGCCCACCGTAATACATGCGTTATAGCCACGCCATCCATCCGTCAACATTCTCGGGCCACTCTGTTTTCTATTTGCCATCTCCATAATGTCACTGCAACTTGGATGCAGGGAAAACGCAAAATCAGCTTGATCCAAAGCTCAAAAAATAAGCTGATGCATATTACCCTGGAAAACTAGGTGAGGTCCATTGTAATGTTTGTGAGAAATCTACCTGTCCATCTGTTTTGCCAGCTCATTTTAAGACGTTAAACCCAAAAATGAGACAGATCCAAAACTCAAGGAGGCCACATGAGTAGGGTTGTCAATGAGTTGGGCTAGTTTGACAGGCTTCCAGGTTTAGCTGGACTCCTGCTAGGCGTGAGCTGATGTATTAGGCCCAATGGCTGGGTTGGGGCTTAAAATTTGAGCAAAAGGCCGGACTTGGACTTAAGCTGTCCAAAAGCCTATTTACCCGACCTGGCCTGTTAGTTTTTCAAAAGATTAAAAAGACTGTCTGTTCATTTCCTCTCTTTCCATGGACCTACGATCTCCAAACCATCATGAGGTCCATCCATGATCTCCAGACCCTAGATCAACGGACCAGATCTCTCTCCTCCCCTCACATCCACCAACAATCAGATTTTTTTAATCCACCAACGGTCAAATTTCCAACCATTGGAAGCATTTCTTGTAGAGCAAAGCTCCTCTCACTCTTCGTCTCTTCTAGTCTCCTTCCCCTTACGTCCTTCGTCTCTTCCTCCGGCTCCTTCATTTGCTCCTTGACGGGCGTCCGAAGTCACAAAAGAAGAGATGTTTTGGTTAAGTGGGGACAATGAAGATGAGGGCTTAGAGAGGCAGAGATTGAAATCAAATTGACTCCGACAACACTGTGATCCAGCATTGAAACCAAAAGCTTAGTGGGTCAAACCTTGATGCTGTGTGAAATCCAAATTAGTTATATATCACCGAATCATAATGGTCCTCAATTCAGGGGGGCCATACAAACAGGAATGGTTGGAAGAGAGACACTTTCCCTTATTTTCTACGTGACCTAATGTAATGACCATACAAAATATAATAAGTGATCCTTAATTCAGGTGGGCCATACAAACGGGAACAGTTGGAGCAAAGAAACCCTTAATTTTTACCTGGGCTACTGTGATGACCATACAAAATTTAATCCAACCATTACATGGCCCTATAAAAATTATGCTTAGTGAGAAAAACTCAGATGCAACCCTGATTCAGGTGGGCCACAAAAATGAAAAGCAGTTTTGAGGGTGAATGTTGCACTACACTATTTTCAATCGTGTGGTCCACTGGAATCACGAATGGGCTAGAAATTTGAGCCTTGGACCTAATATGGGGGTGACTCACATGGTGGTCCGAGTGGATTTCACATACAAATCACAATGGGCCACCTCATTTTTAAAGGCATGGCACATGATGTAAATTGAATATGGAGCAAATTACAATCCTGAGGTGCACTTAAGGGATGTGGATTGTGTATTGGCAGTGCTATGTGAGCCCTTACCATGATGTGTGTGTTCTATCCATGTCATTTATCCCTTTTGGATTATTATCTCAAGGCATGAGCCCAAAATGGAGGCAAATCAAAATCTCAAGTGGACCACACCACGGGAAAATAGCTGTGATTGAACGCCCACCATTAAAAACTTCCTAGGGCCCACTGTAATGTTTATTTGCAATCCAACTTGTTGATTATGTCACATAGACATGGATGAAGGGAAAATACAAATACCAACTTGATCCAAAACTGTTGTGGCCCCCAAGAAGTTTTTAATGGTGGGCATTCAATCAACACTATTTCCTACAGTGTGGTCCACCTAAGATTTGGGCGTACCTCATTTTTGGGCTCATTCCCTTAAATGTTCGGGAAAATGGGATGGATAGCATGGATAGAACACAAACATCATGGTGGGCCCACAGAGGTCCAGGTTCGGGCTCAAACCAAGCCGTGTGTGTGTGTGTGTGTGTGTGTGTGTCACGGGCCAAGCTTGGGGCTAACTATTTTGGCCTATCACGGGCCCGAGCCAAGTTTTGGAATACTCTGAAAATTACGAGTCAGGCTTGGATGGGCCCGTTGACTTTGAAAATTACAGGCCAAGCTTGGACAGGCCCTTACATAGCCCATTGACACCCCTACACACGAGCAGGAAAAGTAGGAAAATAAATGGTTATTGTCCGTGAATGCTAGTGATCCGCGATTCCCCTTTCGAGGGTGCAAATCGCCTCTTCCATGGGCTCGCCTCTCTCCAGGGCTTTTTTGTTGGGTTTTGATTGATATGTTTGCATATGTTTGTATAAGACTGGAGTCGCCACTAGCCAATTACTTTGAATCTATAGTCGGCTAGACTCTATAGAAATGTCAGAAAAGGGGATCTGAAGATTCCTTCCTCTGAAATGACTCTTTTGATCTGTGGTCAGAGATTCGAGGTAAGGGATCACGGTTATAGAGTAGGAAGGTGTTAGCCACTCACCCTACCGTATGAAAATACGATCTTTACTTCACACAATCTAGCTAGTCCTTAAAAGTCTGAATCAATCCTCGTACATTTTCACAGACGATATAATGCATGAATATGAGTCTAATCAATAAGAGTTTTTGATGGGCAGGTTCTGATTAAATCGACAAGTCGCAAAGCATACGCTCGAACTGATAAGTGTTATGCTAGATGCATAATAGTGTGTTTGATCGATCAGAGTTTCTGATGGGCAAGATCCGGACAAGCCAGCGAGCCTTAAAGTATATGCTAAGAACTGATCAAGTGCTTATGGTGGATGATAAGCAGAGGGTTAGAATAATAAGAAATGTGGCACCATGCTAGATACAAATGAGATGACGCTGGTATATGAATAGCTGGATGGACGAAGGTGTCGTAAAGGTTAACTCGAGTGGTTAGGATTAGGACTTGGGTGGCTTGAGAGGCTTAGACCAGGGTCAGGCTCTTCACTCACTCGAGCTCTCCTTGGTGGAGAAATGGGCTAAAGGGGTGGAGATGAACTCGGAAGAACTGGAGAGGATTGGGTTTTGCTGGATGCTAAAACAAGAGAGGAGGGGAGGTATTTATAGCTGCGAGAAGTGGCATCTCTCATAATTAGGGGCGGGCCCCCTTACGGACACCATCTCTCTCCTCTAGACAACTAGCACTCCGAACTTAGAGTGAAAAAACCCCAGGTTTGGAGTACTTTTCTTGTCCAAACCTGAGGGTTGGAGTTAGGCTTGGTTTTGGGTTTGGTTTTGGTTTTTAACTAGGTGAGTTGACTGGGTGCAAAGGCTGGACTGACCGGGTGAGTTGACTTAGTGAGTTGACTCACCGGGTTGACTTACTAGGGAACTTTAGACTGGTTTTTCCTATGAGTGGTTTTTCGGGCTGATGTTTAGAGGTGAGTTGATTGGGTTTGGAATGGGTGAGCTAATGGGTTTGGTCTTAGGGTTTGAACTATGGACCTTCATCTGTCTAACCATTCGACCAGCTTTGTAGCTAAAGGTGGGGTGTCTACAGATGCCCCTCAAGCGAGTGGACACCCAACTTTTAACCCGGTCATTCATAGATTGTGGTCTGGAATCTTTGATTGACTTTGTATCTAAGTTAGTTGATTATTTGGAAATAGATAATGTTGAGCTCTTAATTGTGCATATTCTAACCCCAATTCATCACTCATTATGCACGGTTTACACGTTTAAAGGTCTACTCTAATGCATGATTTGTAATTGTAGGGACATGATGGAGATTTCACTGATTCAAGGCTAAATAGAGCATTTTATACACATTGAAAATCATAGAACCAAGTGCAAAAGGATGAAGAAAGAAGCAAAGGAGATAAAGGAAAGAAGGAAGAAAACTGCACTCACGACCGGTCGTCCGACCGGTCGTCCAACTGGTCTAGTCATTCAACAGAACAACCTCTGCTCACTAGACCATCTGCGACCGGTCGTCTGCACCTCCGACCGGTCAAGACCGGTCGGCCAACAGGTCTAAGGAGGTCCAGAGCACGCTGGACTATTTTTGGAGAGGTCCGACTGGTCGTGACCGGTCGGCCAGGCCAGTCCGACCGGTCGTGCGACTGGTCGGCCATGCAAAAACGGCATTTTTTAAATCTGGCGCCGAAATTCTCTGCGCAAGTGCGTAAATCTTTGTGCAATCTGGAAGTTTCTTGCGCAATGGACACCTTCAAGCTATAAAAGGACTTCTTCCCTTCATACCAGAGCATGCTAGGACGTGGGGATTGCTTAGGAGACGGATTCTACTTCGAGTTTCTAGTTTTCTTCCTGTTTTAGTAGTTTTTTTTTATGTTTTTGAGGCTTTTTAGTTCAAGGATGTTAGAGATGAACTAAAACCTCTTAGCTAGGGCTAAGAGGTGAAGCTTTTGATTCGTTTTTGATGGATTGATGCAGCCTAGGTTTCCTTTTTATGATTTAATTGATGCATTTTAGTTAATGTGAGTTTGAATCAAGTACTAGTTGGGTTTTTACTTTGATCTCTTGATGACTCTGGGCTCATGTGATTCTTAGTAATTTAGCCTCTGAGCATTGTTTATGCTTGTGTAGTTCATTGATCTATCATCGACTCCGGGCATGGTAGACCCTTTGATTGCCTTGTGTACAATGGCCTGATCTTCATGTGGGAACTCATTCAACTAAAGTTCTTATCTTTTTGTTATAATCTGAAATAGCTGTTTGCTGATTGATTTTGATTTAATTAGAGTTCTAATCATTAGTTGTAATCAAGTCTAGTGACAGGATTTGATGAAAACTATGGTTGTGAATCTCAACTATATTGGAAAGAGGCTTGGCTTACACAATTGAGTGTGCCCAAGGCCTGAGTATTATTGTGAGAATCGAATCAATGAATGTGCAACTGTTTTAGATAATTGTTGATTGAACCGCTTTATATTCCAATCGGATAGAGATATGAATTCGATTTCGATTGAGTTATGAGAGACCTAGTTGTGTTGATGCATTGAAACTTATCAAAAGTGGATCCTTGGCGCTCTAGTGCCTTTTTAGATTGAAATTACCTTATACATTCACTGTTTACACCCAAATCACTATTTTCTAGCTTTAGTTCTTAATAGGATCCTAATTACTAGTTGTTTTAGACAAAATCTGAGAATACCCATTCATAAATCTCTGTGGGAACGATACTCGGTCTTTCCGAATTATTACTATTTCGCAACCCTACACTTGGGGAGTGAACAGATAACTCGCACATACCGCGGGAATTTAGAGAAAAGTTACGATTATCCCTACACCTGCTACAATCTGGGTACCCAATCGTAACCCTTCCATTCCCAATCGGTACTAACATCGAAAAGGTACAGTAGAGCCTTTGAGCAAGGGTGCTGACCCGAAATGGATTGTTTTTTGCTTCCCGGATCACCTTTGGAGTACCTGTTTCACTTGATCGTCAAAGTGGTTAGCTGCCCTATGTCTGCGTGGCCTTACAGGAGATCCGCTATGCCGACTTGGACTCGATCAAAGTACTTCAGGCATCCACACCTAGGTATGTACGAGTGAGCTCTTCCCACGCAATCTTCTTGTTTTGATACTTAGGTTACAATTCATCGTTTCAACAATTCAGATGATTTCTTTAACCGAGCCTTTTGGCTTTCATCTCTTTCATATCTTGGCATTTGGTACGACCGCCCTGACACTGAAGTTTAGGCTGACCGTACTTTGAGTGTATTGGATCCGATGGTCTCCGAGGAAACCGCGAGACATCGGATCTTATTTGATTTTACGTCGGCTCCCACCTAGAGATATGGAAGATCTCTTAGTACCTCAGAGGCCAAACGCTCTACTAAAAAAATATTTTTAGATTTTAAAAAGATCCACTCTGGGGAGTGATACTCCGTGTGATTTTTATTTGCAAAGAGAAGTATATATATTTTTAAAGGAAGTCTAGCTTTTATGTGCCTCCACTGGGGATGCATGTGGGGTCTTTGGCCAACCGACTTTTATTGAAAATAGGTAAACATGATGATTGATGCGGTGAATGCTGAATGCGATGCATATGGATGCATATTTGATGATTGAAGCACGATTTGGCTCATTCTCTTCTAATCCAATGGTTGTGATAGGGATTGCTTCCCCTTAGGGATTTTGTTTTTCTGCGGATGTTTGGTCAGCAGTTTGGTCAAGATCCTGACCCGTGGTCGATCAGGTCTATCGTCCTGATATGTTGTTGTATTTTGGTTGGGAATGGATGAAGAAGGTACCTTAGGTTGTAACCTCGAGATACTCCTCTAGGGGATGGGTGTAACTAGAATATGTTTGGCTACCAATTTTGGTCAAGATTCCAATTTGTGGGCGATCAGATCCATCATCCCAAAGTTAGGGATGTACCCTGAAAGGACTCCATTGGGGACAGTGATAATATTTTTATGATTTTTGAAAAATACTTGGCTCACATTGTGACACGAACGGAAGGGATTGAGGTCGATTTTTATTGAAAGCAAGGGAAATATTTTGTGGTTTTTGAAAGATGATCCGGATCACGAATCTCGACTCTAATAGTCGAGATCGATGTCGGTTTTGAAATATTTTTTGGTATTTTGTTGATTTTTTTTTAAATACAGGGAAAGGCATGGAATTTCCATCCACCTCCAGCTTCTACTGCTAATAAAGCACCTGATCCATTTTACGTCAGCGAGCAAGATGATCTCACATAGTTAAGTGTTGAGCTCTGAATTATGTATATTCTAACCCCAATTCATCACACATTATGCATGGTTTTCATGATTAAATATTAATCTAATACATGTTTTTATGTTTGTAGGAATGCGAGAGAGATTCTACTTATATAATGTTAAAAGACGCACTTTACATGCTTTAAAGCTCAAAGGAATAAAGGACAAGAGTTGGAGGAAAGATGCAATGGAGACGGAGAAAGGGAAACATGAAAAATCACATTTTACAAACTGTCCAGCCGGCCGACCAAACCCTCAAGAAACTAGATTTTCACTAGACCTATTTTTACACTAACCGACCTCTTGTCCTACCAGCCGACCGGTCGGTTGATAGGTCGGTCAATGTATTTAAAACTCCAGATTCATATGTAAGTTGCTATGTAAGCTCCGACCGGCCGGCCAACGTCCAGAACTCGAGTTTCTATTTTGAGTTCCGATTTTTACTGTGCAAGTGTAGAAGATTCTTCGTCAATGGATGATTTGTGCTATAAAAGGACACCTCCTCTTCATCCTCAAGGCATGCTAGGACGTGAGGAAGATCAAGGAAGCTTTGGAGAATGATTTCTTTCTACTTTTCTTCTAGTTCTTAGTTGTTTTTCATGTTTTTGAGGCTTCTAGTTCAAGGATGTTCGAGATGAACTAAAACTTCTTAGCTAAGGCTAAGAGGTGAAGCTTTTGATTCGTTTTTTATGGATTGATGCAACTTAGGTTTCCTTTTTGTGATTTGATTGATGGATTTGGTTTGAAGAGAGTTTGAATAAAGCACTAGTTTAGTTTTGTTTTGATCTTTGATGACTCCAGGCTCATGTGCTTCTTAGTGAATCTAAACCTAGTAGCTTACCTTTTTGACATTGTTTATACTTATGTAGTTCATTAATCTATCATCGACTCCGGGCATGACAGACTCTTTGATTGCCTTGTGTACAATGGCACGATCTTCATGTGGGAACTCATTCAAACTAAAGTTTTAATCTTTTATGATAATCTAAGATAATTGTTTTGTTAGTTAATTTTGATTTAATCAGAGTTCTAATCATTAGTCGTAGTCAAGTCTAGTGACAGGATTTGATGAAAGCTATGATTGTGAATCTCAACTAGATTGGAAAGAGGCTTGGCCTATACAACTGAGTGTGCCCAAGGCCTGAGCATTATTGTGGGAATCGAATCAATGAACAAGCAACTGTTTTAGATAAGTGTTGATTGAACAGCTCCATATTCCGATCGAATAGAGATATAAATTCGATTTCGGTTGAGTTGTGAGAAACCTAATTGTGTTTATGCATTGAAAGCCATCAAAAGTGGATCCTTGGCGCTCTAGTGCCTTTTAGATTATTGTTTTACCTTTTATATTTACTGTTTAATTCCAATTCACTATTTCCCAGAATTAGTTTTTAATATGATCTCGATTATAGGTTATTTTAGATAAATTCTGAGAATATCTACATACAAATCTCTGTGGGACGATACTCGATCTTTCCAAATTTATTACTACTTCGTAACCCTATACTTTCGGAGTGAACATTAAGTGTTGTAGTTTTACATCTTCAGATGAGGGGATTGAGAGTTGTCAGTCAACACACCCACAAATTGCTTGTTCCTCATGTGGAATGCACATAGACCACGTATCATCTGACGGACTCCTTCGGCCACAAGATGAGTCACATCCTCACATTTCCCTTTGATCAATCTAGTTTGGAGTCTTATACTGCCCGCAATTCTGCGAGGGTGTGTTTCACCTTCCAGCTGCCTTAGTCCCCTTTATGACTTTTAGGAATAGGGAACATCTGCCAGATCCAACAACGACTTCCAACTCAAGGTCGTCTATTACGGTGTGTTTAACACGAATAAGATCGTGAGGTTCCTCCCACCTCAGCTCTTGCTTATTGAGAAACTCTGGACACCCGTACGATCAAATGTCAGCCATGTTCAAAAAAGGTTGGGAAAGACCCCAAGAAATTAATCCCATTGTAATTTAAGATTATCGGACTACTGGGGATAGATTCGGGCAGTTAAAATCGGCATTGGTACTTTTTGTAATTCTTGGAAAAACCCAGGCCATCGGGCCTTGACTCGATTGGTCGAAACTGATGTTGGCTTTTATTAGAAACTTAGAAAATGTTTTTGGTATTTTTGAAATGATTCGGATCATTAGACCTCGACTCGGACGGTCGAGATCGATGTCAGTTTTTGTTGAAAATCAGAAAAATCCCCCGAGAAGTTAATCCCAGTGTAGTTTAAGGTCTTCGGACAAAAAATTTACACATATAGGAAGTACACATTTTTGTGTTTTTCTGAAAAGATCGGGATCATCGGATCTCAATCCGAGCGGTCGAGATCAATGCCAATTTTTATTGGAGAGGCATACTTACCTCGCTGTAGTTGGCTTCTGGTGTGCTCTTAATTGACATAGGGATCCTACTGGCCATGGAGCGCCGACTGCCCATCTTTGCACCTTCTCTTGTACCAGCGGGTGAGATTACTTTGTGATTGATGGAGCTTCAACACCTATGAGGAGAGAAAGCACTTTAGCAAGAGGATTAAAGTATTTGAGCAGGTTGAGAGATACTTACCTTTTGGGAGGAATGACTAGGAAAAATGCGTTTACAGGAGGCACTCGGCGAGTTGACTGGAGGATCAGATGATGTTAATTTCAAAAGCCTTGTATGATTTTTTTTTCATATGTATGGATGAGGAAAAATGATTTTTTTTTTAAATTTATGTACGCAAATCATGCATGGAATAAAAATTTGTGCTAAATGCTTGTTTGTCTGTGCATGGTTTGAACTTATACTTGTCGATGTAGGAATCATAATATTTGACTTAGCCTGATGACATATTCGGTTTTCTTAACTGTTCACCAAGGGTCTTGGTCTCCTTAAGATAGTGCGCAATGGTATCCTGCCCCTAGAATTTGGACAGAGCTTAAAAGAATTCTCGACTCATGGCCGCCATCCTTGCTTTTATTGAATCTTCGTGTCGCCTGAATCTTTTATATACCTGCTCTCTTTTTTTCTTATCTTAGCCATTATTACCTGCAGCACCTTTTCAGGTTTTCACCACGTCCGGCTTACCTGTCATTTTTGCCTGTGGCACCCTTTTGGGTTTTCACCATAGCCTGAGTATTTGATCTTGCCTGCCCCTTGACAGTTGTGTTGTTTTTACCCTTGACGCCCTTTCAGGTTTTCACCAAGTTCATTATGTGCCCACTATTTTTACTAGGAGCACCCTTTCGGGTTTTCGCTCTACCCTTTTTGTTTAAACACTTCCTTTTCTTTCTCTTTTTCTTTTGATTTTATTGATCTTGACAGCGGGGGAGGGCTCAAATTTCCATCCTTGTCAGCCAATTGGCTCGCTTCTCTGACCTTGTTTTAAGTCACAATGGTAAAGTTGTCAACTTTAGCTGAGAATCTTTCTGAGAGGGATGAAGGAGTGAAGGATTGTGCTTTCTTCTAGGTCGATTTTTCTATTTTTTTCTTTTTTTCTTTACTTTATCATTGTTCTCTTTTCTTTTTCGCTGCTTTCACTTTTTTTTCCTTTCGTTTTCTTCTTCTCTTTTTTGACCTTATTGTTGGAGCACTTATTGGAGGTACGGGAGAGGATGATTCTCAGAAGATCTAACTTCAGTCACTTGACTTCGGCTTCATTAATGTAACTCTTAACATAGTTAAATTAACTTACTCATGAGAGATTTTGTCGACGTTGATATGCTCTGGAAGATCATTGCTCCTCAGATTAGTGAGTTAAACGGTGCCTCCTGGAAGAAATTCTCTGATCCTTGGGCCTTGCCCCTTGAGTCTGATATATGCGATGATGCTCGCTATAAACCCCATATTTTCCTCAGCTTCACTCTTCATTAACACTCATGTTAACAGGATTTTAACTTGATGTAATGCCCTGAGATTTTCGACTCTCGTGGATACCACGATGAGCTGAGATCCCGAGTGTTAACTGGAATGTGCCAAGGATAAAATCCTCTACATACCATTAATCATTCAAACATTTAATACTTATGGCTTCCAAGCATAGTGACAAAAACAAATTATCTTATTCCATGAATTTCTATACTAAGTTGTAGACACTCGCCTTTCTGCTCTTCCGACCCTCCTTTCGAAAAAGGGGTTGTGCGAATCGCCGTTTGCCACTGGCTCGCCTCTTTCTCGAGGGCTTTTTAGGTTGTCGTGTTATCGTTGGGTTAAACTGGATATGTTTGGATGAGTTTGTATAAGACCAGAGTCATCATTAGCCAGTTACTTCGAATCTATAGTCGGCTAGACCCCGTATAAACGTTAGATAAGAGAATCTGAAGATTCCTTTATTTTTTATCTGCGGTCAGAGATTCGAGGTAAGGGATCACGGTTACAGGTTGAGAAGGTGTTCGCTTCCCTAAGTGTAGGGTTGCGATGTAGTAATAAACTCGGTAAGACCGAAGTCGATCCACAGGGACTTATGTAGGAATTCACAAACACATCCAATAGTTTTTATTAAAAACCTAACAATCGGATTTTGTATGAGATTGATGTAAATAACAACTTTGGACTAAATTGAAGATAAACAATTATAAAAAGGCACTAGGGGTTCAAGGATCCACTTGTAGCAATCCTTGATGCTCGATTCGCTGTGGTTTCTCACCTTCTCAACTAGAATCGATATTAAGATCTATCTAGCCGGATGATAGAGCTGTTAAACTATACAATCTGTCATATGTAAGGCCAATGTATATGATTCACTCAGTGCGAGCTAGGATGAGCATGCTCAATTGCATAGGTCAGTACCAATTCCAATAAACTAAGTTCATAATCATGATCATCATTAAGTCTTGTCACCAGACAAAGCTAGATCATGATTTGAACTTGAATCAAATCACATGCACAGTCCCATACATAATTCAGAAAACCAGAAAAGTAGAACTTTGGTAGGAAGTTCCCACATGAAGATCATAGTACTAGAGTGTACTCCAATTCCTCGGATCATACAGGTCTAGACTAACACAAAGCAATTAAGAACTTAAGTAATTCTCCCAAACATCTATGAGTCATCATAAGATTAAGAAAAACTACTTAGAACTTGTATTAACTTCAAACCATTATTCATAATCATGAAATCCAATCTTAAAACCAACTAAAAAAAATGAATTGAAACATCTTAGATCCACTACAAGCTTCACCTCTTAGCCCTAGCTAAGAAGTTTAGCAGTTCATGATCCAAGGAAATATGAAACAACTAAGAAAAACATAAAAAACAAACTAGAACTAGAACTAGAAGAAGAAAACTAGTTGTAGGAGGCTGGGAAGCCTCCTAGGTCTTGAATCCTTTGCTCCCCACGTTGCTAGCTGCCCTAGGAATGTAGTGGAGGACCCCTTTTATAGCCTTCAAGCCTTCATAGCGCAGAATCTTCGAGAATTTGCGTAAAACTTACACACTACGCAGAGAAATCCGAACCGAAAATAGCAGTTTCTGAACTTGAGCGATTGAGCGATTGATTGACTGGCTGAGCGATCAATCGGTGGGTCCTATTGATCAATCGACAAAGGTTGGGCGATCAATCGATGGGAGTAAAAAGTGTCCAGAGAGTTTCAACAGCAATTCTTCAAAAATCTGCATTCTAGCGATTGATCTACAATCTAGGCGATCAATCGCTCAGGCAGAGCGATCAATCGCTCAGGTTGGGCGATCAATCGCAATTCTGCACTTCAGTCCAGCAACAATTCTGTCAATTTCTGCTGTGAGCGATCAATCGCTGGGGCTGAGCGATCAATCGACGGATCAATCTCTGGATCAATCTTCAGAAACTGCAACTTTCTGTATTTTACTTTTATGGCCCTGCAACTCTGCACTTTGCTTTTCCAGGACAATTCACGACTTCTTCAAGGTTTTTCTTCTCTTCTTGGGCTCATCAAAAATTGATCTTCAATGTATGTAAAGTGCTCTCTCAAGCCTTGAATTAGTGAAATCTCCATCTCATTCCTACAATCACCAATCCATTCATTAGATTCGTCTTTAAATCATGAAAACCTTGCATAATGAGTGATGAATTGGGGTTAGAATATGCACAATTAAGAGCTCAACAGAAGGTGTTAGGCACCCACTCTACCTGTACTGAAGTACAATCTTTACTTTACAGAATCAAACTATTACTTGAAAGTTTGAATTGTTCCTCGTACATTCTCATGAATGATATGATGCATGAATATGGGTATGAACAGTAAGAGTTTCTGATGGGTAGGTTTCGATCAAACAGGCAAGCCTAAAGTATATGCTCGAACTGACAGGTGCTTTATGCGAGATGTATGATGTGTTTAATCGATCAGAGTTTCTGATGAGTAAAGTCTGGCTGGATCGGCAGGCCTCGGAGCATACGCTAAGACCTGATCAAGTGTTTGTATTGGAATGATAAGCAGGGGGGTTGGAAGAATAAGAAATGTTGCATTTATGTTAGATGCGAATGAGATGAAGCTGGTGTAAGTATAGTTGGATGAACAGAGGTATCGCAAGGATTTGCTTCGAGCGGCTAAGATCAGGACTTAGGTAGCTTGAGAGGCTTGAACTACGGTCAAGCTGGGCTGCACCAGGGCTAGACTCTTCTCACTCGGGCTCTCCTTGGTGGAGGAATGTGATAAAGTGATGGAGATGGACGTGAGATTTTTTTTATTTTCTTTTGGTGTTGAGGAATGACAAAAATGAAGGGGAGACGGGGTATTTATAGCTGCGAGGAGTGGCAGCTCTTGTAAATAGGGGCGGGTGGCCCTCTGAGGGCCACTCGTATGACTACTTTGCTGTAGCTTCGGAGCGTACGACCTCCAAACCTGAAGTAAGAAAGCCTCAGGTTCGAGGTTCGAAGATACTTTGAAGCTGCAGATCAGAACCAGGTGAGTCAACTGGTTTTGAAAAATGTGTTTGACAAGGTGAGTCGACTGGGTGCAAGGACTGGGCTAACCCAGTGAGCTAACTCGGTGATTTGACTCAGCGGGTTGACTCATCAAGTTTGACTTTTTTAGAATTTTTGTACTGATTTTATCTATGGATGATTTTTTGGGCTGATGTTTAAGGGTGAGTTGATTGGGTTTAAGCTTAAGTTGGGCTATGGACTGGGGTTTGCAAGGGTGAGTTTGGCTGGTTTTGAATATAGGGATTGGGGATATGGACCTCCATTCATTCAGTTATCTCAATCTGCTTTTGCAGTCGAAGGTGGGGTGTCTATAAATGCCCCTCTTTGGCAGAGGTTGTATGCAACCGAATGTCAAAGCGAGTGGACACCCCACTTCTAACCCGGTCATTCATAGATTATGGTCTGGAATCTTTGCTTGCCTTTGTATCTGAGTTAGTTGATTGTCTGAAAATAGATAACTCGCACATACTACTAGAGTTTGGAGAAAACGTTGCGATTGTCCCTGCATGAGTTGCAACTTGGGTACCCAATCGCAACCCTTCCGTTCCTGATCGGTACTAACATCGGAAAGGTACAGTAGAGTCTCTGCATCCATGTAGTCTTACTAAGTTACTAATCCTGTAATTGATTCTTTGTTACTTTACCAGATCACTCCAGAAGTACTTGTTTCGCTTAACTGTCAAAGTGGTTAGTTGCCCTGCATCTTAGCGGCCTTATGGGTGATCCACTACGCCGACTTAGACTCAGTTAAGGTACTTCAGGCATCTACGCCTAAGTATGTGCGGGTGAACTTTTTCCACCCAATCTTCTAGTTTTGATACTTGGGTTACAATTTATCATTTCCATCGTTTAGATGGTTACTTTGACCGAGCCTTTTGGCTTTCATCTTCTTCGTATCTTGGCATTTAGTACGACCGTCCTGACACTGGAGTTTAGGCCGATCGTACTTTGAGTGCATTGGATCTGATGGTCTCTGGGAAAACTGCGAGACATCGGATCTTATATGATTTTGCGTTAGCTCCTACCTAGAGATAAGATCTCTTAGTGTTTTAGAGGCCGAACGCTCTATTGAGAAAATATTTTTGGATTTTGAAAAGACCCACTATGGGTAGTGATACTCTGTAGGGCTTTTATTTGCAAATAGGGACATATATATTTTTTAATTTTGAAAAGGAAATCTAGCTTGCACGTGCCTCTACTAGGGATGCCTGTGGGGTCTTTGGCTAACCGACTTTTATTTTGAAAGCAGGTAAACATGATGATTGATGCGATGAATGTTGATGCATATGGATGCGTATTTGATGATGAATTTAGGGTTTTGGCTCATTCTCTTTCCATTCAATGATTTTGCTTTGCTGGGGATGTAGAGAACTTGAGCTTATTGCTTGTAGGGTTTTGCTTCCTTGGAGATTTTCTTTTTTATTCTGATGTCTGGTCAGTGGGTTGGTCAAAATCCCGACCCATGGTTGATAGGTCCATCGTCCCAATATGCTGCTGCATTTCTGCTGGGAATGGATGAAGGAAGTATTCTAGGTTGTGACCTCAAGATACTCTTTTGGGGAATGGGTGTGATTGAGATGGTGTTTGGTCGCTAGTTTTGGTCAAGATTTCAATTTGCAGGTGATCAGATCCGTCATCCCAAACTATGAAGTGGGTGAGTGGAGTTCGAGACTCTTGAAGTGCTTTGCTGAGGATAGTGACAATTTTTGTGATTTTTGCAAGTATTTGATCTGAATCCTTACCTGAGTGGTCAGGATGAAGATCGGTATTATTGAAAATAAGGAAAATATTTTGTGATTTTTGAAGGATGATTTTGCAATGTTTTGACATTTTGTTGGATTTTTTTGAAATACAGGGAAATGTATGAAATTTTCACCCACTTCCAGCTTCTACTGCTGGTAAGGCACTCGATCCATTTTACGTCAGCAAGTAAGACGAATCTCACATAGTTAAGTGCCATAATTTTACATCTTTGAATGACGAGATTTTGAGCACACCCACAAAGTTGCCTGTTCCTTATGTGCAATGCACATAGATCATGTATCGTCTGACAGACTCCTTTAGCCACAAAATAGCAACATCCTAACATTTCCCTTTATCAATCCAGTTTAGGGTCTTATGCTGCTAACAATTCTGTGAGGGTGTGCTTCACCTCCTAATTGCCTTAATCTCCTTCATGAGTTTAGAAACATGGAACATCCGTCAGATTCAACAGCGACTTCTAAGTCAAGGTTGTCTATCACGGTGCGTTCAACATGAATAGGATCGCGGGGTTATGCCCGCCTTGGCCTTTAACTGTTTAGAGAACTCCGGACACCCGTACGATTAAGTGTCAGTCATGTCTGGAATAGGTTGGTAAAGAAAGCCCCCGAGAAATTAATCCCAGTGTAGTTTTAAGTCTTCGGATTGCTAGGGATAGATTTGTGCAGTTAAAATTGATGATGAATTTTTTGTTTGTTTTGAGAAAGTTCCAGGCCTTGACTCGAATGGTCGAGAGTGACGCTGGCTTTTATAGAAAACTTAAAATCTTTTTAGTGTTTTTGAAAGGATCTGAGTTATTAAACTTTGACTTAAAGGGCTGAGATTGATGTCAGCTTTCTGTTGAAAACAGAAAGTCTCCCGAGAAGCTAATCCCACCGTAGTTTAAGGTCTTCGGACCGAAGATATGTACATGCTAAAAATACATTCTTTTTGTGATTTTCTTGAAATGATCTGGGTCATCAGATCTTGATCCGAGCGGTTGAGATTAATGCCGGTTTCTTGTTGAAAGCAAAAAAAAAAAGTCCCTTGAGAAGCTAATCCCAGTATAGTTTAAGGTCTTCGAACCATTGGTTTTGTACAGATGATAGTGTATTCTTTTTCTTATGTTTTGCTTTTAGAAAGGTTCGGATCATTGGATTTTGCCCCAAGTGGTTGAGATCGATGTCGATTTTACTGAAATCTCACGGGATTTGGATCCCGATGTAGTTTAAGGTCTTCGGACCAAGAAAATATACAAGTTGTGCATTTTTTTTTTTTTCTGAAATGATCTGGATCATCGGATCTCAGATTGAGCAGTTGAGATCAAAGATGAAAATATTGAAAATATTTTTGGTAATTTTTAAAATGATCCGGGCTGTCGTATCATAACTCAGATGATCACAATCGAAGCCAGTTTTTATTTGAAATATCCCTCAGGATGTTGATCCCAATGTAGTTTAAGGTCTTCGGACCATGAAAATATACAGGCTGATAGAAATCAGGGTTGGGAATTCTTGGTGTTTCTTGAAAATAATTCAGGTTATCGGATCTTGACTCGGACAGTTGAGATCGATACCGAATTGGATGATACCCTTTTTTATATTTCTGAAAATCTCATGTGGTTTTTTCCCTCTTCCACATCATCAAACAAAAATCTCTCCAATTTCTCACAAGATGAGATTTTGGTGAGATTCTTTTCTCTTTTACTCATTCTTCTCCTCCATCACTTTAAACTTACATGGAGGTACAAGATTCCTTGCAACTCATCTTTTCAAATGGGCAGTTCTTCCCAAGGAGGAGAGAGGTGTCAAATCCCATCAAGTGGGGAAGAACGGCTAGCCTTCTGATGGCCGCCCGTCCACCCCCTTGCCTATTGGTTTTTCCAGTTGCTCGGATAATAGGGGTGACCCATTTTGTGTATAAAGCCATGGCATGGCCCCCCCTTTCATTCAAGTGGTGGGGTTTTTGGTGAAGCTTGGGACAGCAAGGTGGTCCCTCTTTAGTGAGAGGTGAAGGTATGGCTCACTCCCCTATCTTGTTTTCTTTTCACTCTCTATCTTTCTCTTTCTCATACTCTTCTTTCTTTTCCTTCATGTAGGTACCCTTCAAGAGGTGTGGTGGGCCCAAGTTTGAGAGACTCCAGGACTTGTTCAAAGCCTCAAGGTAGTGCATTGGAGTAGAGTTTTCAAGTTTTTCTTCCACTTTCTTTCACATCTTTTTCATGTGTTCAAGAGTGCCTTTTCCATGTCCATCAAGTGTGCATGGGAAAGCATCATTCTTTCTTTCCATTGGAGTTGGGCCTGATTTGTAAGAAATGGGCCCAAAGTGAATTTAGGGCCTTTGGTATATTTGGTTGGGCCCTAAACTTCATTTCAGACTCTCACATGTGCCTTCACCTTTTTCCTTCTCTTTCTTGTTTCTCATGCTTCTCCACTTTTCTTTTCCTTTCAAGTGTTGGGCCCATGGGAGTGAGTGCGGCCCACCTCAGATTTTTAGGCTTTCCAATTTATTTGAGATAGCCCCATTTCTTCATTTATGCGTGTATGGACAAGAGGAGCCCAAACCATACTCTACTTGCCTTTTCTTTTCTCAAGTGGGCTAAATTTCAAAGTTGGGCTTCTAATGCACAAGCCCTCTTCTCTTATCATTCTTTTGACTTGTAAACATTCTTCTTCTTTTTTGGTATCCTTAAAACAAAGTGTGGTAAACCTCTTATCACCTTTCAAGATGGGTGAGCCCTTGGCCCATTTTGTGGCTCATGTGTATTTTGGCAGAGGTTTCCACTACACTTTGTGCATGTGAGATTTTTCTCATTTGCACTTTTCTTTGAATTGGAGAGAGATTTGGGTTACTTAGTCATTCAAGGAGGCCCATTGATGGGCTATGCTACTAATTTTCTCAAGTCTAAGTGGGTCCTTGAGTGGTGGAAAGAATGTAATTCCTTCGAGTTGATTATAATGTCTCCACCCTAAGTGGGTCCTTCTCTTTTATGAGATTTCTAAGTGGGCCCACCAACATTCTTGGTTTCTTAAACTCATTTGCTTGGTAAGTCACCATTCCATTTTTCTTTTATTCCAAATGACTTCCAAGTTATGGAGAAGGTTGGTATACACAAATTGCCTACGTTTGACCCATAATTGGATACTTTCGGCTTTGCTTTACAAATAGGCTATGTATACCAAACTTTGCAATTTTCCTTCTGTTCCATGAAGGTTGGGTGGTCCACTAAATCATGCTTTCACATGTTCAAGTGATTTTCTTTTAATGAAGAGAGTGGTGCACATAAGTTGCCCAAATTTGACCCTTAGATTAGTGCTTCCATTCTTGTTTTCTTCAAGTGGGCTATGTGTACTACTCTTGACCATTAGGGTGGTGCTTTTAAATCACTCTTGACATACCATAATTTCCACCACTCTTCCTTTATCCATGCATATATAAAAGAAATGGGGGCATCTTACATGGGGGCTACTGAAGCTTATTGCCTTTATGTGGCAAGTGGACCGTCTCTTTGCTCACAAGTGATGGCTTGTGAATTTGGATTGTGCCAGGACCCCTTTTTGTAAGTGTGCCATTGGCCTTGGGATTTGATTCTTGTTGTGGAACATGTACTTTCTGTGCTTTTAATATTCTCACGTGCATTGAGATGGTTCCCTTATCATATGTAGACTTTGATGTATGGCCCCTCTTAAGTAAACCCCACTCCCTTTCGAATGGGCGCCCAACAAATACCAAAGCGGGACATGGGGGTGGGACTCTGGATTTAACTTTGGGATATGTGAGTTCCCCCCATGGCTTTCTATGGTTCAATTTTAACGAGTTTGAAGGTGAGATGCTTACCTTATCAAGCCTGTAGGAATCAATGGCGGATGGTACACGGGGTTGTGGTAGTCACGCTCAAGAGGATGACCCTACTTTTATTCCCCGTCGTGGGGATCACATGTGCTCCTTAGCTAAGGAGCATCAGTCGCTTTCAGATATTAATGGTCGTGGTACCCGGGAGCTGTGGGATGATTGGGTGGAACCTCCCCACCCGTTGATTGAACATGTTCTTGCCGACACTCCTTTTGCTGGCCTCTACTCTCTTCGGTTTAAGAGAAGTAAGGCCAACCGCATGCTTCTTGCTGCCTTGTGTGAGAGCTGGAGAGATGAGACTCATACTTTTCAGCTCCCATGTTGTGAGTGGGGAATTACTCCCCTAGATGTCTACATGCAGACAGGCTTTCCTTTTCATGGAGTGACTATGCCACTTGCTGGTTCTCTCTCATCTATCGAGCCTGAAGATTGGCTTTGGCTTGTGGGGGTTGTTCCCCCATCCTCAGAATTCTAGTATAATCAAGTGAAGCTTCGTTGGCTGAAGAACACTTTTGCTAAAATGGTACCCACGACTGAGATTGAGGCTTTGCACAAGGCACGGGCAATGATTACTTATGCTTTTGGTTTGTTCCTCTTTTGTCATGCAAATGAGAGGTTTGATGCTCCTTTCCTTCAGTTGACTGAGGACTTGCATCAGCCTTATAACTGGAATGCTGCTATCTTGACTCGTATCTTTCAAGTGTTAATGTAAGATTTGTCAATTACCGTGTTAGTATGTAGTCAAGTCTGAAAAATCACTTGCTGTTGAAGATTGAAGACTTGGAACTTCTCTGAATAAAGCTATTCAGAAGATCGCCATTTCAGACCGTCTTCATTCTTATTTCCTAAAGCATTTATCCCAAAACCTTCTTCTATAGATAGCCACACCCACTTAGGAACATCCTAATAGCCCATGCTATAATCTCTCTTCCATGTTGATCAGCCATGGAATTGGTTGTGTGTGCAGTTGATGAAAAACAGGTTATATAGCCTAACTACCACTTTCGATAGATGCCCGATCCATCAGAGGAAGTTCTAATAGATGCCCGATCGATCGAAGGATATGCTCAATCAATCGGACAAATGTCCAGCAAGATTTCAAAATACTCTGGGCAATATTCAGATCAATTGAAGAGGAGTTCGATCAATCGGACAGGGTGTCTCCGATCAATCGGAGAAACATCCGATCAATCGAAAAATAGTCTAGCAAGATTTCAAAACACTTTGAACACATTTTCGATCAATTGGACCCTGCCTCAGATCAATCGGAGATAGCTCTTTCGATCAATCGGAACAATGTTCGATCAATCGGAGTACATATTTCAACAAAATAAAAAACGAGCTGATTTTTCTATCCGATCGATCAGAACCTTTTTCGATCTAATCGAGATGACCGTTTTCTATCTGTTGGTAGTCACTCTATATAGCCACCTTGCTTGGATATTAGAAGACACACCTTAAGCATCATCTAGGGTTTGGCTGGGCTTCTTCTACTTGATATTTCTCTTCCATTCCCTTAGATTTGTTGAGTTCATTCTTCAATCCATGTTGATTTGACCAACAATGAATAGCATTCAAAGCTTGGATTGAATCATGAACTCAGCCCCACTTTAATGGCTTATTGACCTACTCCAAATAATTATACTCTTGTCATCAATGCCATTAATGATGGTTTAGGTAGAATCCATCCTTCTTCTAAAAGTCCTATCCTATAAAAGGTTCTCCAAACCCTAATCCCTCTCCTTGGAAGCTACAAGAAAGTATGTAATGCAAGGTTGATGATCGAGGGAGCTGAAGAAGAAACCATTTGTGCAAGACGAAGCTTCTTCAAACAATGGCGCTGAATTGGGGCTCATCTCTTGTAAGTGTTTAAGCTTATAGAGTCCATTGTTTGATTCCGCCTTCTTGTTGAGATTGAGGTCTAGAGATTGTGAACCAATCTCGGAGTTGTCCTTGAGTAGGACATGTGTGTCCTTGTGTAGGACATGGAAGTCCTTACGTAAGGCTCCGACACGGGAAAATATGTGCGTTGTCCTTGTGTAGGATTAGTCCTTGTGTAAGTTGTAAAGGTTGAGAGGTGAACCTCATTTAAAACCTCCGATAGTGAATGCCGGTGTGCTAAAAGGAGTTGAGTACTTGAACCGAGAGTAGAGTAGACTCATCGTCGAACCACTATACATCGTCTGTAATGTGGTGAATGCATTTTGTCCATTATTGTGCCTTGTTTATTAATGCTTATCTGAATGCTCATCTATTGATTGGCAAAATGCCCATATACCATCTTTGAATGATTAGTACAAGCATGCATATCAATTGTTTGATCAAATACTCCTCTTTGTATAAGTTATCAATCATGATAGATAGTGTGTGATCAATTGTCTTCACTTGCAAGTATTTAATTGTTTAATTGAAGTGTGAATACGATTAAGATTTTAAATTAGCGAGAAAGTTTAAAAAGTCCTATTCACCCCCCTCTAGGACATTAGGCATATCTCCAAGTATCTCTATGTTCGCTTCCCCAAGTGTAGGGTTGCGATGTAGTAATAATCTCGGTAAGACCAAGGTCGATCCACAAGGAAGGAAGTAAATAATTCGAACTATCCTAATAACTAGAATATTAAGAGGTTTGTGAAATCGGTTTTGAACATAAAACAGAAAAATCTGATAATGAAAAAATAACTTGAGCATCAAGGATCCACTTATAGCTCTTCTTAGATGCATAATTCGCTGTGATTGCTCACATACTCAACTAGAATCGAAATCAAATTCTATCTAGCCTGATGATAGAGAAATTATATTATCAAAGCAATCCAACACATGTGTTGTTCATCAACATGATTCCCTCAATACAAGTTAGGACTTGAGCATACTCAATTGCATAGGTTAATCCTAGTTTCAATAGATTAAGATCATAACCATAATAATCATCAAACCTTGTCACAAGACTTGACTGTATTATGATTTGAACTTCATTCAAATCATATGAACAATTAACACAATATTCAGAATTTAGAATAAAAAGGTAGAACTTTGGTTTGAAGTTCCCATATGATGATCCAAGTCTATAGCGTATTGAATCCAATTCCTCAGAGCATATAGGTCTAGAACCATGCAAAACAATTAAGAACTAAAGCAATTCTTCCAAACATCCATGAGCCATCATAAGATTAAGAAAAACTACTTAGAACTTTATTCAAACTTCCAAAAACCATTATTCTTTATTAAATCCAAACTTAAAACTAATAAAATGAATTAAAACATCTAAGTAAGCTATAAGCTTCACCTCTTAGCTCTAGCTAAGAGGTTAGCTAATGAAAAGCATAAAAATAAACTAGAACTAGAACTAGAAGAAGAAGAAAACTAGTTGTAGGAGGCTAGGAAGCCTCTAGGTCTTGAATCCTTTGCTCCCCACATTGCTAGATGCCTTAGGAAGAAAGTGGATGTGACCTTTTATAAGAGAAATCACGCACCAACTTGAAAACTTCGAGAATCCGTGGAGTCCTTTCGCAATTTGAAAACTTGGCCTTAAAAATCGGAGTTTCTGGATCACCTTAGACCGGTCTGGCGACTGGTCTAGCTATGTAGACCTGTTTGACGACTGGTCTGGTGATCGATTTTTGGACAGGTCTTGGGACAGCTTTTCCATATTTTCATCTCTTTTTTTCTTCTTCTTTCCCCCACCTTTTAGCACTTGTTATATTGATCTTTAATGCATACAAAATGACTCTTTTAACTATGAATTAGTGAAGTCTCCCTCTCATTCCTACAATCACAAATCCATGCATTAGATTAGTCTTTAAATCATGAAAACCATGCATAATTAGTGATGAATTGGGGTTAGAATATGCACAATTAAGAGCTCAACACTCTACTAGCGGTAAAATCCAATTTCATCAAGGTCTGGACAAGACCTCTAGGGGTAGTCAATCCTTCATCGGGTTTTGGCCCATGGTAGAGGTATCTTTTAGCTTTTCCTTATTTTAGGTTTCCTTCTCTTTCCCGATTCTGACCCTTTTCTACTTGTCAGACCTGTTTCTTCCAGCATTTTCCTCACCTATCTCCCTTGATGAGGACTAACATGGAGCCACCCGTATGCTGCTTCATGTACTGGCATATTAAGAACCGAAAACCCAACCCTCGTATCTCGAAAGACAACTAGAGGGCTGATGTGGATGGCCTTACTGACATTGATGTGAGTGCTCCTCTTTTTTTTCGGACATTTGTTTTCATTGTGCCTTCTCTGTCAGTTTATCTGCATGCCGTACGCCAGTGTTCCTCAATATTATACCCCAGAGCGGGTTGAGGCATATAAGGCCTCTTGTATTCAGATCATTCTTTCCGACGCAGAGTCCTGCCAGTGGTACTTGGGCGAGAGATTGCCTCGTCAGGTAACCGGTGTTTCTAGGGTTCCCATTTCTCCGTCGCCACCTACAGATCAGATGCCTGCTGAGGCTGTTGACGATGCTCTTATGGGTAAGCCAGGGTACCGTTTCACTATTCCTGATCGTGATTATACCGTGTGGTATCTTGAGTTTAGACAGGGGACTCTCCTTCCACCTTTGTATGATTCACGCAGTCATCATTGCTATGCTGGTAGTTCTGTGATGGCCCCGATGATAGATTTACAGTCATTGGGAGCAGGAAGAGAAACGTGGAGATGACGACTATATTGGCTACCTGTTGCTGCTTTCTCTCAGATGCTTGATTTTGCCTAGAATTCTTGTAAGGCTTCTTCTCTGTATCTTTCTTGATGATGTATGAACTTCCTTGATCAATGAAGTATGCTTTGATTTTCTGGTATTCTGCTACTTGTATGGAGGTTACCTTGATGTCTTAGATCATACTTGTATTTCTGCCTTGGTTGTTTCTTTCCTGTTTTTAGCCTGACTTGGAGCATCCAGTTCCTCAATTAATGGTGCTTGATGATTTTCAGTGGTCCGGATTGGCCCACTTTGGCCTTCAGATGGCCCATATTGCTTGAATTGGCCCCATGTGCCCTCTTGAAAATTAGATATGGGATGTGGCCTTCTTTTCCGATGATTAGACACTTTATCTGGCTACTTGGTGACTTATGTAAGCTTTTCCACGATTTAGATTATGTTGGCTCAGCTTTTGAACAGCTCAGATCGCTTGTGGACACCACTTGATGGATTTTCTTTCTTTTTGGCCTGATCATACCCATGTCAGCAGTAGTTCTTCATGTTTTGATGGGTGAGGAATTCTTCAGACGGTTGAGATCAACTTCTGTCCAAATTTGGAGTCAATCCGAGTTTTGGGCAGCCTTCAGGGTGCCATTTGCTGATCTGGCCTGACAATCTCACCTACCAGCAAACTGCGGGGCCAATCCCGCGAAGGGAGAAGCCGAGCGTCCGTACGGGCGGTCCAATGGGGGTCGCCGTCTCTCTGTTCATGTGCGGTTTGGGCTGGCTCTAGTTTGGACAGCGAAAACATTCCAATGGTGCCTCTTCACTCATTCCTTGCAATGACCTTTTCGATTCAGCCATGAATCTTCTTCTTGTCTCTTCTTTTCTCTTCCTTTTGTCCTCTTCTTGGTTTGTCCATTCTTGGGCCACTTTTGATGATGATTGGTGGGCCATCATGGAAGCATTTGATGGGTCCCATACTCCAGAAATCTCAAGGGTCTTTGATGAGGGAGAGATGCCTTTATTGGATGGTGTAGGTGAAGCTTTGAATAGGGGCATTGATGGGGTTGTTGAAGAAGCCTTGAATACCTCCATTAATGGTGGGATTGCTGAAATTTTTAATTTGCATGGGGCATTAAATGTAGGAGGATTGAATGGTAAGGATGAGATGGGAAGCGTGACCATAGGTGGGGCCATGCATCCCTTTGGTGTGGGCCGCATGGGTGGTGTGATCAATGGTGAGGATGAGGCTATGATGGACATAGATGGGTTGATCTCATGTTTAGATGGTATGGATGGTTCAGATGATACTTTTGATGGCTTGGATGCACTTGATGATGGCCGAGATGCACGATACACTTACTTGGGCGGACTTGATGTGATCATTGATGATATCCCCTTGATGATGGACGGTGTGGATGTGCCGATGATCCCTTTGGCTGGACAGAGTGATAGTTGGATTCCTGATCTCATGATGGAGAGGATTGCAGACTTGGATTAGACCGTTGATTCCTCGATCGGGGTCATCGGGGCCATTCCTAACGGTTCAGATGTACTTTCTAGTAGTCAGAGCGCCCCTGATGCCACGATGTGCAGTGTGATCTTTGCAGATAGCCTTCTTAACGGAGATTATCAGTCTTCTTTGAACTACCGTTCCTTTGTGTACTCTGTTCACGAGGTTGGCGAGTCTTCTCATGCGGCCGAGATGGTGATGGTTTTAGACAGTGATGCAACTATATTAGACATAGTCGCTACTGGGGATGTTTCAGGGACTGTTATTGATGATGTCACAGAGGTTCCAGCTTTTCCTTCTCCCTCGCCCGTTGACCTTTTGATTCTTGAGGAGCTGTTAGGGATTTTTGGACCTTTTGTTCTGGAGGGGATCCCCATAAGGACTTGTCAGTTGCTTCCTCGTATTTCTTGTTTGCCATGACTGCTTGCCTGGCTTGACAGATTATCATCTTACAAGATTCAAGAGTTGGAGTCTTATGGCTTTTGTGGTTTGATCCATATGGCCAGAGTTGACATTGATTGGAGGATACTCGGTGCCGCACTGATTGACTGGGTCTCGTTGTTGAACTTGTTTGCGTTCAATGATATGGAGATGGGACCCTCTTTGGAGGAGCTTGCGCGCTTGATAGGTCTTCCCTGGGATTATGCACAGTATTTCTCGCCGAAGACTTTGCCAAAGATTACCACTTCGTAGAACTGGTTTAGGATTCCATATCTTCTTCGGCCTGTACTCGATGGCCAGGATGCTATGGTCTTTTCCTTAGACTCGCTGTACAATCTTTTTTCGGGCCCTCGGAGTATGGCGTGGTCCACACTTTCTCGGAATGCACTGATGTTCTGCTTGGTAGCTGAGGTGTTACTCTCGGGATGATGCCGATCTCAGACTCCTTTGCTCTTCGAGGTGATGAGCCGAGTTGTTCGTCGGCAAGGGATTATGTCTCTTGTCTTGGCTGAGCTGTTCAATGAGCTGACTGATTGTGCCCTAGGTCCGTACTCGCGTTCTTTACGGCTACTGTGCATTTCTTCAGGTAATCATTTCATACCTTCTTTTTCTTTCTTGTCCTTATAACTGTTTACTTTAGCTGAGTCTCTTTGCTTTCTTATGATCAAATTTGGCTATGAGAGCCCCTTTCCATAACTGTTCCCGTATCATTCCCTGACATTCGTCGCTCTGATCTTATGCGCCATATCATGGAGTTTCTCCCACATACAGCCAGGATGAGCGAGCCTTTGTATCACAGGATGTTTGCTGAGCTGCGAGACTGGACCGTTCGTTGGGAGTCATCTTGACTTTCACTCCCTCTAGTGTTTTGTGATGCTTATCGCCTCCCTTTGATGCTATTAGGCTTCGGCTCCTATTTCTCTTATCATCCTATCCGATTCTTACGGCAGTTCGGGTATGAGTAGGATATTCCGCATTTTGCTTTCTCGGGTATCGAGCGTCGATCATTTTTGGCCAGATCATCCGATTTTAGGACTCAGGTTGATGGGTCTTGGGCAGGTCACCTCACTGCTGATTTGCTTGGTTTTGAGCTGCAGATTTTTTCGATGGCGACCGCTCCATATCAACATTAGGTCACTGAGCAGTCTCTGTATCGCTGTATTCCTTGCCGGCACCTGACGACCGATGAGGATGAACTGGATGTCCTTGGGGGTGCTGGTTCTTCATCTAGTTCATATGAGCCCTTTGAGGAGCATCCTTTTATCGATCCTGACTTTCTCTTACCCACTCATGACCACTTGCTGTATGAGATTTCTGCACTTTGGTATCATTATGAGATGATGTCAAGGAGATTGGCTGTTGATCAGAGGTTGTCTGATGAGGAGACGATGATCCGTAGCCTTGAGAGAGATGAAGTGCATTACCTGCACATGGAGGTGAGCAGGCTGAGGGTGAGGTTATTTCATTATGAGTCAGAGGACTTACCTGACATGGCTTTTGAGGAGGAGGGCAGAGATTGATTTTTTATTTTTTTTGCTTTCAAGGATTTTATCAGCTGTCTGTGCATCCCCTTTTTGCATGGTATATGACTGGCTATGATGCATTTTTTTTGTATTTTGAAAGAAATGATATGATACATGTAAAAAAATACGATGCATTAATGGAAGAGAAAACTTTTTGAGAATTTATTATGCCATGAGTTGTCTTGTGAGTGTGTGTCTGAATTTTGTGCCGGGACGTAGGAATCAGAATTGAGGCTCGACCAATGCTTTGACCGATGTTTCAAGATTAACTTCTGGGGGATCCCTTTGGTTCCTTAGAGGTGTTGGCAGTTGAAACCGTTACTTTCTGAGAGTTTTGTTAGAGTTTGTAGAGTCCCTGTCCCTGACTGTACTTCTTCTTGCTCTTGATCTGAAATTTTCTGAGCTGATCTGGACCGCCTTGCCTCCTGGTACCTAACTTTTTTATTTTCTTTTTCTTTTTGAGTCATTTTTGCCTGTAGTGCTCTTTCGAGTTTTCACCACAGCCAGTTTTTTTCGTCATTTTTGCCCGTGGCACCCTTTCGGGTTTTCACCACGTTCCAGGGTATTTGATCTTGCTTACCCCTTGATAGCTACGCTATTTTTACCCTCGGTGCCCTTTCAGGATTTCACAAAGTCCGCTGTGTGTGTTTTTACTCGGAGCGCCCTTTTGGGTTTTCACCCCGCCCTCTTTGTTTACGCACACACTTCTTCTTTTTTTTCTTTCTAGATTTTGATTTGATAACTGTTGCGGCCAGAGGTCAGGAATTTGTCGTTGCTGGCTGATGGCAGCCTTTTGGTCCTTATCCTGAGTTACGATGGTAGAGTTGTTGGTCTTAGTATAAACCTTTCTGAGGTAGGTGGATGAATGTGTGTATTTCTTCTCGGGTCAATCTTTTCTTGGGTTGCATGCCTTATTTTGGCTTCCCTATTTTCTTTCTCTTCTTTTTCTTCTCTTTTTTCTTTGTTTTCTCTTAAAACCCCTTTATTGGAATACTTGTTGGTGGATGGAAATGATTTGTTAGAGGTCCTAGCTTCGACCCCTTGACTTCAGCTCTACTAATGTAACTCTTGATAAGGTTAGAATGACTTACTCGTGAAAATCTTCACTTTGTCGGCGTTGATTAGCTCTGGAAGATCCACCCCTCTCATGTTGGTGAGCCTGAGGGCGCCTCCTTCAAGTACTTCTTTGATGATCAGTGGTTCGTCCTATGAGGGTTTGAACTTTCCTCTGAGATTCAGAAGGTGCGACGGTAGAATCTTCTTCATGACCATGTCACCCACTGTTGAGCTCTTAATTGTGCATATTCTAACCCCAATTCATCACTCATTATACAAGATTTTCATGATTTAAAGACTAATCAAATACATGTTTTGTGATTGTAGGGATGAGAGCGGACTTCACTCAATTAGAGACCAAAAAGGGGCCATTTGGAGCCTTTGATGAAGGCCCAAGGTGGACCAAAGAAAGAAGAAAGTAAAGAGAGAGGAAGGAGAGAAGAAAAGAAAGAAGAAAAACAAGCGAAACTGGGTCCGACCGGTCAAGACCGGTCGGCTAAGAAGGCCCGACTGGTCATGACCGGTCGGATGCACTCCCTGGAGCAAGGCCAGCCTTGTCGGCATGCAAGTTTCAGACTCCAGATTGCATACAGCAGGCCATTCCCGTTTCTGACTTTTCGGACCACTTTTCTGAAGCCATCTTAATGATATTTGGAAATCCAACACATCCATGTCGAAGAGGAGCTCGACGCCGAACTAACCCAAGTGGTTTCGTGTCGATCGGAGCTACGGATTGATCGTGGTGGCCAAAACAATACGAACTGTCCAAAAAGTTTCAGATTTCGCTGTTCCACTCTGGGCCGGTCCAGGTGGCCCATCATTGATGATATGAAGAATCTACTTTGACCATCTTTTAGACCACATCCATATATGAATAACCACAAAAGTTTCAGATCAAAAGGATGTGTGGTTTGATCGTACCGGTTGAAGAAAGATGGACCATCCAGAAAGATCCAACTGCGCAGAGTTTATAAAAGCCCTAATTGTTCTAATTTTCGGACCACATTCTGGGATTGTTTTGGACAATCTAATCCATCTATCATGTAGAGGAGGAATTTTTCTACTAATGTTCCAAATTTGGGATCAATCCGACGTCTGTACACTCCGGAGCGTTGGAAGCAAGATGACTGGTTCTGAAGGTACTCGAAGTGCGTGATTTTGAGAGGCGGTCGGTGATGTGATTGGTGGGTCCATTCAGAGGATAATCTTGGAAATCTAAATCATCTATGAGGAGGATCACATTACAAGGAAGCTAGAAATCAATTTTGAAGGCAATCCGACCATTGGTTAAGCCGTACCAAGCGAAATAAATTCTGCTATGTTGTTGTACTATTGCTGCACTATAAAATGGGGTGCTCTCTTCTATTCCAGGGCAACCAAGGACGTGGGGAGCAAGGAGTTCAAGTCATAGGAGGCTTCCTAGCCTCCTCCAGCTAGTTTTTCTTTCTTTTCTTAGTTCTAGTTTATTTTTAATATGCTTTTCATTAGCTAATCTCTTAGCTAGAGCTAAGAGGTGAACCTTATAGTTTTCTTAGATTGTTTAATTCGTTTTGTTGGTTTTAAGTGTGGAATTCATGATTATGAATTAAGGTTTGAAGTTTATACAAGCTTTTGAGTAGTTTTTCTTAGTCTTATGATGACTCATGGATGTTTGGGAGAATTACTTAATTGCTTAATTGGTTTGTAACGGTCTAGACCTGTATGATCCGAGGAATCGGAGTGCGCTCTAGTACTATGCTCTTCATAAAGGGACTTCCTACCAAAGTTCTATTTTACTGATTTTCTGAATATGTATGAATTGTGCATGTGATTTGAATCTAGTTTAAATCCTGATCTAGCCTTGTCTTGTGACAGGACTTGAGGATGGTTATGATTGTGAACTAGACCTTTTGAAAAGGGGAATGACCTATGCAATTGAGCATGCTCAGCTCAGCCTACATTGAGTGAATCCTATGCATAGAACTTACATATGACAGATTGTTTGGTTTAACAGCTCTATCATCCGACTAGATAGATCTTAATATCGATTCTAGTTGAGAAAGTAAGAAACCATAGCGAATTATGCATCTAAGAAGAGCTATAAGTGGATCCTTGATGCTCTAGTTATCTTTTCATTATTAGATTTTCTATTTTATGTTAAAAATCAATTTCACAAACCTCTTTGATTCTAGTTATTAGGATAGTTGGAATTGTTTACTTCCTTCCCTGTGGATCGACCTCGGTCTTACCGAGTTTATTACTACTTCGCAACCCTACACTTGGGGAAGCGAACACCCACCTTAAAACTTCTTTTTTGGACTCTCTTGTTGTAAGCCCGAGCGATCCTTATTTAAAAACACTAGAAATGACTTAGCGTACGCATGCGCTTCTCGTCTGCTAGCTGTAACTGATCGAATCTGGCCCGTTGCCATTCTCATTCTTCAATTCTGCTTTCCAGTAACACCCGTAATGACGGTATTTCCACCTCGAATAGTAGAATTGCTTCCATTCCATAAGTAAGCTCGAAAGGAGTAGCGTCTGTAGCAGACCATACAGACGTTCGATAGGCCCAAAGTGCATATGGGTGTATGTCTGACCAATTTTGATAGGTCATGACCATCTTCTCGAGTATCCCGACGATTGTCTTGTTTGCAGCTTCTACCCCACCATTCATCTGAGTACGGTAAGGGCTTGATCGATGACGTTGGATTTTGAACTTGCTGAGGAAGTCATCCATTTTCTTGTTGATGAACGAGGTCCCATTCTCTGTGATGACAATGTTTGGGATTTTATACCGGCATATGATGTTGTTCTTCATAAATTTGATCACCTGAGATGCTGCTATCGAGGTGTAGGAGGCTGCCTCTACCCACTTGGTGAAGTAGGTCGATTACCACGAGTATATACTCATGACCATTTGATGCTTTTGGATTCACCTTCCTAATGATGTCAAGACCCAACATAGAGAAATGCTAAGGAGTTGTCAGGTTGTATAGTTCTGATAAGGGGGCATGGATTTAATTCGCATGCTCCTGACACTTGAAGCATTTTCTGACATGTTGGTGGCAGTCTGTCTCCATGGTAAGCCAATAGTAGCCGAGTCGTAGAATCTTCTTTGTCATCATGTGCCCGTTCATGTGTGCGCCACAGATTCCTTTGTGTATTTCTTTCATGATCTTGGCAGCTTCTGCTTCATCGACGCATCAAAGGAGGACTTGATTGTAGGATCGCTTGTAAAGAATTTCACCACCATTAGTGAACTGTCCTGCCAAACACTGGATGGTTTGGCGATCTGTTGTTGTTGCTGCTTTCGAATATTCTTGGGTTTTGTGATATTGCTTGATGTCGGCATACCAGGGTTTGTCAAGGATGGCTTCGGCCTCTTCTATTTGTAGGTAGAAGGCATGTTCATCTTGAGTTTCGACTATGAGCTTCCATTCTAAAGCTTCTTTTGGGATTTTGAGCATTGATGCAAGAGTAGCAAGAGCATCCACGAACTGATTCTTGGCCTTGGGCATGTATGAAAATGTGATTTCTTTGAATTTTTCGATCAGATTTTCAAGGTACACATGATATGGTATCAACTTTCATCCTTGGCCTTCCATTTGCCATTGGTTTGATTGATGATAAGCTGTGAGTCTCCAAATACCCGTAACTTCTTGACGCTCAACATTATGGCTTCCCTTAGACCGGCGATGCATGCTTCATACTCTACCATGTTGTTGGTGCACTCGAATGCTTATACGCCTTGAGATTGGAATAGGGACATCGTCTGGAGAGTAAGTGATTGATCCAATTCCACTTCCTTTGGAGTTGGTTGTGCCAGTCGAAGAATAACGTTCACTCGTCTTTCTTCTTCTTCTCTTCATCTTCGATGAGCAAGAGATCTTCATCAGGAAGAAGGTCTCGAGCGGTTGATAGTCAAGGAGAGAGTGAGCGGCGAGATGATCGGCGAGGGCTTGCCCTTTGATTGCCTTCTGAGTGACATAGGTGATGTCGAACTTCGACAGGAGTAATTGCCATTTAGCTATCCTTCCAGTGAGTGCTGGCTTCTCGAACAGGTATTTGAGCGGATCTATGCGAGCGAGGAGGAGAATAGGGAATGCAATCATGTATTGTCTGAGTCGTTGAGTTGCTTAGACTAGGGCGAGGCAAATCTTCTCGATTGGGGAATACTTGGTCTCGTAGTCGGTGAACTTTCGGCTCAAATAGTATATTGCTTGTTCCTTCTTCTCGATCTCGTCGTGCTGGTCGACGACACAGCCAATGGCTTTTGTGGCTACCAAGATGTATAACAATAGCGGTCGTCCGGGAGTGGGCGGCACTAGAATTGGAGGATTTATGAGATACTTCTTGATGCGGTTAAAGGTGACTTGACAATCGTCATTCCATTTTTTTGGTATGTTCTTCTAAATGAGCTTGAATATGGGCTCACAGATAGTTGTAAGCTGTGCGATGAAGCGACTTATGTACTGGATTCTGCCAAGGAAACTACATATTTCTTTCTCAGTTCTTGGAGGGGGCATCTCGATGATTACTCTTGTTGTGGTCTCATCAACCCTGATGCCATCCTTACTCACCATAAAACCAAGGAGTTTGCCTCTAGTTGCATCGAAGACACATTTCTGAGAGTTGAGACTGAGCTTGTGCTTTTCTAACCTTTTGAATAGCTTCTTCAGATCTTCAAAGTGTCCTTCAATCGTGCCAGATTTGATGATCATATCGTCCACATGTACTTCAAGCTCTTTGTTCATCATATCATGGAATAATGCTGTCATTGCTCGCTGATATGTTGCTCCTGCGTTCTTTAGACCGAACGGCATTACCCTGTAACAGAAGGTTCCTCATGGAGTGATAAATGATGTCTTCTCGCGATCTTCGACGACCATTTTGATTTTATTGTAATTTAAGAATCCGTCGATGAATGAGAAGATCTTGTACCCTGTGGTGTTGTCGACTAGAGTGTTGATTTGCGGCAGAGGGAAATCATCTTTAGGACTGGCTTTGTTGAGATCTCAGAAGTCGATGCACATTCTAACCTTGCCATCCTTCTTCGGTGCTGGTACGATATTAGCGAGCCATTTAGGGTAGTTGGAGACTACCAAGAATCCTGCATTGTACTGCTTGATAACTTCATCGCGAACTTTCAGGGCCCATTCTGGCTTCATTCTTCGCAGTTTTTGTTTAATTGGCTTCATATCCGTCTTGGTTGGCAGATGGTGTACAACGAGCTCTTCATTGAGCCCCGGCATGTCTTCATATGAGAACACAAAGTTGGACAGTCTTGGAGCTAGGAACTCTATCATTCTCTGTTTCATGTCTGGTGGCAATGATTTCCCAATGCATACTTCCGTAGGAATCTTTGGTGTCCCCAAGTTTACTACCTCAAAATCATCGGCTATAACATTGGCTTTAGATCCGAACTTTTTGAGGAGGTCCTTTAGTTCGAGAGCCAGGTCATCATCTTCCCCATCCCGAGCTTTGTGTAGACCCATGAGCTCAAAGTCTAATTCGATGTCAAAATTATATGATTCAGCTTCAAACTCATGCAACTCTTCAAACGAACTTGGCACATTATTGATTGTAGGAAAGTAAATGCTTTTTGGTTTTTGAGAATTTTCTAAAAGTGAGATGCTAGATGGTTTTGGTTTTTGAAAGTTTTTTTTTTTTTTTTGAATTTTTGAACTTCAAGGGACCTTGAATAAGCGGGCGTTGCAAACAATGATTGATCCCAGCTTGCCTCAGGGTACCGGTCATTACTTAAACCAACATTTTTTTGGAGCCAGAGCCCTTGGATGACTCTCTGGCTAATTCAGAAGTTAAGGGAATAGATGACAATCAGGACCCCACGCTTCTTCCCCTGAAAATATGGGGGTTGATGATTCAGGCGAAGAATCATGGTCTAGCCCAATGACCATGATTTCTCGCTGGTCGGGTTCGAGATCTGAGTCGTACTCAGTTCCTCCCGGATCATTTATCTCACATTGCAGTTTGTCTGGTTCCACGGCGAGACACATGCTTAGAATTTGGACACCGGACCAATCCAAGGCAGACCATTTCCCTTTCTTGGTCCAATGGATTGGCTGCTTTTGCCCCTGGTTGATGGTTGATGGTGCTGATTCTACAGAGATGGGCAGGTTGTGCCCTTTGTTGATTGATGCTGAGACGGGCAAGTTGTGCCCCTGGTTGGCTGGAATTGAGGTGGGCAGATTATGCCCCTAGTTGATTGGAATTGAAATGGGTAGGTTGTGCCCCTGGTTGATTGGTGGTGATGCGGCGAGGGCAGGTATCAGAGTATCCTGATCTTGAAGCTGTTGTATTTGATCTTCTCCTTCATCTGTTTCTTCTTCTTCTTCTTCTTCTTCTAGAGGCTTAGATAGTTCGAGAATCTAGTCCCATCGAATCGGAGGCCACATGGCCCAGGCTAGGCTCATTGGGAGGCCTTTATGTAGTGCGGTCGATAGATTTCTTCTTGGATCTTTAAAAAGCTCTCCGGCCCTGATGAATTGAATAGGTAAGCACCAAAACTTCTTTTTTTCTTTTGTCCATGATGACCGACCTGTACATGAGTCCCAATTTGCGTTGATTATATACCAGCGGCATCTTTTTGAACTTGAAATGATTCTTCATGCGGTACTGAGACTCAGACGTTCTGCTAGTGAAAAAACACGGTCCACACTCATTGGTTCTGGATTGGCAATAGCGTTCACTGTCTCGAACTCGAAACTATAAGACGGGACGTCTTCTTCAGAGTGTTGGATGTCGATGATGGGGATATCTGGTTCAGTGGCAACAATATCGGAAGGAATGATGAGCTCGTTTTCTGCATGGACAGAGATCACTTAGTTCCCACAGATATACTTCACCCATTGATGAAAAGTTGATGGCACAGCTCCGACCTTATGCAACCAAGGTCGCCCAAGTAACATGTTGAAAGAGGCTGATATGTTCAAGATTTGAAATGTGATAGTGGAGACTTCTGAACCTATCTGTAGCTCTATGTCGACTTCTCCCTCCACTGATCAGCGGGTGTTGTCAAATGCTCTGACGTACATGGTGCTGGGTCAGAATGAGGAGGGACTAATTCCCAGGCGTTCCGCAGTCTTGAGCGGACAACCATTTAAGCTTGAGCCATTATCAATAAGGACCAGTGGGACACAGAGATCTTTATATCATAGGGCTATGTTGAGGGACCATCCATGGTTGCGTCCTTCTAGTGGTAACTCATTATCAGTGAAGTTGCGGAGCCAGGAGTTGTCCGATCATCAATGCTATCATTTCAGGTGCTGTGTCTAAGGAGATGTGGACATTGCTCAGTGTCTTGGAGAACATTTCTCGGTGTATGTGATATGTGCAAAGTAATTCCCATACCGAGATTTGGGTAGGGATTGGGTTGAGCCAAGTTGCGACATCATATGCAGCTTCATTTTTGTTGTCGAGGCCTGCGAGAGAGCCTTTGGGATCTCCTTTGTACTGATTGTCTCTTCAGATGCAATGCCCATTGGGGTTCATGTTCCCTATCTCTGCACATTCTGGATAGTGCCATGGGACTTCCTTGTAACTCTCCTCCCCTTTGGCTTCTAAGACCATTGGTTCTTGCGGCTATGTTGGTGGGGGTATTAGATCTTCCTCATATGGAGCTTTTGCCTTGAGGACTACATTATTGCTTGTGCTGAAGTGATAATGTCAAGGCTTGTCTTCATAGATCACATAAGGTCGCGGCCCTAGCTTGACTGTTCCTGGAGCAGGAGGTTCCTACGGGATAAACACTAGTCCTCTTGATATGGTGAGGGGTCTTTCTGTTCGACGCAGCTGATGTAGAGTAATTGACACACCTCCAGGACATCTTTGCGGCTCGGGGAGAGGGGTTGCCCCTTGCAATATGACTGGCTCAACTGGTGGAGCCCCTTCTAAGATAATAGGTTCTTGCCGATAATAAGTATAATCCCTCCATTGCGAATTGAATTGTTCCTGAGTTGAAGCTGCCCCTTGCAAAATGACAGGCTTGTATGCGGGCTCGATGTATGACTGTGCTCGTTTTAGGATAACTGGTTCCCAACATGGGTGATTGTAGGGTGCCCCTTGCAAAAGGACAGGTCCTTGAGCTGGTATTATCTATGACTGGACGACTGGTGCATCATATGGATGTGCTCCTTTAAGTACTAGTGGCTCGAAGACTGAAGGAATGAAGGGCTTTACCCCTTGCAAGATCGGAGGAGAATTTGTTGGTCCATAAGTGTAGGCATGAATGGACTGGATAGGGGAGAAGAAATGATTGATGCGCTCTCCCTTTTCTATGCTGTTGACGACAAGGCCGCAAGACGAACTGGGGTCTGTTGGATGCTGAGGCAGAGGATTCTGAAGGATGTTGGTAGCAACGGCTGGAGGAGTTCCAGGGACCGAGATGACGATCTTGCGGTCATCAATCAGATTTTGGATGGCATTCTTCAGGGTCATGCATCATTCAGTGGTGTGGCCCCGCCCCTGATGGTAGGCACAATACTCATTTTCTTGGTAGTTCGGAGATAAAAGATTTGGAAGAGGTCAGGGTGCCATTAGAGTGAGTAATTATTTTTGTAACAGCATAGTCATGACTTGACTGAGTGGCTGAGTGAGATGGGTAAATTTCCTGAACTCCCTGTAATTTTACTTGTTCTGATATGAGTATTGGCCATTCTCCCTGAACTGCTGCTGCTATCGAGGTGGTTGTGGCGGTGGTTGAGGATTTGGTTGCTGTGGGGACGGCTGCAGTTGGTACCTTTAAGGTTGATGTTGAGATTGATTCTGCTGATATGGTTGGCGTCCCTGTGGGGGAGCATATTGGTTGCCTTAAGCAGTGGCGATGATGTTGTTTACCTCTGTCGGGTGAGGGGGAGAACCGCTGCGGTTTCCATTTCCATATCCTACAGGTCTTCCTTCCACTCTACTTTGTTTGACTGGAGTGACTTGGTGAGGCCATGGGGAGATTGTCCCTGCGCAGATTCCTGCTTCGACTTGCTCTCCAGCACGGATCAACTGAGAGAAATTCACATATGGATGCGAGATGAGATATCTAGATATGCCAGGATATGTTGAATGAACAATCATGGATATTTGTTCTTCGTCGTCGATGGGTGTTCGCATTCTGGCTGCCATAGCTCGCCAACGCCCTACATAAGCTAACAATGTTTCGTCACTCATTTGCCTGAGAGCTGCAAGGTCTGCTCTCCTAGGTGCCATGTTAAGATTGTATGCGAATCTGTCAACAAAAGCCTGGGAAAGTTGTTACCAAGTCCCGATGCGATGACAGTCCAATGATGTATACCAGTCTAGGGCATCGCCCT
The DNA here is from genome assembly GCA_003013855.2 of Liriodendron chinense. NCBI lineage: Eukaryota > Viridiplantae > Streptophyta > Magnoliopsida > Magnoliales > Magnoliaceae > Liriodendron > Liriodendron chinense. The sequence goes on along the minus strand of ML058489.1, from coordinate 219,820 downwards.
TCAGAGATTTTTGGAATAAGCGAATGAGGGCCCCTTCATTTCCTGCGACTGCGCTTAGCTCTCCATAGAAAGCCTTGAGATGTGTTGTGGGGCAACCGTTGCTGTCGTATCTTTTGAATTTTGGTACCTCAAAAAGTTTTAAGGTATTTGAGCGTTTGGAAAGGGACACAAGTCTCTGAACTTGGTCGAAGGTAGATCGATTCCCTATTGCCGCTGTAGTTAATTTTGTAAGGTCTGGAACAGCTCCCGCAACTCGTCCAATCCTCCATGATCTACCCGAGCGATTGGTGCCTCTCATAGTAAGGTACGTTCTTCTTCGGCATAGTGGTCAAGTCTTCGACCCTATGAGTTTGTTGGAAAGCAATTGTGGGTTGCTGAATTTGACTTGATGATTGAACTGGATTCTGATGAACTTGTGCTTGAAATGACTGTAATTGAGTTGGAGATCGAACTGGAATTTGCTGGAAATTAACTAGAGATTGCTGAATTAAAGATTGCTGGAAATTAACTAGAGGTTGCTGAATTGAAGATTGCTGGGAAATTAACTGGAATCCCATTGGCGGGGATGTGTTGGAATTGAAAAGTGGTCCTGTTTGTAGGAGATTGAGATGTTGGGAAGAGACCTCCTTGTTGGGTATTCGCCACTATCCGCTGATTGATGTGGGCTTGACACTGACCCCCATTATGGGCATTCGCTAGTGCTGTCCCTGCTGCTAGAAATTGAATTGAAATCCCATCGGTGGGGATGTGCTTTAATTGAGTAAAGGTCCCATCGGCGGGGACATGCTGAGAAAGGAAAATGGTCCGATCGGCGGGGACATGCTGGAATCTACTAGGGGTCATTACTTGCGAGATTGACTAGAAGTCCCTGCGGCGGGAATGCTCTAAAACGGTCTTGCCGCCGCCAGAAGGTATTGAGAAGGATGCCCCATGACAGAGGGCTGAGATGGCCGTTGTTGGTAGTCTTGGGCAGACTCCGTCGGTTGTTCTTGATTCGAACTGGAGGCCGGAAGGGCACGTCATGGTTGTTGAGATTGCTTAACTGGGCCAATTTGATTGCTGACTGCGGCGGTAGCTTGTGCTTGCATGAATTGCAAGAACATTTCTCACATCGCTCTTATTCCTTATGCCAATTCTTGTATGATTGGCGTGTTCTCAATCGGTTGTTGCGCTGGAGGTTACGCTTCAGCCATGTCGAGGGTAGGGAAGAGGTGACCTTCCTCTTCATGGTCTGACATGGCTTGCTGAGCTCGGGTGCGGATTGTGTTATGGTAAGGAAGCTGTTTTCGAAGACGTTGAGCTCGAGGAGGCGCAATGATGAGGAATATATTCTACTTTTTTTGGGTTTTGCGATTTTCTATATTTTTTTTGGTTTATTGATGGAATGCTATGCATATGAGATTGTACGAGGACTAGTGACTTTCAAGTACAAGAGGGATTCTATTTTTCAAGTTGGATCACGACTAGTTGGATAGCTATATCTCCAGCAGAGTCTCCATTCTGTGGATGCTCATCTTTCGGTGCTTCCGACCCTCCTTTCAAAAAAAGGTTGCACGAATCGCCATTTTCCACTGGCTCGCTTCTTTCGCAGGGGCTTTTTTGGTTGTCGTGTTATCGTTGGGTTGAACTGGATATGTTTGGTTCATATAAGACCAGAGTTGCCACTAGCTAGTTACTTCGAATCTACAGTCGGCTAGACCCCATAGAAAGGTTAGAGAAGGGAATCTGAAGATTCCTTCTTTTAAAATGACTCTTTTTTATCTGCGGTTAGAGATTCAAGGTAAGGGATCATGGTTACAGGATGGGAAGGTGTTAGGCACCCACTCTGCCCGTACTGAAGTACGATCTTTACTTCACAGAATCAAACTAATACTTGAAAGTTTGAATTATTCATCGTATATTCTCATGAATGATATGATGCATGAATATAGGTATGAACAGTAAGAGTTTTTGATGGGTAGGTTCTGATTAAACAGGCAAGCCCAGAGCATACGCTCGAACTGACAGGTGCTTTATGCGAGATGCATGATGTGTGTTTGATCAGTCAGAGTTTCTGATGAGCAAATTCTGGATGGACCGACAAGCCTCAGAGCATACGCTAAGAGTATGGCTGGATGAATAGAGGTATCGTAAGGATTTGCTTTGAGCGGCTAAGATCAGCACTTAGGTAGCTTGAGAGGCTTGAACCAGGGTCAGGATGGGTTGAACTAGGGCTAGACTCTTCTCACTCGAATTTTGCTTAGTGGAGGAATGGGCTAAAGAGATGGAGATGAACTTAAAATTTCTGGGTTTTCTTTTGGTGTTGAGGGATGATAAAAACGAAGGGGAGACTGGGGTATTTATAGCTGCGAGGAGTGGCGGACTCTCGTAAATAGGGGCGGGTGGCCCTTTGAGGGCCACTCGCACAGCTACTTTGCTCCAGCTTCGGAGCGTATGGCTTCCGAACCTAAAGTAAGAAAGCCTTAGGTTCGAGGTTCGGAGCTGCTTCAAAGCTGTGGCTCGGAACCAGGTGAGTCAACTGGTTTTGAAAGATGGGTTTGACAAGGTGAGTCAACTAGGTGCAAGGACTGGGCTAACCCAGTGAGTTGACTTGGTGATTTGACTCACCAGGTTTGACTTTTTTATGATTTTTGTACTGGTTTTATCTATGGATGGTTTTTTAGGCTGATGTTTAGGGGTGAGTTGACTGGGTTTAAGCTTGAATTGGGCTATAGACTGGGGTTTGCAAGGGTAAGTTTGACTATTTTTAGATATAGGGTTTGGGGATATGGACCTCCATTCATTCAGTTATCTCAACCTGCTTTTGCAGTCGAAGGTGGGGTGTCTACATAAGTTAACAACAAAAATGTCCATAAAAATGAATCAAATAGAATATTCAATTATTACCTTAAATAGAAAGTCTTATTACAATTTCGTTGGAAGTTGTAAACTATTCTAAAATACATAAATAAGTAAAATCTTCATGACGCCGCTCCGACTATGTCATCGGTCATCTGTTGCCACAAACATTCGTATAATTTGGTTCATCTGCTGGATCTTTACCTGGATTACCTAGGATGTGTTTGGATAGCGTTAATAGCTATTATAATGAGGTATATCCCTCAAAGACAATCATGAAAACAATGATAACCCAAAGTATACGCAAGCAAGAAGATAATATTAACTAAACCAAAACATACAAAGAAAATCTTATTAATGAAATGATGAGATACATGCTCTGGCTAAGGCAGCCTCACTATAATCATAATACGTGAAGCGGAGAACTCCCTATTACGACTTCACGATAGCCACTAATCATTAAAATTTTCAGGATCACACAAGCCCATAGTTTTGCTCGACCTAAGTGAGAAGTGGGATGCTCATAGCCCAAACCTCACGAGACAGTGTACGGGAGAAGTAGGACGTTATAGCTTATTCCCAATTACGTACACCCACATGGAGCCAAGTGAATGCATGACTTTTGTTTCACATTTAGTTTAATAGTTTCGCATACATTCATTTTAAATATAACTCAATGGTCACTATGAGGAGTCACAAGCAACCCAGCATAGGCTGACAATATGGGCTCAGTGTCCCTAGCACCAACCCTGGCTCATGAGATTCATATACCATCGATGTTCACTCCTTGTCCCATCTTATAATCCAATCATGTTCCCAAGAACCCATATTATTCAACATAGCCAAAATCATCGAGTATAGCACGTGGATCTATCTTAAGTAAAATAAAATCATAAGAATCCCTTGTCACACATTCATTGTAATCTCATAACCAAGCCAAGACACATCTTTCCATCATGGATATCCGACACGGGTTCCATCTCTCTACGTCATGTGATTTCACCAACATGGGAACAAGGGGTGTACATTAATACAACATTCATATAAATAATCTCGTTCACACAATACATGTAACGTCATAAACATCATCATCATATATACAACACGAATCAAGATGAATCTATGCATGGTTCTCACATAAAGATAAAAATATTTATGTTTTCACATCCAAACATCCACATACACATACCACAAGATAATATAATGGAACTCAACGATAATCCTACGGTTATCAACGTATAATATGAATCATCAACACAAATTCAATCAACACGATCTAGATTAAAGGAAACTTAGTAAAATATGAGCAAACTATGAATGACTTGAAGGAAAAATCCTCACCTCTTGGAAGGGCACACTTAGAGGTTGAAGAGACTGAGTATGTTGCTGGAAAATCAGAGAACTCTCTCTATCTCTCTCTCTTTCCTAAGGTTTGGGACGTACAAGGGGGTAGATATGACTGATTTTTTTTTTTTTTTTTTTTTTATGTTTTCTCTATAACACACGTTAAGAGAGGCTTCCTCTCATGTATAACGCCTCATGTGCATGAGGGTGGATGTTCAATGCTTTGACGACCCTCATTATGATGTCCATGATAATATTTTGTGAAATCCATACCACTAATCTAATTTGGTATTAAAAGATGAGTCGTAATACGTAATTTTCTTCGCGATCCACTTTCTGCATTGGCTAATATTTGAAAATGGTTTGGCAGGTGCTAAAATAGGCTTGATCTCAATTAACAGTCCACGCTTGATGAACAGGGCCCAAAATTGGGAAAAATGTATAGTCATGATATGCAAACGTTTTGATCTCAATTAACAGTCAAATCACACTATAGATCGAGGTCCATATTTTGGTGGTTGATCGATGGTGGAAAATGCCTAGATTTTAAATTTCAACTTTTGACAAAAAATAAAGGGACTGGCTTTATGGCTCAATTGTATAGAATTATAGATCGAGGTCCAAATTTTGTGGGGTCTTGTAGTCATATGAGGCCAAGATATTTTTTAAATTTGAGTTGCGTTTGACGATAAGAAGTGGGTTAATTGAAAGGTCCATATTTGAAAGGAGTTAGTAACTCGGTTATTTCCTAAAATGAGATAACTTCGTGCTTAAGAAAGATGCTTATCAATGTGAGGCAATCAAATCACACTATTGACCCATGATATAGACGATTTAAGTCACTCACATGAAGGGAAATATTCGACTATGACTAACCATCCACTTTCCTCACTCAATGGACATTAAAATCAAGGTTAAGGGGTAATTAGGCCATTTATACTATGATCTAAAGGCTAAAATTTGACATGTGTGGTTCATTTATGATATATAGGCATGATATAAAATTTCACATCAATAAGATTATGGGAACCATGTGAACTAGAAATCAAGGATTTAGTTTTAGGTGAGCCATTAACATTTTTGGGTACTCAAGATTTCATATTTATAAGCATTGGATAATTACACAAATTCCAGGATAAGGGTTTACCACTAAGATAATTAGTTTGGTATGGTTACTTTCCTAACTACATTCATCGATTAATGGCTATAGATGCTCCTAGGTTAAGATCTCCATGATCGCGGGTCCTACTTGAAAATCTATTTACACGACATTGTTATACACCTAAAATTATACTTATTTTCGGACGGATTAAAAAATTACCTATATCTGATTGATCAGAAATCGCAAATTAAGGGATCCAAGGGCATTATCGTAATTATTAGAAAATTACAAGTTTTGAAAAATCTAACCATTCTAAGTTGTTCATGGAATTATTCTAAGCAATTTCAAAACTCTCACGGATGGTCCGTTGTTTTCAAAACAAAGTAAATGCTCGATATTTAATTAAATTGAAATGAAAATAAATTTCTAAAAATTTCCAAATGAATCCTGAAAATTCGAGGCGTTACACTTAAACTTGTAGGACAACCTTCATTTCAATAGATATAAAGATTTTTGCCCGTAGTTATATGTACGGATGTCTGATTGGCCTTAGGTGCATACGAATGCGGCTCAATATCTTTTTATTTTCTTGAGGAACTCATTTATCTTTGGCACCATTGTTGATGTTGGTGGCATGTGAGAACCCTTAGTGACTGGTGATGTCGGTCTTTATGAGAATTATCACGCGATATCAAAATGTTACCTCCATCCACTTTGTAAAGTGATCGACTGCCACAAGTATGTGCGCATGACCGCTAGATGATGCTGAGTCAATCTTTCTGCTGATGTAGATACCTCATACACGGAATAGTTAGAACATTGTCAGGTTGTAGAGCTTTGAAGCACACACATGGATCCGGTGTGCGTGCTCCTGACACGTGAAGTGCTTTCTGACATATTGACAATAATCAATCTTCATCGAGCTAAGAGATGTCTCCTGCTGTTATGTTTTCATCTATGCATGCTCCAAAGTGGAATGTGGGCACGGTCTTGACAGCTTCTAATCGACAGACTTGATAAGTTTTTGATCGAGTCTGGACAAGTCTTCATAGGATGCAAGATCGAAAAGTCATGACTTCAAAATTCAATCATTCTCTGCTTATCTTCTAGAGACAAAGATTCTCAATGCACACTTCCTTAAGGGTCTCAGTTGGTCCTAGGTTTATAATTTTAAAATTTTTCAAGATGACATTGGCTTTTAGTTCGAACTTTCCAGGAGACCCTCTTAGTTTGGGAGTCAGCTCATCATTTTCCACATCATTGACTTTGTATAAACCTTTGAGTTTGAAGTCCAACTCTAGATCGAAATCATACGGGTTGGCTTCATACTCAAGTACTTTGATTGATAGACTTGACACTTTATTGAATGGAGGAAGAGAAATGCTTTTTAGTTTTTGAGAATTTTCTGGAATTGAAATATTAGATGTTTTTTTTTTTAAAATTTTTTTATTTTTTTGGATTTTTGAACTTCAAGGGACCATGAGCAAGCGGGTATTGCAAACCATGATTGACCTTGGCTTACTTCAGGGTGCCAAATGTTACTTAAATCGGTGTTTTTTTTTTTTTGGGAGTCGGCGCCCTTGAATGGCTCACCAGCTAATTTAGAAGTTAGGGGAATAAATGACCATTTGGGACCCCACTCTCCTTCCCCAGGAGAGATGAGGGTTGATGATTCAGGTAGAGAGTCACGATTTGGCCTAATGACTATGATCTCTCGCTGGTTGGATTCAAGATATGAGTTGTACTCAGTCCCTCCCGGATCACTTACCTCGCATTGGAGCTCATCTGGCTCCACGATGAAACACTGGCTTGGAACTTGGACATCGGACCAATCCAAGGCTGGCCATTTCCCTTTCTTGGTCCAATGAATGAGCTGTTTCTGCCCCTGACTGTTGGTTGATGATATTGATTCTGTAGAGGTGGGCAACTCATGCCCCTTGTTGACTAATGCCGGGATGGGCATGACTTGCCCCTGGCTTGCTGAAATTGAAGTGGGCAGGTTGTGCCCTCGGTTGACTGGAATTGAAGTGGGCAGGTTGTGCCCTTGGTAACTTGGTAATGCAGTGAGGAAGGGTATTAAAGCATCTTCCTCCTGAAGCTATTGTATTTGATCTTCTCCTCCATCTGTGTCCTCCTTCTCCTCTTCCTCTGGCGGCTTAAGTGGTTCGAGAATCTAGTCCCATCGAATGGGAGGCCACGTGGCCCATGTTAGGCATATTGGGAGTCCTTTTATGCAGTGCGGTTGGAAAACCTTCTCTCGGATCATTGTAAGGTTCCCCAGGCTTGATGAATTGAATGGGTAACCACCAGAACTTCTTTTTCCTTCATCTATGATGGTTGGCCGATATCCGAGTCCCCATTTGCATTGATTATATACTGGCTAAATCTTTCTAAATTTGAAATGGTTCTTCCTGCGGTATTTGAGGCTCGGGCGCTCTACTGGTGGAAAGACATAGTTGACACTCATTGGTTCTGGGTTGGTGATGGCGTTCATAGTCTCGAACTTAAAGCTATGGTATGAGACGTGTTCTTTAGAGTGTTGGATGTCGATGACAGAGATATCTGGCTCAGTGGCAACAACATTGGAAGGAATGATGAGCTTCTTTTCTGCATGGGCAAAGATCACTTGATTCCTGCAGATATACTTCACTCATTGATGCAAGGTGAAAGGTACAACTCCGACCTTATACAACCAAGGTCATCTGAGCAACATGTTGAAGGAGGCTGATATGTCCAGGATCTAAAATGTGATAGTGGAGACTTCGGGGCCTATCTGTACCTTTATTTTGACTTCCCCCCTCCACTGATCGGTGGGTGTTGTCGAATGCCCTGACGTACATGGTGTTGGGTTGAAATGAGGAGGGATTGATTCCCAGGCGTTCCGCAGTCTTGAGTGGGTAGACATTCAGGCTCGAATCATTATCGATAAGGACCAGTGAAACACAAAGGTCCTTGTATCGTATGGCTATGTTGAGGGACCGCCAGTGGTTGCGTCCTTCTGGTTGTAGCTCATCATTAGTGAAGGTGATAGCGCACGGAGCTAGAAGTTGTCTGATCATCAATGCTACCATCTCAGGTGTTATGTCTGAGGAGATGTGGGCATCACTTAGTGTCTTGGCAAACATTTCTCAGTGTATACGGGATGTGCAAAATAGTTTCCATACCGAGATTTGAGTAGGGATTGACTTGAGCTGAGTTGCGACATCATATGCAGCTTTATTCTTGTTGCGAGGCCTGCGAGGGCGCCCTTGGGATCTCCTTTGTTCTGATTATCTCTCCGGATGTAACATCCATTGGGATTCATATTTCCCACCTTTACGTATTCTAGGTAGTGCCATGGGACCTCCTTTAACTTTCTTCCCCTTTTCCTTCCAGGACCACTGACTTTTACAGCTGCGCTGACGGGGGTACAAGGTCTTCATCATATGGAGCTTTTGCTTTAAGGACTACATTGTTGCCCATGCTGAAATGGTAATGGCGAGACTTGTCTTCATAGATCATATAAGGTCGAGGCCTTGGCTTGACTGTCCCTGGAGTGGGAGGTTCCCACAGGATGAACATTAGGCCTCTTGTCACAGTGAGGGATCTCCTATGTGGCCTAGCTGATGTAGCATAATTAACATACCACCTGGTCTTCTTCATGGCTCAGGGGCAGGGACTGCCCCTTACAATATGACTGGCTCGACTGGGGGAGCCCCTTCTAAGATAACAGGCTCTTGATGCTGATAGGCATATTCCCCCCATTGGGAATTGAATTGTCCTTAAGTTGATGCTGCCCCTTGTAAGGTGACAGGCTTGTATGCATGCTCGGTGTGGGATGACGCCCCTTCTAAGATGACTGACTCCCAATATTGGTGATCATAGGGTGCCCCTTGCAGAATGACAGGCTCTGAGATAGGCATTACCTATGGTTGGACGACGGACTCGTCATATGGAGGTGCTCCCTCGAGTACCAATGGCTTAAAAACTAAGGGAAGGAGGGGCTTTTCCCTTGCAGGATTGGAGGAGGATTTGCTGGCCCATAAGTGTAGGCATGGATGGACTGGATGAGGGAGAAGAAGTGATCGACGCGCTCTCCTTCTTCTATGCTGTTGACGGTAGGGCCGCGAGATGTACCGGGGTCTGTCGAATGCTGAGGTAAAGGGTTCTGAAGGATGTTGGTGGGAGCAGCTGGAGGAGTTTCGGGGATCGAGATGACAATTTTGCAATCATTGATCAGGTTTTAGATGGCATTCTTCAAGGTCATGCATCGGTCAGTGGTGTGGTCGCGCCCTTGATGGTAGGCACAATACTTGTTTTCATGATAATTTGGAGGCAAAGGATTCGAAGGAGGCCTGGGTGTCATTGAAGTGAGTAGTTGTTTTCATATCATCATGGTCATTATCGGACTGAGTGGTTGAGTGAGCGGGGTGAATTTCCTAGGCTCCCTGTACATTTGCCTATTCTGATAATTGTATTATCCATTTCCCCTGAACTGCTGCCGCTGCTGAGGTGGTTGCGGATGTGGTTGAGGATTTGGTTGAGGCAGAGGTGGTTGCGTTTGGTATATCTGTAGTTGATGTTGAGGATGATTCTATTGATATGGCTGGCATCCTTATGGAGGAGCGTACTGATTGCCTTGAGTTGTGGCGATGATGTTGTTTACTTCCGTCGGGTGAGGGGGAGAACCACTGCGATTCTCGTTCCCGTATCCTATGGGTCTTCCTTCCACTCTGTTCTGATTGACTGGAGTGGCCTGATGAGGCCACGAGGAGATTGTCCCGCTCGGATTCCTGCTTCGACTTGCTCTCTGGCACGGATCAGCTGAGAGAAATTCGCATATGGATTCGAGATGAGATACCCGGAGATGCTGGGATATGTTGAGTGGACGATCATGGAGATTTGCTCCTCGTTGTCAATAGGTGTTCGCATTTTGACTGCCATGGCTCACCAATGTCCCACATAGGCCGATAATGTTTCAACACTTCTCTGCGTGAGAGTTGCCAGATCTGCTCTTCTAGGCGTCATGTTGAGATTGTATGCAAATCTGTTAATGAAAGCTTAGGAAAGTTATTCCCAAGTCTTGATGCGATGACAATTCAATGACGTGTACCAGTCTAGGGCATCACCCTTCAGAGATTGTTGGAAAAGGCAGATGAGTGCCCCTTCATTTTCTGCAACTGCACTTGGTTCTCCGCAGAAAGCCTTGAGATGTTCCGTGGGACAACCGCTACTATTGTATCTTTTGAATTTTGGTACCTCAAAGTTTCAAGGTATTTGAGCATTTGGAAAAGGATACAGGTCCCTGAACTTTGTTGAGGGGAGGTTAATCCCTTGTTGTCACTGAAATTGATTTTCCAAGGCCTGGAACTGCTTCTGCAACTCATCCAGTCCTACATGGTTTACTGGAGTGATTGTTGCTTCTCGTAGCAAACCACATTCTTCTTCAACATAGTGGTCAATGTCTTCGACCCTATGAGCCTGCTGGAAAGAAACTATAGGTTGCTGAGGTTGACTTGATGATTGAACTGGGATTTGTTGAGATTATGCTCGAAATGACTGTAGTTGAACTGAAAATTGTTGAGATTAAACTGGAAATTACTGAAAATTAACTGAAGATTGAACTAGAATTTGCTGGAAATTAGCTGAAGATTGAACTGAAATTTGCTAAAAATTAACTAGAGATTGCTGAATTGACGATCGCTGGAAGTTAACTGAAATTCCCTCGGCGGGGATGTGTTGAAAATTAACTGGAGTTTACTAAATTAAAGATTGCTGAAAATTAATTAAAATTCTCTTGGCGGGGATGTGCTAAAAATTAACTGGAGATTGCTGAAAATTAACTAGAGTTCCATCGGTGGGGATGTGCTAGAATTGAGAGGTTCTCCTGTTTGCAGGAGGCTGAGATGATGGGAAGTGACCCACTTGTTCGGTATTCGCCACCATCCGCTGATTGATCTGGGCTTGACACTGACCCCTGTTGCGGGCATTCGCCAGTGCTGTCCCTGTTGCTGGAAATTGATCTGAAATCCCATCGACGGGGATGTACTGGAATTGATTAACAGTCTGAAAAAGGATGGAGCTATAAATGTCCTAGAGGGGGGTGAATAGGACACTTAATTCAATTCTGCCTCTTGCAATCTTAAAATAAATCAGAGTATCAATCACAAGATTAGCAAGATAAATATGCAACTAACCAATCTAAAAGCAAATAAGCAAATAGAGAGCAATATGAAAACCTTAGATTAAATCGTAGGACCACCTGTCACTTAGAAATTAAGTAGTACAACATTTCACTTAGTAAACTAAATAGGACAACATTATATCACTTAGAAATCTAAGTAGGACAACCTTATTTGACGATTTAAAGTTTCATAAACAATCAACTACATAAAAAGATAAATAATAAAACAATCACCACGACATAGAGAGTTATAGTGGTTTGCTTCTAAAACAACTTGCACCTACTCCACTCCCAAAATTATTACTCCTTGTAATTTTGGCTTTCCACTATATAAAGGTTTTCACAGGTTTACCTTTAAAACCTGATCAGAGATTGTGATTTTTATAGGCTTATCACAATAAAACCTCAAGTGATTTTCAAAGGCTAATCACTAACTTTAAGTGATTTTCACAGGCTAATCACTAACAACCTGATTTGAGATTTTTACGGCGGGCTATCTCAAATAAAACCTAAAGTATGGAAAGATATTATTGTTTTTCTTGTAGAAGGTGATGAAACTTAGTAGAGATGAAGGTTAAATGGTGCAGCGATCCGATCTTTGAAGAAGATAAACCAATATAGCTCGAACAAGATGGATCTAGGGATTTCTAAAAAGGGTTTCCCTAAAAGCTGCAATTTCAGTTCTCTTATTTCTAGTATGAGAATGATCTTCTGTTTACACAATCAAATTAAATGAGAAGAGAATTGAGATAGCTATAAAATAAATTAGGAATTTAGATAAGATAGCTAGACTATAATGAAGAGCTTTTTCACCAGAGAGATAGAGTATTTTCGTACTTTTTCTTGATGAAAAATAGAGGAAGCCCTATTTATAGCAAAAAAGTTAGGTTTTTGGCTGACCTAAGATTCAACCGTTTTATTTCAATGGCTATCAGATTTCGTAGGATAAGAATTTGTTCAAACTTCGACTGACTCGAGTGTCGGTTCGACTAGCTCAAGTGAGCTTCGGCTGACCTGAGACATGGTCGGGCTGACCCGAGTTCCGAGTTCAGAAAATAATTTCGAATCTGGAAACTTGACCGAAGTTTCTTTGGTTGACCGAAGCCTGTTCGGCTGGCTGAACACAGGGTCGGGCTGATTGAACATCTCCAAAATTTTACAATTATGCTTGCTGAAAACTTGACCGAATTCCCACGCTGGCCGAAGATTCTTGGGCTGATCGAATGCAGGGTTAGGCTAGCCGAATTTCCTTGAAATATGACTTTAAAATATATTAGATTGGCTAACTTAAAAGTCATATGAAATCACCTAACCTAGGGTTATCCCTATGGTCAATATTACCTTGGCATATATGTTTTATTTCGAAGCTTTCCCGCAACCTGTTGTAGAGTCGATAGTCATGATCTTGATGTGTTTGTTGAGGTTGACTCTTGTCTTCTCAAAGAACTTGGCTTGCTCACACAACTTCATGTACCAAACTATTGTCTACGAAATATGACAACTATATTGTGCTTAACACTCACATTTTGTGCTTAGCACTTACAATCTCCCCCTTTGTCAATTTCGTGACAAAACACAACATATTATATTACAGGCGACTCTCAACATCTATAAAAAGAATAAAATGAATCTTGTCTTGTATGCTCCCCTTGGAAGTATGCTGCTTCCCCCTGCACATATGCTTAGAAAAGAAAGTTTTTGCACAACTCATAACATAACATATTCATTGCATAATATTTCTCCCCCCTTTTGTCACTAGTTGACAAAGGAAGAAAAACAAATAGAAGGAGTCCAAAAACATATTAGCATACCAAACCAGAGTCTAACATACTAAGTCTACTAGTAAAGTACTCATAAACATTCATTACAAACCAAATATAAATAGTAAATCATTTTGACCCAGATGAGGAGGAAGGTAATGACATCTCAGGATCAATGCGTTTCAGACTCTTGCTCATACGATGAAAATATTTTTTTCATGTATTTCATATTGAGCTTTTGAGTTGCAACAAGATTTTCCTGAGAAACATGCAAAGAATCCATTCTCTGTTCTAGTGTAAAAATACGAAATTATAATAAGAAGGATTATAATTAGGGTCATCTTTATCTTCCTTCAACTTCAACTTCATCAAATAAATCATCCATATTCACATTGCCTTCAACGTCTTCTTCATCATGCTCATACTCTTGAGAGACATCACGTTGTTCTAGTAGAGGCTCCAAAGTTATCATATTTAAATTAGAATTATTGAAAGGAAGTTTGGACTCCGGTGCCTCACCAATTGGAATTTGAACACGCATATTTAGGGCAAGAGTAGTAATAAGATAATCGAAGGGCAAATTACCATGCTTAGGCTGCATGCGATAGTGCATAATGTAGGCACAGATAAACGTAGGAAGACAAATACATATTCCAGTAGTAATAGTATGCAAAACATGTAACATGAAGGGAGTAAGATCTGTTTTATTTCCTGTTCTAGGATAGACATTGGAAGTGAAGATACAATAAAGAATTCGAAACTTAAAAAATAATTTTCCAAGAGGAAGAGCAATACCGGATCTCCAATCCGCATCAAATTTAAACAAAACTTAGGTAATAATGTTTTTCTCATATTGATACATGTTTTCAAATAAGGGAGGAATTGGGATTCCATCCTCTGCCATGTCAATTTCCATTAATGAAGCAATGGTAGAGGGTGTGATTATCACCGTTTCCTCAACAAATTTAATCTTAAAGAAGATGTCATCACCTAGAGAGAATTCTGAGATGGAGGAATACATGCCTTCGACTATTGATCGATATGCATTTCCTCACCATTGGAGAATCTTTTCCCAACCAACTTCGGAAAGAAGATCATGCAACTCATATTTAGCAATGTGATTGAGATTAATAAACTATTCTACAATAATATCTCTAGATCGAAAATCATGGACATAGTCGGAATCATCTTCTGGCAGTGGAATTGTCCAAATCTCTCTTGGAATGGAACGAGAGGAAGAGTCAGGATAGGATTTACTAACGGCTCGTTTAGAACGACGTTCTATGACAATGGATTGAAGAAATATTGCAAGACAAACACTCCAATAAGAAAACCTAAAAAATAAGGGTTTCAAACCACAAAGATAAGATTAAAAGTGAAATGAAGTTGATTAAATTATGAATCAAGAATGAATAATGATAAAAAGACAACTCATAACACTTACTTGCAAGAAAATAAAATGGGTAATCGAAGAGGAGTAACGGCCGATCGAAGAAGAAGAAAAAGAATGAAAAGAAATGGGTTTCAAGCTCTTAAAAAGCGGAATGACCGCGCTGTTCGGCTAACCGTACAAACTGTTCGACTGATCGAATAGTTTGGTCAACCACAAGTTGGCCGAAAATCATCATCATTTTTTTAAAAAAAAATGCAATGCATGAAATGATATGAAACAAAATAGTTATATAGAACACAAAACCAATGGTATTTCTTAATTTTAAAAATCTTGTATTGTCAAGTAGCTTAGTAAAAATATCAGCTAATTGATTTTCTGAATGTATTCCATCATAACTGACTTTTCTTCAACCAATTCTCGGATATAATGATATCGAATGTCAATGTGTTTTGTCTGAGAATGTTGAATGAGATTTTTGGATATATTAATTACACTGTTGTTATCGCAATACAGATACATAGTATCCTGTGTTATCTCATAATCAGCTAGCATTCTTTTCATCCACATAAATTGCGTACATGCATTTCCTGCAGTGATGTATTTAGCTTCTGCAGTTGATAAACAAATTGAGTTTGTTTCTTGCTTATTCACGAGACAAGACAATTACCAATATAAAAACATGCTCCACTTGTTGATTTTCTGTCATCAACATTACCTGCCCAATCAGCATCAGAATATCCTGCTAATCGAGATGAAGTATCACATAGATAGCATAGTTTAAGATTAGTAAAATTAGCAACATATCGAAGTATGTGTTTCACAACCATTAAATGTGATTCTTTGGGATTCGATTGATATCTGGTACACACACCTACACTGAATGCAATATTAGGTCTACTAGCAGTTAAGTAATACAAGCTACCAATCATACTTCTATATAAGTGAGAGTCAACACTCTTACCAAGTTCATCTTTTGATAATCGAAGTATAGTGCTCATTGGAGAATCATAATTTCTACCATTATCTAAACCAAATTTCTTAACTAAACTTTGAGTATATTTAGTTTGAGATAGAAAGATATTTTCTTCCAGTTGTCTGACTTGAAATCCAAGAAAGTAGATTAGTTCACCAACCATACTCATTTCAAATTCAGATTTCATCAGTTCTGCAAACTTAAAAGACAGATTAGTATAAGTTGATCCATATATAATATCATCTACATATATTTGTACAATCAAAATATCATTGTTTGAAAGTTTGATAAATAGGGTTTTGTCAACACTACCTATTTGAAAATCATGGTTAATCAGAAATTAGGTCAATTTATCATACCATGCTCTTGGTGCCTGTTTTAAACCATAAAGAGCTTTCTTAAGTCGAAATACATGATTTGGAAGTCTTGGATCTTCAAATCCTTTGGGTCATTCTACATAAACTACCTCATGTAAATGACCATTAAGAAAAGTACTTTTCACATCCATTTGATAAATTTTAAAATGTTTAAAACAAACAATGGATATGAATAGTCTAATGGATTCAAGACAAGCAACTGGTGCAAAGGTTTCATCATAATATATGCCATCAATTTGAGTGTACCCTTGTGCAACCAATCAAGCCTTGTTCCTAATGATATTTCCAAGTTCATCTGATTTGTTTTTGAAAATTCACTTAGTTCCAACTACATTCTTATCAGATGGACGATGAACAAGATACTATACATCATTCCGAACAAATTGATTCAGCTCATCTTGCATGGCTAACATCCAATTTTCATCAGCTAGTGCTTCATTTACATTGGACGGTTCTATTTGTGAAGTAAAGCATACTTGACTACAAATCTCTTCTATCTGACTCCGAGTTCGTATATCAGTAAGTGGATCACTAAAAATTTGAGTTTGTGGATGGTCTCTTACTGATTGGAGTTTAACTTCATTTGGATTAGATGGTGGTATTTCTATATCATCATCATCCTTAAAAGAGCTGAAGTTTTTATCTTGGTCATTAATGAGCACATTTATAGATTCCTGAATCACTCCAGTTCTTTTGTTTAGAACTTAATATGCATGGCTGTTTGTAGTATACCCTAGAAAAATGCCTTCATCACTTTTAGCATAAAACTTTCCAACATTTTTTCGGTCACGTAAAATGTAACACAAGCTTCCGAATATTCGAAAATGTTTAACCGATGGTTTCTTATAAAACCACATTTCATACGGTGTCTTATTCTTACCTGCTCTAACATACACACGATTAGTAATGTAACAAGCAGTATTCACAGCTTCAGCCCAAAAACTCTTTGGTAAATTCTTAGCATTTAGCAAAACATTTGCCTCTCTTGTAGAACTTTATTCTTTCTCTCATTAACTCTATTTTGCTGAGGTGTTTTTTGAGCTGAAAACTCATGTAAAATACCATGATCTTCGCAATACTTCTGAGAATTACTATTTTCAAATTCAGTTCCATGATCACTTCTGATTCTATTGACACACATTTATTTTTCAATCTGAATCCGTTTGATGATCTTTTTGGCTTCATCAAATGTTTTAGATTTTTCTCTTAAAAAAACTACCCAAGATAATCGAGTAAAGTCATCAACTATAACTAAGAAGTGCTTTTGACCACCTCTACTCTCTGTTCGAGTTGGTCCAACTAAATCCATGTGGAGAAGTTCAAGGGGTCTAAATGTGGCTAGAGAGTTTATTTTCTCATGGCAACTTTTTATTTTTTTTGCCAACTTGACATGATCCACATTCTTTATTTTCTTTCTTTCTTAGTTTAGGTAAGTCACGTAAGTAATCCCTTTTACTTAATTTATATAAATCTTTGAAGTTTACATGTCCAACTCGTTGATCCCAAAGTTCAGATTCATCAAGTTGGGCCATGTAACACGAATACTTCTTTGAACAACTTTGATCAATTATATAGCAATTTTCAGAGGTCCTGCGACCATGTAAAATTACATCTCCTGTATTATTCAGAATTTCACATCCGCGATCATAAAATTTAACACTATGATTATTGTCATAGCATAAATACTAAGCAAGTTATGCTTTAATCCATTAACATATAAAACATTTTAAACTAAGGAAGATTAGGGATTTGAACATTACTTTGGCCAATGATTTTACAATGGCTACCATCTTCGAAAGTGACAGCGCCTCCATCAATCTCACTGAAGTTTGATAATATACCTTTGTCACCTGTCATATGTCTTAAACAACCACTATCCAAGTACATTTAGATTGACTACTGGCTTTAAAAGCAGTGTGGATCACTAAACATTTGTTTTTAGGAACCCATTTCATAATGGTTTTGGACTTAGGTGGATCCTTCTTTTCTTGAGGAGAATGAGACACTTGTCTTTCTTTTCTCCTACTTTGTACCAAGAGTTTTTTGAGTAAGTATATGATTCTCAGAATAAGTGAAGAAGAATCACCTTTATTGTTGGTTGAGATTTTCAAAGTTTTTTGAAAAGGTTTTGGATTTTTGAAAATCGACTTTTTAAAATCTTTCTGAATTTCATTCTTGGAATGTGAAGATTCACTTTTTACAAAGATGGTAGGTGAAGTCTTTGGCTTTTGATTGAACTTGTAGTAACTACGACCTGATCTATCATCATAAGGTCTAGAAAAGTGAAGAATCTCTTCTATTATGTCTTTGAATTTTCCAGAATTCTTCGACTTCTTAAGAATGAGCAAATCGGATTTTAAAGAATTGAAATCAGTTTGAAGTTTTTCAAAATCTTCATTTCTGATTTTCAAATCTAGTTTACATTTTTCAAGGTAGTAAGAAAAATGTGATTTTTCCAAAATACATTTGTCAAGTTCAGATTGCAATTCATCACACCTTTTCTTTAAAACTTTAAGTTTGGATGCAATCTTACAACTTTCCTTGTATAGGGCTTTGTAAGCTTCTTGAAGATCTTCTTCATTCTCAGATTCACTTCTGGATGTCTCATAAACAGAGTTATCATTGTCTTCAAAAGGAGAAATGTTGGCAATGGTCATAAATGCATTCTGAATTTTTTATTCTTCCTGATCTGATTCATCAGAGTCTGAATCAGATTCAGATTCTGATGAATCATTCCAAGTTTCAACCATTACTTTCTTCTTTGATTTTTCCTTTTTAGGACAATTTGCAGTTAAGTGCCCATAACCTGAACAGTTGAAGCATTGCGTATCCTTGGTTTTGGTTTTTTAAAAACCCGATTTACCTTTCTTTTCTCCCAAAGGTTTTTGAATCTCAAATTTCTTTTTGTTTTTAAAAATCTTGTAAAACTTCTTAGCCAACAATGCCATATCATCATCATCTTCTTCATTATCTGTATTTTCATTGTTTGAAACAGATTTTGAAGATTTGAGAGCAATGGGCTTACTCTTAGGACCTTTGAAAGTCAATTCATATGTTTGAAGGGATCCAACTAGTTTCTCAACTTTCATTATATCAGTATTCCTCAATTCTTGAATAGCAGTGACTTTGGAATTGAATTGATCTGGTAGAGATTACAAAATTTTAGCACAGGCTTTGCTTTTTGGAATACTCTCTCCAAGACCCCACATAGAGTTCACTATATCATTTAATTTTTTTTTATAGAAGTCCATAAATGTTTCATTTTCATCCATACGAATTTCCTCAAATTTGGTTGTGAGGATTTGGATTTTAGACTTCTTTATAATATTAGGCCCTCATGAGTCATTTCGAGTATATCCCAAGCTTGCTTAATTAATTCACATGAAATAATTCTTTTGAATTCATCAGGTGAAAGAGTGCAAGTTATAGCATTCAATACTTTAAAATTTGCACTACTTTCATTTTTCTGAGTAGTGGTCCATAGGTTGTAAGCTACTCATCTCATAAATTTAATTTCATCATCATCAATTACTTCAATAATTGGAGGATCCAATTTATTAATGTGGTTTGCCACACACTTTTCATCCATGGATTTTAGAAATATCCTCATTCTAGCTTTCCAATAAGAATAGTTAGTACCATCAAAAGGAGGTGGCCTAGAAACAGATAAGCTTTCAAATTTAGGTATCTTACAGCTTCGGATCTAACTATTTGGATTACAAATCCACAAAAGAGAAAACCATCTCTGATACCACTTGAAAAAGGATGGAGCTACAAATGTCCTAAGGGGGGGGGGGGGGGGGGGGGGTTGGGGGGTTGAATAGGACACTCAATTCAATTCTACCTCTTGTAACCTTAAAATAAATTAGAGTATAAATCACAAGATTAACAAGAATAAATATGTAACTAACCAATCTAAAAGCAAATAAGCAAATAGAGAGCAATATAAAAACCTTGGATTAAATCGTAGGACAACCTTTTACTTAGAAATTAAGTAGTACAACCTTTCACTTAGTAAACTAAGTAGAACAACCTTATATCACTTAGGAATTTAAGTAGGACAACCTCGTGTCAGGATTTAAAGTTTCATAAACAATCAGGCACATAAAAAGATAAACAATAAAACAATCACCATGACACATAGAGTTATCGTGGTTCGGTGCTAAAACAACTTGCACCTACTCCACTCCCAAAATTACTACTCCTTGTAATTTTGGCTTTTCACTATATAAAGGCCTTCACGGGTTCACCTTTAAAACCTGATATAGAGATTGTGATTTTTACAGGCTTATCACAACAAAACCTCAAGTGATTTTCACAAGCTAATCATTAACCTTAAGTGATTTTCACAGGCTAATCACTTTCAACCTGATTTGAGATTTTTACGGGCTATCTCAAATAAAACCCAAAGCATGGAAAGAGATTACTGTTCTTCTTGTAGAAGGTGATGAAGCTTAGCAGAGATGAAGCTTCAATGGTGCAGCGATCTGATCTTTGAAGAAGATAAACCAATATAGCTCGAACAAGATGGATCTAGGGATTTCTAAAAAGGGTTTCCCTAAAAGCTGCAATTTCAGTTCTCTTATTTCTAGTATGAGAATGATCTTCTGTTTACACAATCAAATTAAATGAGAAGAGAATTGAGATAGCTATAAAATAAACTAGGAATTTTGATAAGATAGCTAGACTATAATGAAGAGCTTTTTCACCAGAGAGATAGAGTATTTTCGTGCTTTTTCTTGATGAAAAATAGAGAGAAGAAAACTCTATTTATAGCAAAAAAGTTAGTTTTCGGCTGACCTAAGATTCAACCATTTTATCCCAACGGCTATCAGATTTCGTGGGATAAGAATTTGTTTAAACTTCGGCTGACCTGAGTGTTGGTTCGGGTAGCCTGAGTGAGCTTCGGTTGACCCGAGACAGGGTCGGGCTGACCCGAGTTCCGAGTCCAGAAAACTGTTTTGAATCTGTAAACTTGACCGAAGTTTCTTTGACTGACTAAAGCTTGTTCGGCTGGCCGAACACAGGGTTGGGTTGACCGAACATCTCCAAAATTTTACAATTATGTTTGCTGGAAACTTGACCGAAGTTCCTAGGCTGGCCGAAGATTCTTGGGCTGACTAAATACAGGGTTAGGCTAGCCGAATTTACTTAAAATATGACTTTAAAATATATTAGAGTGACTAACTTAAAAGTCATATGAAATCACCTAACCTAGGGTCATCCCTATGGTCAATATTACCTTGGCATATATGGTTTATCTTCGAAGCTTTACCGTAACCTGTTGTAGAGTCGATAGTCTTGATCTTGATGTGTTTGTTGAGGTTGACTCTTGTTGAGCTCTTAATTATGCATATTCTAACCCCAATTCATCACTCATTATGCACGGATTACATGTTTAAAGGATTAATTCAATGCATGTTTTGTGATTGTAGGGATAAGAGTGGACTTCACCCAATAGGAAACCAAAATGATCTATTTCGGAGCCTCGGATGAAGATCCAAAGTGGACCAAAGAGAGAAGAAAGCAAGGACAGAAAAGAAAAGAAAGAAGAAAGCATAGCGGAGAAAGAAAGAAAAAAATGAAGAAGAAAAAGGGCCTAGATCGGTCGTGTGACCGGTCGGCCAAGGAAGCCCGACCTGTCAAGACCGGTCGTCCACATCATTGGAACCTGCTGGAGGAGTAACTACAAGGTCTGACCGGTCGGCCAAACCAGTTCGACTGGTCAAGACCGGTCGGCCAACTGGTCGCCTTTGCCACTACACTCGCTGGACCTTCTCAGACAAGTCCGACCGATCGTGACCGGTTGGCCAGGCCAGTCCGACCGGTCCAGACCGGTCGACCCTGCCTAAGTCAGCCACTTTCTAAATCGGGCGCCGAAATTCTTTGCGCAAGTGCATAATTCCTTGCGCAATCTGAAAGTTTCTTATGTAATGGACACCTCCAAGCTATAAAAGGACTTCTTATCTTCATACCAGAGCATGCTAGGATGTGGGTATTGCTTGGGAGACGGATTCTACTTCGAGCTTTCGTAGTTTTCTTCCTGTTTTAGTAGTTTTTATTTTTTTGAGGCTTCTAGTTCAAGGATGTTAGAGATGAACTAAAACCTCTTAGCTAGGGCTAAGAGGTGAAGCTTTTGATTCGTTTTTAATGGATTGATGCAACCTAGGTTTCCTTTTATGTTTTAATTGAAGAATTTTAGTTCAATATGAGTTTGAATCAAGTACTAGTTTGGTTTTACTTTGATCTCTTGATGACTCCGGGCTCATGTGATTCTTAGTGATTCTAAGCTTGGTAGCTTACCTTCTGAGCATTGTTTATGCTTATGTAGTTCATTGATCTATCATCGACTCCGGGCATGGTAGACCCTTTGATTGCCTTGTGTACAATGGCCTGATTTTTATGTAGGAACTCATTTAGCTAAAGTTCTTATCTTTTTGTTATAATCTGGAATAGCTGTTTGTTGATTGATTTTGATTTAATTAGAGTTCTAATCATTAGTTGTAATCAACTCTAGTGACAAGATTTGATGAAAGCTATGGTTGTAAATCTCAACTAGATTGGAAAGAGGTTTGGCCTACACAATTGAGTGTGCCCAAGGCTTGAGCATTGATGTGGGAATTGAATCAATGAATAAGCAACTGTTTTGGATAATTTTTTATTTAACCGCTCTATATTCCGATCGGATAGAGATATGAATTTGATTCCGATTGAGTTATGAGAGACCTAGTTGTGTTGATGCATTGAAACTTGTCAAAAGTGGATCTTGGCGCTCTAGTACCTTTTTAGATTGATATTACCTTACACATTTACTGTTTAAACCCAAATCATTTTTTTCAGCTTTAGTTCTTAATAGGATCTTAATTATTAGTTATTTTAGACAAATTATGAGAATACCCATTCATAAATCTCTGTGGGAACGATACTCGGTCTTTCCGAATTATTATTACTTCGCAACCCTACACTTGGGGAGTGAACAACTCGTCTTCTTAAAGAGCTTGGCTTGATCACACAACTTCATGTACTAAACTATTGTTTACGAAATATGACAACTGTACTGTGCTTCGCACTCACATTTGGTTCTTAGCACTTACAAAGTCACATCGGTAAGGACATGTTGAGAAAGGAAAAAGGTTCCCTTGGCAGGGGCATGTTGAAATCTATTGAGATCCTCTCTTGCGAGATTGGCTGGAAGTTAACCGGAAGTCCCTGTGGTGGGAATGCTCTGAGAAGTTCTCATTATCGCAGGAAGGTACTGGGAAGGATGCCCCACAACAGAGGGTTGATATGGTTGTTGTCGGTATCCTTGGATGGACTCCGACGGTTGTGCTTGGTTTGAACTAGAGGCCAGGAGGGCCTTGGATAGCTGCTGTGGTTGTTGCACTGGACCAGCTTGATTGTTGGTTGCTGTTGCGGTCTGTGCTTGCATGAATTGCAAGAGCATTTCTTGCATAACTCTCACTTCTTGTGCCAATTCTTGGATGATTGGCGTGCTCTCAATTTATGGTTGTTGTGCTGCGGGCTGTGCTTCAGTCATGTTGAGGACAGGGAATAGGTGACCTTCCTCTTCGTGGTCTGACATGACTTGCAGAGCTCTGGTGCTGATTATGTTACATTAGGGAAGCTGTTTCCAAGGACATTGAGCCCGATAAGGCGTAATGGTGAGTAAGTATGTCTTAACTCTTTTTTATTTTTTTAGAGATTTTTCTTTTTTTTAGATGAGATGCTATGCAAATGGGAATGTATGAGAACTATTGACTTTCAAGTACTCGAGAGATTTTATTTTTCAAGTTAGATCATGACTAGTGGGACTAGCATATACCCGGCGGGGTCGCCATTCTGTGAACGCTGGTGGTCCGTGTTTCCCCTTTCGAGGGTGCAAATCATAGCTTGCACGGGCTTGCCTCTCTCTCTCTCTAGGGCTTTTTTGTCGGGTTTCGATCAATATGTTTGGATAGGTTCGTATAAGACTGGAGTCGCCACTAGCCAGTTACTTCAAATCTACAGTCGGCTATACTCTGTAGAAACTTAAGAAAAGGGGATCCGATGATTCCTTCATCTGAAATGACTCTTTTGATATACGGTTAGAGATTCAAGGTAAGTGATCAATGTTATAGAGTGGGAAGGTGTTAGGCACCCACCCTGCCCGTACGAAAGTACGGTCTTTACTTCACACAATCTAACTAGTACTTGAAAGTCTGAATCAATCCTCATACATTCTCATAGATGATATAATGCATGAATATGAGTATGATCAATAAGAGTTTCTGATGGGCAAGTTCTGATTAAATCGGCAAGCCGTAGAGCATACGCTTGAATTGACAGGTATTATGCTAGATGCATGATAGTATGTATGATCGGTCAGAGTTTCTGATGGGCAAGATCCGGGCAAGCTGGCAAGCCTCAGAGCATATGCTAAGCCATGATCAAGTGCTTATGGTGGATGATAAGCAGGTGGGTTGTAAGAATAAGAAATGTAGCACCATGCTAAATATGAATGAGATGACGCTGGTATACGAATAGCTGGATGGGCGGAGGTGTCGCAAAGGTTAGCTCGAGTGGTTATGATTAGGACTTGGGTGGCTTGAGAGGCTTGGACCAAGGTCAAGCGGGGTTGGACCAGGGTCAGGCTCTTCACTCACTTAGGCTCTCCTTGGTGGAGGAATGGGCTAAAGGGATGGAGATGAACTCGAAAGAACTAGAGAGGATTAGGTTTTACTGGATGCTGAAACAAGAGAGGAGAGGGGGTATTTATAGCCGCGAGAAGTGGCATCTCTCATAATTGGGGGGGGGGGGGGGGGGGGGGGGGGGGGGGGACCCAAGGTGCCGCCTGTACGGACATCATCTCTCTCCTTTGGACAGCTGGCACTCCGAATTTGGAGTGAAAAAACCCCAAGTTTGGAGTATTTTTCTTGTTAGAACCTACTTCGAACTTCAGGGTTGGAGTTAGGCTTAGTTTTAGGTTTGATTTTGGTTTTAACTAGGTGAGTTGACTGGGTGCAAGGGTTGGACTGATCGGGTGAGTTGACTCACTGGGGAACTTTGGACTGGTTTTTTTTTTTATAGTTGGTTTTTTGGGCTGATGTTTAAGGTTGAGTTGACTGGGTTTGGATTGGGTGAGCTGATGGTTTAGTCCTAGGGTTTGAATTATGGATTGGGTATGGACCTCTATCCATCTAACCATTCGACCAACTTTGTAGCCAAAGGTGGGGTGTCTACATTATCAAAACCTTTAAAGGGTCCATCTTGATGTTTATATGCCATCCAACCTGTTTATATGGTTATTCCCACAAGGATGAACTAGAAAAACAAAAAACTTAGCCTAATACAAAATTTTATGGCCACATAAATGTTTCAACTGTGGTAATTCAATCCCCACTATGTTCCTCTCATATGACCCACTTAAATTTTGGATCCACATCATTTTTTTTTGTCTCATGTTCTCAACTAAGCTGGCAAAAGGATGGACTGAGTGGATTTCTCACAAACATCATGTAGGATTCCATCTAGCTTCCCAACATAGGAATTTCTTGCGAAAGCCTTTCATAGGCAATCCGTGTCAAAAAATAAGCTACTGAAACAGATTGGATTATGTGGATATAACATATGCATTATAGAGGGCCCCACAAAACTTAGGGGGCATTTGCATCTCTACAAATAAGAGATTATTGACTTATTTCTAAAAAAAATAAGGGGTCGTTCGGCATCTCTACTAATAAGAGCTTATTTACTTATTCTAAAAAAATAAGCTTTTATTTTTGAAATAGACTATTTGGTAAAGCTCTAATTATAGAGCTTATTCTTTTAGAAACTAGTAAAAAGCTCTTAAAAAATAAGTGAGGAGGAGTTCATGTTGAACCTCCAATTTATACATTGCATTGCCCATTACACGACAAGGTTTGCATGATTTTCATGATTTTAAGGCCCACCTAACACGTGTTTTGTAATTATAGGGATGAGAGCGGACTTCATTCAATTACGAGCCAAAAGAATACATTTGGAGCTTTTGGATGAAGGATGAAAGAAGACCAAAGAAAGAAGAAAGCAAAGAGAAGAGAGAGAAGAAGAAAAAGGAGAAAAAGAAGAGAAAAAGAAGCAAATGGAAGAAGGCCGACTGGTCATGACCGGTCGGCCATGAAGGCTGATCAAAGAGAAGACAGGCCGACCGGTCTTGACCGGTCGGCCATGCACACTGGAGGATGGATAGAGGAGCCCGACCGGTCACGACCGGTCGGCTATAAACGCTGGAACACACTTAAATTGATCCGACCGGTCATGACCGGTCGGCCACACACACTGGACTGTTCGACAGGTCTGTCCGACCGGTCTTGACCGGTCGGCAGCACTCCTTGGACTGTTTAAAGGCTAGTCCGACCGGTCACGACCGGTCGGCTCTGCGTATGGAGTCCTTTCTAAATCTGGACTCCGAAAATTGCTGCGCAATGCGTAACCTTTCGCAAAATCCGACGCAAGGGAGGTTGCTTGCTATAAAAGGACACCTAGGGGCTCTCCCTAGGGTATCAGAGAGGCTAAGGAACGTGGGTTTGGACAGTGAAAGCG
This sequence comes from Liriodendron chinense, assembly GCA_003013855.2. Lineage (NCBI taxonomy): Eukaryota > Viridiplantae > Streptophyta > Magnoliopsida > Magnoliales > Magnoliaceae > Liriodendron > Liriodendron chinense. Next base: position 193,310 of record ML058489.1, on the reverse strand, counting down.
ATTGTGGAGCGGCTGCAACTCTCCTATTCGGGTTTTTCTATTTTTATGCTTTATTTCAGAGTTTTTAGTTGTAGCATGACTATGCTCGGCTAGAACCTCTCAGCTAAGGCTGAGAGGTGAAGCTTGTAGCTAATTCTATGTTGGTTTCAGTTTAATTCAAGTAATTTACATTCAAGTTTAGATTTTTACATTATTTAGTTCTAAAAAGTGGTAGTTTGAGATGTCTTATTTGAGTTTATGTGCTCCGGACATGAATTCCTTTTAATTCTCTGAGATTATCATGTTTGTTTATCTAAATTCGGATTATAGTAATCCTTGAGCAGGCCATAGTCCAGAGGCATGGCTGTTACTCCGCAGGCTATGGTTTTGAGTTTTGTATTGATTGAATGGAACTAGAACTTGGAAGTTCAACTTGAATGTGATGGAATGTGTGTGAATGCTTTATTTTCCAACTAGATGAGAGATAGGACTTCAAATCTAGTTGTGTTCTCTACTTGGATTGACTGAATTGACATGGGATTGCTACAAGTGGATCCTTGAAAGCCTTAGTACTTTATATCTCTGATTTTTCATTAAGTTCCTGTTTTAAGTAAACACTCAATTAAATCTGATTTCTTTTAAAAAAACTGAGTTGCTGGAGTGATTTGGGAGCTGTCACTATTTCCCTGTGGATCGACCTCGGTCTTACCGAGTTTTATTACTACATCGCAGCCTTACACTTGAGGCGAGCGAACAAGTTTTTGGCGCCGTTGCCGAGGATTTAGATAACGGTTTTCGAATAGTTTCAGTGGCTGTAGAAGTAGCAGTAGATAGTTTTTCTGATTTTCTTAGAACTAACAAGTTTTTCCGTTTTGTAGGAATTTTTCTCTAGTTCAAGCGCATCAGGTGATACCTTTCTAACTTAGCTTCTGCAGAATTAGTTTCAGATTTCAGTTTCTAGGATAGGATTAGTTTCAGTTTCTGGTTGAGTGGTTTATGTCCCGTTGGGAACGTAATCACTCAAATCGTCTCCAATTTGAAGGTGGTTTAGTTGGACCATTGTCAGTCCATAGACGAGTCCGGAATTATCAAGAGCATTGTGAAAATTTGGGGAATATGGATCAAACACCTGCAAGGAATCCTCCCCCGCTTACTCCAATTACAAACGCAAATCAGGAAGGAGTAGGAGAGAATGAGGTACAAAATATTCCTCCAATGAGATCATTACGGGACTACTTACAACCTGCCCGTGCAGTTACACCTTCTTGCATAGTTCTACCAGCAAACGGTGGAACCTTTGATATAAAACCCGGCGTAATTCAACCTCTACCTAAATTCCATGGGCTGGACTCAGACCGCCCATACTTACACTTGCAAGAATTTGAAGAAGTGTTGGCCACCTTGCATTACACCAATGTTTCCGATGATACTATCAGACTTAAACTCTTCCCCTTCACCTTGAAAGAAAGAGCCAAAGATTGGCTTCACTCTCTTAGACCACACTCAATTAGGACATGGGTTGAGATGAACCGGGAATTCTTGAAAAAGTTCTTCCCGGCTCATAAAACGAACACCCTTCGAAGAGCCATAATGAATTTTTCGGCTAAAGAGGGTGAATCCTTTTTCCAATGTTGGGAACGATTTAAGCAACTCCTGCTTGCTTGCCCACATCATGGTTATGAGAGTTGGCGAGTTATAAATTTTTTCAATGATGGATTAAGTTCCAATATGCGCCAATTTGTGGAAATGATGTGCAATGGCGAGTTTATGAGTAAAAATCCAGATGAGGCTTGGAGTTACTTGGACATGTTGGCTGAAAACGCCCAATCTTGGGATACCTCGGATAAACCCAAGAACCCCAAGCCCACTCAAGAGAAAGGAGGGATATATGTCCTTAAAGAGGAAGACGATGTGAATGCAAGGATAGCCAACCTCACAAGGAAGGTTGAGGCCATGGAACTTAGCAAAAGTGGAGTTCCCAAGTCCAAGGAAGCGGTTGAAACCACATGTGGGATTTGCCTCACTGATTTACACGCTACGCAAGATTGTCCCACAATTCCTGCGGTTCAGGAAGTGCTACATGAGACAGCCAATGCCACATATGGTTATCAACGGCCCTTCAATGGACCGGTAGGTAACACGTACAATGAGAGTTGGAAGAACCACCTAAATTTCAGTTGGAAGAATGCTCCTACGGGCAATCCTACCAACTCCTAAAGAGGGCCACCCATGCAAAATATGGCCCCACCTCAATTCTCATTGGAGGATACCTTGAGAGCGTTTATGCAAGGGCAAGCGCAAATAAATGAATCGAATCAGCAAATGTTCCAAGAGCTGAAAGTCTCGGTTGATGAGATTAAGGGACGCTTGAATGCTAGGGAAGGGACCTTTCCGGCCCAACCTCAGCCCAATCCGAAGCAAGTACATGAAGTGAGCATCCCTAATCCTTCCAACCAAAACATGGAGCAAGCTAAATCCATTACCACCCTTAGAAGTGGTAAACAAATTGACAAAACTATTCCGGTGAAGGCCGATGAGCCTGATGATCCGGTAAATTCTGAGGATGAAAATGGATCTAACTTAGCCCCACAACAACCGGAACACATTTACAAGCCCGTAGCACCATTCCCTTCGAGATTGGTTGCCCCAAAATCTCTCCCAAATTCTCAAGATATTCTAGAGATTTTCAGACAAGTCAAGATCAATATCCCTTTGCTTGATGCCATCAAACAAATTCCCTCTTATGCCAAGTTTCTAAAAGACCTATGCACAACAAAACGCAAATATAATGTGCAGCAAAAGGCCTTCTTAACTGAGCAAGTTAGTGCCATCCTCACTCAAAAGACCCCCCTAAAATTCAAAGATCCCGGTAGTCCCACCGTCTCATGTATCATTGGAGACTACCGGATTGAACGTGCCTTGTTAGACTTGGGGGCGAGTGTGAACTTGATCCCATACTCGGTATATGAGCAATTGGGTCTTGGTGAATTAAAACCCACCAAAACCACATTGCAACTCGCTGATAGATCTATCCGTGTACCGAGAGGGATAGTTGAGGATGTTCTAGTCCAAGTTGACAAATTCTACTACCCGGTAGATTTTATAGTCTTGGACACACAACCGGTTTTGGATGCTAGCACCCAAATACCGGTAATATTAGGCCGCCCATTCCTTGCCACATCAAACGCAATCATCAATTGCCGGAATGGGGTGATGCAACTATCTTTTGGAAACATGACACTAGAGGTGAATGTGTTTCACTTGGGCAAATGACATAGGGATGTCGATGATGATGAGTTCTTCGATGTAAACATGCTTGAAACCTTTGAAGAAGAAGAACTCCTCCAACTTGAACCACTAGAAAGCTTGGAGACATGCTTAGCACACTTCATGGAACCTGAAGATCCCATCATTAGTGAAATTGTGCAAGCAGAAAGACCGGTAGTTGATACTAGCCGGTGGAGGCCCCATTTTGAAAAATTGCCACCAACCACATCAAGGCCTCTACCGTCTAACATCAAAGCACCGAAGCTTGACCTCAAACCATTGCCATCCGAGCTTAAATATGTATATTTGGGTCAAGAGGAAACTTTCCCAGTTGTCATTGCCTCCCACCTAGAGAAAGACCAAGAGCTCAAGTTGATTGAGTTACTCAAAAAACACCGGGAAGCCATAGGTTGGACAATAGCGGATCTCAAAGGGATAGATCCTTCGGTTTGCACTCACCGTATACACCTTGAAGAAAATGCAAAAACGACTAGACAACCTCAAAGACGGCTAAATCCAAACATGATGGAGGTTGTCAAAGCCGAGGTGTTAAAGCTATTGGATGTGGGTATCATCTACCCCATCTCAGATAGCCAATGGGTGAGTCCTACCCAAGTTGTCCCCAAGAAATCCGGTATTACCATCATTGAAAACGCCAACAACGAGCTTGTACCGACTAGGGTGACCACCGGTTGGCGTATGTGCATTGATTATAGGAAGCTCAACACGGTCACTAGGAAAGACCACTTCTCTCTCCCATTTATGGATCAAATTTTGGAGAGGTTGGCAGGCCATCCCTATTATTGCTTCCTAGATGGCTATTCCGGATACAACCAAATTGAGATAGCTCCGGAAGACCAAGAGAAAACCACATTTACATGCCCGTTTGGTACCTTCGCTTATCGAAGGATGCCATTCGGGTTATGCAATGCACCCGCCACATTCCAACGATGCATGTTGAGTATTTTCTCGGACATGGTGGGTGAGTTTCTTGAGGTGTTCATGGATGACTTTTCTGTTTTTGGTTGTACATTTGATGAGTGTCTCGAGCACTTGAAGTTGGTCTTGATGAGGTGTGAGGAAAAGTAACTTGTATTAAACTGGGAAAAGTGCCATTTCATGGTACAAAGAGGAATAGTCCTTGGACACATCATCTCGTCCAATGGAATAGAGGTAGACCGGGCGAAAATTGACATAATTTCCAATCTACCACCACCCAAAAGCATACGCGATGTGCGGTCCTTCCTTGGACACGCTGGTTTCTATCGAAAGTTTATAAAGGACTTTAGTCACATCTCAAGGCCTTTATGCAACCTTCTACAAAAGGAGAACCAATTTGAGTGGAGTGCCGAATGTCAATTAGCTTTTTCAAAGCTAAAAGACATGTTGACAACCGCTCCTATCATGCAACCACCAGATTGGTCCATGCCTTTTGAGTTGATGTGCGATGCGAGCGATTTTGCTATTGGGGCGGTGTTAGGCCAAAAGAAAGATAAAAAGCCCCATGTCATTTACTACGCAAGTAGGACCTTGAATCCTGCCCAAGTTAATTATTCGACTACGGAGAAAGAACTCCTAGCTGTCATTTTTGCCTTGGACAAATTCAGGCCATACTTAATAGGATCCAAAGTTATTGTGTATACGGATCATGCGGCGCTGAAATACCTTCTTTCTAAGAAGGATGCTAAGCCCCGCTTGCTTAGATGGATCCTACTCCTTCAAGAATTCGACTTGGAGATCAAAGATAAGAAGGGGGTAGAAAATGTGGTGGCGGATCATCTATCCCGCCTAGTCCTACCAAATTCCATTGACGAGTCACCTATTGAGGACTCATTCCCTGATGAGCAACTATTTGTTGCTATGCATCCACCATGGTACGCTAATATAGCTAATTATCTCTCCACAGGTGCGATGCCGACTCATTGGACTGCGCAAGACAAACGTAAATTTCTAAGGGAAGTGCGCAGATTTTTCTAGGATGAACCTCTATTGTTTAAATATTGCCCAGACCAAATTATAAGGAGATGCGTCCCCGATGATGAACACAATTCAGTCATCTCCTTTTGTCATGATCAAGCATGTGGGGGTCATTTTTCAGCCAAGAAAACAACTGCGAAAATTCTGCAGTGTGGTTTTTATTGGCCCACGTTATTCAAGGACACCCACGAGTTTGGAAAGCGTGCGAGCATTGCCAGAAGTTAGGAGGATTATCCCGTCGAAATATGATGCCTCTCGCCCCTAATTCAACATCTTGAAGTCTTTGACTGTTGGGGCATCGATTTCATGGGACCATTCCCCTCATCTTTTAGACATGTCTATATTCTGCTTGCCGTAGACTATGTGTCTAAATGGATAGAGGCTATCCCATGTAGAACCAACGATCATCGTACGGTTCTCAGGTTCCTCAAAGAAAACATACTTTCTAGATTTGGGACGCCTCGAGCCATTATTAGTGACGGTGGTTCTCACTTTTGCAATAGACCTTTTGAAACTTTGATGAAGAAATATGGTATTAGGCACAAAGTGAGTACCCCATACCACCCACAAACAAGTGGACAAGCTGAAATCTCCAATAGGGAAATCAAGCAGATTTTGGAAAAGACGGTGAGACCGGATCGCAAGGATTGGTCCCTACGATTAGATGATGCACTTTGGGCTCACCGTACTGCCTACAAGACACCCATTGGAATGTCCCCTTATAGACTTGTCTATGGGAAAGCTTGCCACTTGCCGGTGGAGATAGAACACAAAGCCTATTGGGCAATTCGGGCTCTAAATTTTGACATTGACAAGGCTAGCTCGCTTCGCAAACTTCAATTAAATGAGCTTGATGAGATCCGGAATGATGCATATGAGAATTCGAGAATTTACAAGAGCAAGATGAAGGCCTTTCACGACAAGCACATCTTAAGGAAATCTTTCCATGAAGGACAGAAAGTGCTCTTGTATAATGCCCGACTTCATCTTTTTCCGGGAAAATTACGATCTCGATGGATCGGCCCATATATTGTCAAAGAAGTTTTTCCTCATGGGGCTGTTGAGATTGAGAATGCAGCGAATGATGACTGTTTCAAAGTTAATGGACAACGCCTTAAACCATTTGTTGAGAAATTTGATTCAGAGGACATGTCCATCTCCTTGAATGATCCTGTCTATCAGGATGATTGATCTCCTAGTCTGATGGAGGTATAGCATAGGTAGGTTTAGTTTTGTTCTTCTGTTTTAATAGGTTTTAGTTGTTGTAGTTGCAGACTTCCATGATCGCTCTCTCAGGTACTATTGTTCTCACTCTCTCATTGTATACCATCACTCTCATGTTCATGCTAGTTGTCTATCTTTTTACATTGAGGACAATGCAAGATTTGGTTGGGGGGTGAGATGAGATTCCTCATCTAGCATATTGCAACATTTCGAGCTTCATATGCACAAATTTTTTTTCGAATTTTCTAACATCTCAAAAATCTTTTAGAAAATCTTGTTTCTATACATTCGAGAGGCTATGAGTAGAAGAGGAGGAGAAACGAAGTGTGTGATGTTGTAGTCTTGAATTTCTCCCAACATAATGGTGTTATATGACAGTTCCCCTATTGTTGTGATTGATAGAAAATTTGAACACCTTTACACCAAGTTCACATTACACGATTTTCATGAGTTGACAGGTTTATGTGATTTGTGGATTAGCTAGACTTTGATTTAAAGGTGTTGAGCAGCCAAGCCGGGGTATTTTGTCCATCCTTGTCCATGGGAAAATAACGGAAGATATGGATTTCTAAAAATCCTATCTAATTTAAAAGAAAAAGGAAAGAAAGGATGAAATTGGGACGGAAAGAAAAATGGTGGAAAATTTCGAAAAGGGCTACCTATTACCAACCGGGGGATGGTCGAACCGTAACCAAAGCCGGAAATGGGACGTAGTGTGAAAGCCGTCGGAAGGACGGTAAGGCAAATTCCTGTCATAGGCTTGCTGTTGCTCTGTGCACTTTAAAATCATTGGTTTACCTAATCTATGAAGAAGATGATCCCAGGAACTCATGAGATGAATTTTCACTATACACACTAGGTTAAATTTGTTCGAGTTCTTCTATTTATCAATCAATCTGCGGGAACTTCATGTAAACACTTCTTATGTTTTGAGAGTCCAAGGTTCAGCTTCTATCACCTAATTTTTCCAAATGTTACACTTGTACATCTTGGAATGGATAGAATCATGGGTTCTGAAGGAGAGTTGGGTTTGGAGGTTTGAAATTGTTTCACGCATGTTTTGCTCGGGACTAGCAAAAAGCTGGTTGGGGGGTGTGTTGAACCTCCAATTTATACATTGCATTGCCCATTACACGACAAGGTTTGCATGATTTTCATGGTTTTAAGGCCCACCTAACACGTGTTTTGTAATTATAGGGATGAGAGCGGACTTCATTCAATTACGAGCCAAAAGAATACATTTGGAGCTTTTGGATGAAGGATGAAAGAAGACCAAAGAAAGAAGAAAGCAAAGAGAAGAGAGAGAAGAAGAAAAAGGAGAAAAAGAAGAGAAAAAGAAGCAAATGGAAGAAGGCCGATCAAAGAGAAGACAGGCCGACCGGTCTTGACCGGTTGGCCATGCACACTGGAGGATGGATAGAGGAGCCCGACCGGTCACGACCGGTCGGCTATAAACGCTGAACACACTTAAATTGATCCGACCGGTCATGACCGGTCGGCCACACACACTGGACTGTTGGACAGGTCTGTCCGACCGGTCTTGACCGGTCGGCAACACTCCCTGGACTGTTTAAAGGCTAGTCCGACAGGTCACGACCGGTCGGCTCTGCGTATGAAGTCCTTTCTAAATCTGGACTCCGGAAATTGCTGCGCAATGCGTAACCTTTCGCAAAATCCGACGTAAGGGAGGTTGCTTGCTATAAAAGGACACCTAGGGGCTCTCCCTAGGGTATCAGAGAGGCTAAGGAACGTGGGTTTGGACAGTGAAAGCGATTGTGGAGCGGCTGCAACTCTCCTATTCGGGTTTTTCTATTTTTATGCTTTATTTCAGAGTTTTTAGTTGTAGCATGACTATGCTCGGCTAGAACCTCTCAGCTAAGGCTGAGAGGTGAAGCTTGTAGCTAATTCTATGTTGGTTTCAGTTTAATTCAAGTAATTTACATTCAAGTTTAGATTTTTACATTATTTAGTTCTAAAAAGTGGTAGTTTGAGATGTCTTATTTGAGTTTATGTGCTCCGGACATGAATTCCTTTTAATTCTCTGAGATTATCATGTTTGTTTATCTAAATTCGGATTATAGTAATCCTTGAGCAGGCCATAGTCCAGAGGCATGGCTGTTACTCCGCAGGCTATGGTTTTGAGTTTTGTATTGATTGAATGGAACTAGAACTTGGAAGTTCAACTTGAATGTGATGGAATGTGTGTGAATGCTTTATTTTCCAACTAGATGAGAGATAGGACTTCAAATCTAGTTGTGTTCTCTACTTGGATTGACTGAATTGACATGGGATTGCTACAAGTGGATCCTTGAAAGCCTTAGTACTTTATATCTCTGATTTTTCATTAAGTTCCTGTTTTAAGTAAACACTCAATTAAATCTGATTTCTTTTAAAAAAACTGAGTTGCTGGAGTGATTTGGGAGCTGTCACTATTTCCCTGTGGATCGACCTCGGTCTTACCGAGTTTTATTACTACATCGCAGCCTTACACTTGAGGCGAGCGAACAAGTTTTTGGCGCTGTTGCCGAGGATTTAGATAACGGTTTTCGAATAGTTTCAGTGGCTGTAGAAGTAGCAGTAGATAGTTTTTTCTGATTTTCTTAGAACTAACAAGTTTTTCCGTTTTGTAGGAATTTTTCTCTAGTTCAAGCGCATCAGGTGATACCTTTCTAACTTAGCTTCTGCAGAATTAGTTTCAGATTTCAGTTTCTAGGATAGGATTAGTTTCAGTTTCTGGTTGAGTGGTTTATGTCCCGTTGGGAACGTAATCACTCAAATCGTCTCCAATTTGAAGGTGGTTTAGTTGGACCATTGTCAGTCCATAGACGAGTCCGGAATTATCAAGAGCATTGTGAAAATTTGGGGAATATGGATCAAACACCTGCAAGGAATCCTCCCCCGCTTACTCCAATTACAAACGCAAATCAGGAAGGAGTAGGAGAGAATGAGGTACAAAATATTCCTCCAATGTGATCATTACGGGACTACTTACAACCTGCCCTTGCAGTTACACCTTCTTGCACAGTTGAACCAGAGCCTGTTGATTGAGATCGATATCGAGATTCCAGATGAAGCTACCGCGAAGGCTATGAACTTATAAGTGGAGAGCAAATTGAAGAAATGACTTTAAATCTTTGTGTACTGACCCCTAATCGAATTATTTGGGATTCAGAAGTGAAAGAAATTATTTTATCTACTAATAGTGGCCAAATTGGCGTATTACCAAATCTATGTAACGGATATTAAATCGAGTCGACACAACACAACCAAATTAGTCTTGATTATTATTATTAAAAAATCGTACGTCGTCATATAAAAAGTGCTCAGGAATGGTCGGGATAGCTCAGCTGGTAGAGTAGAGGACTGAAAATCCTTGTGTCACCAGTTCAAATCTGGTTCCTGACAATGGAAAGAGCCACTGGTTTATCCCTCCATCGAATCAAATTAGCCAAAGGCGTGCGTGGCTGATGCTGTTGAGCCGATGGTTTGAATCCCAATCGCCAGATTTGTTTCTGTCTTTTGTTGAATCTTTTTCACGGCTCGATAGATAATTTGATAAGCCAATGATTTTTTTCCGTGTTTCAGAATACGGTTAACTAACATGTTAACTAATCGATTACGATAAATTGGATTGGATTTTGCAGTTTTTTCTTCTGCAGTACCTCAACGTGACATGTCGAGCCAAGAGCATCTTCATTGATATATATAAAAAATGGTGGATGCAAGAATCCACAGCCGATCATGTCCTTCAAGTCGCACGTTGCTTTCTACCACATCGTTTCAAACGAAGTTTTGTGTGGGTGCTTCCCCCGCCTTCGCCTATGGTACTACCGTAGCTACCGGTGGTGGTACCTCCGCCTATGCGGGTTCTGCCTCTGCCTCAGTAGCCGGTTCCTCCACCGCCGCGAACCCCAGTTAACCAATAATTATAGTTCATCATGGGTAGGGACACTATTGCCGATATATTAACCTCTATAAGAAATTTCCCAAAAAATATGCATAATGAGAATCGTCTGCTTATCACAGTTAGCCGGTTTCAACTGAGGGCATGAATAACACTAACCGCTTATTACGTCAAAGGCGCGCGCATACGTTTTTCAGCTGGGTACGATCTAAAACGATTCCACATTCAAGAAGTGCTGAATATCCTCCTTGCTCTTTGTCTAAGATTGGACTAAAGGTGCTAAACCAGGCAACAGCTGATAAAAATCGTTGCTTTGGACGATGCATATGTAGAAAGCCTATTTTGTTTCTAGTATTTACTAGAAAATTGGATCTTTCTTTCCTTCTTTCTATAGTGGAGATAAGTGAGTGACTATTCATTGGGGGGGGGGGGGGGGGGGGGGGGGGGGGGGGGGGGAGCCCTAACCCAACCCTAAAAAGTGTCTTTTGCTTTTGTACCCTTGGTCTGACTCTATCTATTTGTAATCGAATATAGAGGGTTCGCTATGATGTACAGTCCACTTGACCCTTTTTCAAATAACACTAACTTATACGCTAACAAAAAGCAAGAAAAAGAAAAGAAAGAAAATATAAGCAATAAAGAGAATGGTGCTTACTAGGATGTGTGTGGCTCACTAATAAGAGGATAGAGGTATGTGTACCTCTCTCTCTCTCTTCCTCTCTCCCCTCCTCTCCCTCTCCCTCTCTTTTTCTAGACATGTATGGCAAATGCGGGGGGGGGGGGGGGGGGGGGGGGGGGGGGGAGAATAGTGTACATGCCCCTCTCAAGTGGGTCATCTAGAAGGAGGTCTATTAACTCTGATATTATGAAATTGACAAGAATCTCTTAATACATACTTTTACTAAAAAAGTTTGTAATGAATCATTCTCCTAATCCACAACTATGGAAAAAACTATATCATAAATGAATAAGGCCCGAGGGTGTATACACACTCATTGCCAATTTCAACCACTCAAGAGATCAGATGGCCATATCATTCATTTTTATGTAAGTATACAATTTCTAGTACACATTAGAAGGTCTAGATCATGTATCGAGATTAAGTAATATTCGATAACAAGTAATTGTTACTTCTACCCATTAGATATTCATGATCAGATACTAAAATTTTAATAATTTAACACAATAAAGATGGATCAATGGTTGAATCGAAGGATCGAAGACTCGTCTTCCTTGATTTGGAAGAGTTATCCATCAGATTTCATTGTCAATGGTCGTTTGGAAATCTGATGATAACTATTGAGTTTATATGGTTCAGATAAAAAATCCAACGGTTAGATCATCCAAATTTATAACAGATAATCTACATTAAAGATCAAATGGTCGATATTGAAAATCAGTGGTCAAATTTATTATAAATGTAAAGTATATAGTCTCGATCGATAATCTAATGGTTAAATCATCACATATATAAGACAGATGGTCCCGATTGATGATTCAATGGTCAAATCATCACACATGGTCCATGATCGAAGATCCAACGATCAGATCTTGTTAAAATTAGGACAGGTGGCCTCGATCGTCCATCTAATGATCTATCCCATCATGTGACTAATTTTTTTTTTCACCCTAAGATTTGAAAGGTATTACATCAAGAGCCAATGTATAACTATTGAAAGGCACATGTGTTATTTACTACTCATGTCCGAAAATCCTGTTGACATTGTCATCTTGTCCAACTGAAAAGTGCACATAGTTGAAGCAGAAGAATTACTGAAGTCAAAACAGTAGAATTGAAATCGGAGATATCAGATCATCCCTTCTACTAAAAAAGGGTGTTTGGTTCCCCCTTTTCCTTCTTACATCTCAGATCAATCTATGTTCGACTTCACACATCCCAAGACATTTCCTTCTTTGCTCTTTCTTTTTATTTATTTTGCTTACTAAGGATTTCGATACCCTGTGAAGTATAGCTTGATGTGGTAATCTTAAAGCTTCATTAAATCTCCCAAATTTTTTTTTTTTTGTAAAGTAAAGATTGCACGTCGTGCGGGCGGAAAATGATGAGGCTGCCTAACCCCTTCATTTTCCATAACTATGGCCCTTACTCAGAATTGATGGTTCACATCAACCATAAGAGTCATGTGGAAGGATAACTCTCCAATCTACGAGCGATTCTACAATTTCTAGCTAGTAGATTTCAAGGTTTTATTTATCTAGTGGAAACTCCAATATGAACATATTCAATCTTTAAGTCAATAACACACCCCATCAGCACAACCCCATCCACATGTGCACTAAGAGAGTAAGAAAGGGCGAGACGTGGGTGCGTGCTCTCTACAGCATTCACAGAACTAGATCAACTTCAACTGAATCTGATTTGACTGAGATAAGTTGTGTTGGACTTGTTCGAGTCTTAAAACCATGACATACATAGTGAGACCACTAAATGAGCATATGAATGACTTAAAATGGGCCCTACTTAGACATTCATGGATTTGCATTGGATTTGAAAATCTTAAAGTCAATGGTTTGGGAATCTCACTACCAATTCTTAGATTTGGGGACATTTATGGAAATGTCAAAGCATTTCTTGCAATGAAATAAATTTTATAGAAAGTTATGATTTTGTAGATTTTCAAAGTCTTCATGATCCATTTACGTAGGGAATCCCTTGTTATTGCGATTAAGTCTAATTCTGATTTTGGTGGTATCAATTACTGCCTGTATAACATTCAGTACAATGAATCGATACTTTCCCTCGTATAAATGCAGTTAAGGAAGTTTTAGGGAAAAAAATATTGATGATTAGATTTTTATGGAGGAAAGACATACTCAAGTGTTGCAGATCTTGCATGGAGCCTACTGTTGAGCTCTGAATTTGCATATTCTAACCTCAATTCATCACACATTATGCATGGTTTGTATGTTAAAAGACCCATCTAATACTTGTTTTTGTGATTATAGGAATGAGAGAGAGACTTCACCAATATGATGTCAAAAGAGCTACTTTGTATGCAATGAAGACTAATAGAAGAGGAGTCAAGAGGTGAAAGAAAGAAACAAAGAAGATTGGGAAGAAGAAAAGAAAAGAGTTCAAAGAAATGGACTGTCCAACCGATCGTCCGACTGGTCGGCCACGGACTTTGACCGGTAGATAATTCAAAAAAGGGTTGTGTGCTCGTCGAACTAAAAAGTGGTATTTTCGACCGGCCGTCCGACTGGTCGGTGGAAGCCTCGACCGGTCGTTAATTCAAAAGGAGTTGTAGGAAAATCCCAAGCCTTGCTGGACAAAAAAAGAGCATTTTCGACTGATTGTCCAATGGGTCGACTAAAAGCCTCGACCGGTATCTGATCGGTCAACTAAAGAGAATTTTAAAAAGCCGTTAAAAGTTCGTTACTGGTTGAACTTCGACTGGTCGACCAGGGGGCTTTGACTGGTCAACCACCGCCTAGACTGCTTAATGACCTACGCAATTCTCGAAGATTCCAAGTCGGCGGGTGAATTTTGATATAAAAGGACACCTCTACTCTCGTCTATAATCATCTTAGGAGAGCTCCGAAGTTACTGGAGGTGGATAGCATTAAAGTGGGGTGTCTACAACTCCTCAAACTAAGGGTTTTCTTATGTTTTTCATAGTTTTTATTTTGTTTTCTGGTTTAAGCATGATAATGCTTGGCTAGACCTCTTAGTTAGGGCTAAGAGGGGAAGCTTGTAGTTAGTTTTAATGCTTAATTTATTTATGCAAGTAATATAAGTTTGATTTTAGATTTTAAAGTTCTATTTTGAATAAAAATTGGTATTTTTAGACGATTTTTTAGAGTTTGTATACTCTGGACACTAGTTACCTACAAATCTCTGAGGATGATCATGTTGGTTTGATGAGATTTGAATTGTAGTAACCCTGGAGCATGCCATGATCGCTTGGTATGACTATTACTTCGAAGGCTACAAGTTCATCTTCTCCGTGCTTCATTATAACTAGAAGTACTGATTTCCAGATTGAGTTTGGACTGTTTATGTTAGAATGAAATATCTTCCAATTGGAAGAGAGATAGGACTTCAATTCCAATTGTGTGTGTGCTTGGTTGAATGGATTAACATTAATCTACTACAAGTGGATCCTTGGTCCTTCTTAATTATCAGATTTTCCTTATTTACTTTTTGTTTATAGTTAGTTCTTAATATTTAGATTTCCTAAATCTCTTAATTCAAGTTATTAGAATAGATTGAATTTATTTTACCCTAATCCCTATGGATCAATCTCGGTGTCACGATCGAGTTATTACTACTTCGCAACCTTGCACTTGGGGCGAGTGAACACCTACACGGAGGGAATGAGCCCCTCCAAAATTAGTATTAGATTTAAATTCCGATCATGTTGGGATGCGGTGCCTAAACAGACCCCTATGGGCTGTTTGGTAGCAAGAATTATCATGCTTTTAGAGGTCAGGAAAGAAGTCAGGCTTTTGTTGAGAGATATCATGGCTAGGATATTGAGAAAATTAGTAATAACTCATATTGTTTTATAGTTATCTAATGAGTAGAAGTTTTTAGCAAGCCCAAACAATATTCTTCCCTTTCTCTTCCTCCTTCCGTTGGCCCATGTGTGGCAATTGTTGGGAAAACCGCCAGCGGAAGTGGAAGACGAAACGCGCAGAGTAATGCGAGATCCAAGAAGTAAACAAGATGCAATCGATCACACACAAGCATTCACCACAAGAGAAATTCGATTTTACGTGGAAAACCCCCTCAATGGGTAAAAAACCACGGCACAAATAGATCCACTATGAATAACAGAAGATTACAGAGATTAACAGCCCACAAGCAAGGAACAAATAAAGAAAATCCCAAGTTCTCTCTCACACACCTCTCCCCTCTTCCTAACATGATTAGGAAACCTTAGACACCTTAGGATTACCATCTAAGTCGGATTACACCTCCTTAAATAAGCAAAACTCTGAAAATAGAAACATCTTGTGTAGTACTGTGAGCTGCGCAAGAAACCCGCATGCACCACTGTGGACCCTCGCCGTTCCGCGCTCCCGACGACGTTCTCCCTTTCCTTTCGGAAAAAGAAGAAGAGGTGCATGCGTGCGAATCGCCGTTTATGCCACTGGCTTGCCTCGTTCTCGAGGGCTTTGTTTGGTTGTCGTGTTAAGCTGGATGTGTTTAGATGAGTTTATATAAGACCAGAGTCGCCACTAGCCAGTTACTTCGAATCTACAGTCAGCTAGACCCCGTAGAAACGTTAGAGAAGGGGATCCGAAGATTCTTTTATCTAAAATGACTCCTTTTGATTTGCGGGTAGAGATTCGAGGTAAGGGATCACGGTTACAGGGTGGGAAGAGCTTAAGCACCCCACACACTGCCCGTACCGAAGTACAGTCTCTACTTCACAGAATCGAACTAATACTTGAAAGTCTGTTTTAATCCTCAAACATTCTCATAAATGACATGATGCATGAATGTAGGTCTGATCAGTAAGAGTTTCTGATGGGCAGGTTTCCATTAACAGGCAAGCCCAGAGCATACGCTCGAACTGACAGGTGCTTTATGCGAGATGCATGCTGTGTGTTTGAATAATCAAAGTGCTCGTAGTGACTAATGCATGAATGCAAGGTCTGAACAGTAAGAGTTTCTGATGGGCAGGTTTCCATTAACAGGCAAGCCCAGAGCATACGCTCGAATTGACAGGTGCTTTATGCGGGATGCATGTCGTGTGTTTGAATAATCAAAGTGCTTGTAGTGAAGCAGGGGGGTTGGAAGAAAAGTAAATGTTGCACTTATGCTAGATGTGAATGAGATGATGCTAGTAAAGAACAGCTAGATGGATGAAGGTGTCGCAAGGGTTGGCTTCGAGTGGCTGGATCAAGACTTGGATGGCTTGGGAGACTTGGACCAGTGGTCAGGCTGGGCTGGACCAGGGCTAGGCTCTTCTCACTCGGGCTCTCCTTGGTGGAGGAATGGGCTAAAGGGTGGAAAGATAGATTCTACTCGGGCTGGATGGCTTCGGAGGGATTGTTGAAATGAGAAGGGGAGGGGGGTATTTATAGCAGCGGGCAGTGGCAGTTCTCGTAAATATGTTTGGGTGGCACCTAGGGGGCCGCCCGTACGGACGCTTTCGGGATCCCACGAGCAGTACGGACATGTCTCGGGGCTGCTGCTTGGGACTCAGTGAGTTGACTCGGTGGGTCGACTCAACGGGTTGACTCGGTGATTTGACTCAGTGGGTTGACTCGGCGGTTTGACTCGATGATTTGACTCAGCGGGTTGACTCAGTGAGTTTGACTTTTTAAGGATTTTTTGACTGATTTTTCTTATGGGGGATTTTTCAGGCTGATGTTTAGGGGTGAGTTGGGCTATGGATTGGGGCTTTCAAGGGTGAGTTTGCCTGAGTTTGGACATGGGATTTGGGGTGTGGTCCTCCATTCATCCAGCTATCTTTACCAATAGTGTAGCCGAAGGTGGGGTGTCTACAGATGCCCCTCTTTGGTAGAGGTTGCGTGCAACCGAATGCCAAAGCGAGTGGACACCCCACTTCTGATCCGGTCATTCATAGATCATGGTATGAAATCTTTGCTTGCCTTTGCAACTGTGCCAGTTGATCGTCTGAAAATCGATCACTCGCACATACCGCGGAAGTTTGGAGAAAACGTTGCGATTGTCCCTGCAGTTTGCTGCAACCTGGGTACCTAATCGCAACCCTTCCATTCCCGATCGGTACTAACATCGGAAAGGTACAACAGAGCCTCTGCATCGTAGTCTTACGAGGTTACTGACCCTGAGATTGATTGTGATGTTTGATGTTTTACCAGATCACTCCAGGAGTACTTGTTTCGCTTTACTGTCAAAGTGGTTAGATGCCTACGTCATGTAGTCTTACGGGATTCTACTACGCCGACTTAGGACTCAGTCAAGGTACTTCAGGCATCCACGCCTAGGTATGTGCGGGTGGACTTTTTCCACCCGATCTGCTGGTTTTAATGCTTGGTTTGGAATTCATTCTTTCCTTGATTGTGGTCTGGAATCTTTGTTGTCCTTTGTATCTGACTCAGTTGATTGTTTGGAGATTGATAACTCGCACATACAGCGGGAGTTTGGAGAAAATGTTGCGATTGTCCCTGCAGTTTGCTGCAACCTGGGTACCCTAATCGCAACCCTTCCATTCTCGATCGGTACTAATATCGAAAAGATACAGCAGAGCCTCTAGGTCGTAGTCTTATGAGGTTGCTGACCCTGAGATTGATTGTGTGATGTTTGATGTTTTCCCGGATCACTCCAGGAGTACTTGTTTCGCTTGACTGTCAAAGTGGTTAGATGCCCTACGTCATGTAGTCTTACGGGATTCTACTACGCTGACTTGGACTCAGTCAAGGTACTTCAGGCATCCACGCCTAGGTATGTGCGGGTGAACTCTTTCCACCTAATCTGCTGATTTTGATACTTGGGTTACAATTCATTGTTTCCACCTGTTCAAATGGTTTCTTTGACCGAGCCTTTTTGGCCTTCATCTTTTCGTATCTTGGCATGTGGTACGACCGCATTGACACTGGAGTTCAGTTCAACTGTACTTTGAGTGCACTGGATCCGATGGTCTCCGGGGAAACCGCGAGACATCGGATCTTATTTGATTTTTAGGTCGGCTCCTACCCAGAGATATGGAAGATCTCCTGGTGTTTCGGAGGCAGAACACTCTACTGGGAAAATATTTTTTTTGGATTTTTGAAAAGATACCCACTCTGGGAAGTGATACTCCGTGGGGTTTTTATTTACAAATAGGAATATTTTTTGTCTTTTGAAATGGAAATCTGGTCTGCACGTGCCTCCATTAGGGATGCCTGTGGGGTCTTTGGCTAACGGACTTTTATTTTGAAAGCAGGTAAATATGACGATTGATGCGATGGATGCTGATGCATAGAGATGCATATTTGACGATGGATGCACGGCTTGGCTCATTCTCTTTCAGTTTGATGATTTTGCTTTTGCTGGAGATGCAGAGGATTTTGAGCTTATTGCTTGCAGGGTTGTGCTCTCCTGGGGATTTCTTTCTTCTTTATGCGGATTTTTGGTCAGCGGGTTGGTCAAGATCCCGACCCGTGGTAGATCAGGTCCATCGTCCTAAGATGCTGTTTCTTTGCTAATGAGAATGTACGAAGGATGTTATCAGACTTCAAGATGTTCTTCTATGATTGGATGCAATTGAGACGGTGCTTGGTCGCCAGTTTTGGTCAAGATTCTAATTTGTGGGAGATCGGATCCGTCATCCCAAATTGTGAAGAGAGCGGAGTTCGAGACTCCTGAAGTGTAGTGCTGGGGATAGTGACAATTTTTTATGATTTTTGCAAATATTTGGTCTGAATCTTTACTTGAGTGGTCAGGATAGAGATCGGTTATTGAAAACAAAGGAAATATTTTTTGTAGTTTTGAAAATATTTGGTTTGAAAGCAAGGGAAATATTTTGTGATTTTTGAAAATATTTTGCAATGTTTTGGTATTTTGTTGGATTTTTCTGAAATGCAGGGAAAAAGTATGGAATTTTCATCCATTTCTACCTTCTACTGCTGGTAAGGCACCCGATCCATTTTACGTCAGCGAGCAAGACGAGTCTCACACAGTTAAGTGCCGTAGTTTTACATCTTCGGATGAGGAGATTTTTGAGGGTTTTCAGTCAACACACCCACAAAGTTGCCTGTTCCTCATGTGCAATGCACATAGACTGTGTATTGTCCGACGGACTCCTTCGGCCACAAAATGAGCCACATCCTCACATTTCCCTTTGTCAATCCAGTTTGGGGCCTTACGTTGCTCACAATTCCGTGAGGGTGCGCTCCACCTCCCAACTGCCTTAATCCCCTTCATGAGTTTTAGGAACAGGGAACATCCATCAGATTCAACAGCGACTTCCAAATCAAGGTTGTCTATCACGGTGCGTTCAATACGAACAGGATTGCGGGGTTCTGCCCGCCTCAGCCTTTATCTGTTTTAGAAGATTCCGGACACCCGTACGATCAAGTGTAAGCCATGTCCGAAACAGGTTAGGAAAGAAAGCCCCCAAGAAGTTAATCCTAGTGTAGTTTTAGGTCTTCGGACCACTGGGGATGAATTTGTGAACTTGATGGGGAATTTTTTTTGTTTTGAGAAAGTTCCAGTTTTCAACTCGAGTAATCGAGGTTGATGTTGGTTTTTATGGAAAGCTTGAAATCTTTTTGGTATTTTTGGAAATGATCCCGGTTATCGAACCTTAATCCCAGCGGTTGAGGCCAATGCCGGTTTTTGGTTGAAAGCAGGAAAAGGTCCCCCGAGAAATTAATCCAGTGTAGTTTAAGGTCTTCAGACAAAAAATATGTACATGCTGAAAATACATTCTTTTTGTGATTTTTTGAAATGTTCCAGGCTGTTAAATCTCAATTTGAGCGATCAAGATTAACACTGATTTTTATTGGAAATCTCTCAAGATTTTGATCCTGACGTAGTTTAAGGTCTTCGGACCAAAACTTTGTACAGTAGGCAGCAAACACATTGTTTTTGGAAAATGTCCGGCGTCAGCGGATCTTGATTCAAACGATCCAAACTGCTACCGGTTTTTATTTAAAAAGTCCCTCGGGATCTTGATCCCGACGTAGTTTAAGGTCTTCGGACTACTAAACTATGTACAAAACAGGGCAAACACATTTTTTTTTTATTTTTGTAAAATGTCCTGAGTCATCGATTCTGATTTTTATGGTCGAGATCGATGCCCATTTTTATTAAAAATCCCTCGGGATCTTGATCCCGATGTAGTTTAAGGTCTTCGGACCAAAACTATGTACAAGCAAGCAGCAACCAAGGTTGGAGATTCCGGGGATTCTTCTTATAATGGTTCAGATCATCAGGTCATGACTTTGGACGGTTGAGATCACTGTTTGACCAAGTCAATTATTTTTTCTTTTCCTTGAAAATTCATGGAACTTTTTCCACATCATCAAGCCAATTTCTCACCAATTTCTCACAAGATGAGATTTTGGTGAGATTCATTACTTTTTCTCATCATTCTCTTCCATCACTTCATTCTTACAAGGAGGTACAAGATTAACTTGCAACCACCCTTCCCAAGGAGGAGTTCTTCCTAAGGAGAGAGGGTGAGTGGTCGTTTCAACTAGGTGGGAGGGAGGAATGCCCCCTGGGTGCCGTCCGGACCGTCTCTGCCTGCTGATTTTTCCAGTGGGTAGGGTAAAGGGGTGCACTCCCCTTTTCTATATAACATGGGGCACCCTTAGCCACTCCAATGTTCAATCTCTCTTTCCTCTCTCTCATACTCTCTCTTTCTTCAAGTTTTTCTCTCTCTTTTGGTGGTTCTTTGCTCTTTTAAAGTGGTGGGCCTTAGTGAAGCTTTGGGACAGAAAGGTGATCCCCCTTTGGTGAGTGGTAAAGGTATGGACGACTCCCTTTTCTCTCTTGTCCTTTTCCTTCTTCATTGTCTCTTCTCATGGTTCCTTTCTTTTCTCCATGTAGCTATTCCAAAAGGAGTGAAGGTGGGCCCAAGTATTTTTGGCCCTTTTCTAGATCTCCAATCTCTTTTAAAGGTGGTGCATGGAGAAGGACATTGCAAGCTTCCATTTCATTCTTTCTTTTCTTCTTTCACACTCCCTTCATGTGTATGTAAAGGGTAATTTTGCCATGTCCATCAAGTGTTCATGGCAAAATATCCTATCTTTCTTCATGGGAGTTGGGCCTCTTTTCATGTGTATCAAATGGGCTCAAAGTGAAGTCATGACCCTTGGTGTATTTGATGGGCCCAACACTTCATTTTGGGCTCCCTCATGCTTTCTTGCCCTTGTCATTTTTCCTTAGAGCTTTTCTTTTCTTTTCCATCTTCTTTTTAAGGTTTGGGCCCATGGGAATGGTAGGGCCCACCTCAAGTTTTGGGCTCATGGGGCTCACTTTGGGTGGCCCCAGCTTTCTTCACATGTGTATGGACAAAGGTGACTAGCCCATTCTTCACTTGGATCTTCAAGTGGGCTAGATTACTTAATTGGGCCCTTGAGGTCAAGTAGCCCAAATCTTCCACCATTTCTTGATTATGATGTACATCCTTGTTCACAAAGTGTGGTGGATTCCTTAGAATTTTTCCATATGGATGGGCTTTTGGACCCTCATTGAAACTTGGATTTCTTTGGATCATGTGTGCACCACTACACTTTGTTCATGTAGGATTTTTTTTCTTTCATGATTTTTCTTTTGATGGATGGAGGACTTGAATTACTTAACCATCTACAAGTCCCATGAGTGAGTTGTCTCAACAGTCTCACTAGGTTCAAATGGTTTTTTCTTGTGGTAGGAAAGTGGTTTCCAAGAGTTTCCTTTAATGTCATCAATCTCAAATGGATGATTCCTCTTCAAGTGAGCTATCCATGCAACCATAACTCCTTGAACTTTCTTTGGGGTGTTTGGTGGGTCATCCACCATCATTCTCAAAGATGAATGATTTCTTTCAATTTGTGAGAAAGAATGATACTCATAAGTTGCCCAATTTTGTCCCATGCTTTGGGGCATTTTGGATTTTGTTCTTCAAGTGGGCTATGTTTATCATTTTTAGCCATTTTCATGATGGTTGGGTGACTCATCAAGCCATGCCCTCTTGTGCTCAAATGGTCCCCCTTTTTTGTAAAGAAATTGGTGCACATAAGTTGCCCAAACTTGTCCTTTTATGGGCATTTCCAACTTTGATTATTCATGTGGGCTATGTGCATCAAATTTTTTTACCATTAGCTTCTTTGATTCATATGTTTGTGGGTAGACCGCCATGTTGTACTCTCATAGTCAAAACTTTCATCAAGATGATGCACATAGGGGTGCCCATGGTTAACCCATTGAATGGGTCCTCATGTTCTTCAAGTGGGCTATGTGCTCCCTTCAATCCATTGAGATGAGGCATTTGGGTTGCTCTTGGGGGCCCATTTCCTTCCTATTCCCCACTTGTCCATGTACATGTGTAAAAAGATGGAAACATCTTAAATGAGAATCATGGCCTTGGTATAAAAAGTGGATCAATCCTTGGCCACATATGGACTTTGAAGAGGGACTTCTCATGTGACGTAGGATTCTTATCCCTTGTTGATCTTCATGGTACTTGAGTGCATTTGTTGTCCAAAGTGTGTCCTTGGATGATGGACTTTCCTTGCCTAAGACATGACATGCAACCTTCTTTAAGGTGGGCCTTGCTTTCTTTAATGGGCCCAACACATATCCTAGGTAACACATGGAGTCGGACTTTGGATTTTGCATTTGAATGTGAGTTCAATCCCATGGGTTTCCTGGATGATAATTTGGATTTTAACGGGTAAAGGATAGGGACTTACCTTGCCAAGCTTGTAGAATTCAATGGCGGACGGTACAAGAGGATGTCAAGTGATTGATGAGGATGATCTCGCCTTCATTATCCGCCGAGGGGCCCATATGTGTTCCTTGGCTCAGGAGCACCAACCTCTTCCCTCCATCAAGGGTCGAAGTACCAGAGATCATTAGGATAACTGGGTGAAACACCCACAGCCTTTGCTTGAACGAGTTTTGGCTGACACTCCTTTTGCTAGCCTCCTTACCTTGCGCTTCCATAATAATAGTGCCAATCGCATGTTGCTTGCGGCTCTTTGCGAGAGGTGGCGGGATGAGACCCATACCTTTCAACTCCCTTGTGGCGAGTGGGGAATAACTCCCCTAGATATATATATGCAAATCGGCTTTCCATTTCATGGGGCAGTTGTTCCCCAGGTTAGCTCCTTGCTCCCATCACTTTCACTGACTGGCTACGGCTTATCGGTGACGTCCCACCTGAAGATGAATTCCAGGGCCATCAAGTAAAAATGTGATGGTTCTACAACACCTTTGCTACTGTCACCCCTACTACTGAGCTAGAGGCCCTCCACAAAGCACGGGCCATGATTACTTATGCCTTCGGGTCCTTCCCTTTCTGTCACGTGAACGAGAGGATCGATCCTAAATTTCTTTGCTTGGTTGAGGATCTTCATCATTCCTACAATTGGAACGGGGCTATCTTAACTCATGTTTTCCAGGGTTTGGATAAGACCTCTCGGAATAGCCGGTCCTTCACAGGTTTCTGGCCTGTCGTTAAGGTACTTCTTCTTTAACCTTCCTTGGAGACATTTGTCTTCTTTCTTTCTCTGATCGTTAGGTGTGCCCTTGCCCAGACTTGCTTTTATGACCATTTTTCCCACCTCGCGCCGAGGATATGGGATGACATTGAGCCGCCTTTGTATCGCCACATGTACTTGCATTAACAAAATCGTCAGCGGAACTCTCGAGTCTCTGGGGACAACTGGCGTGCTGACATAGATGGATTGACCGTTGAAGATGTAAGTATTTTGCTTTCCTTATCCCTTATGCTGCACTGTAACTGATCATTATAACCTCATTTGCTATAGCTTGCTCGGATGCCGTACGCCAATTTTCCTCTCTACTACACCCCTCAGCGTGTGGAGGCATATGATTCTTCATGCCTCCGGATCATGCTTTCTGACGCTGAACATTTCAGTGGTATTTGGGTGAGAGGCTGCTTCGACAGATTACTGAGGTGGCTCGAGTCCCTTGTTCTGCACTTCCGCCAGCTGCTCAGATCCCAGCTGATGAGATAGCTGATGCTCTTGTGGGCCAGCCTGGGTTTCGTTTCACGATCCCGGATCGCGACTATGACAAGTGGTACTTGTTGTACGGCCAGGGGCCTCTGCTTCCTCCGCTCTATGTTCCTGGGGGTCGTCGCAGATACGCTGGAGGCTCAATGACAGCTCCTTTGATGGATCTTCATCGTCGAGAGCGGGACGAGAGGAGGGATGATGACGACTATGTTGGTGACCTGTAGCCTGCTTTTGTATTCAGTTTACTTGATGTATGACCTTCTTCTTTTTGCTTTTACCCTCTTCTGTATCAAAATCTTCTGAATGAATATACAACCTCTGACTTGTCTCAAATTACTTGATGATGCCTACTCGTTCTGAATGATTTGTGGAAGATGAGACTTTTTAATTGCATGGATGATGACTTGAACGGCTCAGATTGCTTGATTTGGCCTGTGGGCCCCTTCCAGATCTCAGCTTTGCTTTGGAGAACCTTTTCTTGATGTTTTATGAGGCTAAGAAGGCTTCTCCATGGTATGGATGATGACTTGAACGGCTCAGATCGCTTGATTTGGCCTTGTGAGCCCACTTGATGGTCAGATCTTGGGTTCTGGCCCTCTTTCTTGATGATCAAGCCTTTGATCTTGCTATTCGATGGCTCATGTAAGCTTTTTCATGGTTTAGATCATGATGATCTAGTCTTTGAATGGCTCAGATTGCTTGTGGGCCCCTCTTGATCAACTTTCCTTCTCTTTGACCAGGATCAGGCCCATGTTGGCCGCATGACTTCCTGATTGGATAGGTGGGGTACCTTCCAAATGATTCTGATCAACCTCAAACGAAATCTGGAGTGGATTGGGGCCTTGGGCAGCTCTCAGGGTGCCATCTGCTGATGTGAACTATCAGCCTCACCTACCAACGACCGTGGAGCCAATCCCGCGGAGAGAGAGGGAGTGCATCCGTACGGGCGGCCCACAGTGGGTCGCCCAAGGCTCGCCTCTTGTGCGGTCTGGGCTGGCTCTGATTCGAACATTCTCTTCTGTCCACTGCCCTTGTCCCCACCTGCTTTGTACTGGTGAATTCAATTCCAGCTATGAATCCTTTCTTCTCTTTGTTTTTTCTCTTCATCTTGTCCTCTTTCTATTTTGTCTTTTCTTGGGCAGCCTTTGATGGTGATTTGGGGGCCATAGTGGGAGAGGTTGGTGGGTCCCACACTCCAGCAATTGGTGAAGGCTTTAATGATGGAGGGATTCCTTTAATGGATGGTAGAGATGGAGCATTGAATGGGGGCATTGATGGGGATTTAGGGGCGGTGGTTGGTGGAGCTTTGAATGGCCCCATTAATGGCAGTCATGCTGAAATTTCATATTTGAATGGGCCATTGATTATGGGAGAAATGGATGGTATGGATGAGATGAGGAGATGGGACATAGGTGAGGCTATGCATCCCTTGAATGTGGGCCACCTGGATGATGTGATTGATGGAGGTGATGGGAGTATGATTGACATAGATGGGCTGATCTCATGTTTGGATGGTATAGATGGTTCAGATGATACCTTTGATGGTTTGGATGCTCTTAATGATGGCCGAGATGTGCGGCATACTTGTTTGGGTGGACTTGATGTGATCATTGATGATGTCCCCTTGATGATGGATGGTGTGGATGCCTCGATGATCCCTTTGATTGGTCAGGATGATGAATGTATTCACTACTTTATGCTGGAGAGGGCTGTAGGACCAGATCTGACCGTTGATTCTTCAATCGGGGTTGCCGGGACCCTTCTTGATGGTTTAGATGCATTTTTCGATGGTCAGATTGGTCAGGGTGCCACGATGTGTGGTGTGATCTTTGCTGATAGCCCTTTTGATGGAGAGTGTCGTCCTTCTCCTGATCGTCGGTCCTTTGCGCACTCTGTTCATGAGGTGGGAGAGTCTTTTCATGCGGCTGAGGTCGTGACAGTTTCAGACAGTGATGCGACTATATCAGACATAGCCGTTACTGGGGGTAGATCAGGGGCTGTTGAGTCTGCAGAGGTTCCAGCTTTTCCTTCTCCTTTGCCCATTGATCTTCCGATCATCAATGAGCTGTCATTGATTTCTGGGCCTTTTGTTCTGGAAGGGTTACCCGTGAGGACTTGTCAGCTGCTTCCTCGTCCTTCTTGCTCGCCACGACTGCTTGCTTCTTGTCAGCTTATGAGATTCAGGATTTGGAGTTCTACGGCTTTGGCAGTCTGATCCATATGGCTAGAGTTGACATTGATTGGAGGATGCTTGGGGCCGCACTGATTGACTGGATCCCTTCGTTGAACTTGTTTGCGTTCAACGACATGGAGATGGGACCCTCTTTGGAGGAGCTTGCGCGCTTGACCGGCCTTCCTTGGGATTATACTCAGTATTTTTTGCCGAAGACATTGCTGAAGACTGCCGCACCGCAGAACTGGTTCGGGATCCCCTATCTTGTTCGGCCTGCAGCTGCCGGCCAGGATGCTGTAGTGTTCTCCTTGGACTTGCTGTATGATCTTTTTTCGGGTCCTCGGAGTGTGGCCGGATCTATTCTTGCTCGGAATGCACTGATGTTCTGTTTGATAGCTGAGGTGCTATTCTCGGGATGGCGCAGGTCCCAGACTCCTTTGCTTTTTGAGGTGATGAGCCGAGCTACCCGACAGCAGGGGATCATTTCTCTCGTCCTGGCCGAGCTGTTTAATGGGCTGACTGACTGTGCCATGGGCCGTACTCGGGTCCTTCGAGGCTGCTGTGCCTTTCTTCAGGTATCTTTTCTGCACCTTTCTCTTCTTGCTTTTTAAGAATTGCTTTGCTCTAGCTAAACTTCTTTTCCTTCTTGTGATCAGGTCTGGCTATGGGCGCGCCTTTCGTTGACTGTTCCTGTACCATTTCCTGACACCCGTCGCTCAGACCTTATGCGACATATCATGGAATTTCTTCCTCATACGGCTAGGATGAGTGATCCCTTGTATCGCAGGATGTTCGCTGATCTTTGTGACTGGAATGTTCGTTGGGAGTCATCTTGGCTTTCACTTCCTCCAGCGCTTTGCGATGCGCACCGCCTTCCTCTGATGTTGGTAGGCTTTCAATCTTACTTATCTTATCATCCTATTCGGTTCCTGCGACAGTTTGGGTACGAGCAGGATGTTCCTCTTTTTACTTTTGCGGGTATCGGGCGTTGAGCACTTCCATCTAGAACCTCAGACTTTAGGACTTGGGTCAATGGATCTTGGGCGAGTAACTTGTAACACCCCAAGATTTCGACTCCCGTGTACATCACGACGGCTGAATTCCCAAGGTTATTTAGAATGTGTGAGGGTTATACCCCTGACATAATTTTCACACAAACATGTACATTTCATACTATTTGGAAAACCATGAGCAAGACGGTGAAACCAAACTTAAATATTATTTCATTAACTAAACTAAATCATCAAACCATGTAACCATCATTCAATCAAACACCATGTTCATAACTACGTCCTTTCATTGGGACTTATTACAATTTCAAATACTAAATAAATGCTAGAACTATGAATGACTATGTGGTCTCGTCCTTCCACCATCTGCTCCCACGAGCCATCATAATCGTCTCCTTGAGGCTCGGGCTCCTGAGGATCGTTACCTACATGTTCTAAATTATTTCCACAAAACATCGTCAAAAGCGGCATAGTGAAGAACTACTTTAAGGTTAGAAATAATAATCGCATAAAAATCATAACAAAACATCCATTACTCTTTCTTAATGCAATGCATGATAATGCATGACCCAGCGTAGGAATCCTTAGACATGCTGCCAGGGGTTTTGGGACACGCAAGCTCATAATTTTGCCCGACCACGTAAGAAACGGGACGCTCATAGCCCAAATTCACACGTGACAGTGTATGGGAGAAGTAGGACACTCTAGCCTATTCTTAATTCCATACACCCACATGGAGCCACGTGCATGTATGAATTGGCCATTCTTTATTATTATTACCAATTTACACCAAGCCACTTATTGTCTAACCAACCTTTGGTACCACCACATCCTTCCTTATGGTTCATTACTCATCAAAATAGTCGTAACCGACGCATCACATCCCAGGATGGCCGCCCGTACTACTAAGCTTCATAACAACCATACTCAACTATAGTCTTATGGAGATCCTTAACAACTTTAGGAATAATAATAATAATAGTAAATATAATAATAATAGTAGTAATAAATGGATTTAACAACCACTTAATCGGGCGATCTTGATACCACCACCACAGATCAGGGTGGCCACTTAACCGGACAAGCTAAAAGCATCGTCTCAGGTTAGGGCAACCTTTTACCGGGTGTTCCGATATTCATCACCACAGATCAGGGTCCATCCATATATATAAAAGGAATATAGCAATATAAGAATCTCCATTAGACAATCACAGCTATTCTTTATATAGTATAGAAAGAAAGGTGATCCCTTTAAAGATGGTTACACAAATCTCATATGTGCAACAAACATAATTCTATTCCTTACTAGTTCTCTAAGTCCAATGAATATCCTCATCACCATAAGATGGAAAAAGTATCTAAAAGCATTCATATATAGCTAACTAAGGAGAGAACAAATAAACACATGTAAACAAAAACACATAAGAATTATCAACCTACAAAATATGAAATTATTAATCCAATCTTAAAGGAGTTCTCACCTTATGATCTTCGACTTATTAGAGATATAAGATGATGAAATAATAGCAAGATGATACTCCTCGCTCTTACCTCCCCCCCCTCTCTCTCTCTCTCTCTCTCTCTCTCTCTCTTTCTCTCTCTTTCTCTCTCTCTCTTTTAAAATTTTCTGAAATTTATTT
The DNA here is from genome assembly GCA_003013855.2 of Liriodendron chinense. Lineage (NCBI taxonomy): Eukaryota > Viridiplantae > Streptophyta > Magnoliopsida > Magnoliales > Magnoliaceae > Liriodendron > Liriodendron chinense. The sequence continues at coordinate 164,504 of ML058489.1, read as the reverse complement.
CTATTTTTTTACATTAAATACCGGCCATTCATATTAAAATTCAAATAACGGGACATCCGTAGGAGATCATATGGAGTACCCTTTATTAAAGTTGCTTAGAATGACCTCATTAACAATGTAGAAGAGTTAGATTTCGTTAAACTCGAATATTTGCAAAAATTACGAAAATGCCATTAGTTAAACTTAAGTTAAGATGCCATTTTTAAGTATTATAGTTTCTGACGATCACTTTCACGTAAAATCCTGGATTTGAGCTTTTATACACATATTAACCATACACATCAAATTTCAGCCCTTAAATCATAGTAGAAGTGGTCCAATTGTCAAATCAGCCTTTAACTCTTGATTTTCATGTCCATCGAGTGAGGAAAGTAGATGGTTAGTCGTAGTCGAATATTTCTCTTCATATGAGTGACTTGGATCGTCTTTATCATGGACCAATAGTGTGATTTGATTGCCTCACATTGATAACCCTCTTTCTTATGTGCGAAGTTATCCCGTTTTAGAAATTAACAAGTTACCAACTCTTCTTAAATTTGAACCTTTCAATTTACCTACTTCTCACCATCAATCACTTCTCAAATTTGGACCTACCCATTATATTCATATTACTATGAGTTTACACAAAATTTGGACCCCGATCTACAATCCTACACCGTTGAACCACAAAGCCAGCCCCTTTCTTTTCGTTAAAAGTTGGAATTTCAGATCTAGGCATTCCTCACCATCAATCAACCACTAAACTTTGTACAATTGTTTGGCTATCATGACTACATACTCTTCCAAAATTTGGGCCCTGATCATCAAGCGTAGACTGTTAATTGAGATATAGCCCATTTAGCACCCGTTAGGCCATTTTTAAGGATCGGCCAATCTAGAATGTGGATCATCAAGAAATTTACGTATTCTGACTCTACTCTTCGAGCTTGATAAGATGAACGGATTGGAATTGATCAAAGATCATCCGAATAGATTTGAGAAACCCACCTCGAGAGGTTGTTATACAAGACCTCGCATGCACATCCCTCTCTATATTTCTACTACACACCTCCAAACCCCAATTCCAACCCTACCTCTATATATAGGGTCTCTCTTAGCCAAAGGTGACCCCCACCCACGAATTTGAGAGAGGGAGAGAGAGAAAAAGAGAGAAAGAGAGAGAGAGAAAGAGAGAGAGAGAGAGAGAGAGAGAGAGAGAGAGAGAGAGAGAGAGAGAGAGAGAGAGAGGGAGGTAAGAGAGAGGAGTACCATCTTGCTATTATTTCATCATCTTATATCTCTAATAAGTTAAAGATCATAAGGTGAGAACTCCTTTAAGATTGGATTAATAATTTCATGTTTTGTAGGTTGATAATTCTTATGTGTTTTTGTTTACATGTGTTTATTTGTTCTCTCCTTAGTTAGCTATATATGAATGCTTTTAGAATCTTTTTCCATCTGATGGTGATGAGGATATTCATTGGACTTAGAGAACTAGTAAGAAATAGAATTATGTTTGTTGCACATATGAGATTTGTGTAACCATCTTTAAATGGATCACCTTTCTTTCTATACTGTATAAAGAATATCTGTGATTGTCTAATGAAGATTTTTATATTGCTATATTCCTTTTATATATATGGATGGACCCTGATCTGTGGTGATGAATATCAGAACACCCGGTTAAGAGGTTGCCCTAACCTGAGACGATGCTTTTAGCTTGTCCGGTTAAGTGGCCACCTTGATCTGTGGCGGTGGTATCAAGATCGCCCGATTAAGTGGTTGTTAAATCCATTTATTACTACTATTATTATTATATTTACTATTATTATTATTATTCCTAAAGTTGTTAAGGATCTCCATAAGACTATAGTTGAGTATGGTTGTTATGAAGCTTAATAGTACGGGCGGCCATCCTGGGATGTGATGCGTCGGTTACGACTATTTTGATGAGTAATGAACCATAAGGAAGGATGTGGTGGTACCAAAGGTTGGTTAGACAATAAGTGGCTTGGTGTAAATTGGTAATAATAATAAAGAACGGCTAATTCATGTATGCACGTGGCTCCATGTGGGTGTATGGAATTGAGAATAGGCTAAAGCGTCCTACTTCTCCCATACACTGTCACGTGTGGATTTGGGTTATGAGCGTCCCGTTTCTCACGTGGTCGGGCAAAATTATGGGCTTGCGTGTCCCAAAACCCCTGGCGGCATGTCTAAGGATTCCTACGCTGGGTCATGCATTATCATGCATTGCATTAAGAAAGAGTAATGGATGTTTTGTTATGATTTTTATGCGATTATTATTTCTAACCTTAAAGTAGTTCTTCACTATGCCGCTTTTGACGGTGTTTTGTGGAAATAATTTAGAACATGTAGGTAACGATCCTCAGGAGCCCGAGCCTCAAGGAGACGATTATGATGGCTCGTGGGAGCAGATGGTGGAAGACGAGACCTCATGGTCATTCATAGTTCTAGCATTTATTTAGTATTTGAAATTGTAATAAGTCCCAATGGGAGGACGTAGTTATGAACATGGTGTTTGATTGAATGATGGTTACATGGTTTGATGATTTAGTTTAGTTAATGAAATAATATTTAAGTTTGGTTTCACCATCTTGCTCATGGTTTTCCAAATAGTATAAAATGTGCATGTTTTTGTGAAAATTATGTCAGGGGTATAACCCTCACACATTCCAAATAACCTTGGGAATTTGGCCATCATGATGTACACGGGAGCCGAAATCTTGGGGTGTTACATTACTTGACTTGCTGATTTGCTTGGTTTTGGGCTGCGGGCTTTTCCAATGACAACCGCCCCATATCAGTACTGGGTTGCTGAGTAGTCTCTGTATCGACATATCCCTTGCCTGGCACCAGATTGCTGAGGATGAGCAGGATATCTTTGGAGATGTCGGTTCTTCATCTGGTTCATATGAACCCTTTGAGGAGCGCCCATCATCGATCCTGGTTTCCTTTTGGCCACTCATGGCCATTTGCTGTCTGAGATCTCCGCACTTCGGTATCATTGTGAGATGATGTCGAGGAGATTGGCTGCCGATCAGAGGTTGTCTGATGAGGAGACAACGATCCGTATCCTTGAGCGCGATGAGGTGCATTACCTGCGTATGGAGGTGAGCAGGTTGAGAGCGAGGCTACTTCATCATGAGTCAGAGGACTTACCTGATGTGGCCGAGGAGGAGAGTAGAGATTGATTGTGTTGGCCACCTGTACATTCCTTTTTGCATAGTATATGATTGATGATGATGCATTTTTTTTGTATTTTTTTGAAAAAGATGACATGATATATGTAAAAGAAATATGCTGCATTTAATGAAAAAAGAGAAAACTGTTTGAAAATCTATTGCGCCATGAGTTACCTTGTGAGTGTGTGTCTGGATTTTGTGTCGGGATATAGGAATCAGAACTGGGGCTCGGCCAATGCTTTGACCGATGTCTCGAGATTTGACTTGTGCGCTCCTTTAGTTCACTAAAGGTGTAAGTAATGAAAACTGTTGCTTCCTGAGATTGTCAGAGTTTGTAGAGTTCTTTGTTCCCGACTGTACTTCTTGTTCTTGAACTGTGACTACTTGAACCGATCTGGACTGTCTGATTTCTTGGTACCTGCACTTTTCATTTTTTTCTTTTTCCATTTGAGCCATTTTTGCATGCAGCGCTCTTTCGAGTTTTCACCACAGCCGGCCTTTTCCAGTCATTTTTGCCCGTGGCGTCCTTTCGGGTTTTCACCATGTCCCGGGTGTTTGATCTTGCCTGCCCCTTGGCAGCTATAGTTGTTTTTACCCTCGGTGCCCTTTCGGGTTTTCACCAAGTCTGCTGTATGCCTACTGTTTTTACTTGGAGCACCCTTTCGGGTTTTCACTCCGCCCTCTTTGTTTAGGCACACATTTTCTTTTTTCTTTTTTTTTTCTTTTTTCTGGATCATTGGATAGCTGTGGCAGCTAGAGGTCGGGAATCCGTCGTTGCCAGCCGATGGTAGTCTTTCAGCCTTTATCCTAAGTTACGATGATAGAGCTGTCGGTCTTAGCTACCGACCTTTCTGAGATGGGTGGATGGATGACTGTGTTTCTTCTTGGGTTGATTCTTTTCGGGTGCCTTGTTTTGGCTTCCCATTTTCTTTCTCTTTTCTCTTTTTTTTTTATATTCTTTTTTCTTTTTCCTTTTGAATCCCCTTATTTGAAACACTTATTGGTGGACGGAAATGATTTCTCAGAGGTTTTAGCTTCGACCTCTTGACTTCAGCTCTATTAAAGTAACTCTTGATAAAGTCAGAATGACTTACCCGTGAAAGATCTTCATTTTGTCGGCGTTGATTGGCTCAGGAAGATCCACCCCTCTCATGCTGGTGAGTCTGAGGGCGCCTCCGGGAAGTACTTCTCTGATGATCAGCGGTCCGTCCCATGAGGGTTTGAACTTTCCTCTGGGATCCGGAAGGTGCGACGGTAGAATCTTCTTCATGACCATGTCGCCTACCTTGAAACTTCTTTTTCGGACTCTCTTGTTGTAAGCCCGAGCGATCCTTTTCTGATAACACTGAGAATGACTTAGCGCACGCATGCACTTTTCATCTGCTAGCTGCAACTGATCGAATTTGGCTCGTTGCCATTCTCCTTCTTCAACTCCACTTTCTAGTAACACCCGTAGTGATGGTATTTCCACCTCGACTGGCAGAACTGCTTCCATTCCATAAGTAAGCTCGAAAGGAGTAACGCCCGTAGCAGACCGTACAGACGTTCGATAGGCCCAAAGTGCATACTAGAGCATATCTGACCAATCTCGATAGGTCACGACCATCTTCTCGAGTATCCTGACGATTGTCTTGTTTGCGGCTTCTACCTCACCATTCATCTGAGGACGGTAGGGGCTTGATTGATGACGTTGAATATTGAATTTGCTGAGGAAGTCATCCATCTTCTTGTTGACGAACGGGGTCCCATTATCTGTGATGATAGCATTGGGGATTTCATACTGGCATATGATGTTGTTCTTCATGAATTTGATCACCTAGGATGCTGCAATCGTGGTGTAGGAGGCTGCTTCTACCCACTTAGTGAAGTAGTCGATTGCCACAAGTATGTACTCATGACCGTTTGATGCTTTGGGACTAATCTTGCCGATGATGTCGAGTCCCCACATGGAGAAGGGCCAGGGGGTGGTCAGGTTGTATAATTCTGATGAGGGGGCATGGATTTGATTCGCATGCTCCTGACACTTGAACCATTTTCTGACGTGTTGGCAGCAGTCTGTCTCCATGGTGAGCCAATAGTAGCCGAGTCGTAGAATCTTCTTTGCCATCATGTGCCCGTTCATGTGTGGGCCACAGATTCCTTCGCGTATTTCTTTCATGATCTTTGCAGCTTCTGTCTCATTGACGCATCGAAGGAGGATGTGATTATAGGATCGCTTGTAAAGAACTTCGCTACTGATGGTGAACTGGCCGGCCAAACACTAGATGGTTAGGCGATCTGTTGCTGTTGCTGTCTCCGGATACTCCTGAGTTTTGAGATATTGCTTGATGTCGGCATACCAGGGTTTGTCAGGGACAGCTTCGGCTTCTTTTATTTGCAAGCAAAAAGCAGGTTCATCTTGAATTTCGACTGTGAGCTCCCATTCTGAAACTCATTTCGGGATCTCGAGCATTGACGCGAGTGTGGCGAGAGCATCTGCAAACTGATTCTTGGCTCTGGGCTTGTATGAGAAGGTGATTTCTTTGAATTCTTCGATCAGATTTTCAAGATACACATGATATGGTATCAACTTCTCGTCCTTTGTTTTTCATTCACCATTGGTCTGATTGATGATAAGCTGTGAGTCTCCAAATACTCGTAGCTTCTTGACGCCCAAGATTATGGCTTCCCTTAAGCCAGCGATGCATGCTTCGTACTCTGCCATGTTGTTGGTGCACTCGAATGCTATGCACCTTGAGATAGGAATAGGAACATCATCTGGAGAGTAGAGGATTGCTCCAATACCACTCCCTTTAGAATTTGCTACGCCGTCAAAGAATAATGTCCACTCATCTTTTTTCTTCTTTTCTTCACCTTCGATAAGTAAGAGATCTTCATCAGGAAAGAATGTCTTGAGCGGTTGATAATCCAGGATGGAATGGGCGGCGAGATGATCGGCGAGGGCCTGCCCCTTGATTGCCTTCTGAGTGACATAGGTGATGTCGAATTCAGACAGGAGTAGCTGCCACTTAGCTATCCTTCCAGTGAGTGCCGGTTTCTCGAACAGGTACTTGAGCAGATCCATGTGAGCGAGTAGGAGAATAGGAAATGCAATCATGTATTGACGGAGTCGCTGAGTTGCCCAGACTAGGGCGAGGTAAGTCTTCTTGATCGGGGAATACCTGGTCTCGTAGTCGGTGAACTTTCGGCTCAAATAGTATATTGCTTGTTCCTTCTTCCCGGTCTCGTTGTGCTGGCCGAGGACACAGCCAATGGCTTCTGCTGCTACCAAGATGTATAACAATAGTGGTCATCCGGGAGTGGGCGGCACTAATACTAGAGGATTCATGAGATATTTCTTGATGTGATCAAAGGCAACCTGGCAATCATCATTCCATTCTTTTGAAACGTTCTTCCGAAGGAGCTTGAATATGGGCTCACAGATAGGTGTGAGCTGTGCGATGAAGCGACTGATGTATTGAATTCTGCCGAGGAAGCCATGAATTTCTTTCTCTGTTCTAGGAGGGGGCATCTCAATGATTGCTCTGGTTTTGGTCTCGTCGACCCTGATGCCATCCTCGCTCACCGTAAAGCCGAGGAGCTTACATCCCATTGCATCGAAGACACATTTCTGAGGGTTGAGGCGGAGCTTGTACTTTTCTAATCTGTTGAATAACTTCTTCAGATCTTTAAAGTGTCCTTCAATTAGTGTGAGATTTGACGATCATATCGTCCACATATACTTCAAGCTCTTTGTTCATCATGTCGTGGAGTAGTGCTGTCATTGCTCGCTGATATGTTGCTCCTGTGTTCTTCAGACCGAACGGTATTACCATGTAACAGAAAGTTTCCCAGGGAGTGATAAACGATGTCTTCTCACGATCTTCGATGGCCATCTTGATCTGATTGTAACCTAAGAACCCGTTCATGAATGAGAAGACCTTGTACTCAGCAGTGTTGTCGACCAGAGTATCGATATGTGGCAAAGGGAAGTCGTCCTTAGGACTGGCTTTGTTGAGATCTCAGAAGTCGATGTACATTCGAACCTTGCCATCCTTCTTTGGTACTGGTATGATATTGGCGAGCCATTCAGGGTAGTTGGAGACTACCAAGAATCCCACATTGTACTGCTTGATGACTTCATCTCGGACTTTCAGAGCCCATTCTGGCTTCATTCTTCGAAGTTTCTACTTCACTGGCTTCATATCTGCCTTGGTTGGCAGATGGTGTACAACGAGCTCTTCATCGAGCCCCGGCATGTCTTCATATGAGAACGCGAAGTTGGACAATCTTGGAGCTAGGAACTCTATCATTCTCTGCTTCATCTCTGGTGGCAACAATTTCCCAATGCGTACTTCCCTAGGGATCTCAGGTGTCCCCAAGTTTACTATTTCAAAATCTTCAGCTACCACATTGGCTTCAGATTCAAACTTTTTGAGGAGATCCTCTAGTTCGGGAGCCGGATCATCATCTTCCTCATCCCGAGCTTCGTCCAGACCCATGAGCTTGAAGTCTAATTCGATGACAAAATCATATGATTCGACTTCAAACTCATGCGACTCTTTAGACGGACTTGGCACACTATTGAATGCAGGAAAAGAAATGTTTTTTTATTTTTGAGAATTTTCTGAAATTGAGATGCTAGATGTTTTTGGCTTTTGAAAGTTTTTGATTTTTTTTTTGGATTTTTGAAATTCACGGGACCTTGAACAAGCAGGCATTGTAGACCATGATTGATCCCAGCTGGTCCCAAAGTTCCGCTTGTTGCTTAAACATGCATTTTTTTTGAAGCCAAAGCCCTTAAATGACTCTCTGGCTGATTTAGAAGTTAGGAGAATAGATGACCATTCAGGACCCCACACTTCCTCCCCTGAAGAGGTGGGTGTTGATGATTTGGGCGAAGAATCACAATCTGGCCCAATGACCATGATTTCTCACTGGTTGGGTTCGAGATCTGAGTCGTACTCAGTCCCTCCCGGATCACTTATCTCGCATTGCAGTTCGTCTGGTTCCACAACGAGATACAAGTTCGGAATCTAGACATCGGACCAATCTAGGGCTGGCCATTTCCTTTTCTTGGTCCAATGAATGGGCTGCTTCTGCCCCTGGCTAATTGATGCTGAGATGGGCAAGTTGTGCCCCTGGTTGATTGATGATGGAGTGGGCAGGTGGTGCTCCTGGTTGATTGGAGTTGAAGTGCGCAGGTTGTGCCCCTGGTTGGGAGCAGGTATCAAAGTACCCTGGTCCTGAAGCTGTTGTATTTGACTTTCTTCTTCATCTTCATCCTTTCCTTCTCCTTCCGGAGGCTTGGATGGTTCGAGAATCTGGTCCCATCGAATGGGGGGCCACGTGGCCTAAGCTAGGCTTATTGGGATGCCTTTGTGTAGTGCAGTCGGTTGATTCCCTCCTGGATCTTTGCAAGGTTCTCCTGGCTTGACGAATTGGATGGGTGAGCTCCAAAATTGCTTCCTTCTTTTGTCTATGAAGATTGCCCTGTATCCGAGTCCCCATTTGCGTTGGTTATATATCAGCGGTATCTTTCTAGACTTGAAATGATTCTTCATTCGGTATTTGAGGCTCAGACGTTCTGCTGGTGAAAAGACACGGTCTACCCTTATCGATTTCGGAATTGGCGATAGAGTTCACAGTCTCGAATTCGAAACTATGAAATGGGATGTCTTCTTCAGAGTGCTGGATATCGATGACCGGGATGTCTGGTTCAGTGGCGGCAGCATTGGAAGGAATGATGAGCTTTTTCTCTGCATGGATAGAGATCACTTGATTTCCACAAATGTACTTCACTCGTTAATGCAGTGTTGATGGCACAGCCCCCACCTTGTGTAGCCAAGGTCGTCCGAGCAACATGTTGAAAGAGGCTGATATATCCAGGATTTGAAATGTGATAGTGGAGATTTTTGGACCTATTTGTACCTCTATGTCGACCTCCCCTTCTACTGATCGGCGGGTGTTGTCGAATGCTCTGACTGCATATGGTGCTAGGTCGAAATAAAGAGGGGCTGATTCCCAAACAGTTCCGCAGTCTTGAGTGGGCAGACATTTAAGTTTGAGCCATTATCGATAAGGACCAGTGGGACACAGAGGTCCTTGTATCGTAAGGCTATGTTGAGGGATCGCACATGATCGTGTCCTTCTGGTGGCAACTCATTATCGGTGAAGGTGATGGCGCGTGGAGCCAGGAGTTGTCCAATCATCAATGCTATCATCTCTGATGCCATATCGGAGGAGACGTGAGCATCGCTCAAGGTTTTGGCAAACATTTCTCGGTGTATGCGAGATGTGCAGAGTAGCTCCCATATTGAGATTTGAGCAGGGATTGACTTGAGCTGAGTCGCCACATCGTATGCGGCTTCATTTTTATTGCCGAGGCCTGAGAGAGTGCCTTTGGGATCTCCTCTGTTCTGATTATCTCTTTAGATGCAACGCCCATTGGGATTCATATTCCCTACTTCCGCACATTCTGGATAGTGCCAGGGGACCTCTTTATAATTTTCCTCACCTTTGCCTTCTAGGACCACCGGTTCTTGCAACGGTGCTGGTGTGGGTACCAGATCTTCCTCGTACGGAGCTTTTACCTTGAGGACTACATTGTTGCCTGTGCTGAAGGGAAAATATCGAGGCTTGTCTTCATAGATCACATAAGGTCGCGGTCTTGGCTTGACCGTTCTTGGAGCAGGAGGCTCCCATGGAATGAATACTGGTCCTCCTGATATGGCAGGGGGTTTCTCTGTTCGTCCCAGCTGTCGTAGTGTGATTGACACGCCTCTGGGATTTGCCCCTTGCAATATGACTGGCTCAACTAGAGGAGCTCCGTCCAAGACAATGGTCTCTTGCTGCTGATGAGTATGGTTTCTCTATGGCGAATTATATTGTTCATGTGCTGAAATTTCCCCTTGCAAGATAACAGGTTCGTATGTGGGCTCGATGTATGATTGTGCTCCTTCCAGAATGACTGGTTCCCAACATGAAGGGCTGTAAGATGCCCCTTGCACAACTGGCACATCATATGGAAGTGTTCCTTCGAGTACTACTGGCTCGGAGACTGAAGGAGGAAAGGGACTTGCCCCTTGCATGATCGGAGGAGGATTTGTTGGCCCATAAGTGTAGGCATGAATGGACTGGATAGGGGAGAAGAAGCGATCGAGGCGCTCTCCTTCTTCTATGCTGTTGACGGTGGGGCCACGAGATGAACTGGGATCCGTCGGATGTTGAGGTAAAGGATTCTGATGAATGTTGGTGGAAGCTGCTACAGGGGTTCCAGGGACCGAGATGACGATCTTTCGGTCGTCGATCAGATCTTGTATGGCATTCTTCAAAGTAAAGCATCGATCAGTGGTGTGGTCACGTCCTTGATGGTAGGCACAATACTCATTTTCTCGATAATTTGGAGGCAGAGGATTTGGAGGAGGCCTGGGTGTCATTAGAGTGAGTAACTGCTTTTGTACCAGCATAGTCATGACTTGACTAAGTGGTTGAGTGAGTGGAGTGAACTTCCTGAGCTCCCTGTAATTCTGCCTATTCTGGTATGAGTATTGACCATTCCCTCTGAACTGCTGCTGTTGACGAGGTGGTTGTGGCTGTAGTTGAGGATTCAGTTGCGGCTGATACCGTTGAGGTTGGTGCTGAACCTGATTCTGCTGATACTGTTGACGTCCCTGTGGGGGAGCATATTGATTACCTTGAGCAGTGGTGTTGATGTTGTTTGCCTCTGTCGGGCGGGGAGGAGAACCACTGCGGTTTCCATTCCCATATCTGATGGGTCTTCCCTCCACTCTGTACCTCTTGACTGGAGTGGCTTGATGAGGCCATGGGGAGATTGTCCCGGCACGGATTCCTGCTTCGACTTGCTCTCCAGCACGGATCAACTGTGAGAAATTCGCATATGGATGCGAGATGAGATATCCAGATATGCCAGGATATGTTGAATGAACAATCATGGAAATTTGTTCTTCGTCGTCGATAGGTGTCTGCATTCTGGCTGCCATAGCTCGCCAACGTCCCACATAAGCTGATAGTGTTTCATCACTCCTTTGCCTGAGAGCTGCGAGGTCAGCTCTTTTGGGTGCCATGTTGAGATTGTATGCGAATCTGTCGACGAAAGCTTGGGAAAGTTGTTCCACGTCCTAATGCGGTGGCAGTCTAATGAGGTGTACCAATCTAGGGCATCGCCCTTCAGAGATTTTTGGAACAAACGAATGAGGGCCCCTTCATTTCCTGAGATTGCACTCAGCTCTCCACAGAAGGCCTTGAGATGTGCTGTGGGACAACCGCTGCCATCGTATTTTGAATTTTGGTACCTCAAAGTTTTGAGGTACTTGAGCATCTGGGAAAGGACACAAGTCTCTGAACTTGGTCGAAGGTAGATCTATTCCTTATTGTCGCTGAAGCTGATTTTACAAGATCTGGAACTGCTCCCGCAACTCTTCTAGTCCTGAGTGATCCGTTCAAGCGACTGGTGCCTCTTGGAGTAAGGCACGTTCTTCTTCGGCATAGTGGTCGATGTCTTCGACCCTATGGGTTTGCTGAAAAGCAACCGCGGGTTGCTGAAGTTGATTTGATGACTGAACTGGATTATGATGAACTTATGCTTGAAAGGATTGTAACTAAACTGGAGACTGTACTGAAGGTTGAAATGAAACTTGTTGGAAATTAACTGGAGATTGCTGAATTGAAGATTGCTGGAAATTAACTGGAGTTTGCTGAATTGAAGATTGCTGAAAATTAACTGGAATCCCATCGGCGGGGATGTGCTGGAATTGAAAAGTACTCCTGTTTGCAGGAGGCTGAGATACTGGGAAGTGACCCCCTTGTTGGGTATTCGCCACTCTCTGCTGATTGATGTGGGCTTGACACTAACCCCCATTATGGGCATTCGCCAGTGCTGTCCCTGTTGCTGGAAATTGAATTGAAATCCCATCGGCGTGGATGTGCTGAAATTGAAAAGGGGTCCCATCGGCGGGGACATGCTGAAATCTACTGAGACTGTTGTTTTTAAGATTGACTGGAAGCTGACTGGAAGTCCCTGCGACGGGAGTGCTCTGAGACGGCCTTGTCGTCGTGGGAAGGTATTGAGGAGGATGCCCCATAGCGAAGGGCTGAGATAGCTGTTGTCGGTAGTCTTGGGCAGACTCCGATGGTTGTGCTTGATTTGAACTGGAGGCCGGAGGGATCCGGCATGGCTGCTGAGTTTGCTGAACTGGGCCAACCTGATTGTTGGCTGCTGCGGTAGCTTGTGCTTGCATGAATTGCAAGAACATTTCTTGCATCGATTGCAAGAGCATTTCTTGCATCGCTTTCATTCCTTGTGCCAATTCTTGCATGATTGGCGTATTCTCAATTGGTTGTTGCGCTGGAGGTTGCGCTTTGGTCATTTCAAGAGCAGGGAAGAGGTAAGTTTCCTCTTCGTGGTCAGACATGGCTTGCTGTGCCCGAGTGCGGATTATGCTGCGGAAGGGAAGTTGTTTCCGAACGCGTTGAGCCCGAGGAGGCGCAATGGTGAGGATTATACTCTACTCTTTTTGGGTTTTGGAATTTTCTATTTTTTTGTTTTGGTTTTGGGTAGAATGCTATGCAGATGAGATTGTATGAGGACTAATGACTTTCACGTATGGGAAGGATTCTGTTTTTCAAGTCGTATCACGACTAGTGGGACTAGCTTATCCCCAGCGGAGTCGCCATTCTGTGGACCCTCGCCGTTCCACGCTCCTGACAACGTTCTCCCTTTCCTTTCAGAAAAAGAAGAAGAGGTGCGTGCGTGCGAATCACCGTTTGTGCCACTAGCTTGCCTCGTTCTCGAGGGTTTTGTTTGGTTGTCGTGTTAAGCTGGATGTGTTTAGATGAGTTTATATAAGACCAGAGTCGCCGCTAGCCAGTTACTTCGAATCTACAATCGGCTAGACCCCGTAGAAACGTTAGAGAAGTGGATCCGAAGATTCCTTTATCTAAAATGACTCCTTTTGATTTGGGCCAAAGATTCGAGGTAAGGGATCACGGTTACAGGGTGGGAAGAAGTTAAGCACCCCACACACTGCCCGTACCGAAGTACGGTCTCTACTTCACAGAATCGAACTAATACTTGAAAGTCTGTTTTAATCCTCAAACATTCTTATAGATGACATGATGCATGAATGCAGGTCTGAACAGTAAGAGTTTCTGATGGGCAGGTTTCCATTAACAGGCAAGCCCAGAGCATATGCTCGAACTGACAGGTGCTTTATGCGAGATGCATGCTGTGTGTTTGAATAATCAAAGTGCTCATAGTGACTAATGCATGAATGCAGGTCTAAATACTAAGAGTTTCTGATGGGCAGGTTTCCATTAACAGGCAAGCCCAGAGCATACGCTTGAACTGACAGGTGCTTTATGCGGGATGCATGTCGTGTGTTTGAATAATCGAAGTGCTTGTAGTGAAGCAGGGGGGTTGGAAGAAAAGTAAATGTTGCACTTATGCTAGATGCGAATGAGATGATGCTAGTAAAGAACGGCTAGATGGACGGAGGTGTTGCGAGGGTTGGCTTTGAGTGGCTGGATCAAGACTTGGATGGCTTGGGAGACTTGGACCAGTGGTCAGGCTGGGTTGGACCAGGGCTAGGCTCTTCTCACTCGGGCTCTCCTTGGTGGAGGAATGGGCTAAAGGGTGGAGAGACAGATTGTACTCGGGCTGGATGGCTTCGGAGGGATTGTTGAAATGAGAAGGGGAGGCAGGTATTTATAGCAGTGGGTAGTGACAGTTCTCGTAAATATGTTTGGGCGGCACCCAAGGGGCCGCCCGTACGGACGCTCTCGGGATCTCGCGAGCAGTACGGACATGTCTCGGGGCTGCTGCTTGGGACTCAGTGAGTTGACTCGGTGGGTCGACTCAGCGGGTTGACTCGGTGATTTAACTCAGTGGGTTGACTCGGTGGTTTGACTCGGCGATTTGACTCAGCGGGTTGACTTGGCGGGTTGACTCGGCGATTCGACTTAGCGGGTTGACTCAGTGAGTTTGACTTTTTAAGGATTTTTTGACTGGTTTTTCTTATGGGGGGTTTTTCAGGCTGATGTTTAGGGGTGAGTTGGGCTATGGATTGGGGCTTTCAAGAGTGAGTTTGGCTGAGTTTGGATATGGGATTTGGGGGTATGGTCCTCCATTCATCCAGCTATCTCTACCAACAGTGTAGCCGAAGGTGAGGTGTCTACAACCACCAACCGGTCGGCGGGCCGGCCGGCTAGTGCACAAAAAGTCCAGAGAGTTCACGTGTCCACGCTGCCTCACCACCGATCGGTCGGAGCCCCTTGTAGGCCGGTCGGCTAACCGGTCTGGGGCAATATAGATCCTGTCCAAGGGGGGTCTCCACACGCATCTGGGTTACACAGCCAGACCGGTCACCCGACTGGTCTGAGCACCCAAACCGTGCATAGTTTGAAGGCCACCCCAATAATCTCCACCGAGGCTTCAAACGACGAAACAACACCATCCTCGCAACGTCATCTCATCTTCAATCATAACTCCACCGCTTCTCGTGCCATTACCGACCCTAACCTTGCAAATTCATGCCCTTTACTGCTCTTCTCATGTGGCCCTTGGGCACTTGCCACATACGAGCAACCGTGGATCTCGCTGTCGTTCCCGTGGCTCCATCGTAAATTGTGCTCTCAATCATCATGTAAAGATGGCCACACCTCCGTGCCTTCATACATATGAGTGCCCCTTTCATCACTTCGCAACAACGATCGCAGCCGATAAACATGCACCATTTCGCATCGAGTACACCAAGAAAAATCACATTCATCTTCATATTGGGAATGTGCTTCACATCTTCTAGGACTCGTTCGATCCCATCGAACAACCTGATGCGCACTGTACCAATACCCACAACCTTATGAGCGAATCGATCGCCCACAAACACCGATTCACCACTATACTCCCTGTATGTTGTGAATGAACTCCGGTCAGGACATATGTGACATGAAGCTCCTGAATCTAGGATCTACTCACTACTGTGAGATCCCTTACCAGATATAGTCAGAACTTCACATAGATCG
The DNA here is from genome assembly GCA_003013855.2 of Liriodendron chinense. Lineage (NCBI taxonomy): Eukaryota > Viridiplantae > Streptophyta > Magnoliopsida > Magnoliales > Magnoliaceae > Liriodendron > Liriodendron chinense. The sequence goes on along the minus strand of ML058489.1, from coordinate 149,298 downwards.
CCACCGTTCTCTACAGTATTAGCTCATTCTCTAGAAGAATTTCATACCTCTCTTGCTTCATCTTGGGATTTTGACAATCCCCTCTCATGTGGCCCTCTTATCTATAATTCTAGCACTTCACCTTAGCCTTCCCTTTGCCCTTGGCCCTAGATTCCGATTTCAAATATCCTCCATGCTCAGAACTTCTTCCCCTCACAACCAGTGCCTCTGAGGAATAACGGGAAGCCACGTCAATGCTTTTTTTTCTCATCGCCTTCGACTGGAAAGCTCAGATAACGGTCTCGACGTTTATGGTTTCCCTTCCTGCGCACACAGAGTCCCTGAACGACTCATATGAATTTGGAAGAGAATTCAATAGGATGCATGCTTGATATTCATCTTTCATTGGTTCATCGATCCCACCAACTTGCAAACCAGCTTATTGAATGTACTCAGGTGGTCCTCCACCTCAGTTCCCTCAGCCATCCTCAAGGTAAACAACTGCATCAACACATACATACGATTCTCTAGAGATTTTTTGGCATAAACCTTCTTTAGCTTCGCTATTATTTCAGCCGCAGTCTTTTCCTTCATGACATGATAAAGAACATCATCCGTAAGGTTTAACAGGATTGAGGTTCTAGCCTTCTTGTCAAGCCTCGTCCACTCATCATCTTTCATAGCCTCAGGTCGCTTTCCAAGAGCTTCATCAAGCCCTTGCTGAACTGAGAAAGATTCAACCTTCACCTTCCATAGCTCAAATTATTTTTTCTGAAAAACTTCTCTAATTTGAATCTTGCGTCCGATCTCATCTTCTTATCTTAGATCCGAATTCTACTCCACCCCAACTTTAGCTCTGATACCACTTGTTGGGAAAACCGGCTGCGGAAGCGAAAGTCGAAATGCGCAAAGTAATGCGAGATCAAACGAGTAAACAAGATGCAATCAATCAGACATAAGCATTCACCACAAGAGAATCCGATTTTACGGGGAAAAACCTCCTCAATGGGTAAAAAACCACGGCACAAAGCGATCCACTATAAATAACAGAAGATTATAGAGATTGACAGCCCACAAGCAAGGAATAAACAGAGAAAACCCCAAGTTCTCTCTCACACACACTCTCCTCTTCCTAACACAATTAGGAAATCTTAGACACCTAGGATTATCATCTAAGTCGGATTACACCTACTTAAATAAGCAAAATTCTGAAAATAGAAATATCTTGCGCAGTACTGCAAGCTGCACAAGAAACCTGTATGCACCACCGACCGGCCGGCTAGTGCACAAATAGTACAGAGAGTTCACGTGTCCACACTACCTCACCACCAACCGAACACCCGACCAGTTGGAGCCCCTTGCAGACAGGTCGGCCGATCGGTCTGAGGCAATATAGATCCTGTCTAAGGGGGGTCTCCACATGCATCTGGGTTACACAGGCCAGACCGGTCTAAGCACCCAATCCGTGCATAGTTTGAAGGCTACCCCAACAACGAGATCTGATCTATTAATAACATTCAAATCATGATTTTAGGCCATTGGATCAAATATTAGCCTGACCCACAACAGTGGGGATGCAAATTCAAACCAAACATGATGCATGGGGTCCATTAGATTATATAACTAATTAATTAGCTTTTTCCACCATGATTAAGGGATATACCAAATATTTTTGGTGATTGAAAACTCAGGTGGGCCACAACACTCAGATTTATCTATGATTTTTCCTATTGTATAGCCCCATTTTTTTTTGGTCGAGGGAAGAAGCCTGATGGATAGAGTGGATTTCACTCTAATAGTCTAATGAACCCCACAGAGCTCTTAGTATTTTGAAAGAGAAGATAAGACCCATTTAGGCTTTAACAATTAACAAACATTATTGTTTTTTTCACACTAGGTAGATTCTATCAAACAGTGGACATGCCAGGCTAGGATGGACTTGGCATAACAAGAAAAGACTAGAACAGGCCCGCTCTAGACAAGCTATCCAGGTGCCTGAAATGGGTGGATTTATGTGCGTGTGAATTTAGAAAATTCTAAAATTTGATAAATACTAAAAGAAATAAAACAAGGAGATTTGAAATCCTTGATTTCAAACATCCTTATCCCAAATCCCTCACCTTAAACAACCGCTCGAGAGAAATGCTGAGGCAAGAAGTAACATTAAAGGGGTCAATTGCGACTGGGATATAATTGGACTAGGCTAGGCTAGGCTAGGCTGGGCTGGGCTGAGGATTGCCGACGCCCAGCCTAGGATCTAACCCCGCCCAGCTTAGACTGCTAGATGAATAACCAACCCTTGAAAACCCAACCCTTTGAGAACTCATGTCCGGATCCTGTCTGCAAGCCTCTAGGCTCAGCCCAAGCAGCTGGGCTGAGAAGAGGTCTAGGCAAGCCCAACCCACTTTCTCCCATATGCCAGCACGCGTGCCAACATGCCACACATGCAAAATAATCAAGGGGCTCCTCTAGGAACATGCCCTGCCCTAAAAAGATAGGCCGACCAACCATCACTTTCTCCTCTACATATAATGTTCACATGATGACTGAACTGGCCTGATTTTTTTTTCCAGGGAGTGTTCATAGTGGATACCACCAGGTGAATGGCTGATATCTTCAATACGTGTGCCACATTGGTGCATCTGTCAAGATCTTCAATACGTGTGCCACATGATTTCAAAGATTATAACCCTCCCGACCACAAGACAAGGAAACAACGTGCGTAGCCATTACTGTTGCATGAATTGTATTATCTCGGGCGAAATCGTCCATGTTGAGCCACAGAGAAAAAAAAATGGGAATGGAAATTCCGGCTACTGAAATCTTACATGACATTCAACCTACTCTGACTGTGATTCCCACCATGATGAAGGACAAATGGAATATCAGCCTGATCAAAGACTTCTGTGGGCTCCAATAGGAATTCTACTGATTCTTATGCTGTGGCCCACTTAGTCTTGGATCTGGTTCATTTTTGGGTTCTAATTGCAGCATGAGCTGTTAAAACCGGACGGACCGAATAGATTTTACACAAACATAGCTGTGGATCCACATGGCTTTGTTTTACAAGAACTCCCCGAAACGGGTGTTGCAGAAAACTCGGATGCGGATGGGCTGTGCGCGGGCGGACGCGGATTTGCTGCGAAAGCCTTGCGCAGTAAGTTCCTGCGCTGGGAACCTGGATGGGCCCACAGTGATGTTTTTGATAAATCCACCCCGTCCAACCGTTTTGGGAGCTCCTTTTAGGACATGGGACAAAAAATGAGCCGGATCCAAGACTCAAGTGGACCGAAAACGTGAGGATTGAACGTACACAGTTGAAATATTTGTGGGGCCACAGGAGTTTCGAATCAGGAAAATATTTGTGTTTTCAGTTCATCCGAGTAGTAATGACGTTATTAACGGTATGGATGTCATATAAACATCACTGTAGACTCCAGGGATGTTTCAATGGTACTAATTTCCCTGCACACCTTTTCCTTTAGTGAGGAATCTTGGATCCGGCTCATTTTTGGTCTTAGGTCTTAAAATGAGCTCCAAAAACGGATGGACGGGGTGGATTTATCAAAAACATCACTGTGGGCCCCACATAGGTTACCAGCGCAGGAACTTCCTCCGCAAGGCTTTCGCAGGAAATCGGCGTCCTGCCCCCGGCCATCGGAAGTTCCCGAGGTCAGAAGCTATGTGGGGCCCACGGAGATGCGGGGTCCACAGAGATGCTTGTGAGAAATCCACTCAGTCCATTAGTTTCTCAACCTCATAGTAGGACATGACTCCAAAAATCACGTAGACCCACAACTCATTTGGACCACATGATAGTAAACATGACTCCAAAAATCACGTAGACCCACAACTCGTGTGGACCACATGATAGTAAACAGCGTGGATTGATCGCCTACCACTGGAAACTTTGTGAGGGCCATGGAGGTTTTGAATCAGAATGATACTTGTGCCTTCAGTTTACTCTAGTGTGTTTCTCTCAATCCAGCCAGTCAAGGCCACTCGTAAAACCGAGGGCCTAGGTCAGATTTACACGGGCATAAATTTAACAGATTTACACAACCTAGTAGAGTTAGCCTGACTCAAGGTTTTTCTTTAATTTTTTTTTTAAAACTAAATTATTGGTCCCCCGCATCGAGATGGACATATTGGAGAGTGGACCGGGATTCAGGGTTCTCTTGACCATCAATTGCGATTTATGCAAGGTTTGGGGTTAGCCCTCATGGATGAATTCTTTTTGCCATATGCCAGTAAATGCAGAATCAACTGGCTTAAGGATTTTTTTTATTACACTAATGCTTTAATATGACATTTCTCAATCAGAATGGAAGATTTGTGCATAAATGATTAGATGCTAGATTAAACACGATCGATTTTATTAATATCCTTGCCTTGTTACAACCATCGTGGTCTACAACCATATATAAATAAAAACGAAAAAAATAAATACCTGATGCGTCTATTGGAACAAACGATCGAGGAAGGTGGTTAGCAGGATATGACTGGGGTATAAACAACTAAATTGGAACTCAAATGAATATGGTGATCTGGTAACTTAAGGTTCTAAATATTTAGTCTACTCCTAAGAGAAATGTATTGCAGTGGGAGCCATTGGGCAGTAGTGAAATAGACTAAGAAAAGTAAAATATGTGTGAAAGTTAGGTAGACATAAAAGTAAGTAGATGTGTTTGGCGTGGAGCCTTTCTTCTTGTGCTCCATTTATAACTTTCCCAAGGCGGTGAGAGCCCCTTGCTGGGCTTTTGGGTCCTTCGTGCGGGCTTTTCGAATACATAATCTTTTTCTTAGAAAATCGGGACTTACTTTGAAAAGAAAGAGCTCCAAACTCCATGGCTTCTCGGATATTCTTCTATAGCTAATCCTTCCTAGAGATGTTTGTGACTCACTAAAGATTAGGCCTAGGACCACCAAAGTTTCTCTGATGAAGACAACCATACTAAAGTCTAGGAACGTTAAGGGCTAGACTTAGATCGATCATGGCATGTCAACATCTTTGCTGATGGCCCACCTTATCAACTTTGATGTGTTGGATGGTTTGGATCAAACCACCTCTTACATTTAACCATCCTTAAGGTGATAGTTTAGAGTGAGATAAGATTTAAAGCTTGATACCGATCTATCATCGGACCAGGTTGGATTTAGTTCCCCTATTCTCTTGATTCTAATCATCGTGTAAAATGAGACCTGATATAGGTTTAGCCATCCCTTTGTGATTCGGGTCTAGGACCATATTCGGGTTGGCTTACACGTTGATTCGACCTCTTAGTTTTTGGAATCTTCTGGATTCCTGACATTTCTCTAAACTCTCCGGGAAAATCTCCCATTTTAAAAGGATTGCGAGAGATGACCTCGAGATGAGATCATGTTCAGTTGTGGGATAGGATACGCTCACTTGACGGGTCTTTTATAGATGTATCCGACATGGTGCCTCATTTAATGAGTACATTGATTGTGGCCATGTGGCGTGCGATTATTCATCCTCTTAAAGGGCATGCTAAGAGTCCGTACCATCGCATTAATGATAGAATACGTAACACCAAAGGAAGATCAAACGCAAATCTCTTCGTGTACAGGTATGAATTATGCATATGCTAAACACATAGTGTCTCCACGTGGCATCTTCTTATTAGTCCATGTAAGGGCACCAAAAATGGGTGTAAACAATGCCCCCATGTTCCTTCGTATCGAGAGATGCGATGGGACATTTGGTATTTGAGTTTTCGAAGATCGTTCAATTTTAAGTTAGGTTAGCATTTGATCATCATGCAAGCATCGAGACCATAATGGTTCATAGCTGGAATAAACACTCTTTTAAGGTACTCAGCCACTATTTATGGAATGAAGATGGGATTCTGAACATAGTTCGACCATGGATAGTATCTCACTCTTGCCACGACTGCTCATCCTTGTTTCAGTGTTTCCCTCACTCTTGATTTTGGGCGGCTTGATTAGCAGCCGTTTCTTTTTCGATTTGAATGGTCTCCCATAAAGTTAGGTACCATTTCTTCAAATATCGACTAATGAGATTCCTACTTTCTTTGTGGTCCATATCTTGTAGAAGATATACTCCTCTGTGGAGGATCTTCTTTACCTTCAGCGGCCCTTCCCATCTTGCTGATTACTTCCCATGTGCTTTATCCTTTATGTCGATTGGGAGCTTAGCCTTCCATACTATTTCCTCTTCAACAAAGCTTTTCCTTTTAACCCTCTTGTTGTAGGCTTTAACTACTTTAAGCTAATGAAACTTTTAGTTATCGAGGGACTGGAGATGCATACTGTCCAGTTCTTCTAGTTCCATGAACGTGGACTTGTTAAACTTTTCCGAGGTTAGCTTATGCTGACATGCTACCCTTAGGGATAATACATTAACCTCCATGGGCAGCATTGCATCATGCACGTAGGTTAATGCAAAAGGCGTCATCCCAGTACTTTTTCTCTGTGAGGTTATGTAAGCCTAAAGTACTTCAGATAGCGTTGTGTGCCACTGTCGTGGATTATTCTCTAACATCCATTTTATAATATTCTTCAATATTTTATTGGTCAACTTGGCTTGACCATTTGCCTGAGCATAATACGATGTAGAGTATATGAACTTGAACTTATACGTAGCCGCAAACTCTTGGATTTCCTACTATGAGAAAGCTGCTCCCCTGTCGACTATGATTGTTTAAGGAATGCTAAACCGATGAATGATGTGCTCCTTGATGAAGTTTATAATCTCGGCATGTCTGGTTTCTTTTATCAGTTGTACTTCCACCCATTTAGTGAAATAGTTAGTCACCACAATAATGAAGCTTTGTAGCTTCAAGAAAGGTGGACATATCTGACCTATGATGTCGATTGCCCATCCTCAGAAAGGCCATGGCTTCACAATCGAGTGATGTTATGATGTGTTGTAATGGGCCATGTCTTTGACATGCTTGGCATCCCTTTACGTGTTCCATACAATCCTTCTGTATGGTTGGCTAGTGATATCTATGTCTTTAGATCAACTAGCACATCTTTTGTACCACTTAGTGGGCTTGACATATACCTTCGTGAACCTCCTCTATTACTGCCATTGCTTCACCTCGTCCTAGACACTTGAGAAGGAGACCATTGGCCCCTTTACTATATAGGTTGTTATCTATGATAAGGTAGTGAAGGGACAATCGTCACATTAATCTTTCCATCTTTGGGTTAGGCAATAGCAAATATTGGATCACAAGGCATCGTTAATCATCGGTTGTAACCTCTAATGATGCTGCTTCAACGGTCAGAAGCATTTGTTGCATGGCTGTCAATAAACACTTCTGAATGGTAAGGAATCTTTTAGATAATCCCTCTAGAAGCTTCAATCCAATTGCAATTTACGCCATTTCATTAGCGTCTTCATTGAGTTCCTGAGGAACATGCTTTAGATCTGCATCATTGAACTGATCCAACAACTGTACCGCTACACCATAGTAAGGTAGAAGGGCCCAGCTGGTGAATCTATACTTTCCTACGAGTTGATTTAGGACCAATTAAGAATCACCAATAACCTCAATACGTTTAGCCCCCCAGCTCCCTTAGAATCTCCAGGTTGATTATTAATGCCTCATATTTGGCCTGTTTGTTGGTACAGTCAAATTTCAGTTGGAAAGCATAATCCTCCCTCTTTTCTTTAGGAGAGATTATGATGATTTATACTCCAAAGGAATTCTTCGTGCTGGACCCATCAAATATCAACTTTCACAAAACAAGATGAATGGTGTGAATACCTACCTCCTCCACCGTGATATGGTTTTTGACCTGCCTAGGGTGATTGACTGAGAAATCTTCCAACGACTGGCCTTTCATAGCCTTCTGGGACACATACTTGAAAGAGAATTCCGATAAAGCTAGAATTCATTTCCCGATCCTTCCTCGTAAGATCGGTCGTGTGAGCATGTATTTGTTCAGGTCGGTTGAGGAGATGACATTGACTGTTCCTATCATTACATAATGACAAAGCTTGGTTGCAACGAAGTATAATGCTAGACAGAGCTTCTCAATAGTTAAATATCTCTGTTCAGCGTCATGTAGCATTCTGGAGAGGTAGTAGATGACTTGCTTCTTTTTATTATCATTTTCCTACGTGAGCAACGCTCCAATAGATTCGTCCGTAACTGAGATATATAGTCGAAACAACCTTTTTCTTGGAGGAATCAACACGAGAGGATTTGTTAGATATTCCTTTAACTGGTTGAAAGCGGCCTGATGCTCTAGTTTCCAACTCTTGGCCAGCTTTTAGTTTAAACCAGGACTTACTTTGGAAAGAAAGAGCTTCGAATTCATTGACTTCTCGGATCTTCTTTCATAGCTAATCATTTGCGAAGATGTTTGTGGCCTACTAAAGATTAGGCTGGGGACTACAAAAGTTTCTCTAATCATGGTTAGTCAACATCTTTGCTGATGGCCTATCTCGTCAACTTTGAGGTGTTGGATGGCCTGGATCAAACCACCTCTTACATTTAACCATCCCTGAGGTGATGGTTTGGAGTGAGATGGGATTTGACACCTGATACTGATCTGTTATCGAATCAAGTTGAATCTAGTTCTCCCATTCTCTTAATTCTGATCTAGCTGTCCCTTTATGATTTGGGTCTGAGACCGTATCTGAGTTGGCTTGCACGTCGATTCGACCTCTTGATCTTTAGAATCTTCTAGATCCCTATTGTTTCTGCGAAAGTCTATGGGGAAATCTCCCATTTTAGAACGATTGTGAGAGATGACCTCGTAAATGAGATCATATCTAGTTGTGGGATAGGATACACTCACTTGACGACTCTTTTATAGACGTGCTCAACACATTGCCTCATTTAATGGGCATGTTGATTGTGGCCACGTGGTGTGCAACGATTCATCATCTTAAAGGGCTTGATCAGAGTCCGTACCATCACATTAATATCAAAATACGTAACACAGAAGAAAGATCAAATACAAAATTCTTCTTTATCCCCTATTAATCCATAGTCCGGGCATTGAAAATGGGTCTAAACACTTTTAATAACATTATGAACGATTTGATGTTGTTCTTTTTCAAAATAAAAAGAAGAAAAATGTTGGGTTTTTCAAATTTCTAAATGAAAATGAGGAGAATGGGTTGTGGCTTTTGGTGTTTGTTGGTGCCCATTCCTTTGTGAATGGTGATATCTTTTAGTGAATGAAGCATTCTTTAATTTTGAATTAAATGTGAATGGATGCCATTAATAGTGGAAGGAAGCCATAAATGAAAAGACACTACCTTGAAAAGTCATGTATACATGAAAGGACATGTGCCTTTTCATGAAAGGCATGTGCCTTTTCATGAAAGGGCTCTCGAATGTCCCTTGAGAGTATATATAAACCCATCATATGGTCAATCCGAATAACAACAACAAATTCAAAAATTTCTCTTCTTCTTCTTCTCCATTTTCATTTTGAATGTTTTCGTAAAGTTATAGGTTTTCAAGTGGTAAACTGTAAATAATTTTTCAGGTAGTAAACTACAAACTGTTTTCAAGGGGTAAATTGTAACAACATAGAAGTTAGGGGTATACGTTGCATAAGTGTGTACGGGGTGCGATTTTTTAATTTTGCAGGCTCAAGCCCACATTTCTCCAGTTTTAGAAAAAAGGCGTATTGTATCTTGGAGGTGGATTTGTTGTAACTATTTTACAAACTGGTCTAATCACTAGTATGGTGTGAATATCGCCTTAAAGATAGCGACATCGTAACGCCCGTTAATTCTATTTAGGGCAGTCAACGGGTCGGATACGGGCCGGATCAGTGATGATCCGTATCCGATCCGATTAAGAATATATTCAACCCGAATTTGATTCGGATCACAAGTATATGATCTGAACCCGACCCGTTTAAATATTTTGAAATCCGTTTCCGATCCGAATATGATCCGACCTGATATCCGAATATGATACAGCCCATGGGGTTTTGGAAATGACAACTGAAAACGTGAGAGAACAGGAGAGAGGGCATCGACCGGCGACTGGCCATCCATATTCCAGAGAAGAGAGAGAGAGAGAGAGAGAGAGAGAGAGAGAGAGAGAGACGCTCTGTTCACAAGGGGGCATGGTTGCGTGCATAGAGAGTAGAGACGAAGGAGACGGCTGGTTTTTTTTATTTTTTATTATTTAATCGGGTCGTTAACGGGCCGGATCAAGGTTGATCCGAATCCGACCCGAATATTAAATGGATCATCTTTGGGTATCCGAATCCGACCCGATGATTCGATTATTGATCCGAATCCGATTAAATCAGAGCGGATCTGGATCGGATACAAATCATGATTCGTGCCGTTGACAACCCTAATTCTATTTTTAAGTGAGTTTTTCTCTTTCTTTTTATTTCAACTTTAACATTTGGATGTCATATAAGCATCATGGTGGGCTTCAGGAATTTTTCAAAAGTTGATGTTTCCATTCTCACGATTTTTTGTGGCCGCCCACATGAGTTTTGAATCCGCCTGAATTTTGGTGTCTTGTCCTATTATGAGGTTGGGTGGACTGAATTTCTCACGAGCATCTCTACGGGCACACATAACTTCCAACCACCTGTGGCCGGGGACCGGGCAATCGGCATTCAGAAAACTCGTGTCCACGTGCCACCATGAGTTACTCAGCATCGAATGAATGATTGCGACAAATATAAAATAAATAAAGAAATGAAATACTCAATGGCTCATTCTGAAAATCATTTGAGATGGCCCGTAAAGCATATCATGAGATAATAGCTTATTTATAGTAGTAAAGAGATAATGTACGGTTAAAAATCATTGGGCCATCTCAGAATGTGGGCTTAACAGTGTTGACACACAACCGGACCCTCAATGTGAGGGAAGCCAAAAGAAGAGATGATCATATTGGAAAGTCTCATTCTCCATAATTTTTCGGCATGGTAAATTTCTTGGGATATGTTTGGATTTTTATGTTTTTTTCCTGGGGATAGTTTGGCTGAAAATAAATTATTAAAAATATTTATTATAAAGGAATATTTACGAAAAAAATACTCATAAATTCAGATTTTACCCGATAATTCCTGAGGATTGGCATCCCTGAGCTATGCTTTTTAATTAGGAGAAAAATTAGGTCAATACCCTCGTTTATTATTTTTATTCTTTAAAGATGATGAATCGAGAATGTTATATATAATGGTGTGCCCTGGGTAGTTCTCAATGGGTGGTATTCAATCACCACTGTTTCCTGTTTAGGGACCATGTCCGAAAATTATGTGGAAAAACGATGGACAGCGTGGATATATAACACATTCATCAAGGTGGACCCCATGGTCATGATAACACCTACTAACGTACGTGTTATCCTAGTAACACCTAATTTGCTCCCTTATAATAGGTGCACCCTATATAATTATCAGATAAACAACAAAAATATGGCATGGCTTATCCATGCAGAAGGTGGAAAAAAAAATCAAATAATGATAATAATAATAATAATAATAATAATAATAATAATTCCACTGGTCAAAAAACATATGAATTCATGGGTACGTAGCCCACTTGATGATTCAATTGGCTAGATTTATGGCTGACCATCATAGTTGGTTCATATGTTAGATGGGTTGGATCTTATGCCTATACTCACAATTCTCCACTTGATTACTTATTAATGAAAAAAGTAAGGACATTTTGACTTTTTCACCACTTGAAAAGCATCTCTTGAATGAGCATTATTTGGTTAATTGTGCGTATTTATGAGGACCTTTGTAATTTTATTTAAAATTTAAGATATAGCTTAAAACGAAGGGATTGTTGGAGAGCCTTCAAACTGTGCAAGGCGTGTGTACGCAGATCGATCGCCTGACCGGTCTACTCTTTGGTCTAATGCACAGCAGAAGACATTAGACAATTTTTTTGGTGTGCCCCAGACCGGTCGGCCGACCGGTTTGCAAGGGGCTTCGACTGGTCAGGCGATCGGTCGGTGGTGAGGCAGTGACGGGTCTGTGTGAGTTTTTTTCTCCTGGACTATTTCTGTGCGATGTTTGATTGGTCGACTGTGCACTTGGTTTCTTGCGCATTACATAGTAGTGCGTAAGAGGCTTCTATTTTCAGGTTTCCTACTATATATATGGAATGTATCCGGACTTAAATGGTATCCTAAGGTGTCCAAGGTTTCCTATTCGTGTTAGGAAGAGGGGAGAGGTGTGTGTGAGAGAAAACTTGTGGTTTTTTTTTCTGTTTATTCCTTGCTTGTGGGATGTCAATCTCTGTAATCTTCTGTTATTTATAGTGGATCGCTTTGTACCGTGGTTTTTTACCCGTTGAGGGGTTTTTCCACGTAAAATTTGTAGTCTCTTGTGGTGAATGCTTGTGTGTGGTTTGATTGCATCTTGTTTACTCGTTTGATATCGCATTGCTCCGCGCGTTTCGGCTTCCGCTTCCGTTGCTGGTTTTCCCAACAGGGATTTTTGCTGCACTTCCTTAAGAATTGCAATTTTACTTAGATCATGTCTCAAGCGACCAAAATGTTCAAGTGGTGCTTTTTCGCCCTTGTCCATTTTTCCATAAGAAAATAGTGAATAGAGGATTATGGGGTAACATGGTACATGTCTGATCTCCAACTTGTCCAACCAATGCACCCCAAATAATTATGAGACAAACAAAAACTTGAGGATCCAATCATTAGGAAATCATAATAAATAATATGCATCACTCAAAAACAAAGTAAACCGTGTGGTGATTTAATTGGCCAGATTATTTATTCATATGATCACCATGATGTAGAACATATTTTGGACAGGTTGGATACTATACACGTACTCTATATGTTGCCTCAAAATTCTCACTTAACTAATTTTTAAAGAAAAAATAAATAAGGATATTTTGCTAAAGAGGTTTTTTCATATAATTGCCTGCCTTTAGGGCCATCCACTTACAATTGCTCCATTTTAAAATATTTAAATTAACAAGCTTATGCTTTGCGCGGTTGGTCTTCCCAACGCCAATCATCTAATGGCATTAGTATGTTAGTCTTCCCAGCGCCAATCATCTAATGGCATTTGTATTTTATGCAGTTTAAAATTTGCATTTTTGAAAATGGCAAAACTACCCTCTTAGTCAAACAACTCTTTTAGTAAGGGTAGTGCGGATCGTTTGTGTTGAGGTCACACGGAAATTTAGTGTAGTCGCTTTTCATTAGACCCTGGATCCACCAAGGTGGGTGGGACCCTTGACTGAGGGGCCCACTATGATGTATGTGACTACATCCACGCCATCCATCCATATTGAAAGCTCATTTTAGGGCATGATCCAAAAAAGGCAGCAGTTCTAAATCCCAAATGGACCATGGTACAGGAAACAATGGTGATTGACCATAAAAAACTTCTTGTGGGCCATACAGCTTTGAATCTAGATGATATTTGTGGTCAATCTCTTCATGTTGGTGCTTGTGACCTTATCAACAGGTTGGATGGCAAATAAACATTCTGATGGAATCTATGAAGTTTTTAATGGGGAGGATTCAATCATGACTATTTCCCGTAATGTGGTCCACCCAAGATTTGAGTCAGATTCATTTTTGGTATTATGCAATAAAACGATCTTTCAAAATGATTAGATAGTATGGATTTGAGGCAAAAACATCACTGTGAATCCCACAGTCAGGGGTCCCGCCCACCTTGGTGGATCCGGTGTCTCACCTAATCCACTCCTCTTCTCATTGGTCCATGTCATCATATGACACGGGCTCCCAAAACGCACCAATTTTCTCTCCCAATACATTGTGTACTACACAACAGAATCTTTACGTGTGGAACTTCTTTGTCCCCATCATGATTTATGTGTTAAATCCACACCGTCCATCAATTTGTTCATATCACTCTAGAGGAAGAGCCCAAAAAATGAGATGCATCTAAAGCACAAATGGATCACGCCACAGAAAGCAGCACAGATTGAACAACTATTGTTGAAGCCTTCCTAGGGTCCACTATAAGGTTTATTTGCCATCTAACCTCCTCATAAAGTCATGCAAACCTGGATGAAAAGAAAAACAAATATCCTCTTGATCAGAGCCTTCTGTTGCCCTAAAATTTTTTCAAGAGTAGGCATCCAATTCCCACTATTTCTTGTATTGTGGCCCACTTGAGAATGGGATCTACCTCATTTTTGGTCTCATACCCTAAAATGATATAGAAAGATGGATGGACGGTGTGAATCCAACACATACATCACGATAGGGCCCATGAAAGTTCCACATGCCAACGCTTACAATTCTCTTCTCTTCCCGGAATGTGCTGCATAACAAGCTTGGAATTTCTTGACCTGTGAAATTTACATAGGCCCCACTATGGTGTACTTCTTACACCCACACCGTCCATCCATTTTTTCAGATCATTCTAGGATATGAGCTCGAAAACAAGGCCAGTCCATAAATCAAGTGGACCACACCACATGAAACAACAGGATTTGGACTCCTACTGTTGAAACTTATTAAGGCCACAGAAGGCTCTGATCAAGCAATATTTGTGTTTTACTCTTAATCCAGGTTTATGTGACCTTATGAACATGTTAGATGGCAAATAAATCTCACGGTTGGCCCTATGAATGTTTCAATGACAATTTGTTCAATCTCCACTGCTTTTAGTGGCGTGGTCCAATTAAGCTTTGGATTTGTCTCATTTTTGAATTAATGCTTTAGAATGATTTGGAAAAATTGATGGATGGTGTGGATTTAATACATAAATCATGGTGGGCCTAGAGAAGCTCCACATGATAAAAGTTGTGTTTTATAGTTCGCAATCTATTCGGGAGAGAGAACATTGGCATGTTTTATGATTGTGTATACCAATGAGAAGGGAGGGATGCAGATTTCCTGCTAAAGGCTTTTGTGGGAAGTTCTTGTGCTAGGATGCTAGGAGGGGGCCACCATGATACTTGTGAGAAATCCATTCATCCATCCATTTTATGAACTCATTTTATGACATGTGACAAAAAATGAGGTGAGCCACACAAGAGGAAACAGTGGGGATTCAATGACTATGAAAACATGCACCGTTGAGATTATTGACCCCTCAAGTGTTGATGTTGAAAAAGCTGTGGGCCCCATCATGATATATATGTTATATCCACACCGTGCACTGGTTTTGCCATCTCATTTTAGGGCATGAGCAAAAAATTGAAGCTGTTCCATATCTCAAGTGGACCACACCACACAAAACAGTGGTCATTGAACGTGCACCATTAAAACTTCCTAGGGCCCGCAGTGATGTTTAGTTTTCATCCAGCCTATTCATAAATGAAGGGAAAACATAAATATCATCTTGATCCAAAACTTTTACTAGCCCTCAGGAAGTTGATAATGGTGGGCGTTCAATTACCAGTACTGTTTCGTGTAATAAGGTTCACATGATCTAACTCATATTTTGGGCTGATGGTCTAAAATGAGTTGAAAAAAATGGATGGACGGTGATCACACATGTAGGGCAAAAACCTCTGATAAATTCAACTTTTCAGTTTTTCTTTACAATAAAATGAAGAATCAAGAATTGTAGGGCACACGTGGTATGAGCGCGGATTTACCAGGCCTACTGGAACTAGCATAAGGGATGGTTTCAATCTCTGTGGGCCCCATCATGATGTATGTGTTTTATCCACACCGTGCATCCATTTTTCCATCTGATTTTAAGACTAGAAACCGAAAATGAGACAGATCCAAATCTCAGGTGGACCACACCACAGGAAAACAGTGGGGATTGACGCTTACCCTTGAAAACATTTTGGGGGCCACAGAAGTTTGGTATCAAGTTAATATTTGTTTTTTCCCTTCATGTAGGTCTATGTGACCTAATCAACAGGTTGGATGGAAAATAAACATTACAGTGGGCCCTAGGAATATTTTAATGGTGGACATTCAATCCCCACTGTTTTCCTGTGGTGTGATCCACCTGAGGTTTGTACATGTCTCATTTTTGGTTTCTAGCCTTAAAATCAGATGGAAAAATGGATGCACGGCATGGATAAAACACATATATCATGGTAGGGCCCATAGAGATTTGAAACCATCGCTTATGCTAGCACATCGGCCTGGTATGTGTCTCACACCAAAACAGTCCAACTAATGCACACCAACATTATTATTAGATGAACCAAAATATGATGGATCCAATCATAAATTAAGCAAATCCATAAAAAAAGTAATATACACCATTCAAAATATCCAACGCAAGTGTATAGCCCATCTGATGATCTGGTCATCCGGATGTTTTGTTTGTGATATATATCAACATGGTGGGGTGCATACGTTGGATGGTTTGAATGTTATACACATACCACATGAGCCCCACAAGTCCCTACTTTGAGTACTTTTCAGAGAAAAAGTACATAAAGGTATTTTTATAATTTCATCTCAAAAAGCACTTCCATGTAATTCCAAATCATCCCTGCATTATTTGGTAAATATAGATTCCTCGGGATTTTTTCGGTAAAAATTCAAATATTTATTCCATTAAAATCTCAATAATTGATCAATAAAATTGGAAAATTAAAAACTGTCAAGATTTTGAAAATATCACAATATTCTCATGAAAATAAAGTTTGATGAATTTTCTAAAAGAAAAATATCGTGAGATTTTCAAAATCTCAGCCATATATGCTCAGGAATACAGATACCCAACAAACAGAAGGGGAGAAGATCCGATCCAATGAGTGGTGGAGATTCACTCACACAGATCATATGATTGAAACAGTTCACCGACCCTCCTATTGATTATTCATGCACAGTCGCTCTCTACGTAAGAGAATGTGGAAGGAGGTTTGACGCGCCTATTAATTTAACAACGGTCTTTCCTGGTCGGTCGATTTGAATAAAGATCCGTTGGCAGCATCTGACCATTAAAGATATGGTCATGCACATGTATGCATGTGCAGCCCCAGAGTAGGTTAGCGCCTGAGGCTCATGCAGTGGTCCAAGGGAGCACGTATTATATATAAGTAGTTGTCTTAGATTCCCATCCAAGGGGTGCATGCACATGAATACATGGACCTGAGAGAGGAGAGGAAATCTGGGAAGATTAGAGGGAGAGGAAGGAACATGAAGGCCAACCTTTGTATCCCACGGCTCAGAAGCAACCGTGTGTCGCCGGTGTCGCTGCTGGAGCGCTTCCGGGCCATCGTCTTCCGGTTGATCATGCTGTCTGCCATTTCCAAGGGGACACAACATGCGGGGCCATGCAGCGGTGGCCCGCGGGCTTATCCACCTGACTCGCATTATAGTGAGGCGGTTGCGGATTGTATAGAGTTCATTAAGAAGTCCGCGTCGGATGATGGTGCGAGGGACTCGCCGGCCAGTGTGAGTTCTGTAGAGACGCCGTTGCCGGCTTTGCCGGTTATGTGAATGCTGTTTTGATATTATACGTGTGGATTTTCAACATGTTTTTTTTTCTTTTTCTTGGGTTTTGGTCCCATAGGAGGGTGGATATCTGTGTGGAGATGTAGATAGGAGACTGAAGTGTGAAATATATGGAGATTTGTGTTTTCTCTTCTTCATTGTTTTTGAAGAGGGAATTTGGTGTCCCAGAGGATTTTTTTCTATTGCAACGGTTAAGGTCCTGATTGATGCACCTCTCTCTCTCTCTCTCTCTCTCTCTCTCTCACACACACACACACACACACACACACACACGTACAGGTTTTACATATCAGAATATCAGTTTGATAGAGATAAAATCTATGGCCACCATGTGTGGCCTTGGCGGGGCCCACATACTGAAATGGTCTGATAATTTGAACCATCTATATATGCTTTCAGTGCTTTCATAAGTCATCTATGACAGTCCAGCCACGATCTAACATTGACACAGATGGTGATTACCTGAAACTTCGAGTCATCGATTCAGCTTATAACATGGAATCTGGAACTTGGGCGGTTCTGATCATCTGATCATCTCAGTATGTAGATCCCAATGGGGCAAAACATGTTGCGGTCGCCAGACGTCACATGAGCAAAATCTACTCATGAATAATATACCTGATCTTTTAAAAATACAGCGAATTTTTAGGAAACAATCATTATAGATGATATTCCAATATTTTCAAATTATCTCTGGAGCCTCAATAATATCATCACGCTAAAATCCTATATTTACTAATATGAACCCTAAAACCGTGAAATAAAAAATCTAGATATTCGAAATTTCTTTTGTCATATCTTTATTCAAAATTTTGCCATTTAGTAATTCTTTTATATTTTTCCCAAATAAAAGTCAAGAAAAAAGCCAAATATTGAAATAAGAGTGAAATACGAGAGTTATTTGATAAACTGGGAGTGTGACGGTTGTTACTCAGGCAATCTTAAATTCTAAACTTGTTTTTACATTAACTCCAATTAAGCCATTCCAATTGCAAGAACATTACAACCTATAGGTCATCATCTGGAATGAGATTGATTAAACTATTCTAACCTCTGCGTAATGGTTGAATTTGAATGGGCCGATTTTTATTTTTTATTAATTTCAACCGTCCATTAAGTGTCCACAAATAGACCAGTTGGAAAATCAAATTAATGTAGTTACTATTAGCTTACTGGTAAGGTATGGGTAAAAATATTGAGTTGAACCCTGTTAGGCTGACTGCTGGTGATTATACAGAGGAAATAACTCTTTACTTTTCTGGCGACGCTTGGAAGCGGATTGCATGGGGCTCCCGGCACAGGGATATACCTCTGGCACGACGTTGACCAAGTTCTGTGGGGCCCACCGTGATGTATGTGTTTTATCCATGCCGTCCATCCGTTTTGCCAGCTCATTTTAGGACTTGAGCCAAGAAATGATGCAGAGATAAAGATCAAGTGGATCAGACCACAGAAGACAGTGGGGATTAAACGCCCACCGTTGAAAGCTTTCTAACGTCAACCGTGGTGTTTTATTTGCCATCCAACCTGTTCATAAGTCACCCAGAAGTGGATGCAGGGAAAACATAAATACAAGCTTGATCCAAAACTTCTGTAGCCCGTAAGAAGTTTTCAATGGTGAGCATTCAATCCGCACTGTTTCTTTGATGTGATCCACGTAAGCTTTGGATTTGGACCATTTTTGGTGGCATGCCCTAAAATGATCTAGAAAAAAGGAACGACGGTGTGGATAAAACACATACATCATGGTGTGCCCCACAGATCTTGGGCCACGTCGTGCCCTGTGGCGGGTGGCGGGCCGGGTGCCACAGGCAATCTGCTTCGGGGATGATGACTGCGCTAGCGTCACTTGTGTGGCCATACGGTACGCCTGACTTTCGCTAATCGAGCACTAAAAGAAGGGTACATCAATCAGATCCACCCCGCCCATCAGGTGCTCCAACACATTTTCACCGTAAATCTTAAAAATAATTCTAATCCAGTCCTAAGGTGGGCCACACAATGGAAAAAGGTTTAAAATCTTGCCTAAAACCAATTAACTCACATTGTGTGGCCTGCTTGATTCTTGGAATATCTGATGCAGGTGCATCTCCGCACTAGTGTGGGGTGGCCCACTGAGGAACCTGTGAGATGCGGGGTCGGTAGCCCATGGGGAGGTCTCAACAGTTTGCCTATGAGGCCTGGATAAAGGGATATTCTGATGCTTCCCCAACAGCTTTGGAGCTTTTGATGGATTGGCCGGTACTCCCTGCATCAAGTGGTATCAAAGCAGGAGACTAGTGTTCGAGTCTCCTTACCGGTGTAGGTGGATGATGCTGGTGCATCTCCACACTGGGGTGGGGTGGCCCACAAGGTAGGTGAGGTCTATGTGATGTAGAATGGCTACGGTGTGGGTCCCACTATGGGACCTGTGAGATGCAGAATAGCCCACGGGGAGGTCTCGACGGTTTGCCTCTGGGAGGGATTGGATCCATGTGCAAGTTAAACGATTTTAATACAACTCTGTCGGGTCCACCATATTGTATGTGTAATTTGACTTTGTCCATTAGGTGGGAACCACCATTCGAACGGTTTGAACCGTACATGAAGAATATCATCCCCATAGAAAACTCCAATAGGCCATGGCAATGGGAGCAATGTAAAATTGCTCATAAAACTGCTAAGTTCATGAGGTGTGGCTAAGCATGTAAAATGGGTCGGGCCTGGCACGACATGGACTCGGCAGACTCGGCATGTGGGCTGGCATGGCCCACCAGGGGGCCCAACGGTAAAAAATGGAATATAGCCATTTTTTTTTACCATTTTGCCCCTCCCATCAGCCATAAAACAACTAGTTTAAGGGGTATTTTAGTCTTTTTAACTATATGGACAATTTTTTCCATCCCAACAGCTATAAAATGACTAGTTTAAGGTGTATTTTGGTCTTTTTGACTATATGAACCTTATAAATATCCAATTCTCCCCTCATTTGTAAATTGTAACCAACAACTTCCATAAGCTCTCTCTCTCTCTCTCTCTCTCTCTCTCTCTAAGTGCTCAAGGCTCAAGTTTTCAAGCTCTCTCTTCAACATCAAGTATTCAAGTTCAAGTTCAAGTCAATAAATCCTTAAAAAATTTTCAGGTATTTAAAATTTGTTCTTATATAATATTCTTAGCATATATAAATATGTCTCATATTCTCATTCTCCATTTTCTTATATAAATTAGCACAACAAATTTATATCTTACTATTTTATATACATATTATTTTAAAAGTGGCGTGATCTTCTCACTATATTCCTGATGATATTGAGGTAAACGAGGAAAGTAACATACACACAATGGAAAGTGTATCCGTGGATGGCCCTTCTCAAAAATAAAAAAGGGCCAAAACTTCGCCTGTTTATAGTTTATTGATGTAAAAGATCCAACGGGAGTCACTATGCAAAAGGAATGCTGTATTTATTGTAAATGTATATATAATGTAAAAAGTTCAAGTGGCATTGGGCACCTTGCGAGACACTTAGAGAAATGTAAACCCCAATAAGTTGGAGCTGAAGAAGGCATCTAACGATTACTTTCCCATACGGCTTCTTCATCAGGCGATATAGGGGTTTTTAATTATAATCAATAAAATGCAAGGTATCAATTAGTAAAATTTATAATAATGAATGAGCACCCTTTTACTTTTGTTGAAAATGAATCTTTTGAAAATATGGTATAAAATGCCATAGACTCAGAATTTAATTTTTTTTTTCTAGAAATACGATTAAAAATGATACTGTAAAAATATGAAAAAAAAAGAAAAGGAGAATTTAAAAAATACTGTACAAAATCTTTTAGGAAAAATAACTTTAACTTCAGATATGTGGACTTCTAAACAAAATGGATATATAACTATCACTACACATTATGTATATTGATGAAAATTGGATAATGCATAAAAGAATTATTTCATATAATGTGCTTGATTACCCACATAGTGGCCCTATGATCGGGTCTACTATTGTGGACAGACTTAGAGAATACAATATTGCACATAAAATTATTTCTATCACCCTAAATAATGTAAGCGCTAACACTGATGTTGTTGATTTAAAGAAATCTGTGCTCCACTTCCACTTAGTGGGGCTATTTTTCACAATAGATGTGTGTATCACATCTTAAATCTTATAGTACAAGATGATTTAAATTCAAAAGATATAAGCTTCATCATGGACATTCTTAAAGATATTATAGCTCATATTTTTACATCACCTACTTGAATACAAGTTTTTAAGAAAATATGTAAAGCATATGGGCTAAAACCTTGATCAATACTAGTCGAGTGCCAAACTAGGAGGAATTACACCTATAATATATTAAGTGTAGCTTTACAATATAAAGATGTATTTAATGAATATTGTATTTCACATTCCTCACAATATCTTATGGAGGATAATTATTGACATATTCTTAATCTAATGCAAGAATTTTAGAAGTTTTTTAGAATGCAATTGTATTTTT
Source organism: Liriodendron chinense (assembly GCA_003013855.2). NCBI lineage: Eukaryota > Viridiplantae > Streptophyta > Magnoliopsida > Magnoliales > Magnoliaceae > Liriodendron > Liriodendron chinense. The sequence continues at coordinate 127,456 of ML058489.1, read as the reverse complement.
TTCTGGGGTGTATTATCCAACTTCATCCCAAGTAATAAATCACCTTTATGAAATTAGTAATATCTTTAAAAATATAGAGATATACCTATTTTTAAAGATGTTTGTAGTTTAATGGAAGCAAAATTTAGAAAGTATTGAAAAGAAGCTCCATTAACAATTTATTTAGCTACTGCATTAGATCCTAGGCTTAAATTACAAACCTTCTAATTATTTCTATAAGAAATAACTAATAACATGAATATACCAAATAATAATTATATTAATAGCATTAAAACGTCTTTACAAACTCTTTTTACATAATATTCTTCCCAAATGGGTAGTAGGATAGGAGAACAAGCAGTTCCCCCTCAAAATCATCATGGGGGGCTGGATGAAATTTTGTTGTCCGAACTCGCAGCAAATCATGCAGTCAAAATAATACATCCAAATTAGCGCAATATCTTAAAACTAGCCCGTTTGATGTCGATATGGACGAGAGCACTAGTTTTCATATTTTGGCCTGGTGGAAAGCAAGTGAACATAGATTTTTCACGCTTTTCACCATGACCCATGATTTACTAATGATTCCAATGTCTACAGTTGCATCAGAAGCAACTTTTAGTGTAGGTGGGCATGTGATTAATGATTATAGGATGAACTTAGCTCCCGACATGGTGGATACTTGCATATGCCTTCGAGACTATTTCTTAGCAAAAAAATCAAAAGTAAGAGTTGATGAAACAACATGACATCAAAGAAGAATTTGAAGGAATAAAAATTTAGTTGTAATTTGTATTTTTGAAATTGTAATTTAGTTGTAATTTTAAATATAATTTGTAAAGCTTTATTTCAAAATCAATAATAAGATTATTATTCACTTTATTTCAATATTCTACACTCATTCGAATATAAGAAAAAAGATAAAAATATAAGTTAATATAGGAAAATAGGCGGGCTGGTATGGCACGACACGTCTTGACTGTGCCACGGGCCGTGCTGGGCCACCCCTGGTGAAAATCAGGCATGACTGAGGTCATGGGCCGTGCTAGGCACGGCCGTGCCTGGGCCGGGCTTGACCACTCACGAGTCGTGTCGGCACGATACAACCCATTTTACAGCCCAAGTGTGGCCACCTATTTTTCTGATTTTGGCATATTCTATTCATCTCGATGATTTTCACCTGATTAATGAGTTTGATGAAAGATAGGTCTAGCACAGTCGTGCCTGGCGTGGGCTTGACCACTCATGGGCTATGACGGCACGACACGGTTCATTTTATAGCCCTAGGTGTGGCCCACCTATTTTTCTGATCGCCTATTTTTTAGATTTTGGCATATTCTATTCATCCAGATGATTTTCACCTGATTAATGAGTTTGATGAAAGATAGGCATCATGGTAGCCCCCACAGAAACCTATGATTGGCATCCCATTCCTGTTGGTCCCATGGTGTGGAATGCCCAAGTAGTCAATTTGTATGATTTTTTCACCCAAGGCCTAGAATTGAGGATAGACCTAGATGTTACAATTACAATGATGTGGGCCCATGGAGAGTGGGTGTTTTGCACCCTAGGTAAACCCAGGTGTGGAAGAGGATTATGTAGAGAAAGGGTTGGTTCATCTACAAGTCCTTGTAGAGTAAGGGTTACCCTACTCTGAAAGTTGGAGGGCCCCAAAAATCAAGTCGATCAAACTGTCATGTTGGATACCATATGAATTTAGAGGGTTTGGGTGGTTGTTAATTATTTTCCATAGCAGGTCAATCTAATAATAGGATTGGCTTGATTTTTTGAATCATCCGATAATCATAGTGAGACTCCCTTAATGCGTAGGTTGGATGGAGTAGAGATAATATGGTGGGCCTCACACAGGTGCACGCAGATCATAAACAAGCACCCAAATTGGTGAATAGGCCTGGTGAATATTGGAGATTGTGTATCTCTACTGTATATCATGCTAGGAGCAAACCGATATTTTTGGTCATCGAATTAGTTGTAGGAGTATAGGCGTTGGGATTTTTGAAACATTAGAACAGATTTTTGAGATGTAAAAAGATATTTATAAAATTTTGAAAATCTGCATACTTATAAAACGACAGCATTAATTTATCCACTAAAAAAATTGATTAGATTTTACTGGCTTATTTTCCTCTCCAATCTCCCCTCTGAAAATGTCTCATAATATCTTTCCTTTCCTCTCTCTAAGTGCATGGTACATGACATTTCCTCTACTCGTTTATAAAAATCATCGCTCACATGTGTCGCTGAAAACGATTAATGATACATCCGGTGTGCCTACCCGTGGTTGAGCAAGTGTTTTTTTTTTTTTATAAGTTCATGCATACCAACCATCGTATTGTGTCGTGGTATCAAAGCTTATCACTTCAAATTCTTCAACAAGGAACTGACAAGCACAAGATTTGTCACTGTCTCTCGTCAACGTCCAATGGAGTCTCCATAAAGTGCACACCATGTGAACTGGAATCCTCTAGATACCTGTTTTATGCAGTGTTTTCACAACTAATTCTGTGGGCCCACCATGTCGTAGATATGAAATCCATTCTGTCTATATGATTTTTTTTTTTTCTTCCCTGGGATAGTACACACCCTACAGTTAGTACACCCACCCCCACTGTTAGTCACGCCGCAATTAGCCACCCCTACTTTGGGAATCGATACCAAGACCTCAGTGTTGAAATGAGGTTATGGTTCTCAATTGATGGGCAGAGTGGATTTTAAATGTACACCGTGGTGGACCCCACAGAGCTTGGGTGTTTGACGCGCTGCATAAAATAAGTGCTGGACACGATTCAGGTGCTCAACAAACGGGGCTAAAGGCAGTCATTGGCACATGGTCGATTGGAGATCTTCATTTGATGGCACATAACTTGGGTGGACCAGACCACGAAAGAAAACTTGATCATAGTACATGACCTCCATTCAGTGGCCTGAAAAATGGGCAATAGATTAATGAAATAACCAATGATCTTGATACATTCAGAGAAATGCACTAAATTCGAATGGTCAGAATTCTCCAATCCTGTGGCCCATCCAAATGGTGGCCTATCATCTCAATGTTTCCCATCAAAGTAGATGTTTGGCATCTTTAAGGTGAAGACAACATTTTATAGAACTTCTGTCAAGCGGGTAGCATTAGTAACATTTCTCAATGATGAGCAGCGCCTATCACACAAGGAGGCGAGCCAGATCAAGCAAAGTGCAGTTAGGTTGTAAGGTTCTGCTACAGCCATTCATCCCATGTGCAATGCATTATAATAGTAACTAATCATTATTAGTATTAATTAAATATTCAAAAATATCAAAGTTATTTAATCATACGAAAAAATATATCATATTGGATTGAAAATAATGGTCATTTCACTTATGTTATGGAAAATAATAAGCCTATAGTATTAAATATATGGGTCTCAAGTCCAATCGGTTGGACTGGAAGTTACGGTCCACACAGTGGTGAACTTCCAACCCATTAAGTCAATGGAACATCCAACCCTTCCCATAGGTTGTCTCCACCATGAGATAACCTACTGCAAAAATAAGACCCAATCTATTTATCATGTATGCCACACCATATAAATAATATCTAGCCATTGATAAATAGAAAAACGCAATTATAGTCCTCTCACTAAGTGGGTGTGGCTGATTTTAGCACTAGTTGATCCTCATGGTGGGGCCAACATATTGAACAGCTTGGATTTTGCACACGAATGAAATGTTGGAAGTTGTCCAACCATAACTTATGATTCAACCGGTTGGACTTGACTCTTGTTAAATATTTATTATTTTCAGGACCAACTTGGTTAATGATTACAATCTCTAACGTCCCACCACCTAATAATAATTTCTCCACATTTAAAGATATAGATATTACAACGTACTTTCACAAAATTGCCTATAAAGAAAGAGGCAAGAGTCAAAAGCATCAAAGCAATCATCCATTACTTATTTAAGCAAATCTCTGCAATGTATTAGTGGCAAAGTCAAACTATTGTAGGGCTTACAACTGCATCCAACCTATCAACCTATCACCATTATGATGATCGAGTGCAGAAATTAGCTTAATGCAATTATCAAGTAGGCTGCACCATAGAAAACAATGGACATGGCCGCAGTCGAAAAACTCCAAATTCATGCATGGGCAACATGATGATGAATCGCCTGATTTGTGTACTGTGATCTTGATGGTGTGGTGAACCCATCGGGTGGATTTGATGTCAAACGAATCGGTAACTTGTGACCAATCATCAAAACCATTCAAAAGCTTGTTTGAATTACGAAGAAACATTAAACTACAATTATTTTTGAGGTTCATTTGGTATGCAAAAAGTTCCTTCATCTTAATTTTTTACAATTGAAAATTACATCTTGATTTAACTTTTATTTTTTCCCTTCATATTTAAAATTTTTCATTGATTGTCTAACCTGTTAAGGGGGTCTCTGTGCTGAGCCTCAAACGCTTGTCTTCAAGTGAATCTCTCTCTCCTTTGGTGTGTCAAACATGTTGTTGCATGTTGTCTAGAAAAAAGGGAAGCACATGTATAGCAACCCATAACAATTTCGTTTGGACCACTCTTACTATTAGAGATGAGAGAGTGGGAGATAGAGGTAATCCTTTACTATTAATTTCTCTTGTTTTAATAAAGAAGAAAGTGTTGCTCCACTACAAAAAAATATGACTTTTACCAAGGCATGTTTTCCTTGGTAAACGTTAGAATTTCCTGGATAAATGTATCATTTCGTCGCTAGTGCCATGACTTTTACCAACAGAATATTTCATAGCCATCCATTAATTAATTTATCAATAATTATGATACTATTATCGAGGAAAATTTTCCTTGGAAAAGGTAGTGGCGTTGGCAACGAACACTTTTCTCGAAAATGATAGTATTACCAATGAATTATTTTTGGGGGAAAAGAAAGTATTAGCAAACATTACCGACAAAAAATTTCTTGGATAAGGAAGTATTACCAACGAAACTTTTCCTTGTAGAAAGGTAGTGGCATTAGTGAAAGTACTATTAACGATGAAATATTTTGTCGGAAATGATAGTATTACCAACGAAATATTTCTTCAACAAATATAATTTTATTCAGTAAATATCATAATAACTTGAGAAAACATGCAATTCATAGCCGCTGATAAAGCATTCAATTGTGACCCCAAGCGCCGAGATAAGTAAATATGTCAGAAATGATCGTATGTTGCTGAGACTTGAGAAGATCGGTCGCCTATTCAGCCAGTCGTAATATATTATTTATACTAATTAGGTGATTATCAGAGAGTAGTGTTCGTCCTCCAAGAATGGGTTATACCTCTGCCTTCCACAAGAAATGACTTTTCAAACAGAGATTAACAAAAAGGAACTACTGATAATCAACCAAGGAGAGTAACTGCAAAGTACTTTTCCAAATGGAGATCTTGCTTTGAACCGAAGTAGAACTAAGTCCAGCATATAAGTGTAGACTTGGATTACAGTTAAAACTTATAGCTAATGGATTACCGCTACTCCTATTGTAGGATTAAGCTACGAATTACACTAAGGAACATAAAGTGCTGATTATGCTAGGGAATATAAAAGACAAATTATGCTAAGGAACATAAGGGTAATTTGAACGATAGATTTTGATTTGATTTATTTGGTATAAGACCCCTTTTTTCATGAAGTCCTTCATTTTTTACATGCTCTGCTTAATCATCTAGATGCTTCCCATGTCCGACGGTTATAACAATTGCCTTAGCATGTTTGGTCTTCCAGACTTTTCTCTCCTTTTGACACTTATCTCAGTAACTGTTGAAAAATCTCCTTATTGGGCACACTCTCACTTGATCATATGACTTTCGGCTGACGTGTATCACCTAATCAGTGCCAACTATACCTCCGCAAATCTGCTCCATGTATCTCCGTAGATATTTAACGTCCTACATACACTTCGTGTAATGACATGACTCTCCCTATTGGTCCTCCTGCGAACGATAAAAAATAAGGTATAACAGAAAGTGTTAAAAATCGTAGGCGACACATGACAATGGCTAATCAGGTGTTGGATTCGACGATTTAGATCATACAAATTGGGCTCTAAGTGGGGCCATGAAATTGTGGTGTACATGCATTCATTAATACATTGCAAAGTACCATACCAGCTCATCTAGAGTTGTAAATGCCAAGGGCTCTTCTCCCTCTTGAGGGAGGCATGAATGAGATGGATTTGTGGTATAGTTCGACGATGGGTAGCATTTTTCACCACCAATCTAACATTATATATGGTAGCCTTGTTTACTTTTTACTAAACAATTTTTTTGTAGCGACAATCCCATTGTATAGATGGTGGGAAGGAGTTCCTTGGACACAAAGAACTTTTGCTAATGGATTCTCACATTGAGAAAACTTAGGTCACTCCATATTCACCTGCATGGACAGGGCTATTCATGGTAGCACGGTAGAAGTGCCAGAAGTTTTACCTACTGACGTTCTTTGTGTAGGTGTGTAGGATGTGGCAGATGAAGAGACATGTCCTGCATGTGCAACTGTCTAGGAGAAGAAATATTCTAGAAAGTGGGTTGAAGGTTCTTCTAAAGGCTATGTATGAAATTCTTCCTAATAAAAGTCATTTTTGGATGAGGCTATCTTCTCCGTTATTGCTGCATGGATTGAGCCATAACATTAGGTCCACACTAGGAGATGCTCATAGTTACGTGGCATTATACAACTCGACATTATTGTGGCACTTGAACACTTGTGTTAGCAGATGGTATGATCATGTTGGAAATTGGTATGATAGAGGTGTCTTTCCGACCTCTTCTTCAAGGCCTCCTATTGAAGATGGGTTGCTGAGATGACCCTAACATGCATAGTGGGAGAATGTCATGTAGAAAGGCCATCACCTTGTGTGACCACAATTGTCATAGATGATGCAGATTTCATTACATTAGAGTCGATGACCTATGCTCTGTCCTGAGACCTCAATGTTGCCTTGGTGATATGTGTGACTATAACAGGGGTAGCAGATGTTGACTCAATTTTGACAGCTCTATATTCTTTAGGAAGGAGGACCTCAATGAAGCCACCATGTGGAAAGAAAAGGCATGCAAAAGGTTTTTAGAGACACCATCAACATGATGTAGAGTGAGTGGTGAATAAGTATAGTAATAGGTGAAGGGTCAATACCATATAACAATATCAATACACAATAAATAAACTCAAAGTAGCAAAACACTTCAACCCACCACTCTATTCTGTGCTATTATTATCTATCTCTATTTCCCTCCTAATTACAAGGGGAACTCTCAATGGAGAAACCACAGTATGTTCTACGGCTTCTCGGAAAGTTGATACACATGAGAGTACAGATAGCTATTTCAGTTCCTTACAGATGTATTCCTCTAGTTCATCTTTGGAATTATGATGAATTCATTTGATCTCTAAGACCCGAGTTAGGAGTCACCTCAACGGAGAAATAACTATATCTAAATCTAACCACAACTATAACATATTGATAAACGTAAGTTAGTGATCTGTAAATGTTCTGTAACGGTGTTGGTGTGTTTTCTCTGTTATATCAACTTCCGAATAATAGTAGAACCCAAGAATAATGTAAAATCTGGTACAGTATTGTGTTCATCAATTAATATCAGGTATATCATTGGGAACTAAGATTCTCTTATTATCAATCTTTTACTAAATAAAATTTATTTTTTATCAATTACGTTACGTTTACTTACATACATCTACGTGTTACTACCTACTACGTATCAATGCGAGGGTGAGTGTATCCCTTGAGACCAGAGCATAACTCTATCACCAGTAGTGGATCAAAGGGCTCTATGGCTATTATTAGATTAGGAGGGGTCTGCGCCCTCTCAAGAGGCATGAACTCCGTACCCTCTCACAAAGTGAGGTGAAGAGTGCTTTGTGTTACAGCATTGTTCCGCCAGTTGCGCTAAAAGCTCTAGTTAGTAGTGCGGGGAGAAACAAAACATATAACCCAGAACCACGATCCCCCTTGTCTCTTACATTTTTTCGAGGTCCCTCTTGTGCCCTTACAAAGATTCCCCATGGTGAGGGCCTACATTAACTTCGCAGTGGGGAAGGATGCTGTCTCATACCAATAATCTTCCCCCCAGCGAGTTCCACCACTACGGTTCAAACCCTCGACCTGAAGCTCTGATACCACTTGTTACAACACTGTTCCGCCAATTGTGCTAAAAGCTCGAGTTGGTAGTGCAGGGTGAAACAATACCTATAGCCTAGAACCATGATCCCCTTGTGTCTTACGGTTTCCCAGGGTCCCTCTTGTGCCCTTATACAGATTCTTGAGGGTGAGGGTCTACATCGGCTTCACAGTGGGGAAGGATGCTATCCCATACCAACACTCTGGGCACTATATAGTTCTCTCTCTCACAGAAAATCAATGGTACAATTAATAAAAGATGAACCGAGGGAGGGGAACTATGTGTGGTATTGTGCATTTAACTCTTGAGACAAGGAGCACTAAGCTATGTCTTATATGGATCACGCATCACAACATAGTTAAGACAAGAAAATAGGATTGATAGAAAATGTAAATGGTACATAACATATTCATGTACTTAAAAGATCATGAATGCTAAATGTGAGAGACCATGCCCGATAGTTGCTTGAGCGCTCACCGGAGACCATGTAAGTGGGCATGTGGCCAAGAGGGGCACTATCATAAACGCATGGAAAACATAAGATGGTTTATTAATGACTATGGTCCTGTTATAAGCTTTATAGTTACTAGGAGACATATCATCCTTCATAAAACATCCTTGCTGAACTCCAGTTAGCTTGGTAGAGGGGGATCCTTTTATATTATAAGGGCACATACCACATTGATTGGTAGAACTCTGCTTCATGTAAAATATGTACTCCTAGGCTAGAATACTAGAAGGTCACGACTTTAAGGATTTTAGTACCGGTTAAACTTGGTCTCATAATCATCATGCAGACTAAACTGTAAGGATGAATAGTGGCAAGCACTAGGCGCGAGGTGCAATTGATGTTATATAAGAGCTACTCCAATAGGCACAAGGAGCACAACCACTGCCATGGGGTCTTTCCATTGGGCGCGACCAACACTTAAGTTTGTTGTCATCAAGTTGTTGAGGTAGCTCTCATCCAATTCGAGGTGGGCGCTGGAAGGTAGGTCAACAAAGAGAAGAACTCATGATGTGTGAGCACCTAGGGGAATCTCTACTGCGTGTGACCAACACTTAAGCTCCATTGCTCACTATTAATAGATCATTCCCTTAGGTATTGATCTGAGTCCAATCAATGACACTGAGGTAAATTCCTACCGAGCGTGGGTTTTCAAAAAAATACACTAATCTCGTTGAGGCAAAGTTCTTGGTAAGCACAATTTGAAATGGAAATGCACTAATTGCACTAAGGAATGAACTTCCCTAGGCACAACTAAGCAAAATTGAAGGGTGTGGAGGGTAGTTCTACTAGCGAGGGTTTAGTGCTCTAAAGAGATTTTTGAAAGTGCTCTTAAGGAGAATTTTAAGAATTTTGAGATTTCTCTCTAAAAATGGATTCCTGATGGGGCATTTATAAGCACGCTATCGAATACAGACTCGAATAAGGTCTCCACAAGGTGATAATTGTCATGCACTAATTCTCATGCCCTTGTAGCACCGAGTAGTTTTTGTCAACTCTCACCCTCTTCCTGCTCACAAGGGCATGGTAACATCATATTGAAGGCTTGCACCCTTTTGTTATTCATAAGGGCGCGATAACTGCAGGCTTGTTGATAAGGAGTTGTCTATTAAGTTAGGCTAAAGGGTTTCACTGTGACACACTACAAGAAAACAAATTTTTTAACAGCCCGATCGGCCCTCATTTCTTTCTCTCTCTCTCTCTCTCTCTCTCTCTCTCTCTCTCTCCCGATCGGCCCTCTTGCGTCCCTCCTCACTGTCCATCTCTCCCTTATCGGCGACCACCGTTACCGTCACCGGTGGCCCGACCCGCCTCAGCTGACCACCCCCCTCATCGCCAACCACCGTCACCATCATCGGCGTTAGCCACACGCCTCCACCTGCCTCCGTATGCTGCCGCCGCCACCTCCGGTAACCCTCTCTCTCCTTCCTTCTTCCTCCATTTCCTCTCTCTCTCTCTCTCTCTCTCTCTCCTTATTGTTGATTGTGGGGCCCACTACCAAAATCCAATGCATGTGGGTCCCACCATCGCTGTCCAATGCATGTGAGTCCCACCGTTGCTGTTGCATGTGGGTCCCATCGTCGCTGTCCATCGTCCATTGCATGTGAAGTCCGCCTTAGCTGTCCACTATTTGATGGGGCCCACTGATTTAGTAAATCCCTAATTAGGGATTTCGAAATTAAAATCCCTTAATTAGGGATTTCAAAATTAAAATCCCTAATTCATTCCTTAATTAGGGATTTTAAATTTTAAATTCCATATTTGTGATTTACAAATTAAATCAAAATTGTGGGGCCCACTGTTGCTGTCCACTGCCTGTGGGGCCCACTGTCGCTGTCCACTACCTGTGGGGCCCACCGTCGCTGTCCACCGTTTTGGATCAAGCATATATTTGTGCGGAGTAAACTCTGTGGGGCCCACAGTGATTTACGTATTTTATCCACTCTGTCCATCCATCTTAGCAGGAAATTTTAGGTATGGTGCCCAAAAATGAAGCATATCAAAATCTAAAGTGGACCACACCACAAGTGTGAACTGAATGTCTATCATTGAAAAATTCTTGGAGGACACAAAAGTTTTGGATCAACCTGACATTTGTGTTTTCCCTTCATCCATATCCATGTGATCTTATGAACAGGTTGGATGACAAATAAAGATCACTGTAGGGCCTGAGAATGGTGGAAATCATTATTCCCACTGTTTCCCATGGCATGGTCCACTTGAGATTTGGATATGCTTAAATTTTGGGCTCAACCACTAAAATGAGGTGGAAAAACATAAGGACGGAATAGATAAATCACATACATTCTAGGTGGGCCCAACTGAGTTTACTTTACACGATAAGAGCATGCGGAGATACTCCGCACACAATCCGATTCCCATGGTGGGCCCCATACATACTTATTTGTTTACAAAATAGTCATTAGGTATTTAATTAGACTTGATTCATGGTGTTGATGATTCTGTCATTTTCATATGCTTGTGTATCTGGAATTGATGGAGTAAACTCAGATGTGCGTCGGAGCTGCCCGTGGTTGATTTATGTGGATGTATTTGGCTTATTATTAATAGTTATTTTTTTGTCCATAAATGGTAGTATAATAGAATCAGTTAGCCCATTTGGAGATTTTTATATTGTCGAGCATAGATAAAGTGTGTTTTCGAGGTATAAAAATCTGCCAAATTGTCCTATTGGACAATCCAAGGTTGGATAGATTGGAATGTTCTCGTTGTTTGTCATTTAAATCTCTATCATTAGTTTCGTGCGGTAACTCTCCTATTCTCTTTGGATATGTTTCTTATGTTTATTTCCATTGTTAATTTAATCCACACAATGTGTGGATAGTTGACGTGGAGATGAAATGTAAGATAAATATATCTGGAGAGATAGGGGGAGATGCTGTTGAAATTTAGGCTTGTGCATTTAAATGAAAATAATGATAGCATTTCAATCTATCCATCCTTGGATGGGCGACTGATTTTATTATATTATCATTTAGTGACAAATTAGATGACGAACATGATACTTGTGATTAAGAGTAGTTGATTGATATTGATGTTGAACGAGGGTCCCTGGAATGTGTGAACCGCTGTTGTGACCATGCTGAAGCTGTCCTGTTCCTATGGACAACAATATGGGTGGCCTGGCCATTTGGACAGGCCCTTGTTTATGTATTAGCTCGAAATTAATGGAGCAGACCCGGATGCGCGTCGGAGCTATCCGGGTGTTGAGCGGGGTCCCTGGAAGGTGAGAACCGCTGTTGTGACCATGTCGAAGCTATCCATTTCCTATGGACAACAATATGGGTTGCTTGGCCATTTGGACAGGTCCGTGTTTATGTATTAGCTCGAAATTGATGGAGCAGACACGGATGTGCGTCGGAGCTATCCGGATGTTGAACGGGGGTCTCTGGAAGGTGGGAACCGCTGTTATGACCATGATGAAGCTGCCCATTTTCTATGGACAACAATATGGGTCGCCTGGCCATTTGGACATGCCCGCTTTGTGTGGAGCAGACCCGGATGTGTGTCGGAGCTATCCGTGAGTTGGTTGAGTCTCCAAGACCTACACCCAAAACCCTAAACCATAAACCTAAAACTAAAACCTATAAGCTACGGCTAAACCTAAACCTAAACTCAATTCACCTAACCTAAACTTAGACCCAAACACGAAAACCTAACCCTAAACCCGATCCCGAACCCGAAATTCTAAACCTATGCCTAAACCTAATCCTAAACTCAAATCAGCTAACCTAAACCTACACCTATTCCTAAATCCATTCACCTAACCTAAACTTAGACCCAAACACGAAAACCTATCCCTAAACCCGATCTCGAACCCGAAATTCTCAACCTATGCCTAGACCTAATCCTAAACTCAAATCACCTAACCTAAACCTACACCTATTCCTAAATCCACATCTCTAAACTAAACCTAGACCCAAACTCGAAAACCTAACCCCAAAACCCGATCTCGAACCCGAAACTCTAAACCTAGGCCTAAACTTAATCCTAAACTCAAATCACCTAACTTAAACCTACACCTATTCCTAAATCCACAACTCTAAACTAAACCTACACCCAAACTCGCAAACCTAACCCTAAACCCGATCCCGAACCCGAAATTCTAAACCTATGCCTAAACCTAATCCTAGACTCAAATCACCTAACCTAAACCTACACCTATTTCTAAATCCACATCTCTAAACAAAACCTAGACCCAAACTCGAAAACCTAACCCTAAACCCGATCCCGAACCTGAAACTCTAAACCTATGCCCAAACCTAATCCTAAACTCAAATCACCTAACCTAAACCTACACCTATTCCTAAATCCACAACTCTAAACTAAACCTACACCCAAACTCGCAAACCTAACCCTAAACCCGATCCTCAACCCAAAATTCTAAACCTATGCCTAAACCTAATCCTAAACTCAAATCACCTAACCTAAACCTACATCTATTCCTAAATCCATTCACCTAACCTAAACTTACACCCAAACACGAAAACCTAACCCTAAACCCGATCCCGAACCTGAAATTCTAAACCTATGCCTAAACCTAATCCTTAACTCAAATCACCATTGGACTTGGATGTGGATAAGGTTTTAGTTAAGTGGATTGGATTTGAATCTGGGTTTGTGCTTTTGGATTGGGATTTGGGCTAGGGCTTGGGCTTTAAGAGTTGGATGCGGATCTGGATTAGGATTTGAGTTTATCGGATTGGATTTGCATGTGGATAAGGATTTAGGTGTTGAGATTAGATTTGGATCTGGGTTTGAGCATTTGGATTAGGATTTGGGCTAGGCCTTGGGCTTTAAGATTTGGATACGGATTTGGATTAGGATTTGAGTTTAGTGGATTGAATTTGGATGTGGATAAGGATTTAGGTAAGTGGATTGGATTTGAATCTGGGTTTGTGCTTTTGGATTGGGATTTGGGCTAGGGCTTGGGCTTTCAGATTTGATTACGGATTTGGATTAGGATTTGAGTTTAGTGGATTGGATTTGGATGTGGATAAGGATTTAGGTGTTGAGATTTGATTTGGATGTGGGTTTGAGCGTTTGGATTGGGATTTGGGCTAGAGGAACCCGAAATTCTAAACCTATGCCTAAACCTAATCCTAAACTCAAATCACCTAACCTAAACCTACACCTATTCCTAAATCCACATCTCTAAACTAAACATAGACCCAAACTCGAAAACCTAACCCTAAACCTGATCCCGAACCCGAAACTCTAAACCTATGCCCAAACCTAATCCTAAACTCAAATCACCTAACCTAAACCTACACCTATTACTAATCCATTCACCTAACCTAAACTTAGACCCAAACACGAAAACCTAACCCTAAACCCGATCCCGAACCCAAAAGTCTAAACTTATGCCTAAATCTAATCCTAAACTCAAATCACCTAACCTAAACCTACACCTATTCCTAAATCCACATCTCTAAACTAAACCTAGACCCAAACTCGAAAACCTAACCCTAAACCCGATCTCGAACCCGAAACTCTAAACCTATGGCCAAACCTAATCCTAAACTCAAATCACCTAACCTAAACCTACACCTATTACTAATCCATTCACCTAACCTAAACTTCGACCTAAACACGAAAACCTAACCCTAAACCCGATCTCGAACCCGAAAGTCTAAACTTATGCCTAAACCTAATCCTAAACTCAAATCACCTAACCTAAACCTACACCTATTCCTAAATCCATTCACCTAACCTAAACTTACACCCAAACACGAAAACCTAACCCTAAACCCGATCCCGAACCCGAAATTCTAAACCTATGCCTAAACCTAATCCTAAACTCAAATCACCTAACCTAAACCTACACCTATTCCTAAATCCATTCACCTAACCTAAACTTAGACCCAAACACGAAAACCTAACCCTAAACCCAATCCCGAACCCGAAATTCTCAATCTATGCCTAGACCTAATCCTAAACTCAAATCACCTAACCTAAACCTACAACTATTCCTAAATCCACAACTCTAAACTAAACCTAGACCTAAACTCGCAAACCTAACCCTAAACCCGATCCCAAACTCGAAATTCTAAACCTATGCCTGAACCTTGTTAGTGCACTTTTTTGTGGCATACTAGTGCACCTTGTTTGTCAATTACTTAGGTCAGTGAGTCTAGTGTCGGTTGAGCTTAATGAAGACGAAGAACGAAGACTCAAGACGGACCGGATGCATCAAGGAAGAAGAATCAGGTAAATGTGATGCCTTGGTGTGCCTTGCCTTGACCAAAACCTAACCCATAACCTCTTAGATGACTTGGACCAACTAGGTATACCCTTAGTCATCATCATTAGTCTTAGAACTCCATGAAAAACATGATAAGTTAGACTAATTTAAGAGGTGGAAGCTACTGTAAACAAAACAGCTCAAAACAGCAGTTTCCGATTGATCTCCGATCAATCGGACGTTGGCTCCGATAGGACTCCGATCAATCGGACAGAAGCTCCGATCAATCGGACAGAAGCTCCGATCAATCGGAAATTTTTCCAGCAACCTTGAAAATCCACTAGACATATTTCCGATCAATCGGACAGTCTTTCGATCCATCGGAAGGGGTCCGTCCGATCAATCGGACAGTGTTCCGATCAATCGGAATATCTTCCAGAGACTTCACTGGATAGATTTTCGATCAATCGGACTTGTCTCCGATCAATCGGACAGGTCTCCGATCCATCGGACCTTCTTCCGATCAATCGGAGATGCGCGAATCTGCCCGTTTTTTTACCGTTGGAAGAAAATCTATTTAAGATGGGGGATTCGTTTTTGAGCTAAGAGAGGGGATTTTGAGGAGATAGAAGCCACCATTGCTAGAGATCATTAGAGGCTCTATCCCAAACCTAAAGCAAGTCATTCTCCTTTTGTTTTCATCACAAGCTTGGGCCATTCAATGGCATCTTGAGAATGGACTTGTTCCCTCTTGATTCCTAGGGTTTAGACACGTTGATGATAGTTAAATCCTTTGTCTAAACACTACCTAGGAGTCCATTTAGGTGAATTCCTCTAGGAAACCCATTTCCTACCGTTTGTAGAGGTTTCACCATTCCCTAGCACCTTGGGCATCTCCAATGGAGCCTCACATGCAAGGTAGCTGATCTTGGAGCTGAAGTCTTGGCAAAGCAACGGCGTCAAAGATCGGGGGAGCACAAGGGGAGCTGATTCAAGCACGGGAGAGCGAGAAGAAGCAACCCGAAGCGGCGCTGAACAAGGGGCTCAATCCGACAAGTAGGTTGTCTTGTTAAAGAGTCCATCCACTCAATTCCCTGTGGGAGTTGAGTGTAGAGTTTGTTTGACAAACTCGCCCCGGGGTCGTTAGCCGATCCTTGGCCTATTAGTTGGGCCTAAAATCTAGGGACGTCAGCCGTTCCTTGGCACGTTAGTCGGGCCTAAAACAAAGTCTCCAAGGGGGAGCCACCAACACGGGTGCAAACGTGTAGGTTGGGAGGAACCTATAAACTCCCCGATTGGGTGGATCCGAGTTAAAACACCTTGGTTGGGAGGAACCAGATTTAAACTCCCCAGTGAATGCCGGTGTACTCAAAGGGGTTGAGTACTTGAACCGGGAGTGGAGTAGACACGTAGTCGAACCACTATACATCCTTGTGTTTGTGATTGTTCTTGAGCACATTTCTCCTTATGCATTGCGTTTAACTTGTTAATTATGAATGCTTAGTTAGGAATGTATGCTAGGCACTTGATAGGCACATCCACACTCATAAGATGTACTTTCACTACCTCAAGTAGACTTGAACTTCTTTATCCATCCTCACTCAAGTCTATTTGAGTAGCATAGATTAGGTTCTTCATTAGCTTAATCATTTAATTGATCTATGCTTGTTTAGACTAGGTTGTTTATAGCTTTTATCATATGCTAGTCTTTTGATTGGACCCACTTAGGCTTGGAAGCTGAAGTGTTTATCGCTTACGTAGCTTAATTTGTTAAACCTGTTAAGTAGGCGAAAAGAATTTGAAAAGGTCCTAATCACCCCCTCCTATAGGTTTAGCCATAATTCTAGTTGCTCCTTAAGCTTCCGCACGCGTATGCGTAGGGTGTCGTGTTAGGCTACCCGACGCAATTTCAAACCTAATCCTAAACTCAAATCACCTAACCTAAACCTACACCTATTCCTAAATCCATTCACCTAACCTAAACTTAGACCCAAACACGAAAAGCTAACCCTAAACCCGATCCCGAACCCGAAATTCTCAACCTATGCCTAAACCTAATCCTAAACTCAAATCACCCAACCTAAACCTACACCTATTACTAAATCCACAACTCTAAACTAAACCTGACTCTAATCTTTTCATTGTAGATATGGATAAGAGTTGGATGCGAGCTAAGAATCGGTTTGGCCCCGAGTATAAACAAGGTGTTTAGGAGTTCATGAAATTTGCGCGATATCGGGCAGATTCAGGTAATAGAATTAGGTGTTCATGCCGAAAATGCAAGAACATGGTTCACAAGACTTTAGACAAAGTAGAAGATGATTTGTTCATAGTTGGGATTGATCAGGGTTACACTTGGTGGATTCATCATGGTGAAGACTTCCACCAAAGAGTTGAGGCCACTGAAGTCCTTGCTGACCCAATTGTGCCTAATAATGAGGATGAAGACGTTGACGAAATGCAAGATATCATAGGGAATGTGTTAAGGGGAACAATTGCGAATATTGATTTTGCAGCGACAAGTAGTAGCCAGGATATTCCTCTTATGGGTGATGCCGAATCAGAAAAGTTTAGTTGGTTGTTGAGGGATGCGCAACGTCCACTCTATCCGAGGTGTCGGAACTTCTCCAAGTTGAATTTCGTTACAAGGTTACTTCATTTGAAGATAATAAATCGTTGGAGTAACAAATCGTTCGACATGTTACTTGGCTTGTTGAAAGAAGTATTACCTAAAGGTGAGACATTGCTTAATGTTGAAGAGTGTCCACAATGTGGAGAGTCTAGGTGGAAATATGACGAAGCCAAGCCTAAGAAAATTCCACAAAAGGTGTTAAGGTACTTTCCATTGAAACCCAGATTACAAAGATTGTTTACGTCGAGCAAGACGACTGAAGATATGAGGTGGCATAAGGAGAACGCATTCATGATGATAATACATTGAGGCATCTCGCTGACTCTGAAGCCTGGCAACATTTTAATAAACAATATGACTGGTTTGTAGAGGATTCTCGTAATGTTCGGCTAGGTCTTGCAAGTGATGGTTTTAATCCATTTGGTAATATGAGTAGCTCATACAATATGTGGCCAGTGATACTTATGCCCTACAATTTACCTCCTTGGTTGTGTATGAAGGAATCATTTTTTATGATGTCGTTGTTTATTCCTGGACCCAAGTCACCGGGGAATGACATTGGTGTGTATTTGCGACCGTTAGTAGATGAGTTAAACGAGTTGTGGAGTCAAGGTGTCCAGACGTTCGCTCGCCTCAAGTGTAAGGCTGCGATGTAGTAATAAAAACTCGGTAAGACCGAGGTCGATCCACAGGAAAATAGTAACAACTCCCAAATCACTCCAGTAACTCAGTTTTTGAAAGAAATCAATTTCAATTGAATGTTTACTTAAAACAGGAACTTAATGAAAAATCAGAGATATAAAGTACTAAGGCTTTCAAGGGTCCACTTGTAGCAATCCCATGTCAATTCAGTCAATCCAAGTAGAGAACACAACTAGATTTGAAGTCCTATCTCTCATCTAGTTGGAAAATAAAGCATTCACACACATTCCATCACATTCAAGTTGAACTTCCAAGTTCTAGTTCCATTCAATCAATACAAACTCGAAACCATAGCCTGCGGAGTAACAGCCATGCCTCTGGACTATGGCCTGCTCAAGGATTACTATAATCCGAATTTAAACAAACAAATATGATAATCTCAGAGAATTCAAAGGAATTCATGTCCGGAGCACATAAACTCAGATAAAACGTCTCAAACTACCACTTTTTGGAACTAAAGCATGCAAAAATCCAAACTTGAATATAAATTACTTGAATTAAACTGAAACCAACATGGAATTAGCTACAAGCTTCACCTCTCAGCCTTAGTTGAGAGGTTCTAGCCGAGCATTGTCATGCTACAACTAAAAACTCTGAAATAAAGCATAAAAACAGAAAAACCCGAATAAGAGAGTTGCAGCCGCTCCACAATCGCCTTCACTCTCCAAACTCACGTTCCTTAGCCTCTCTGATGACCTAGGAAGAACCCCTAGGTGTCCTTTTATAGCAAGCAACCTCCCTTACGTCGGATTCTGTGAAAGAGTACGCATTGCGCAGCGTTTTCCGGAGTCCAGATTTAGAAAGGACTCTCCATACGCAGAGCCGACCGGTCGTGATCGGTCGGACTAGCTTTTCAAACAGTCCAGGGAGTGCTGCCGACCGGTCAAGACCTGTCGGACAGACCTATCCATTGTTCTAGCAAGTGTGGCCGACCGGTCATGACCGGTCGGACCAAGTTGTCCATCATCCAGCGTATACAGCCGACCGGTCATGACCGGTCGGGCTCCTCTTTCCAACTTCCAGTGTGTATGGCCGACCGGTCAAGACCGGTCGGCCTGTTCTTCTATGTGATCAGCAACCGTGGCTGACCGGTCAAGACCTGGTCAGCCCTCTTCAAATTGTTCTTCTTTCTTTCTTTTCTTCTCTTCTTTCCTTCTTTCTCTTCTCCTTGCTTTCTTCTGTCTTCGATTCTCTTTCATTCTTCATCTAATGACTTCAAAAGCTTTCTTTTAATCCCAATTGAGTGAAGTCCGCTCTCATCCCTTGTAATCATAAAACATGTGTTAGATGGGTCTTTAAATCATGAAAATCATGCAAACCATGTCATGTAATGGGCAATGTAATGTATAAATTGGAGGTTCAACACCAGACGTATGACACTTTTGTAGAACAGACATTTCGATTGCGTGCAGCGGTCTTGTGGACAATAAATGACTTCCCTGCATATGGGAATTTGTCTGGGTGGAGCACGAAGGGAAAGTTGGCTTGTCCTACAGGTAGTACTGAGACTTGTTCATTGTCATTGAAGCATCGTGAAAAAACGTGTTATATGGGCCATCGTCACTTCCTTCCGAGGGGTCATAGTTGACGCAGGAAGACGATGATCTTTGATGGCAAACAAGATCATAGGCCACCACCGAAAGAACTATCTGGAGAAGATGTGTTACAACAACCGAGTAACATAAACTACGTTTGATTTGGTAAGGCACCGCACTTGAAGAATAGAAAACGTACAGTATTAGAGTATAACTGGAGGAGGAAGAGCATTTTTTTGACTTGCCTCTATTGGAGTCATCTGAAATTGCGACACAACTTGGATGTCATGTATATTGAGAAGAATATATGTGACAATGTCTTTAGAACATTGATGAACATAGAGAAGAAAACAAAAGACAGTTTTAAGGCTCGATTGGATCTACAAGCAATGAGATTATGGAAAGAGTTGCACTTGCAACCACATGAAAATTCATATATTATACCAGCAGCCTGCTACACATTGACAAAACTAGAGAAAAAATGTTTATGTGAATGGTTGAGATCGGTGAAGTTTTCCGATGGGTATGCATCGAATATCTCTCGGCGCGTAAACATTACGTACTGTAAGGTAATAGGAATGAAAAGTCATGATTGTCACGTCCTTCTGCAACGTCTACTACCGGTTGCGATTCGTGGATTCCTTAGCAAGGATGTCAGTGCTGCGCTGATTGAGTTGGGGATATTCTTTAAGGATTTGTGTTTGAAGTCTTTGAACGCAGAGGTTATCAAACGACTGGAGAAGGATATTGTCGTAATCCTTTGCAAACTTGAAAGAATATTTTCACCTGCGTTTTTTGATGTCATGGTACACCTAGCAATTCACTTACTGCACGAAGCGAAGCTTGCAGGCCCAGTACAATATCGTTGGATGTATCCGATCGAAAGGTGATAGAACAATGATCATAAATTTTTATTCATTCCATAAACTACGTATATCCATGTTTTCATGTCCTAAACATAGTGATTTTGTGTACAGATACCTTCACACATTAAAATGATATATGAGGAATAAGGCACGTCCAGAGGGATCCAATGCTGAGGCGTACATTGATAATGAGTGTCCTGACATTTTGCTCCATGTATCTTCGTGGCATAGAGACTAGATTCAACTGAGAAGATCGGAATGCCGATGAAGGGCAGGAGTATGAACAAGGACTCATATCTGTATTCACACATAATGTCCGTCCTTTAGGATCACCGACGTTTCGGGATATGGACCTTCGGGATCAAGCAAAGGCACGGTGGTATGTGTTGCATAACTGTAAAGAAATAGAGTCGTACTTAGAGTAAGTCTTCAATCGATAATTGTATATCTACATACGATGATCTTAAAATTTCTTGCTGACAACGTGCTAATTGTGTATAGCGAACACATCGAGAAGATGAAGTCCCAATACCCTACAAATTATGATCCAATGCATCAGGATCAGTTTCCAGAATGGTTCGCAAAACGTGTAAGATTAATTTACCTTCTATCTCACCACACTCACAATATTGTTGTATTGCACAATATTTACACGTAATCTCAAATCTATAAACATTTATATTCTGTTCGTGATGATAGATGAAGATGTTGCGCTCTAGCAACTCTGCGGATGCATCTGATGCACTCTACTCATTGGCGTGTGGCCCTTATAGACGTGTATCTAGATATACAGGTTGTATTGTAAATGGAATTTGGTTCCACACTGAAGAGCGTGAGAAGTATAGGACGACACAAAATAGTGGGGTGGTTGTGAAGGGAACGCATGAGGAGGTAGAAATTGATTTTTATGGCGTTTTGATGGATATTATTGAGCTGAGTTATTGTATGAGAAAACGGGTGTATTTATTTAAATGCGATTGGTGGGACATTGGAAATAAGAAGTTGGGAATACAAACTGATGACTACTTCATGAGCGTAAATTTATCTCGGAAGTGGTTTAAAGATGACCCATTTATCATAGTTGGCCAAGCCGAACAAGTATTCTACCTCGCTGACACCAAGTTAGCGGCTCTTGGCACGTGGTGTAGAAAATAAAGCCCAGGACCATATTTGACGTTCCCGAACTAGACGTTGAAGATAGCAATGAAGGGAGAAATGGAACGTCGTCAGTTGAACAAGCATATCAAGAAGACATGCCATCTTGGGATAAAGGGAATGATTCAAATGTTGATATTAATGTGGTGCAATTGAATAGAGATGATGTGCCACCTGATCATGTTGATGCCTCAATCATAAATGACATTGTTAGAGATGATAGCGCTTTCATTGATGACGACGTTGCAGATGATGAAGAGGAAATACTGATCAGCGATAGTGATGGTGAAGAAGAAAGAGTCCTAAGCGATAATGATTCAGACGACGATTATTAAATGTATACAAGATTTACATGTCATTTTTCAATTCGATTAATTTGATTGTTACATGTATATATGTTTTACAAGTCATGATTTATTCCCTGAATTGACTTGTTTATAATCCACATTTACAGTTAAGTCACTTTCTGATTATGTTCTCCACAAACTAGAGCGTAACGGAAGTACGCAGCATACTTCATCAGCTGTTGCGGATGGACTTTCCGGCCCTATATTCTTCTGGTAGGGCCAGAGAGATACCCAATCTGGTCGATAAATGTAGGGAGGAAGACGATAACTTAGATGAAAGATTATACAATCTCAAAGAAATTTCGGACCTGATGGAGGAATATAACTGCGGGAAACTTCATATGGAAGATGCGACATTGTCACTTGCACATATGAACGGAGTCCCGAGAGATTAGATTTCTCCTATTGTGACTGGCATGTTAGTTGTAACAATGTCGAGTGCTTCATACAGCTTGACATATACATCTGCAGCGTACGATTACTTACGTAGGGAGTATTTCGGATAGTTGATCTGAAGTTGATTTGTATTACAATGAAATATACGTATTTAATATCGAATGACAATGTGTAATGAATTTTTCAACTTTTATATTCTGTTTATAATTTTATTATATTCTGCTTGCATTATAGTGTAATGGTCTAATCATATTTTTATCATCTCTCTAAGCATAAGCACAAATTCATTATACCATGAACACTACTTGGACTGTAAAGTTTAATGTGTTTATTATATTGATGTTCATAAAATTGCATTGACATTATTTAAATTTATAAGTTTGTATTTCAGACATATTCAGTCATGGGCACCAGGTGGGAGATCAGGTCGTTCGCGCACTGGATCTACCCCTTCCACCCGTGATGCGACGCAGACAACATCGACGTCGCACGGTGCATCACAGGCGTCTGATCCTTCGGTTTAGCATACACCGGGCACTGCATGTAAGTCTAGATATTTATTTAGTGATTTCTGTTTATGTTGTTACTTACATATTTCTTTTCGCGACAACATCTTCTACTAGCCGACTAGGACGTGGACCCACGCGTGGATTAGTTTTAGAGCGACTTACGCGTGAGGGTAGGGTGGCGGTAGAGTTCCCACACGACTGCCTTAGACCTATTGGGGACAGTGCCAGACTGTTTACGTCTGAGGTTGGTGTCTTATGCCGATCTCTGATCCCCGCCACCATCCCCCGTTGGACTGACGTGACAGATGATGTGCGACAGCTCATCCGTCAGCGCCTTCAGGTAAATTTTAGTAAAATGAAATTTTCTTTTGTGAAAGTTCATTTACGGTTAAGTCATATTCTTAATAAGTTTATTGTCTTAATCTATTATTTACGAAACTGCAGGATAAATTTGTCTTTGATTTGAATGTTCCTTACATTTCTCATGCCGTCGACGACATGATCAGAGAGCGGTTCAAGGAGTACCGCGGAGAGTTACACCAGCGGTACAAGCGGTGCAGGACGCACGATGAGGCCGTACTATCCGCACCGCCGCACGTGACTACAGACGACTGGCGGATACTTTGTGAGAGATTTTCGTCGGAGGCTTTTCAGGTAATATTTACAAATTTACGATATCTTAAGGTAACAATTAAATTCGTAATTAAATTCACAATTAATAGCAATGTATTTTGTATAATGTGTTCAGAAGAGGAGTAGAATAAATTCTGCGAACAGAAAAAAGTTACAAGTGAACCACGTAGCTGGTTCAAAGTCATTTGTACGACATCGTTACGACATGGTAAGAAATTATTGATGATTATTAAGTTAATATATTATTTTGATTGGTATTTATTATAAGCCTTCTTTTCTTTCGATTGCGCAGCGAGATTCCATCATCGGCCAGGAGCCTAGACCAGTAGACCTCTACAGAGGGACTCACTGTCGGCAGGCGACGGGATTTTGGGTTCATCCTAGAGCCAGTGAGCTTTGGGTAAAAATCTTTACTTTGTAAAATTTAATTGCACATTGATTGATAATAATGTCATTCATGTCATTTTTTTATGAAATTTCATATGTTTTCATTACAGGCGGCGATGGACACCATACGCAGTCAGCACACTCCCGATGGTAGTCAGCGGAGTGAGCAAGAAATCCTGAGCGAGGTGCTTGGCACTCGTTCTGGATATGTGCGTGGGCTTGGCCATGGTGCCAAGCTCATGGCACCCACTAGAGGTGGCTCTAGCCGATCCGTAGCCGGTGAGAGCACTCTACGCCGAGCTGATATCGCAGAGAGAGAGAGGTTCAGCAGCTACGGGTCGTCGTCGATGAGATTAGAGAGCAATTGGAGAGGCAGAGGGAGGAGGAGCAGAGGCGTAGAGAGGAGGAGGAGTAGAGGCGACGGGAGGAGGAGGAGAGGCGATGGGAGGAGCAGGAGAGGAGGATCGAGGAGTTACAGCTGGAGCATGATCGACGGATGCAGGAGATGTGTCAGGCTCTCGCTGCACACTTTGGCACCGATGCCCTGCCACCTCCGCCTTCATCTTCGTGATCCTTTTTTTTAATATACGAATGTTAACTTATATGTATTTGTGCGTGGATGAATGTTGGTTGTTTGTGGATGTAGAATGGATTATTTGTGTATGGATGGTGTAGTTTGTGTTTGTTCGTATGTATGTGGATGTGAATAGGATAAAAATGTATTATAGTAGGTTTATTTACAGGTGTATATCAGGAATTGTTTCCTGAATTTTGAAAATAAATGGAACTGGGAAAGGGAATATTATTACTGATGAAATTATTCGTTGGTAAAAAACATGGAAAAGTTTTTACCGACGGAATTTTTCGTTGGTAAAAAACTTGTAAAACTTTTACTGACGGATTTTTTCGTAGGTAAAAAACTTTACCGAAAGATTTTTTTTGTAGATAAAAACTTTTACCAATGAAACCTTTTGTAGGTAAAGACTTTTCCCGACGGATTTATTCGTAGGGAAAAACCTTTACCGACTAAAATTTTTGTAGGTAAAAGTGTTCACCTATGAAAATTTTCGTCGGGAAAAGTTTTTTTTACTGAAGAATCACATTTTTTTCCGACCAAAAATCATATGTTTTTCCGACAATTTTTTTCGTCGGTAATGATTTTATTATTGCCTACGAAACGATTTTTCGTCAGGAAAAGCCTTTACCGACGGCCTTTTTGCGACGATTTTAGCCGCGATAAATTTCGTCGGGAAAAACATTTCCCGACGAAATTTGACTAAAAACAGACGAATTATTTCGTCGATAAAAATGGAATTTCTTGTAGTGACACTATTTAAAGGGTGAAGCATCCCCTCATGTAATTACCCAAAAATTTTCTACCTAAATAAAAAGGGTTAAGTAAATTAATTCATAACTTTTAATAAAAATAGCACATTGGGTTAGTTGGTTAGAGCTCCTTTAGTAGAGAGGGTAGACTAGGGATCGAGTATTGCCTTTAGCAGAAAAGTAATTTTCCTTTTGGCTAAAATTTTGAATTTCAAATTTAGGATAAGATAATCTAGGAAATTCTCTTTATAAATAGAGAGGGGAAGAGAGAATGAAAGCATTTGTAAAAAACTTAAGAGAAGGAAGGAGAGAGAGAGAGAGAGAGAGAGAGAGAGAGAGAGAGAGAGAGAGAGGAGGAGAATTCTTGCTGTAGGGTTAAGATTTAGTAAGTCCCTAAACAATCTTTTCTTTTGTTTAGTTTAAAGTTGCCTTGATCTAGCCAATGAACGGACTCGATTGACCATCCATTCATTGTATAGATTCATGGACCCATTTTTAGATCCCAACCATTAGAATGAAATATGTGATTGATGGGGATCATTCAGGCGCGCCAGATCTGATCTGTATGAGTTTAAAGGATCCTAAGGCCAAATCATGTGGGGGCTAGGAATCACAGATCAATCTAACCTATAGGTGGACGACATCAACCCAATCTTGCATTATAGGTAATCTTATATGAACCAACGAATGGAAATGATTCATCACCTTAATCTGAACCGTGGAGGTATTTTGTATGAAATAGATCATCCGGTGGATCATTAAGATTAGCTCTAATTGAACTTAATCATGAAAGTCGGTTGTCATGGCTTAGATATTGGATCATGACACGATCATGAACCATCTTAATATATGAGGTGCGATGGATGGTTTAGACTGATCACAAACCATCTTAATGTGTGAGGTATGATGGATGGTTCATATCTAAATTATGATAACCACAAAACCATTAAAATAAAATGGAGTAAAGAAAATGGCGAAATAACACAAACTGTCAACTGGACCAAAAGAAAGTTTAACCCTAAATGGAATCCCATCTGCGTAGTAGACGAGGTATATTCTAATGGAGATTACCGCCTTGTAGACTGGCAAGGACAGGGATGCAAATTTTCCATCAATGACCGAATCCTAAAACGATATTATCCTTGACAAGCCAGTTAGTTCTCATGATATGACAAGTTGTAGAAATTTTCTCAAACAGGAAGAAAATCCTGTGATGAATCAATGATAAATTCTATACACAATTCCACAATACTCCAAGTTACAAGTATAAACTGAACTACAATACTCTAAGTTATGAGTATAAACTGAACTACAATACTCTACGTTATGAGTATAAACTGAACTACAATACTCTACGTTATGAGTATAAATTGAACTACAATACTCCAAGTTACGAGTATAAACTGAACTACAATACTCGAAGTTATGAGTATAAACTGAACTAAACGCAATTCCACAAAACTTTGAGTTATGAGTATAAACTGAACTATAACACTCTGGGTTACAAGTATGAGATAAGGCATGCTAAATGATCGTGACAAGTCTGTTATCTACCATGCGGGCACGAACATTGCATTATTCATAAATATTGGGGCATAACGCCCACATGACATGACGATCCACCCCACCGTGAACGTACTAGTGTACGGATGACCAAAATGCTTGATTATGAACATATTTGGTATATTAAGGTTGTGAACATAACAAATCTAGTTATTCTTACTATCTTACTTTGTAAATGCTACTTTGTTAACCCATTAGGGCATAAATAATAAAACATCATTGAAATATTATAGGTAATACACTCACAAATGTTAATAAAAAATACATGATATGTTATAAGAGAAGAAGGTAAGAGGTCATGAAGGATCACCAAACGCTGATAGGCACTTGGTTAGAAGTCGTACTGCATCAGCCTGTGTCGCGTCTCTCATTACCTTCACATTTGCTAACACTCGCACCGGATCAGGCGCATTTTGCAAGGCTTGGGTTAGTTTTTCAACTTTTTTCCTCCCAGCAGCATGAACCTCCTCTTTCTCATCTACTGAGGCCTGTTGTTGTGACCTCCGTACCTTAAGCCTGGACAAGTCGAGAGTCAACTCTGCCTGTTCAAGTTGCAGTCGTGTGATGTCTTGGGCTATCTGAGCCAGTCAGTCCTCATGAGATTGGCACTGGTTTTCGATGGTAGACAAGTTCACTCACTCAGTCATGACCACATGCTCACATGCATCCAACTCCGACAGCAAGGTCTGTAAGGCGCGCTATTGGTCCTCAACGGCAGGGTTGACTCAGGTCTACTCAGCCTCTGCCACGCGCATGACGGCATTACAGAAGGAAGAGATATGTTGGCTATTCACTCGCCTCAAGTGCAAGGCTGTGATGTAGTAATAATTCTCGGTAAGACTGAGGTCGATCCACAGGGAAAGAGGTAAACAATTCAAATTATTCTAATAACTTAAATCTAAAAAGTTTGAAAATCAGTTTTTAAGAACTAAATAAGAAATTTGAGAAATAAGAAAGACTAGAGCATCAAGGATCCTCTTCTAGTCTTAACCATGCTCAATCCAGTGATTTGATTCTATCACAACTGGAATCGAAGTTCCATCTCTATCCAGTCGGGAGATATAGCAATCAAATCACATAAAAAATCTAGAATAGATGGGTATTTATGTTCGCTCGCCTCAAGTGTAAGGCTGCGATGTAGTAATAAAAACTCGGTAAGACCGAGGTCGATCCACAGGGAATTAGAAACAACCTTCAAACTATTCCAGCAACTCAGTTTTGCAAGAAATAGGATTCAATTGAGTAATTAAACTAAAACAGAAACTTAATGGAAAATCAGTAATTCAAGGTACTAAGGCATTCAAGGATCCACTTGTAGCAATCTCATGTCAATCCAATCAATCCAAGTATAGAGCACAACTAGATTTGAAGTCCTATCTCTCATCTAGTTGGAAAATAAAGCATTCAAACACATTCAATTCCATTCAAACTGAACTTTCAAGTTCTAGTCCCATTCAATCAATGTAGAATTCAAAATCATAGCCTTCGGAGTAACAGCCATGCCTATGGACTATGGCCTGCTCAAGGATTACTATAATTCGAATCTAAACAAGCATCATATGATAATCTCAGAGAATTGCAAGGAATTCACGTCCGGAGCACATGAACTCTCATAAAACATCTCAAACTACCAACTTAAGGGACTAAAATAAATAAAAATCCAAACTTGAATTGAAATTACTTGAATTAAACTGAATCAAACATGAAATAAGCCACAAGCTTCACCTCTCAGCATCTCAGCCTTAGCTGAGAGATTCTAGTCGAGCATTGTCATACTACAAATAGAACTCATAATAGAAAGCATAAAAACTAGAAAAACTGAAAATTGGAGGGTTGTTGACGCTCCACGATGACTTCCGTCCTCTCCCACGACCTTCCTTGGCTTCTATGATGACCTAGGAAGAGCCCCTAGGTATCCTTTTATAGTGTGGAAGCCCCTTGCGTCGGAAACATCTAGAAATTGCGCAAGGTTATGCACTGCGCAGAAAATCTCGGAGCTTCACTGAGAAGTTTTATTACGCAGACGACCGGTCGCACGACCGGTTTGAGCTCCCTGACGAATGGTCGCATGACCGGTCGCAAAACGTCCATAAACAGTCCAGCGAGTTTTTCCAAAATTCTGATATTAAAATTTAATTGAAGGACCGGTTGCACGACCGGTCTGGGCATCGGACGACCGGTCGAACGACCGGTCGTGAATGGTCCAGTGACCTTCTAAGAGATTTCTTCTTCTGTGCATAATTGGACCGGTCGGACGACCGGTCCTGGCGATGGACGACCGGTCGCACGACCGGTCTTGGCCTATGTTTCTGCTTTCTCCTTTTGCTTCTTTCTTCCTTTCTTCTCCTCTTTTTGTACTTTCTTTGGTCCTTCTTTCTTCTTCATTCAATGGCTTCAAATGGCTCTTTTTAGTCTCCAATTGGGTGAATTCCGCTCTCATCCCCTGAAATCACAAAGCATGCATTAGATAGGCCTTTTAAGCATGAAAACCGTGCATATAATGTGATGTACTGGGCAATGCAATTTATAAATTGGAGGTTCAACACACCCCCCAACCAGCTTTTTGCTAGTCCCGAGCAAAACATGCGTGAATAAGTTCAAACCTCCAAACCCAACTCTCTTTCAGAAACTATGTTTCTATCCATTCCAAGACACACAAGTATAAAATTTGGAGAAACTAGGTGATAGAAATTGCAAACTTAAACTCTCACAGCATAAGAAGTGACTACATGAAATTTCCGCTGATTGATTGATAAATAAAAGAACTCGAACAATTTCAACCTAGTGTGCATAGTGAAAGTTCATCTCATGAGTTTCTGGGATTGTGTTCTTCATAGATCAACTAAACTGTAGATCTCAAGGTGCACAGAGTAACAACAAGCCTATGACAGGAATTTATCTTACCGTCCTTCCGATGGCTTTCACACTACGTCCCATTTCCGGCTTTGGTTACGGTTCGACCATCCCCCGGTTGGTAATAGGTAGCCCTTTTCGGAATTTTCCACCATTATTCCTTCATTCCCGATTTCATCCTTTCTTTTCCTTTTTCTTTTAAATTAGATAGGATTTTTAAAAATCCATATCTTTCGTTATTTTCCCATGGACAAGGATGGACAAAATACCCCGGCTTGGTTTCTCAACACCTTTTAAATCAACGTCTAGCTCATCCACAAATCACATAATCCTTTCAACCCATGAAAATCGTGTAATGTGAACTAGGTGTAAAAAGTGTTCAAATTTTCTATCAATAACAACAATCGGGGAACTAGCATATAAAACCATTATGTTGGGAGAAATTCAAGGCTTACAACATCACACACTTCGTATCTCCTCTTCTCATACTCATATCATCTCGAATGCATAGAAATAAAGTTTTCTAAAAGAGTTTTGAAATTTCAAAAAATTCAAAAAATTTTGCGCATATGAGGCTCGAAATGTTGCAACATGCTAGATGAAGAATCTCATCTCACCCCCCAACCAAATCTTGCATTGTCTTCAGTGTAAAAAGATATGTAATGAGCATGAACATGAGAGCAATAGTAAAATATGAGAGAGTGAGAACAATATTACCTGAGAGAGCGATCATGGAAGTCTACAACTCCAATAACTAAATCCTACTAAAATAGTAAAACTAGATAAAACTAAACCTAATCTACGGAAAGCAAATAAAGATACCTAACTCGTCCTTGTAAAAAGAGGATCTCCATCAGATTAGGAGATCGATTATCATTGTAACATCCAAAAGGACAAAGTTGAGCAGGATCATCAAGTGGTGTAACAAATTTTTCAGTAGAACTATCCACCATCCTGCTTTGGAAAGTACATTAGTGACATCAATCATTCTAACCCATTGAAAATCCTGCTGAAAAATTTCAGCAGGTTCTTCAACAAAATTGTTACATGTACTAGGAAAGGAGAATTGCATTGGTTAGAAATCATTGAATATGGATCTCCTTTCCTTCTTGTCTGGGCAAAAATTATTCAAATATGGATCATCCCAGAAGTGTTCTTCGGTTTGAACAAACCAAAGAGATGTGGAGACTTGTATTTCTTTTTCACAAGTCGATATGATCTCCACAAAATCAGATATCACTGGTGCTTCCACAATTGAATTTTCAATTTGGTGTTTTGTGGAAGGAAACTTTTTAGGCAACGGGGAGGTCTCTCTTAAAGCATGTACAATGTCCTGAATCATGGGATCATCCTAATCCTCAAAGTACGTTAGGCACTCCTCAAGTATATAAGGGACCTCATCGGAGCAAATTTTCAGATTTTAACCCTTTAGGTCTTCCTCCTTCTTAGAATTTTGTGTAGGTTGGAGTGGGTCCTCAACCTCTACACTTTCAGAAATTGGCCTCTCTGTAGGCAAATCAAGCACCA
Organism: Liriodendron chinense; assembly: GCA_003013855.2. NCBI lineage: Eukaryota > Viridiplantae > Streptophyta > Magnoliopsida > Magnoliales > Magnoliaceae > Liriodendron > Liriodendron chinense. The sequence continues at coordinate 96,148 of ML058489.1, read as the reverse complement.
ATTCTTCCAAATCTTGCACAACAAATTTGTGTAAATCAGAAATTGGTGACTTGTCAAATGAATTTTCAGAAATTGACACTTCCAAGGTCTTAATAAAGTGAGAATTAGATTCATTCTTAGAATGTGTCAAACATGTCCCCAAGCTTTCAGGTAGATCATGTTGGATAAACCCCCCATCATCCATGGATTCTATCATGTTTACCTCATGGGGACCATCATTGTCGTCCCAATCCTCAAAGGGATCAAAGCTAACAATATCTAGAGGATTAAAATTCTGCCTTAAAGCGAACTCCTCTTCCACAATTGAATCAATCATATCAACCTCGTGGACATCATCATCATCCCTATGCCTCTTGCCTAAGTGGAACACATTCACCTCCAACGTCATGTTTTCAAAGGATAGTTGCATCACCCCATTCCGGCAATTGATGATTGCGTTTGATCTGGCAAGGAATGGGCGGCCTAATATCACTGGTATTTGAGTGCTAGCATCCAAAACCGGTTGTGTGTCCAAGACGATAAAATCTACCGGGTAGTAGAATTTGTCAACTTGGACTAAAACATCCTCAACTATCCCCCTCGGTACACGAATAGATCTATCGGCGAGTTGCAACGTGGTTTTGGTGGGTTTTAATTCACCAAGACCCAATTGCTCGTATACTGAGTATGGGATCAAGTTCACACTCGCCCCTAAATCTAGCAAGGCACGCCCAATCCGGTAGTCTCCAATGATACATGAGACGGTGGGACTACCGGGATCTTTGAATTTTGGGGGGGTCTTTTGAGTGAGAATGGCACTCACTTGCTCAGTTAAGAAGGCCTTTTGCTGCACATTATATTTGCGTTTTGTTGTACATAGGTCCTTTAGAAACTTGGCATAAGAGGGGATTTGTTTGATGGCATCAAGCAAAGGGATATTAATCTTGACTTGTCTGAAAATCTCTAGAATATCATGAGAGTTTGGAAGAGATTTTGGAGCAACCAATCTTGAAGGGAATGGTGCTACGGGCTTGAAAATGCATTCCGGTTCTTGTGGGGCTAAGTTAGATCCATCCTCATCCTCAGAATTTACCAGATCATTAGGCTTGTCGGCCTTCAACGGAATGGATTTGTCAATTTGTTTACCACTTCTAAGAGTGGTAATGGATTTAGCTTGCTCCATGTGTTGGTTGGAAGGATTAGGAATGCTCACTTCATGTACTTGCTTTGGATTGGGCTGAGGTTGGGCCGGAAAGGTGCCTTTCCTAGCATTCAAGCGTCCCTTAATCTCATCAACCGAGACTTTAAGCTCTTGGAACATTTGCTGATTTGTTTGATTGATTTGCGTTTGCCCTTGTATAAATGCTTTCAAGATATTCTCCATTGAGAACTGAGGTGGGGCCATATTTTGCATGGGTGGCCCTCTTTGAGAGTTGGTAGGATTGCCCGTAAGAGCATTCTTCCAACTAAAATTTGGGTGGTTCTTCCAACTGTCATTGTACATATTACCCACCGGTCCATTGAAGGGCCGTTGATACCCATATGTGGCATTTGCATGTTCATGTAAACCTCTTGAAATGCAGGAATTGTGGGACAATTTTGCGTAGCGTGTAAATCGGTGAGACAAATCCCACATATGGTTTCAATAGCTTTATTGGACTTTGGAACTCCACTTTTACTAAGTTCCATGGCCTCAACCTTCCTTGTGAGGTTGGCTATCCTTGCATTCACGTCTTCTTCCTCCTTAAGGATATAGATCCCTCCTTTCTCTTGAATAGGCTTGGGGTTATTGGGTTTTCCGAGGTATCCTAAGATTGGGCATTTTCAGCCAACATGTCCAAGTAACTCCAAGCCTCATCTGGATTTTTACTCATAAACTCGCCATTGCACATCATCTCTACAAATTGGCGCATATTAGAACTTAATCCATCATTGAAAAAATTTATAATTCGCCAACTCTCATAGCCATGATGTGGGCAAGCAAGTAGGAGGTCCTTAAATCTCTCCCAACATTGAAAAAAAGATTCACCCTCTTTAGCCGAGAAATTCATTATGGCTCTTCGAAGGGTGTTCGTTTTATGAGCCGGGAAGAACTTTTTCAAGAATTCCTAGGTCATCTCAATCCATGACCCAATCGAATGTTGTCTAAGAGAGTGAAGCCAATCTTTGGCTCTTTTTTCAATGAAAAGGGAAAAAGTTTAAGTCTAATGGTATCCTCTGAAACATTGGTGTATTGCAAGGTAGCCACCACTTCTTCTAATTCTTTCAAGTGCAGATATGGGCGGTCAGAGTCTAGCCCATGGAACTTTGGTATAAGTTGAATTACACCCGGCTTTATGTCGATGTTTCCCCCGTTTGGTGGTAGAACCACACAAAAGGGTGTAATTGCACGGGCTGGTTGTAGGTAATCCCACAGTGATCTCAGTGGAGGAACATTATGTACCTCATTCTCTCCTACTCCTTCTTGATTTGCGTTTGTAGTAGGAGTAGGGGGGGAGGATTCCTTAAAGGTGTTTGATCCATACTCCCCAAACTTTCACAATGCTCTTGGTAATTTCGGATTCGTCTATGGACTGACAATGGTCCAACTAAACCACCTTCAGATTGGAGACGATTTGAGTGGTTACGTTCCCAACGGGACATAAACCACTCAACCAAAAACTAAACTAGTCCTAAATCCTAGAAATATGAAATTAATATGAAAATAGAAAATCTGTAAAAAGCTAAGTTAGAAAGGTATCACCTGATGCGCTTTTAACTAGAGAAGAAATCCTACAAAACAAAACAATTTGTTAGTTCTAAAAAAAATCAGAAAACCTATCTACTTCTACTTCTACAGCCACTAAAACAATTTGAAAACTGTTATCTAAACTCCCCGGCAGCGGCGCCAAAAACTTGTTCGCTCGCCTCAAGTGTAAGGCTGCGATGTAGTAATAAAAACTCGGTAAGACCGAGGTCGATCCACAGGGAATTAGAAACAACCTTCAAACTATTCCAGCAACTCAGTTTTGCAAGAAATAGGATTCAATTGAGTAATTAAACTAAAACAGAAACTTAATGGAAAATCAGTAATTCAAGGTACTAAGGCATTCAAGGATCCACTTGTAGCAATCTCATGTCAATCCAATCAATCCAAGTATAGAGCACAACTAGATTTGAAGTCCTATCTCTCATCTAGTTGGAAAATAAAGCATTCAAACACATTCAATTCCATTCAAACTGAACTTCCAAGTTCTAATCCCATTCAATCAATGTAGAATTCAAAATCATAGCCTTCGGAGTAACAGCCATGCCTATGGACTATGGCCTGCTCAAGGATTACTATAATTCGAATCTAAACAAGCATCATATGATAATCTCAGAGAATTGCAAGGAATTCATGTCCGGAGCACATGAACTCTCATAAAACATCTCAAACTACCAACTCAAGGGACTAAAATAAATAAAAATCCAAACTTGAATTAAAATTACTTGAATTAAACTGAATCAAACATGAAAGAAACTACAAGCTTCACCTCTCAGCCTTAGCTGAGAGATTCTAGCTGAGCATTGTCATACTACAAATAAAACTCATAATAGAAAGCATAAAAACTAGAAAAACTGGAAATTGGAGGGTTGCTGACGCTCCACGACGACTTTCGTCCTCTCCCACGACCTTCCTTGGCTTCTATGATGACCTAGGAAGAGACCCTAGGTGTCCTTTTATAGTGTGGAAGCCCCTTGCGTCGGAAACATCCAAAAATTGCGCAAGGCTACTCACTGCGCAGAAAATCTCGGAGCTTCACTGAGAAGTTTTATTACGTAGACGACCGGTCGCACGACCGGTCGCAAAACGTCCAAAAACAGTCCAGCGAGTTTTTTCAAAATTCTGATAGTAAAATTTAATTGAAGGACCGGTCGCACGACTGGTCTGAGCATCGGACGACCGGTCGCACAACCGGTCGTGAATGGTCCAGTGACCTTCTAAGAGATTTCTTCTTCTGTGCATAATCGGACCGGTCGGACGATCGGTCGTGGCGATGGACGACCGGTCGCACGACCGGTCTTGGCCTCTGTTTCTGCTTTCTCCTTTTGCTTCTTTCTTCATTTCTTCTCCTCTCTTTCTACTTTCTTTGGTCCTTCTTTCTTCTTCATCCAATGGCTTCAAATGGCTCTTTTTAGTCTCCAATTGGGTGAATTCCGTTCTCATCCCTGAAATCACAAAACATGCATTAGATAGGCCTTTTAAGCATGAAAACCGTGCATATAATGTGATGTACTGGGCAATGAAATGTATAAACTGGAGGTTCAACAATTTACTGATTTGGTTACCTCAATAAAGCTCAGGCCTTGGGCACACTCACTTGTATAGGCCGAGCCTCTTTCCAATCTAGTTGAAATTCACAACCATAACTTTCATCAAATCCTTTCACTAGACTTGACTACGACCTATGATTAGACCTCAAACTAAACCAACTTCAATAAGCAACACCAACTATCTCAAATTCTACACGAGATACATGAACTTTCCATCATAGTTTTAATAGAAATTCTATTGTTTTGATCCATGGAGAACTCGAATAAAAAGCTTCCATCAATCAACAACCCATAAGCCATTCTGATTAATCTCAAAAATCCAACAAGAACTCGTGCACTTGAAAACTCCCTAAATCATCTAAAACTATCAACTTTATTCAAACCATAATGAATTTTTCAATACTTAAAGCATAAACCAAAATCAATCTATCAACGCATGATTAAAAACTAAGAAGATTTACCTCTTAGCTCTAGCTGGGAGTTAACTAGAAGAAAGTATAGAAAAACTAGAACTAGAACTAAGAAAAAAAAAAGAAAAACTAGTTGTAGGAGGCTAGGAAGCCTCCTAGGTCTTGATCTCTTTGCTCTCCATGTTCCTAGATGCCTTAGGAAGAGAGTAGAGGTGGCCTTTTATAGGAGAAGTCCCACACTAAGTTAGAAAGTTCTAGATTTTGTGGAGTCCTTACGCAGTCTGGATACTGACCGGCCGGTCGGACCTTGCACAGCAACATAAGAGTCATCTGGACACCATCCGACTTGTTTGCCGACTTGTCGGCCGGCCGGCTGGACCTGGTAAAAACAGTTTAGCAAGTTCAACTAAAAAAAGCTTGAAAATCCGACTTGCTGGCCTCGAAAGGCCGGATCTGGCCACCAGTCGGCCGGAGGTGAAACAACAGGGCTATTTTCTGCAGTTTTTACACTTTTCTTTTTTGGCCCTACATCTCTGCACTTTGGTTTTTATAGCCATTTTAGGTCTTCAACTTGATTTCTTCGAGGCTTTTTCTCCACTTCTTTGGCTCATCAAACCTTAGCCTCCTAATCATTCTAAATCCTTCAAATTAGCATTAAGTCCATGATATCTCTCTCTTTTACCTATATACACAGAAACAAGCATAAGTCATTAACTTTAACTACTTAAACATGCAATTGTGCTATTAATTGGGATTAGAACATGCATAATTCGGGGCTCAACATTGACCAAAGCCGAGCAACTACTCAACGTTTTCTCTTCATCCTCTAGCAGTGACCACTCCGCAGGGTTCTTTAAGGATGCCTCAATACTGGATAATATACTCCTCAACATTCCTTGCTCACATACAAGCGAAGTATGGAAGAAAGGGATCGCGCGATTTCAGGACAGTCAATGGGAATCGAGTTGGTCGCAAATTCAGCAATGCCTACAAATGTTGAAGATGAGACATTGTCAGATAAATGCAAAGCCTAAGAAACAATGAAACTACAGAATAGGTATACCTGGAGCCTCAGGTTCATTGGAAGATATTGCAAGGGGCACATCAGAGACAGGTGCCACAGTGATAACACTGACATCGGGAAGAGTTGTAGACCCTATAGGTTTAGAGATCGAGGGCACCGATTCAGCATGCATCAAAGTAGGTGGTTCAAACTGTTAGTGCACTTTTTAGTGGCATACTAGTGCACCTTATTTGTCAATCATATGTGTCCATGTGTTGTAATATCGGTTGAGCCTTGACAAGCTGAAAACTGAAGATTCAAGTGGACCAGATGCATCAAGGAAGAAGAACATGTAAATGATATGCCTTGGTGACCCTAACCGTTTGAACCAAAACACCCAAATCTTCTTAGATGACTTGAACTAGCTAGTTAGTCATCTCCATTAGCCTTAGATCATATAGAAAATATAATAATTTAGGTTAATTAAAGAGGTGGAAGCGGTTGTAAACAATCAGGCCCAAACAACAGTTTTTTATGGGTCTCTGATCAATCGGACATCGGTTTCGATGTGACTCTGATCAATCGGACAAAGTTTCGATCAATTGAAATTTATTCCAGACAATTTTCAAAACTCTCTGGACAGATTTTTGATCAATCGGATAGTGCCTCCGATCAATCGGAAGTGGCCCTCCGATTAATCGGACCATGTTCCGATCAATTAGAATTTGTTCTAAATAACTTTTAACTCTCGAGACATATTTATGATCAATCAGACATTACCTCCGATCAATCGGATGAGGTCTCTCCGATCAATCGAAGACCAGCGAGTCTGCCGATTTTATAGTCGTTGGAGTGTTTTTTATAAATACAGCTGGAGTTATTTTTAAGTATAAGAGAGGGATTTTGAGAAGTTTGAAACCATCATTGTTGGAGACCATTAGAGGCTCAAATCCTAACCCTAGTAAGTCATCTTCCTTGCGATTCATCATAAGATTAGAGCATTTCAAGCTTATGTTGAATATTTACTTGTCCCTCTTTGATCTCTAGAGCTTGAATTGATTTTGATAGTGAAATCCTATCTAAAACTCTATGATGAGATCCTTGTAGGTGAGATACTCTAGCAACCCATTCCCATTAGTTGTAGAGATCTCAAACCTACTCTCCTAGCACTGGGCATCTTCGTCGGAGCATCATATGTAAGGTGACTGATCTTGGAGTTGGAGCATTGACAACGCAATGACATCAACAATCATGAGAGCACAATGGGAGTTAATTCAAGCACGGGAGAGCAAGAAGAACCAACCCGAAGCCACGTATCAATGGGGCTTAAATCCGATAAGTAAGGTTGTCAATTTGTAGGAGTGCATCCACTCCATTCCCAGTGGGGATTGAGTGTAGAGTTTGTTTGTCAAACTCGATCTACATCATTTACCGATCGTCGACTTGTTAGTTAAGCCTAAAATTCTAGGGATATTTGTCTTTTCTTAGCACGTTTATCAGGCCTAAAGTCTAGTGGAATTTGTTAGGCCTAAATAAGTCTCCAAGGGGAGCCACCAATAAAGGGTGTAAACGTGTAGGTTGGGAGGAACCTATAAACTCTCCGGTTGGGTGGATCCGAGTTAAAACACTTAGGTTGGGAGGAACCTGATTTAAAGGCCCTAGTGAATGTCAGTGTGCTCAAAGGGGTTGAGTACTTGAACTGGGAGTGAAGTAGACCCAAAGTCGAACCACTATACATCGTTGTGTTTGTGATTATATTTGAGAACATTTCTTTTTATACATTGTGTTTAATTGTTTGATTATGAATGCTTAATTAGAATGTATGATAGACACTTGATAGGCACATCCACACGCACAAGATGTAATTTCACTTACATGAGTAGACTTGAGCTTATATGATCCATTCTCATATAGTCTACTTAAGTTGCATAGATTAGGAGCTGGATTAGTTTAATCATATGTTAATCTATGCATGCTTAGACTAGGTAGCTTATCGCTTAGCCATTTGATAGTCTTGTGATAGGACCCGAAGCTGAAGTGTTATTGCTTACTTAGTTTAAATTATTAAAACTAATAAGTAGGCGAAAAGATTTTCAAAAGGTCCTAATCACCCCCTTCCAAGACTTAGCCATAATTCTAGTTGCTCTACTCTATAGCTTCAGCACGCATACGCGTCCACAAGTATAATCAAAGTGACACAATTTCATAGATGAAGTAGGGACGGTAAATAGAGAGGGCCTGACTTTCGGTGATGATTCAGAGCGGGACTGGTTAGGAACGGTGGGAACCGTCGGAGCTGATCCTCCTACGAGACCTCACGGCTCCGTAGAAGATCCTGGGACAACATAGACAACCAAAGCTGGTTCTTGAGCAGAATCCAGACCACCACCAACTTCAGTACTCGTATCCTCAGGAAGAACTGGTTGGGTCTCTGACATTGGTCTGTTAAAGCCTATTGCACCTCCCGCTTGTGAAGTGGTTTCGGCTTCCGTCTCAGCCTAGTCAAACGATATTATCTCTCTCATCTCCGTAATAAAGGACTCCGTCATTTGTTGGGCCCCATTCTCCCCTTCCTCATCACCAAATCCATCACCTTTGCTAGATTTGTCATCTCCAACATCTCCCTCATTACCTACGCCCTCGTTCTGCACGACATCCTCCGCTCTTTACAAGGCCTCACCCTCGTCGCCTGGATCACTGCCATCATCAAGGTTTATGATAGTATCGCTCCTCTCTTCATCAACATCAACTTCATCGCAAGGGTTAGTCTCGTTCGCCCCGCCAGCCTCATTTCCTTCCTGAGAACAGATCTCCCCTTCTTCAGCAGTCTCACTACCACTTCCGGCTAAGTTTCCACCTACGACTGCCCCGATCGTCGCAGGATTGACGCCCCACTCGATAACTAGCTCCCTCATCAGTCAGATGGATTTTGTATGCATAGTGGCAGTCTGGCTGGGAGTGGTCCTCACCCGAGCACCTCTCGGCTCTCATCCTCTCAGAGAGCGCATCTTGTCGTCACTGCCAGCCTGATTCGATAATTGTGAGGGTCCGGGACACTCGCCCGATCCTTGTTCCGTTCCGACACCAGGGGTACTCTCTCCAGTAGCAGCCGTCGCGCCAGTACCCACAATCTCGAGTCCGCCCACTGGACCCACAGATACCTCGTCATCTTCCAGATCGAACCTTTGTTCATCGTGCGCAATCCATCTCTCGAAAGTGATGTAGGCTTATCCCCTTCGGTCACGACTATGATTGAAGTCTAATAACACACGGTCCCGACAGAAGGAGACTGATCACGATGCTCCACGAAGTATCCCAAATGGTCCCCGGGAATGGACGCTAGATGTGGGGGATTGATAAAGATCGGATTGTTGACATGCTTCCCTTAGTTGATCAACTCATACTGATGGGCCCACCATCTCATCTACCCACACGTCGCTTCGACAAGTCTCTATGCCTCGGGCAGTGTGAAGGAAGTACCAGTCCGAGTTATGATGAGCTGCCTCCACATCCATTTCCAGTGCTTTGGTACCATCCCAAAGGCGCGCATGGTGTGACTCACCATTGGTAAAGTGTTCGATACACCCTGGTCATATCCATGTTGTCATGCGAATCGGCTTGGGTAATACGACTCTCGCTAAAATTCCAAACCTTTCCGCAAACACAGAGACCCTGATCGTAGAGACACCATGAAGGACTGCTGGTAGGAGTTGATGGAGGTATCATCGTCAACAACGACTTTGTCGCTATCTTCATCAGACGCTGGGAAGCAGTAAAATTCCACGTCCTCAAAATTGACGATCCTGTGTAGCTCAACCTCCAACGTATGATTGGGCATCTCCATCTTCAAGAAGAAATTCAGGGGCAGGTATTCTTGGCTATAAAATACGTTCGAGAAGGTGTCATACACCCATGAAAAGTATACACCTAGCCAACCACAGACATAATGCCAGGGGCAGTAGGTGGAATCCATTCCATAAGCAGCATGGTTCGGGTTGTTGACCACATTCCCGAAAGCCTTGTAAATGTTTCAAAAGACCACTGGTGCCAAAGAATATCGCTTTCCATTTTCCAAATCGCCAACAATGAGGAATATATACATACGAACGTCCTCGGTCTGTTTCGAGCTGGGCAGCATCAAGAAGCATAACTAATGCACCAAGAATCTGGCTAGCTCGTAAGAGGGCGATAATTCATTGGTATTCAGGAACTTCTTCTTGAATTTCTCCTTCAGCATTTTCCCGTGCTTGCCTTGGCGATCATACTTGTGTAAGTCCAAGCTGAAAACACATAGTATATAGCTTCCTGGTTAGACACCCATGCATGCATGCATAGTTCTAAAGAAAGAAAAGTACTTAAAATGTGAAGAGTCGAGGACTTACTTCATGCCATGGCTAAAATACACCAGCCAGTCCTCGAGGGTGATCTTGTCTATTTGGGCAAATTGGTGAAGCTCTGCCAACTCGAAGTAGGCTTCATTGTAAACATACTCTCTTGATCGCCTGTTGAGAAACGACGGTTCATCGTCTATCGATACCATTTCATAGTAAATATGACCGCAAATAGGGAGGTCTGCAATCTGGTTCAGGTCCCATAAAGTGATGCTCAGTTCACCATACGGCAAGTGAAAAGAATTGGTGACTGAACTCCAAAAATGAAGAACCCCTTGATCACCATTGGGTCTCGACAGAAGAAGCCTGCGGTAGCCCAAATAGCATGATAGAGACCCACACGGTTCAATACTTCCCCTTGCTTCTCAAGTATGCCCAACGGCCAAGCTTCTTATCCAAGGCAGGCATGTAAGTGACCTCGTGTCCTAAAGTTGTTTGTCGCCCACAGGGTCTTATTATCCAAATGCCGAAATCGCTGCCGCATGACTTCGAAATAATGCTTGGGGTATGCCTCGTAGGGATTATAGGTGGGGACTATAAATATCATTTCCTTCGCCTCCATAACCCCTTGCTTTACACCATTCTTTAATAAGCGGTAATCCAGAAGAGGCTCTGGCATGGTAGTTAAGGAGTTGACCATGTAAAAACTATTCGACCGCTGAACATCGAAGGCTCGATGCTTGGTAGTGAACGGTGCCCCAAAAGGTTCCTCTAGAAGGTGACATGACACTTCTTGTAAGGATCCCTTGCTAGAATCAGAGCATTGGTTAGCTTACAGCTATTCCAGCTATTATTTATCTTCTTGGTCAGCTTCTTCAGATGGGCCAGACGGGTATCACGCTCCTGGTCTTGAGTAGCGCCCTGCGCCTGAACAACTGCAGGTTGAGAAGACGAATCACCTCTATTAGTGTAGACACCAGCGAAGAGGTTTAGATAGGTTAACCATTCAACGTCGATCCCTTCCTTAGGAGGATGAGGGACTAAATGGTCCCTGCACACCATTAATTGGTACTTCAGGGGGAGTTGCTTGAAGTGCTCGGTGAAGTCATATAAGGGTGACGGTGGGAAGAATCTGGTGTTCTTTTGTGGTCGACGGTTAGAAGGACCAGTAACGACCCTCTTTTGCCTCTACGCAGTCAGAGCGACACAGCTTGCGCAACAGCTGGAGTGGCCACAGGAGAGGCTGCCTCGAGTGCAAGAACATGAATGGAAGCAGATGGACTTGCAAAAGCTTGATTGTCGGCCATTGTATCTGTGAAATGTTGAGAAAGGTATCAAATACTTTGCACAAATATGGTAAAACAAAAAGTAAAGAATAAAAGTAGCCCAACACATGTTAATGCGCAAAGTAAGAGTTCAGGGCATACTCATGTAAGAAGAAGCTGTCCAGTGTATGACCGTGCACAAGAAAATTACTCTTTGCATGAAAATATGCTAAACAAATCCTATTTTTAATTAAGTTTAAGTCCAGAGCATGACCATGTGATGGGAAAAATGCTTGCGCAGGTCCTTGCACTAGACAAAGAGGACTGCGCATGCCTATGAATTGATAAATAATTTACATCTCAGACAAAGTTAACTTGTGCACCACCGTGCATTGGAGAAAGGCCTACGCACGATTATGCGCTAAGGGCAAAGCCAGCGCATGACCATGTGCTCCATTACTTACCTTGCAGATGAGGGTGCGCTAGAGGAGAAGAAGTCAGAAAAATCTGGGTGCGCTCGACTGAAAATCTGGCTCTGAAAATGATTTCGTACTGAAATAATGAACTGTTGAGGTTTATATAGGGGACCACTGTCCATCATGCCACGTCGGAGTTTGATACATCCCACTCCGCACAATAGAGGGGGCATTTGCTAGGGTTTAAAAAGTACGAGCATGACCATGCGCAGGAGAAAATAACAAATAAGTCACATGTATGAAAATCGAGACAAAATAGGGTCGAATGCATGCACATGCGCTGGACCCAGACCAATTGACATTGAACAAATAAAAATGAAGTACCTCAAAAGGGAAAAGAGGCTAACATGTGGCCATGCGCGGGGTTCCATGGTTCCAGCGCATGTGGCCACGTCAGAAAAAGAATCCTACAAGTGGTCCAATCACTAAGTGGGCCCACTGCTTAGTCCTACGCATGATCATGCATAGAAATTTATGACCGAAGTCGAGATTGGGTAAGAATATATAGGGCGCATGACCGTGCGCGCAAGGGAAAATCCCCGCGCATGATCACGCGCGAACCCCTGCAAGTGGACCAAAATTGATGGCAGAAGGGTCCACTTAACCCAGCGTCACTACATCCGCTGGACACAAAAGTCAGCGCATTATTATGCGCAAGGGCTCGCAACCACCTACATCGAAAAATCACAAAAACCTAGCACATGACCATGTGTTGGACGCTTTTTACTAAAACAACATGCGTTGGACCTGATTAAGCATGTGCTAGACCTCTCTCCCTAGATTTTTTTCCCTATAAATAGCCCTACTCGCTTCATTTGAAAGGATTGGATCTTCCAGAGAAGAAACCAAAGAGAAATTTTTAGAAAATCTCAAAACATCGTTCTGAGATTCAGTCAGAGCATCCGGTCAAGTTTCTCTTTTAGATTAATACAGGTGCGATCAATTTCACCTCCTAGACATACGTTTCAGGACTTAGTTTCTGGGCGATGCCTTCGAATCCCATCCTTAGGCTCTGTCCTCGAACCACACTTCGGGACTTACTCTCTAGGCATTGTCTTCGAACCTCGTCTCGAGACACTAGCTAAAGACTCTTTTAAACAATATGTCAGACTCTGATATGAAAATAAAGAAGGAAACGCATAGTCTCTAAGTCATACGGAAAGGTGGAGCGGATGGATAACCTCCACCATGTTCGCTCGCCTCAAGTGTAAGGCTGCGATGTAGTAATAATTCTCAGTAAGACCGAGGTCGATCCACAGGGAAAGAGGTAAACAATTCCAAGTACTCTAATAACTAGAATCTAAGAAGTTTAAGAAAGTAATTTTTCACATGAAATAGGAAAATCTGAAAATAAGAAGAACTAGAGCATCAAGGATCTACTTGTAGTAGTCCAATGACAATCCATTCATCCAAGCACAACACAATTAGAATCAAAGTCCTATCTCTCATCTAATTGGAAGATATAACATTCAAGCACAACAATCCCACTCAAATCTGAAAATCAGATTTCTAGTTCTAATGAAGCACATAGAACTTGAACTTGTAGCCTTCGGAGTAACAGCCATGCCAAGAGACTATGGCATGCTCAAGGGTTACTACAATTCGAATTCAAACAACCCAATCATGGTAATCTCAGAGAATTGTAAGGAACTCATGTCCGGAGTACAAAAACTCTCACAAAACTTCTAAAAAACCAAACTTTATTCAAACTAGAACTTGAAAATCCAAAATTAGAGTAAAGGGTACTTGAAGGAACGAATTAAAGCATTGAAACAAACTACAAATTTCACCTCTTAGCTTTAGCTAAGAGGTTAACTAGAAGAAAACATTAAAAACTAAAACTAGAACTAGAAGAAGAAGAAAACTAGTTGTAGGAGGCTAGGAAGCCTCATAGGTCTTGATCTCTTTGCTCCCCACGTTGCTAGATGTCCTAGGAAGAGAGTGGGGGTGACCTTTTATAAGTTGGAGAGGAAGATTCCAGATTGCGCAAGAAATCACGCAATTGCGCAGAGAAAATCGGAGCTTCACGGACAAGCTCTGTTACGCTGACAACCGGTCGCACAACCGGTCTAAGCTCATGAACGACCAGTCGCATGACCGGTCTCAAAACCTCAAAATCAGTCTAGTGAGTTTCGTGTTTCTGGACTACCCTCAACCTGTCTGGAGACCGGTCTAAGAAGAAAAAACTACAGCACAAAAATTACACTGTAGACCTGTCTGTCGACCTGTTTGGCAATCGGTCTACAGACAGGTCTAAGGCAAAATTTTTAGATTCTCTTCTTTTTCTCTTCTCTTTCTTTCTTGCTTCTTTCTTCCACCTTTTGGCACTTGTTCAATTGATCTTCAATGCATATAAAGTGACTCTTTTAACCATGAATTGGTGACATCTCCCTCTCATTCCTACAATCACAAAAATATATATTAGATTAGTCTTTAAACATGAAAACCATGCATATAATGTGATGTAATGGGTCGGCAAATGTATAAATTGGAGGCTCAATACACCCCCCAACCAGCTTTTTGCTAGTCCCGAGCAAAACATGCGTTAAACAAGTTCAATTCTCCAAAACTAACACTCCTTCAGATATTATGCTTCTATCCATTCCAAGACATACAAGTGTAAGAATCAGAAAAATTAGGTGATAGAAGTTGAAACCTTAAGCTCTCAAAACATAATAAGTGTTCGTATGAAATTCCCGCTGATTGATTGATAAATAGAAGAACTTGAACAAATTCAACCTAGTGTGCTTAGTGAATGTTCATCTCATGGGTTTCCGGGATTATCTTCTTCATAGATCAACTTCACTATGGATCTCAAGGTGTACAGATCAACAACAAGCCTATGACAGGAATTTGACTTACCGTCCTTCCGACGGCTTTCACACTACGTCCCATTTTCGACTTTGGTTACGGGTAGACCATCCCCCGGTTGGTAATAGGTAGCCCTTTTCGAAATTTTCCACCATTTTTCCATCATTCCCAATTTCATCCTTCCTTTTCCTTTTTCTTTTAAATTAGATAGGATTTTTAGAAATCCATATCTTTTGTTATTTTCCCATGGACAAGGATGGACAAATTACCCCGGCTTGGTTTCTCAACACCTTAAATCAAAGTCTAGCTAATCCACAAATCACATAATCCTTTCAACCCATGAAAATCGTGTAATGTGAACTAAGTGTAAAAGTGTTCAAATTTTCTATCAATCACATAAATAGGAAAATTCACATATAAAATCATTATATTAAGAGAAGTTCAAAGCTTGCAACATCACTCACTTTGTATCTCCTCTTCTTATACTCGTATCATATCGAATGCATAGAAACAAAGTTTTTCAAAAGAGTTTTGAATTTTAGAAAACTTGAAATTTTTCTACATTAATTGCTCGAAATGTCACAAAAGCTAGTAGATTCATCTAAGGAATCTCACCCCCAACCAAAATCTTACATTGTCCTCAATGTAACAAGATATGCAATAAGCATGACATGAGAGCAATGAAATAAAACAAAGGAGAGTGAGAACGAGAGTACCTGGGGTAGCAAGTTGATCAATTCTAGCATCTTTCATTGTCTTGATGAGACTTATTCAATCCTAATTTCAGAAAAATAAATCCTAACCTACCTACCTACCTTTGATTAGTCTGATCAACTACATGATCAAATTTGAGCAGGATTTTCATGAATTTTAATAAATTTCTCATGAGGACCATCCAAAGTCCTGCTCGACAGTAGACATGGGTGCTTCTTATCATTGAAGACCAATCGTATTGTGCACCACATGCATAAAAGGAGGAGATAAGAGCAGCAAAAAGATATCTCCTCAAATTCTGATATGGGTTATGATCGATTAAAAATGGGTCCTCCCAATCAGAATTTTCAATGGGTTGAAGGACCCATGATGGTGGAGAGACATTCATCAAGTTTTCATTGGTTAAAGTTGTCTCCTCCCCAAATTTAGAATTGAATGGTGCTTCCACAAACAATGGTAAAGAGTGTAAATCAGTGGAATGGTGTTCTTCAGGCACCGACACTGTGTCTAACAAAATATCCAACTCCTTAATCATCTCATCATCAAGATCATAAGAGTGGGCCAAGCATTCCTCTAGAAAATCGAGATAGTTGGATGAAGGGTCCTCGTCCTCCCTTAGTGATTGAAGAAATTCTATTTCAATGGTAAAGAATTCCTCCTCTATAGAGAGGAGATCTTCCAAGGAAAAATTTTCAGATTTAGTGGTAGGCACATCATCTAACATTGGTTGATCTTTTAAAATTTTAGATTGTGCCACCTCATCATCCAAAGGAAAAGAATTTTCAATCAAAGGGAGGTCTACCACAATAGAATTTGGCATGTGTTGTTGGTGGAAGGACTCAAAAAAATCAACTTCGGCCATCTCTAGCATGCATATCCTCTAGAGACTCATAATCATTATGCCCCTTGGAAAAAGAAACCAAAGGTTCATAAGCATTCACCAAACCCTCATTGTAGGCAACCCCACTACTGTTTTCAAATTTTATGGATTTCTTGGGTTCGTCAACCGTCATTGAAATCTCGTCATCATTAAGTTCAAAGCATTCAAAAGAGATAGTGGACTCACCATAATTGACAATGATATTGGGATCATCGAGAGCAATCTCCTCTAAAAGTCTATTCATTAAATTCGAAGAAGGTGGGACTTGGGTAGCCCCATCCTCCTCATTAGAGGGGATTGATTCGATGCCCCCAATTTTGGGCTCAACGTCTTCACAAGATGGTGACTAGGCTTGATTTGATTGTTCATCTACATACTCATTCCATATTTCCTCAAGTATTTGTGTATACTTGTCATCACAAGAGGAAGACGTTTTAGGGTGATTGTTAATAACCATGGTTGGTTCTTCCCTTGAACAAGGAGAATAGTGGTTTCCCCAATTAAGACTGTACACATTGTAGGATGAAGAGTTATATGATGGTTGATAGGCATATCCATACAAGTGATCACGCATTGTCTTAACCGGTTGGCCACTATTCACCCATTCTTTTTGTTGTTGCACACCTCCTACCATAACAGGTGGAACACTCATGTTATTTTCAATCCGGTAATCACGTAATGTTTTTTCCGGATGATTATTCGATTTTGCTTCATTCTGGTATTCCCTCATCGTCTTACGTTGTGTCTTAATATGTGTATTGCTTTCATTAATGTAATCACGCATTGTCTTACGTGGGGGGGGGGGGGGGGGGGGGGGGGGGGGGGGTAGTGGAGGTTCTTTGAATCTCAAAAAAATACTCATGCTTGGAGGGATCCCGATCACAATGAGTTAGGGTCCCCCAATCCGACGTCTCATCCTCCAAAAGGTACTTGTATGCACCATTCGTCCAATCATACATGATGAAATTTTAAGGAATTAGAAACTACTCTAATCTAGAACAAAGAACAAAAAGAAGGGAGATGGGGAGATGTTACCCAATAGAGTGAGATCTATGTAAGGAACAATGTCCTAAAAAATCAAACAAAAACTGTTAGTAATCTAGAAAAAAATCATAAAATCTACTTCTATAAAAACTAAAAATCCTACTTAACTAAAACTACTCTATAGCTACTAGAACAATTAGAACCGTTTAACCTTTTTTCCCTGGCAACGGCGCCAAAAACTTGCTCACTCGCCTCAAGTGTAAGGCTGCGATGTAGTAATAATTCTCAGTAAGACCGAGGTTGATCCACAGGGAAAGAGGTAAACAATTCCAAGTACTCTAATAACTAGAATCTAAGAAGTTTAAGAAAGTAGTTTTTTACATGAAATAGGAAAATTTGAAAATAAGAAGAACTAGAGCATCAAGATTCCACTTGTAGTAGTCCAATGCCAATCCATTCATCCAAGCACAACACAATTATAATTAAAGTCCTATCTCTCATCTAATTGGAAGATATAACATTCAAGCACAACAATCCCACTCAAATCTGAAAATCAGATTTCTAGTTCTAATGAAGCACATAGAACTTGAACTTGTAGCCTTCGGAGTAACAGCCATGCCAAGAGACTATGGCATGCTCAAGGGTTACTACAATTTGAATTCAAACAACCCAATCATGGTAATCTCAGAGAATTGCAAGGAACTCATGTCCGGAGTACACAAACTCTCACAAAATTTCTAAAAAAACCAAACTTTATTCAAACTAGAACTTGAAAATCCAAAAATTAGAGTAAAGGGTACTTGAAGGAACGAATTAAAGCATTGAAACAAACTACAAATTTCACCTCTTAGCTCTAGCTAAGAGGTTAACTAGAAGAAAACATTAAAAACTAAAAACTAGAACTAGAAGAAGAAGAAAACTAGTTGTAGGAGGCTAGGAAGCCTCATAGGTTTTGATCTCTTTGCTCCCCACGTTGCTAGATGCCCTAGGAAGAGAGTGGAGGTGGCCTTTTATAAGTTGGATAGGAAGATTCCAAATTGCGTAAGAAATCACGCAATTGCGCAGAGAAAATCGGAGCTTCACGGACAAGCTCTGTTACGCTGACGACTGGTCGCACGACTGGTCTAAGCTCATGAACAACCGGTCGCACGACCGGTCTCAAAACCTCGAAATCAGTCCAGTGAGTTTCGTGTTTCTGGACTACCCTCGACCTGTTTGGTGACCGGTCTAGCGACCGCTCTAAGAAGAAAAAACTACAGCCCAAAAATTACATTGTAGACCTGTCTGTCGACCTGTCTGGCGACCGATCTACAGACAGGTCTAAGGTAAAAATTTTAGATTCTCTTCTTTTTCTCTTCTCTTTCTTTCTTGCTTCTTTCTTCCACCTTTTGGCACTTGTTCTATTGATCTTCAATGCATATAAAGTGACTCTTTTAACCATGAATTGGTGACATCTCCCTCACATTCCTACAATCACAAAAACATGTATTAGATTAGTCTTTAAACATAAAAACCATGCATATAATGTGATGTAATGGGTCGGCAAATGTATAAATTGGAGGCTCAACACACCATACATGGCTGATGTCTCAGGATTACTATATGTCGACGGTAGATGTACTACTCATTAGAATCGATTTTCACCAGCAAAACTGCTTGAGTTCATGGTCGCGGCTCGGTCTTCCCGCGATCCTCGTCTCTACGACGGAAGTAGGCCCAGTGTTACCACTTGATTATAACTTAGCGATCTCTCAACTCAAACTCGAAATTATGTGAGACATAAACGTTTGATCCATCGGCAGTATAATTTTATTCATATAAACACACAGGTTCACCCTTAGGGGTTCGAAATACGAACACATCATAGCCACATCTTCCAATGATATAGTCTTTGCTTTTAAATCAAGGGTTATTTATGATTCAATGTAATTAACGGCTTGTGCAAGATCATGGCCAGAAATGTAAAAGAACTTGGAATCTTTGAAATAAAGATTCTCTTTGCGCCTTGTCTATTGCATACATGTTTATGTTATTCATGAATGCTTATAAATCTCCAACTTCCCCCAAAACAAAATTGAGCAAATGCAAATGAATTTCGCATGACTTAGTCGAAATTCAGTTTTAACAATTAGCCTAAATCAAGTCCTAGTCTTAGCCATCCAAACAACCCAAAGGCCGATCTATCCCATTCAATCTGAGCCTTGCGATAAGTTTGTCCATCCATTTGCCCTAACTCTAATCCACTTAATCCATTCTTGTATTAGCATCATGCATCATTTTCTCAACTTTAAACTCCCATTTTGGTCTAGTAAGTCTAAGTGTATGTTTTGTGGATTGTCGGTGTACCGGATTTTGCCTATACACAACTTAGATTGACTATGCTTCGACCGCTTCTTCAAGTGGGTGAGTCATGGTAGATTTATTTAACTAAGCCCATCGCTTATTGTAGGCATCACATGCTACATTGTATTTCATACACATTTGCATTATTCGTGCGTAAGAACCCAACCATTCCTTGATAATTTGTTTAGTCTTATGAAGTGGAGACTGAACGCTTGTACAGGTAGAGATGGTACCTAATGCCTTCCTCTTTGTAACAATGGTCCCATCCCCAAAATTTTCGATCACAAATCAAGGAGACATTTTAGAACAAGGGATCCTTCTATTTCTTCTCCTAAGGTTTTTATAATGTGTAGCCGATTGTAGAAATCCGAGTAACTTGCTAGTGGTGACTCTAGTAAAATATAATACCCCAATGCCTTAAATACACAACAAAAGTCCTCAAAAGGCACCCATGATCAATAAAATACGCCCGCGATCCAACATCCACACATATGCACGTCTATGATCGAGAAAAGAGAAACATTACGTGAAGGACACATGGGTGTCGCACAAGTGGTAGGTGTAACCAAGTAACATACGCAACAAGCTATATAAACCCCTCCCCCCATGTTTGAATATCTCACAATCTTGGATGCGGACAGTAAGGCCATCCCAAACAATCATGCGGAAAAGGAAATTCTTTAAGAGACTGATTAAAGAATGCTAATTAAATGGATAAGAATCGTCTACAACACCTGGACTAGGCTGCGCGTAAAACACAAAAACTCCACCATGTTGCATACGTAAAGTACACTTTATCAATCACAAAATCCATTCGGTGTCATCGTCTCAGGTAAAGCGTCCTTCAGCACGCTTTATTTTGTGATTGGCCTACTTGAAAGTTGTTTTCACCTTAACCTTTATTCACATTATTTAATAGTTTGAATGGCTTTACAGCAGGTTTATCCCGGCTGTCAATTTAGAGCCCATGCCATTTCTTACATGGTAGGGTATTTCCAAGACAATGCTCTACTGTATAAAACACAAAAACTCTATAGCGTCCACCATGTTGCATATGTAAAGTCCACTTTATCAATCACAAAATCCATTTCGTGAACCCTACCGTACGTACAAAAGATATGTCTGATTAAAAACTCATGCGGGCAACACCAACAGGAGCAATGCAAATTACTCCCGAAACCACTAAGTTACACCGCGTGGCCCACCTGAGTTCTGTATCAGGCTATTCTCTTCGTCATGGCTAACTACATCTGATTTCATGAAAGATACACACCATAGAAGCCCACACACAAACCTACGATTGGCATCCCATCCATATTGCTCCATACGGTGTGGCCCATTTCGGGTACGGATCTAGTTCAATTTTGGCCTCAGCACCTATCAGGGAGGATAAAACCTGTTGGGCAGAGTGGATTTTACCTACACAACACGTTAGGCGACACAGACATGGTTGTTTTATTCGCCACGTAAACCGACTTGTAGAGGATTCCAGTCCCTCTGAAGGATCGTGTACATCGGCTGTACATGAACTTTCACATACAGCTTTTCTTTTTCTTTTATTTTTTTTCCTTCCAACGTCTCACACGTTTATAATATCCATTCCATACAGAAGGTGGACCAGACCATGAAGATCACCTTGGGTGAAAATCAGTCTGATCTATTAATTAGGTGGGCCATACTAGTTCACTACCATTGTCTGTCCATTGATTCTGATGTTTTGACCTTCTCAATGAATGGAACGGCCTGATTTTCATACCAAGTGGTCGTCATGCCTGACATTTTGTACGGACCTGACTACACACTACGCACTGCCTAATCATTTCTAAATTTTCAGTACAGGATTTGACGTACAGCTGCTGTACGTGATGATTTCTCTTCCTTTATTACCAGCTCCCTGCATTTACAGACGTAATTAACCTCGCTTGCGTTGGAACTTCATACGTAGAAAGAAGAATATATATATATATATATATATATATATATATATATATATATGGGTTTGAGAACCGGGCTGGGAAGCCCACAGGCTTGTGGAGCCTTGACCATTCCTGTGCAAGAATTCGTGTGTGGGCCATGCTGTGTAGATCTTTTGTCTCAATATCGGGCCAATTTACTCCTCACACTACAAGAAAATAGGCATTTAGCCACACTTTTTTAAGCCTCAATTCAAAAAAGGGAGTCTAAATGTGCTTTTTAGCCTCAGTTGCTAAGGAATTGAGGCTAAAAGTTCATTTTTTGCCTTGGTTGTAATAGAATGGAGGCTAAAAGTCTACTATTTTGCCTCGGTTGGTCAGAAACTGAGGCTAAAAGCTACCATTTTGCCTCGGTTGGTCAGAAATTGAGGCTAAAAGTCTAACATTTTGCCTCAGTTGGTCAATACTTAGGCTAAAAGTCTATCATTTTGCCTCAGTTGGTTAGAAACTGAGGCTAAAAGGCTACCATTTTGCCTCAGTTGTCAGAAAATGAGGCTAAAAGTCTATCATTTAGAAACTGAGGCTAAAAGTCTACCATTTTGCCTCGGTTGGTCAGAAACTGAGGCTAAAAGGCTACCATTTTGCCTCAGTTTTGAGAAAATGAGGCTAAAAGTCTAACATTTTGCCTCAGTTGTCAGAAAATGAGGCTAAAAGTCTAATATTTTGCCTTGGTTGGTCAGAAACTAAGGCTAAAAAGTCTACCATTTTGCCTCAGTTGTAAAAAAATGAGGCTAAAAGTCTAACATTTTGCCTCAGGTGTGAAGAAAATGAGGCTAAAAGTCTAACATTTTGCCTCGGTAAAAAACTGAGGTTAAAAGTCTACCATTTTGCCTCGGTTGGTCAGAAACTGAGGCTAAAAGGCTACCATTTTGCCTCATTTGTGAGAAATTGAGATTAAAAGTCTAACATTTTGCCTTAGTTGTGAGAAAAGGAGGCTAAAAGTCTAACATTTTGCCTCCGTTGGTCAAAAACTGAGGCTAAAAATCTATCATTTTGCCTTGATTGGTCAGCAACTAGGGCTAAAAGGTTACCATTTTGCCTCAGTTGTGAAAAAATGAAGCTAGAAGTCTAATATTTTACCTTAATTGGTGAGAGAATGAGGCTAAAAGTCTACCATTTTGCCTCGGTTGATCAGAAATTGAGGCTAAAAGGCTACCATTTTGCCTCAATTGTGAGAAAATGAGACTAAAAGTTTACCATTTTGCCTTAGCTGGTCAGAAACTGAGGCTAAAAGTCTAACATTTTGCCTCAGTTAATAAAAATTGAGGCTAAAAGTCTAACATTGTGATCTACAATTGATGTTTGTTGTCTAACCGCACGATCAACGGTGGTTTACAGCATGTTTATATGACATACAACATGGTTCTTGCATATTGTTCTAGTTGTTCGATCATTTGAGATCTGAGCCATTCATCAGCTTTTTAGCTTTCTTTTAATCAGTGGATCTGAACCGATTACATATAATATTAGCAGCAACATGTTCTCAGATGTGCCCTCAAAAAATCAATAGCAGAGATACCGAGAAAAAATCAAAGCAGCACATTCCAAGCAGGAAATGAGCTGTCAAAATGGATGGACGGCGTGGATCTAAGTCACATATGTCATGGTGGGGCCCACAGTCGGGGATCCACCGACGTCGGGCACATTCGCACGTGCGCTAGTGTGTAGATGGGGCAGCGCTTGGTAGACGCTCGGGAACTTGCAAACCTTCTCCTAAAAATACAGAGAACGTTGCCAAGCATGAGAAAGCTAAGGTTCTCTCTCCATCTTGGTGTTTTCAGGTACGTTTTTCTATCTCATCATCTCTGCCCTCATTTTTCGATGGATCTCTACTTGTTTTTATCTTGATTTTTTTGTAATCAGATCCGTTTTTCTCGATTTTCTAGAAATTATTTTTATCTGGTAGTTCATGGATTAGAAACAGTAGAAGATCCCCAAAAATCCCCCTTTAGGGCTTTTTTTTATACATTTTTATTCTTTATCCTGATGTTTTCCTTTTCCCGTGTAGGTATCTTTATAGTTCTTCAGTTGAACGATTGATTGAATTCATTCTGTAGCAATCAGGTTCGTAGATGTCGATTTGGTTCTGAGTGTAGAATGGATTCATAGATTTTTTATGTGATTTCCTTGTACTTTTAAGTTGATGCCTGGATTTTGTAATTTTGGATAGAATTTCGGTGTGCCCTAACATTAGGTTCATATTTTTTGTGGGCTGAAAATTGAAGCAATCTCCATTCCTTAATGTTGATTTCGGGAGGGAATTCATTTTCCGGGCTTTGAATTCTACAAAGATTGAGAAATTTAAAACATAAAAGGAAAAGCTGGATATGGAATCACAATGGAATATCAGAGAAATGAAATGATGAATGTGTTCTCTGTCCTGCAATGTGCCACTACAACCTCCTTCCTGTTTCTGCATTTCCTTTTGGAATAACAGAAACCATACAGAAAGATAGAGCATACATAGAGAAAGAAGGAAGAAAATAGAAACAAAAAAAAACTGCTTTCAGTAGGAATTTTAAGTTTTACTTGTACTAATGTAATTAGTCAGCTCGAGAGTTGAAATGCTGAATTTATGATGACAGACTCTCATAAGGTCCACCAAGGCTTTTAAATGTTTTAGGCATGATTTCACATGGTTTCAAATTGTGTGGCCCACCAGAGTTTTGGAATGGCCTGAAATTTGGTGTGACACATCATCCAAGTGGGGCACACATAATGGATCAGCTGGATGTCTGAACCACGTCTCAATGGGCCCTATAAACACTTAGGAGGGTTTCAATGGGTGGGCATCCATTCTCAACTTTTGTCTATAATGTGGCCCACCTAAGTCATGGATTGAGTCATTGACCAAAGGCACCACCATGTTCAGCCACTCCAAAAGTCTCAAGAAGACTCTGGCAAGGAGCCCAAATCACCTCCTTCCTTTACATAGGAAAGTACTGACCAACAGAAATGTCTGCCTCTCTTGAGATTCATCAATGAAATTTGTTTTGTTACCTTAGCTCTATTATTCAAAGAGATGCGAGAGAGATGAGAATGTTTTCAATGGAACTAGATCTAGGTGGATAGACTGGTGGTGTGGATTTGGGGTGGTGTGATTCTTGTATGCCTATGAAATATAAGTATTGAGGATAGGGCCTTCAGATTGTTTGTGGAAGTAGGATTTATAGAGCTGATCCAAAAGGAGGGGTGACGAACTTGTTTACGGGCCTGATGGAAATCTAACGAGTCTTCTTGTCTTCATAACAAATATGTTGTGTCATGAGATTTTCAAAATATCATTAATTTTTTAAGGAAATTATTTCATATTTAATGAGATTAATATTAAGTTTTAATTAATTCTTTTTTACCTATCTTTTAAAAGTATTTTTTATTTATAACAAATGTTTTTAAATATTTATTTTCAGTGATATATTCCAATAATATCACAAGAAAAACGTCAAAAACCGAAAATCTCCTGAGAGATTCCCATGCCGATAAATTGATGAGAAGAAGATTTGTCACTATGGTCCATAGAATGTGTTGTACTAATGGACATGGGTAGCATTGATCTTGCACGCAAATTAACGAAACTAAAATTATAATTATCTTAAAGTATTAATTAAAGAAACTATTAAGTTCCTCCCTTAGGAACTAGGATCATATGCAGTGTCCTTCTGTTTATCAACTGTTTGGGCTTGCAATTCAATTCACTTATGCATCTAAGTGAAGTCTTAGAAAACCAATTACATGACGCGAAGTGATTAGCTTTTGACAAATATTGAGCTGTTACACTGATTATTGTGTTGATTTCTTTTCTATTTTCAGTGAGGAGGATAAAAAATAGTTCATGGAAGCCATACAAGCCCAAACTGTTGATGTTGTTAAGCAGATGAAGGAGATCACTCTTGTTATGCAAACTCCAGAACAAGTCTTGGAGGCTGGGTGTCACTTAGCAGATCTTGAAGGTAATTTCGGTTGGAACTAGAGTGTTGCACTGCTCTCTGCTTTTCTTTTTTCATATCTTTATGGTGTTCAATCATTTACTTATTTTATTTTATTTTTTGATAGATAGCGTTCAATCTCTTGCTGACACATGGATCTATTATTTTGTAGATATGTTGGATGAGCTACAAGAGCATGTCGGAATCCATTAATATGGAAAATGGCAAGTTCGCAAGTTCTTTTTCTTTCTTTCCTCTGTTTTGTGTCTTCTGTTTCATGTAGATATGTTGCTTTCTATCTCTCTTTATGTAGAATTGGGAATGGAAATGAGCAATCTATATTGTAGTCTCTCTGCCACTTTTTCTGGCAAGTGTCATGTACTTTGTGCCTGCACCAAGAAAACTATTCTGTCCAGATTCTGCAAGATCGCAGCACTTACCTCAATGCAGCATGGCTATGAAGAATGTCAAATTTCAGATGCTGAATGCTGTTATTCACAAACCAAGGTATTTCTCACTAGTGTTATCCACAAACCTAATCAATCACCAATGATGAAAAATAAATGCACCCTAATTTCTCAAAAAACAATGTTCAGAACCTTTCAGGAAAAAAAAGAAAAAAAAGAACCCAGTGCCTGTTTGACCCAGCATTATCAGTCTGATTGCAGCTATGTGCTCACAACTCCATAAAACAACTTTCAGAACCTTTCAATGAAAAACAAAGAACCTAGTGTCTATTTGACACATACAAAAAAAAGATGCTGCTTTATTTCAAGAGAAGGGCAAAATCACAAATCCAAGTATAACTCTACATGTAAAAATGAAATGTCCTGTCTTCTAATTACATAATTTAGGTAAAACCTTCCATCATTTGAAATATACGAATACTTTCATGTTCACTTGATTTAATAAATGGTATAAATTTGGCGTAGAAATAAATTAATTTTTGTTATTTTATAGGTACCAAAATTCTGCCTACGTGGATGAGCATCATCGGCATAGATATGGGTTAGTCTTGAAACTATATTGAGTGGCATAGCACACTGCAAGTTTTAGGTACTATTGGACAAAGCAGCACCTGGCAATTTAAAAGTTTTGAGTGATCTAGTTCTATTTTTATATATTGATACATGTTTTTTTTTTTTTTATATATATTTATAAAAGAATAAAATTCATTAGAAATTATGAGCTTCCTGAAGTTTGATTATGAGACAAAGGAAAATTTGGATCTAAATGTTCATATCCCAATGATTAAAAGAAAGCTCAACTGAAATGGACTTTTATTCTCCCTCAAAACCATGATCGCTATAGATGTCAACCTTTAGGCATCAGAAAATTGCCAGCTTTTCATTTTTAGCATATTTGTATAGATTTCATGAGGCCTTTTTAATGAGCTCTGCATGATTCCAGTTCTGAGTGCTTTTACAAGCATATGTTATATTAGAACCCCAGTCATCCATTTTTATGAGTTACTATTCCTGCTCTAATAATTAATTTCTTGCATTTATAGGTCTTATATTGGCAGCAATATGAGAGTTGGAGGCATATCTTCGCAAACTTCTTAATGGAAGTTAGTATGAATTTTCAGTGCCGTAAATCATTCATGAGGTAAATTGATTCGATGTTGAAAGAACAAAATTTAATTTTCTTTTAATCTAAGTATACTTTAAAGAAATCAATGTATCGGACGATACTTTCAGTATTGTAGGTCAGCGATACAAAATCATTTGAGAATATGAAAATTCCCATGCATTGACGTTGATAGATGCTGATATTTTGTGTTATTTGTGATATTTCTATATATCATCAATATTTGGCCAATATTTGCAAATTCCACTAATTTTCTAAAGTTTCATTAATGTTTTTGCACTTTCAGTTGCGGAGCAATGCTGGAACTGATGATTTGCCATCCTCACTAGATACATTGACAGGATTAACCAACCCTGGTTTTTCGAGTGTTGGTGGATAAAGTGGAGGGCTTCCTACCGCGAAAATGATTAAATAGTGATGCTTTGTGTTATTTTTGGAACCCATGCAATGAGTGTGTCATAGCTTGATGTAATAGGGTGCGTTTGTAGTTTGTTTTGAAACTTTCAAATAGACAGTTAACTTTTTTGTTGATATGGTGCTTTTATGAATGGATTAAAATTGAATGATTGGATTGTGAAACAGGCACAGGTTTATTTTAACAAATATTTAAAAGAATTAAACATTTTTAGCCACGGTTTATTGAGAACCGAGGCAAAAAACTAGATGTAGCCTCTATTGTTGAGAACCAAGGTTGAAAACTGAATTTAGCCTCGGTTGATGCCAACGGAAGCGAAATCTATCTTTAGCCTCAGTTTTGCCTTAGTTACCTAAATTGAGATTGCAACTCCTGTGGCTAAAGGCTTTAGCCTCGGTTGTTGAGAACTGAGGTTAAAAATATATTTAGCTATGGTTGGAGGCAATGGAGGCTAAAAACTTGATTTAGCCTCATTTCGAGGCAATTGAAGCTAAAAAGGATTTTAGCTTCAATTGAAGAACCGAGGCTATAAAAGCATTTTTAGCCTCGGTTGCTAAAATTGAGGTTAAAGCCTTTAGCCACGGGGGTTGGAGTCTCGGTTTGGGTAAATGAGGCAAAACCGAGGCTAAAGTCTTTAGCTTCAGTTTTTAACCTTTTTAGCCACAGTTTTGAAGTGAGGCTAAAGGCCTTTTTTGTTGTAGTGTCAGGTGATCCACTGTTCGAAATAAGAGAAGGGCTAAAAAATAATTTCGACTCTTCCATTTGTTTTTTGCCCTGCAGCTCACCTGAGGAGTGAAAGATCCTCATTTGTATTCTGGATGATCTAATCAATGTGGTCCACCTGATGGAAAGCTGGGTACTCTCTCACATATCTGATATTGGCACGTGCGCTAGTGTTTATGTTAGGGATCCACAGAAGTGTTGGCTTACCAAAACCTAGCTAGGAGTGCAATGGGTCGAGTTCACGCTAGGTCAGTGTCTGCTCGAGCCTGACCCATTTACTAAATGAGCCAAGAATTCTAGCCCAAACAAGGCCAATAGTCCATTATTCTGTGGCCCAGTCCAACCTACTTAAATTTATGAAGCCCAAGCCTGACCTGGCCCAACTAACTTGAATTGGATTGGAATAATTCAGTTAAAAAATACAGGAAATAACCAAAGTAGAGGTGGGATCATTTGAATTTAGAAATAGGGAAAAGCCCTCATTCCATTCTGTTCATGTATTGGTTGAGCTAGAACTGATCTGAATTACTGTTTGGAGGCTGACCCATCACCGAGTATGGAAAGCACTAGCCTTATATCAGTCTTTTCTAAATTTCATTGTTTCAATTCAACTAGATTGAGCATCCAAATGCCCCCTATGCAATATGAGAGAGTTGGGAATGTAATGCATTCTATACCATGCACCTGAACAAGTTAGTGGGATTGAATGCATGAATTCTATGCATTTATATAAGCCCACAAAAATTCGTTAGTTGTCCCATGATCTAAATGGGGAGGAATGCCCGCCTGAGATGATGCCACATCTTACACGTATTCAAGATCCAGATCGCTCATCTTTAGGATTGGGCCTGTGTTAAAGCATAGTTGGTTGGACAATCCCAACCATACGATTCTATGAAAAGAAACATGGCCCATTTTCATGCTATATGCTGCTAATAAAACAGTTAGAATCATACGATCTGCCTGTGGCCCATCCACTGTGGTGTTTCATCTTGTACACGTTGACAGCAATAAGCTGTACCGGATTACTATTCCCAGTATGCATCATAATAATATTTATAAGGTCACTGAAATTGATCATGAGTGGAATGCCAGATTAAGGGCCCGTTTGGACACACCATCAAAATGACGGTTCTTAGGATTGAGGGTTCCCACAAAAGCTGATTCTCATTAAAGTAATATTGGTTTTTGGCGAGTAGGCTTTTTAGTGCCCATTTCGTTTAGTGATAGATCAAACTAATGTTTGCAGAATGATTTCCAAACAGGCACAAAATCCTCAGTTTGGGAGCAAGACAAGGGTTTCATCTGAGAACCCCATTTTGATGGTGTGCCAAACAGGCCCTAAGGCCATCACAAGGTAAGGTTGGGCCACAATAAAAGACTGGATATTACTAGCGTTCATCTTACCTTGTATAAGCAGCCCTAATATAGCGTTACATAATAGAATAGATGCATGACGTTCTTCATTTCTCATGTGTTCTATTATGAGGAACCAGGCAATAGGTGCCTCGAAAGGCTCTAGAGATCTCCAAGGATCTACAATTTCAAGGCATTATATCTACTAAGAAGAGAGGCATAACAGGCAGTTGCCTCATTGAGACTCTCTCTCTCTCTCTCTCTGGCATAACAGGCAGTTGCCTCATTGAGACTCTCTCTCTCTCTCACTCTCTCTCTACGTAGACTTCAACATCATGTTGGAGGTAGAATGATACATAGAGAAGTCTATCTAAACACTGAGCCCACCTGATCATGTCTAAGTTTGAGAATCTTCTTGATTGCGACCGTTTGAAAACTTTTCCAAGTGATTTATCAGAATTCAGACAAATTAATAAATGAAAGAAGAAATAAATTCTTTATGTGACTAATGTGATACATAAACAAGAAGCCCTTTTTCTCCTCAGGTTTTAGGAATGGAGAGGGCATCCGTAAAGCCCTTCCCCTTATGTACAGATAAGGAAAGGAAAGATCTAAAACAGTATTTGAAATTCGACCAAAAGAATAAACCCTCGTTAGGTGTTGGAACGTCCAAACCAAACGGACGGTCCACATGCTCTAGCAACCTTTGGTATTATCCAGAAGTTTTCTTGGCAGCTAAACAACCATAATTTATGGCTATTGGAATTTTCACATGTTGTGGCTGGTGGAGTTCCATTCGTTAGAAATAGATGGATTAAAAGTACTTAATGCTATGCCCTTATCTCACATAGATTATTCTAGAGTGAGGACATATTAGGTATATATTTCACATAGTAGCAAGTCGGGTGTGGTGTTACACGTTCAATGTAAGCAAATCAAGCTAGTAAGCTATTTTCAATACAGAGAGTTTTAATATTTCTTCTTGTTGTGTGTGTATAGTCTTAAGGCTTTGTAAAGCCAATCATCCTATCAACATATCTCTGCTATACTTGCCCTCTAATCAACGTCCAGATTTCTTTCATTTTTTCTCATTCAAAGACTTAGCAAAGCCATAGCCATCAACCCATTTCCACCATCAAACTGGTATCAGAGCCTTTGGTTAAATGGCCACCGCGATCCCGTCGCAGATTCCTAAATTGTCTAAAGACAATTATGATAATCGGTGCATCCAGATGAATACACTGTTCGGATCACAAGATCTATGGGAGATCGTTATCGATGGCTAAGTAGAACCCACAATGGAAGAAGAAGCTATCTACACCGCTGATCAAAAGGTGGTCATCAAAGATCAAAGGAAGAAGGATAAGAAGGATCTGTTTCTTGTCTATCAAGGGTTGGATGATTCCACCTTTGAACGGATCGCTGAAGCGACAACATGTAAGGAAGTATGGAAGACTCTTAACACCATCTTCAAAGGAGTTGATCGAGAAAAGAAGGTTCGTCTCCAAAACTTTAGGGCCGTAATTCGAGACCTCAAGCATGAAGGAAGGTGAGACCATTTATGATTATTTTTCAAGATTACTTGTTATTGTTAACAACTTGAAAAGAAATGGTGAAAAGATTGAAGATATATGTGTGATTGAAAAAGCGTTTTGATCTCTCACAACCAAATGAGCATGTGGTTGTGGCCATAGAAGAATCAAAGGACTTGGAAAACTGTCCATTGAATAACTGATGGGATCGTTGCAAGTATATGAGCAACGAATGCAAAAGAAAGTTGGTTCAATGCTTGAACATGCCTTAGGGTCTAAGTTGACTCTGAATGAACAAAAGACTGGCTATACACAATGAGGGGGCCGTGTCATTATCAATCATGTAAAAGGCAGAGGGCGTGGATATCATCCAAGCCATCCACAAAATCAACAAAAGTTTACCAATTTCCATGGAAGAGGAAATGGTAGAAGCCGGTTCATGCGTGGTCGTGGAAACACAAAGAACATTCAATGCCACAATTGCAAGAAATTTGGCCATTATGCCTCTGAATGTTGGAGCAAAGTGGATCAAGATAAACGATCCAACTATGCTAAAGGATCAAACCATGAACAAGAAGACTCCACACTCCTCCTTGCATAAGAAAATGCATGTAAACGGCCGGACGTGTGGTATCTCAACACTGGTGCAAGCAACCACATGAGTGGCAACAAAGAACTATGCGTGAAACTTACAGAAGGAGTTTGTGGCAATATGAGTTTTGGCGACTCATCAAAGGTCCCTGTGAAAGGTAAATGAAAAGTTAAAATCTATCAGAAGAATGGTGTGCCGAATTTTATCTCCAATGTGTATTACATACCAAAAATGAAAAGTAACATCCTCGGTATCGGCTAACTCCTTGAGAAGGGGTATGTCATACACATGGAGAATTATTCTTTCTCTATAAGAGATGCACACGGGCCAGGAGACTTGTGGATCAAGTCCAAATGGCGAAGAATCACATGTTTCCACTCAAAATCAACACAAAAGATGAGAAGTGTCTCTATGAAATCATGAAGAATGATTCATGGAGATGACATCTTTGCTTTGGGCATCTCCATTTTAGCGGTTTAAAGCTATTATCTTCATTAAGCATGGTACATGGCTTGCCTGCTATTGAAGCTCCAGAACATGTGTGTGAGGCATGCACACTTAGCAAGCAACAAAGGAATTCTTTTCTAAGTGGAGTGTCTCGAAGAGCAAATGAAACATTGCAGTCGGTTCACACTGATATTTGCAGACCATTTGAAACACCCTCTCTTGGAGGTAATAAATATTTTATTACATTCATTGATGATTTAACAGAAAACTTTGGATGTATTGCATCAAAGAGAAATCGGCCGCTTTCAGTGTCTTTATAAATTTTAAAGCTCGAGTTGAAGTTGAAAGTGACAATAAAATAAAAGTTCTCAGATCTGACAGAGGTGGAGAGTGAAATTGCGGTTTCACCGCTTGTAGAGATACTCGGAGATATGTCTAAGGACCTAGAGGGGGGTGATATGGGCCTTTTTGAAATTCTTTTCGCATACTTACACAAATCAACAAATAAAACAAAGTAAGCAAGAACACTTAGGCTTCCAAGCCAAATTGAGTCCAATCACAAGACTAGCATAAGGTTAAGCAATAAACAATCCTAGTTTAAACATGCATAGGTACATAAAAGATTTAACTAAACAAGCTCCTAACCTACGCAAACTATGTAGACTTATGAGAATGGATCAATGAACTCAAATCTACACATATAGTGAAAGTACATTTTGTGTGTGGATGTACCAATCTAGTGCTTAGCATACATTCCTATCAAGCATTCATAATTGAACAATTAAACTAACAATGCTAAGATATAAATGTGCTCAATTCAATCACAGACACAAGCATGTATAGTGGTTCGACTACTTGTCTACTCCACTCCCGGTTCAAGTACTCAACCCCTTTGAGCACACCGGCATTCACTATAGGAGGTTTTAAATGAGGTTCACCTCTCAACCTTTACACGGAGGTTTTATCGGTTCACCTCTCCACCGTACCCGGAGTTTTAGACATAGGCTAACTCTCAACCTAACGCACGTTTACTCCCGTGTCGGAGGCTCCCCCTTGGAGACTTAGTTTAGGCCCGGCTGACGGGCCAAGGA
Organism: Liriodendron chinense; assembly: GCA_003013855.2. Classification (NCBI taxonomy): domain Eukaryota; kingdom Viridiplantae; phylum Streptophyta; class Magnoliopsida; order Magnoliales; family Magnoliaceae; genus Liriodendron; species Liriodendron chinense. The sequence goes on along the minus strand of ML058489.1, from coordinate 63,011 downwards.
ACTACTAACGTCCCTAGGTCGAGTTCGGAAATCAAACTCTAAAATAGACACTCAAATAAGATAACCTACTTGTCGGATGAGCCCCTTGTTTAGCGCCGGATTGGGTAGCTTGATCTCCGCTCTCCCGTGCTTCAATCAGCTTCCCTTGCTCCCACGATCGTGCCGCCGTTGCGTCGCCAATGCCTCAGCCACACTAGATCAAACACCTTGCATGCGATGCCTTTGAGATGCCCAAGGTGCTAGGAGGATGGTTGAATCTCCTACATGGGATATGTAGGTTGTTCTAACTAGGAGATTCACCTAGAGGGTCTTCTAGAGGTCTAGGACAAGGGATATACCTATGTGGAATAGTGTGTCACCTCTAGACTTGAGAGAGGAATCAAGTCATCTCTTGATTGCATTTGAATACCCACACTTGTGTTTGAAACACAAGGGATATGACTTGAAACCCTCCTCTTTGAGGCCCCAAATGATGTACAAAGTGAGTGAGGAATGGGCTCTCAAAAACCTCCCTTCATGCCCAAAAATGGAGCTCCATATATATAGAAAAGTGGGCTCCAACGGTCATAAAATGGGCAGAAAACGGTTGGCCCGACCTGTCCCGACCGGTCATGACCGGTCGGATCCCTTTGCTGAAGGGTATCACCAATATACAAGCTGACCGGTCATGACCGGTCGGACCACCTTGCTGGACAGCCTAATGAGAATAGGCCGACCGGTCATGACCGGTCGGACCCCCTTGCTGTACAAATACATAGTCCAGGCCGACCGGTCATGACCGGTCGGACCCCCTTGCTGGACGGTAGAGAACTCCAGGCCGACCGGTCATGACCGGTCGGCAGTGCCTGCTGACCTCATTGAAATGAGAAGGCCGACCGGTCATGATCGGTCGGCTGTCCATTGAAAAAGCAGCAAAGCTGCTGGCCGACCGGTCTTGACCGGTCGGACCAGCCTGGTTCCCCTCTATATTTTGCTGTACTCTTCAAGCAACAGCCTATCCATTTTGGCCAAGGTTAGGGTGATCAAATGGGACACCTAGGGCCAATCTATGATGACAAAATGGTTTCCTAATGGTCAAGGTCATCAAGGATACAAAAGGGGTTGGGTTTTGGTCAAGGTTAAGGCACCAAGGCATCACTTTTACCTGAATCTTCTTCCTTGATGCAGCCGGTCCGTCTTGAGTCTTCGGTCTTCGTCTTCATTGGGCTCAACCGACACTAGACTCACTGACGTAAGTGATTGACAAACAAGGTGCACTAGTATGCCACAGAAAAGTGCACTAACAGAGAGTATACATCAAATGCATTCTGAGATTATCGTAAGGAAGAAGGCATCAAGCAGCAGCACACTGTAGCCTACACGCCACAACAGAATGACATTTGTTGAACCTCCAATTTATACATTGCATTGCCCATTACATAGCATTATATGCATGGTTTGTATGCTTAAAAGGCCCATCTAATGTATGTTTTGTGATTGTAGGAATGAGACCGGACCTCACCCAATTGGAGACTAAAAAGAGCCATTTGAAGCCATTGGATGAAGGTTGAAGAAGGAGAAAAGAAAGTAGGAAGAAAAAAGCCAAAGGAGAAAGCAGGAAAAAGCAGCTAAGACCTGTCGTCCGACCGGTCGTCCATAGCCAGGATCGGTCGTCCGACCGGTCCGACTACTCAACAAAAGAAACCACATTGCAAGGCTTGCTGGACTATCCAGGACCGGTCGTGCGACGGGTCGTCCACTGTTCAGACCGGTCATGCGATCGGTCCTTGGATTAAAATTTGGGTTACGAAATTATGAAAACTCTCTGGAATGTTTTCGCTCTTTCGCGACTAGTCGTGCGACTGGTCATTCATAGGCTCAGATCGGTCGTGCGACCGGTCGTCTACGTAACAGGGCTTGCGTGAAGCTCCCATTTTCTCTGCGCAGTCCGGGATTTCTTGCACAATCCGGAACCTTCTGCGCTATACTATAAAAGGACACCTAGGGCTTCTTCCTAGGGCATCATAGAAGCCAAGGGACGTCGTGGGAGAGGAAGGAAGCCGTCGTGGAGCGTCTGCAACCCTCCAAACTCTGATTTTTCTATGTTTTCTAGTTCTTTCAAGAGTTTTAGTTGTAGTATGACAATGCTCGGCTAGAATCTCTCAGCTAAGGCTGAGAGGTGAAGCTTGTAGCCAATTTCATGTTTGATTCAGTTTAATTCAAGTAATTCTACTTCAAGTTTGGATTTTTACCTATTCTAGTTCTTAAAGTTGATAGTTTTAGATGTTTTATGAGAGTTCATGTGCTTCAGACATGGATTCCTTGCAATTCTCTGAGATTATTACATTGTGCTTGTTTAGATTCGAATTATAGTAATCCTTGGGCAAGCCATAGTCCATAGGCATGGTTGTTACTCCGAAGGCTGTGATTTTGAATTCTACACTGTTGAATGGGACTAGAATTTGGAAGTTCAACTTGAGTGGGATTGAATGTGTTTAATGCTTTATTTTCCAATTAGATGAGAGATAGGACTTCAAATCTAGTTGTGTATCTTGCTTGGATTGATTGGATTGACATGGGATTGCTACAAGTGGATCCTTGAATGCCTTAGTGTCTTTAAATTACTGTTTTTCATTAAGTTTTTGTTTTAGCTTAATTGCTCAATTGAATCTTTTATTCATTGCAAACTGAGTTGCTGGAATAGTTTGGGATCTGTTTCTAATTCCCTGTGGATCGACCTCGGTCTTACCGAGTTTTATTATTACATCGCAGCCTTACACTTGAGGTGAGCGAACACATTTTTGGTGCCGTTGCTGGGGAATTTAGATAACGTTTCTGAATTGTTTTAGTGGCTATAGAGTAGAATTAGTCTTCTTAGGATTAGTTTTTCTGAATTCTAGAACTAACAAAGTCTGTTTTGTTTTGTAGGAAGTTCTTCTAGTTCAAGCGAATCGGTACTATCCTTCCAACTTGAACTCTTTTAATTTTTGGTTTTTATTTAGATTTTAGGTTTAGGTTTAGTCAGATTTTGGATTTTGTGGTTTATGTCCCATTGGGAACGAGACCACAACAACCGTCTCCAATCCGAAGGTGGTTTAGTTGGACCATTATCCATTCATAGACGAATCCGAAAATCTATAGAACATTGTGATAATTTGGGGAGTATGGATCAAACACCTTTAAGGAATCTTCCCCCCTACTCCAACTACAAATGCAAATCAAGAGGGAGTAGGAGAGAATGAGGTACATAACGTTCCTCCAATGAGATCACTACGGGATTACCTACAACCAGCCCGTGCAACTACACCCTCTTGCGTGGTTCTACCACCAAACGGGGGAAACATTGACATCAAGCCAGGTGTGATTCAACTCATACCGAACTTTCATAGGCTAGATTCTGACAGCCCATATTTGTACCTAAAGGAATTTGAAGAAGTGGTGGCTACTTTGCAATACACCAACGTCTCTGAAGATACTATTAAGCTTAAACTCTTTCCCTTTTCATTGAAAAAAAGAGCCAAAAATTGGCCTCACTCTCTTAGACCACATTCGATTGGGTCATGGAATGAAATGACCTGGGAATTCTTGAAAAAGTTCTTTACGGCTCATAAAACGAACACCCTTCGAAGAGCCATAATGAATTTTTCGGCTAAAGAGGGTGAATCTTTCTTCCAATGTTGGAAGAGATTTAAGGACCTCCTACTTGCTTGCCCACATCATGGCTATGAGAGTTGGCGAATTATAAACTTTTTCAACGATGGATTAAGTTCCAATATGCACCAATTTGTAGAGATGATGTGCAATGGTGAGTTCATGAGCAAAAATCCAGATGAAGCTTGGAGTTATTTGGATATGTTGGCCGAGAATGCCCAATCTTGGGATACCTCGGATAAACCCAATAACCCCAAGCCTACTCAAGAGAAAGAGAAATGGGGGATCTATATCCTCAAGGAGGAAGACAACGTGAATGTAAGGATAGCCAACCTCACAAGGAAGATCGAGGCCATGGAACTTAGTAAGAGTGGAATTCCAAAGTCCAATGAAGCTATTGAGACCATATGTGGGATTTGTCTCACCAATTTACACGCTACGCAAGATTGTCCTACAATTCCTGCATTTCAAGAGGTGTTACATGAACATGCAAATGCCACATATGGGTATCAACGACCTTTCAATGGACCGGTGGGTAATACGTACAATACTAGTTGGAAGAACCACCCGAATTTCAGTTGGAAGAATGCTCCCACGGGCAATCCTACCAACTCTCAAGGAGGGCCACCCATGCAAAATATGGCCCCACCTCAATTCTCAATGGAGGATACCTTGAAAGCGTTTATAAAAGGGCAAACGCAAATTAATCAAACGAATCAGCAAATGTTCCAAGAGCTTAAAGTCTCGGTTGATGAGATTAAGGGACGCTTGAATGCTAGGGAAGGGACCTTCCAACTCAACCTCAGCCCAATCCAAAACAAGTATATGAAGTAAACATTCCTGATCCCTTCAACAAACATATGGAGCAAGCCAAATCTGTCACCACTCTTAGAAGTGGTAAACAGATCGACAAATCTATTCTGGTGAAGGCCGACAAGCCTAATGACCCGGTAAATTCTGAGTATGAGGACGGATCCAACTTAGCTCCACAAGAGAAGGAACGCATCTAGAAGCCCGTAGCACCATTCCCTTCGAGATTGATTGCCCCAAAATCTCTTCCAAACTCTCATGATATTCTAGAGATTTTCAGACAAGTCAAGATAAACATTCTTTTGCTTGATGCCATCAAACAAATCCCCTCTTATGCCAAGTTTCTGAAGGACCTATGCACAACTAAACGCAAATATAATGTATAGCAAAAGGCCTTTTTAAATGAGCAAGTGAGTGCCATTCTCACTCAAAAGACCCCCCCAAAATTCAACGATCCCGGTAGTCCCACAATCTCATGTATCATTGGAGACTACCGGATTGAGCGTGCATTGTTAGATTTGGGGGCAAGCGTAAACTTGATCCCATACTCGGTATATGAGCAATTGGGTCTTGGTGAATTAAAACCCACCCAAACCATGTTGCAATTCGCTGATAGATCTATCCGTGTACCAAGGGGGATAGTTGAGGATGTTCTAGTCCAAGTTGACAAATTCTACTACCCGGTAGATGTTGAACCTCCAATTTATACATTGCATTGCCCACTACATGACATGGTATGCATGGTTTCATGATTAAAAGGCCCATCTAACGCATGTTTTGTGATTGTAGGGATGAGAGCGGACTTCACTCAATTGGAGACCAAAAAGGGGCCATTTAGAACCTTTGAAGGAAGGTCCAAGATGGACCAAAGAAGGAAGAAGAAAGAGGGAGAAAAGAGAATGAAGAAACGAAGAAAAAGATGTAGAAAAGCAAGTCCGACCGGTCGGCCATACCTGTGGAAACCATTGGAAGGACCAGTTGGTCTGACCGGTCTTGACCGGTCGGCCAACCGGTCGGCATCTCTCTGGACTAAAAAAATAACTGAGGTTCGACCGGTCGTGACCGGTCGGCCAACCCAGTCCGACTGGTCTTGACCGGTCGGTCATCAAAGTGGAAAAAATGTTGAACTCCTGGACTGATGAACAGACTAGTCCGACTGGTCGTGACCGGTCGGCCAGGCCAGTCCGACCGGTCGTCCGCGCAGAAAAATCAGGAATTTCCAAATCCGGCTCCGAGAATTTCTGCGCACTGTGTAACCTTACGCAATTTCTGGATGTTTCCGACGTAAGGGGGCTCTCCCACTATAAAAGGACACCTCGGGGCTGCTCTTCCTAGATCATGATAGAAGCTAAGGGATGAGGTTATAGAGAGAGGAAGCTGTCGTGGAGCGTCTACAACTCTCCAATTTTCAGTTTTTCTAGTTTTTATGCCTTTTATTATGAGTTCTAGTTGTACTATGACAATGCTCGGCTAGAATCTCTCAGCTAAGGCTGAGAGGTGAAGCTTGTAGCTAATTTCATGTTTGATTCAAGTTAATTCAAGTAATTTTCAATTCAAGTTTGGATTTTTCATATTCTAGTTCTTAAGTTGGTAGTTTGAGATGTTTTATGAGAGCTCATGTGCTCCGGACATGAATTCCTTGCAATTCTCTGAGATTATCATATGGTGCTTGTTTAAATTCGAATTATAGTAATCTTGAGCAAGCCATAGTCCATAGGCATGGCTGTTACTCCGAAGGCTATGATTTTGAATTCTACATTGATTGATTGGGACTAGAACTTGGAAGTTTAACTTGAATGGTATTGAATGTGTGTGAATGCTTTATTTTCCAACTAGATGAGAGATAGGACTTCAAATCTAGTTGTGTTCTCTACTTGGATTGATTGGATTGACATGGGATTGCTACAAGTGGATCTTTGAATGCCTTAGTACCTTAAATTACTGATTTTTCATTAAGTTTTTGTTTTAGTTTAATTACTCAATTGAATCTTATTTCTTGCAAAACTGAGTTGCTGGAATAGTTTGAAAGTTGTTTCTAATTCCCTGTGGATCGACCTCGGTCTTACCGAGTTTTATTACTACATCGCAGCCTTACACTTGAGGCGAGCGAACAAGTTTTTGGCGCCGTTGCCGGGGAACTTAGATAACGGTTTTCAAATTGTTTTAGTGGCTGTAGAAGTAGAAGTAGATAGGTTTTCTGATTTTTTTAGAACTAACAAATTATTTGGTTTTGTAGGGTTTCTTCTCTAGTTAAAAGCGCATCAGGTGATACCTTTCTAACTTAGCTTTTTTTACAGATTTTCTATTTTCAGATTTCTAGGATTTAGGACTAGTGTAGTTTTTGTTAAGTGGTTTATGTCCCGTTGGGAACGTAACCACTCAAATCGTCTCCAATCTGAAGGTGGTTTAGTTGGACCATTGTCAGTCCATAGACGAGTCTGAAATTACCAAGAGCATTGTGAAAGTTTGGGGAGTATGGATCAAACACCTTTAAGGAATCCTCCCCCCCTACTCCAACTACAAACGCAAATGAAGAAGGAGTATGAGAGAATGAGGTACATAATGTTCCTCCACTGAGATCATTGCGGGATTACCTACAACCAGCTCATGCCATTACACCCTCTTGTGTGGTTCTACCACCAAACGGGGGAAACATTGATATAAAACCGGGTGTAATTCAACTCTTACCAAAGTTCCATGGGCTAGACTCTGACCGCCCATATCTACACTTGAAAGAATTTGAAGAAGTGGTGGCTACCTTGCAGTACGCCAATGTTTCAGAAGATACCATTAGACTTAAACTTTTTCCCTTTTCATTGAAAGAAAGAGCCAAAGATTGACTTCACTCTCTTAGACCACATTCGATTGGGTCATGGGTGGAGATGACCCGGGGAATTCTTGAAAAAGTTCTTCCCAGCTCATAAAATGAACACCCTTCGAAGAGTCATAATGAATTTCTTGGCTAAAGAGGGTGAATCTTTTTTTCAATGTTGGGAGAGATTTAAGGACCTCCTACTTGCTTGCCCACATCATGGCTATGAGAGTTGGAGAATTATAAATTTTTTCAATAATGGATTAAGTTCCAATATGCGCCAATTCGTAAAGATGATGTGCAATGGCGAGTTTATGAGTAAAAATCCAGATGAGGCTTGGAGTTACTTGGACATGTTGGCTGAAAATGCCCAATCTTGGGATACCTCGGATAAACCCAATAACCCTAAGCCTACTCAAGAGAAAGGAGGGATCTCTGTCCTTAAGGAGGAAGACGACGTGAATGCAAGGATAGCCAACCTCACAAGGAAAGTTGAGGCCATGAAACTTAGTAAAAGTGGAATTCCAAAGTCCAATGAAGCTGTTGAAACCATATGTTGGATTTGCCTCACCGATCTACACGCTACACCAGATTGTCCCACAATTCCTGCATTTCAAGAGGTATTACATGAACATGCAAACGCCATATATGGGTATCAACTGCCTTTCAATGGACCGGTGGGTAATACGTACAATGAGAGTTGGAAGAAACACCCAAATTTTAGTTGGAAGAATGCTCCTACAGGCAATCCTACCAACTCTCAAAGAGGGCCACCCATGCAAAATATGGCCCCACCTCAGTTCTCAATGGAGGATACCTTGAAAGCGTTTATATAAGGGCAAACACAAATCAATCAAACAAATCAACAAATGTTCCAAGAGCTTAAAATCTCGGTTGATGAGATTAAGGGATGCTTGAATGCTAGGGAAGGGACCTTTCCGCCCCAACCTCAGCCCAATCCAAAGCAAGTACATGAAGTGAGCATTCCTAATCCTTCCAACCAACACATGGAGTAAGCCAAATCCATCACCACTCTTAGAAGTGGTAAACAAATGGACAAATCCATTCCGGTGAAGGCCGACAAGCCTAATGATCCGGTAAATTCTGAGGATGAGGATGGATCTAACTTAGCCCCACAAGAACCGGAACGCATTTACAAGCCCGTAACACCATTCCCTTCAAGATTGGCTGCCCCAAATCTCTTCCAAACTCTCATGATATTCTAGAGATTTTCAAACAAGTCAAAATTAATATCCCTTTGCTTGATGCCATCAAACAAATTTCCTCTTATGCCAAGTTTCTAAAGGACTTATGCACAACAAAACACAAATATAATGTGCAGCAAAAGGCCTTCTTAACTGAGCAAGTGAGTGCCATTCTCACTCAAAAGACACCCCCAAAATTCAAAGATCCCGGTAGTCCCACCGTCTCATGTATCATTAGAGACTACCGAATTGAGCATGCCTTGCTAGATTTGGGGGCGAGTGTGAACTTGATCCCATACTCGATATATAAGCAATTGGGTCTTGGTGAATTAAAACCCACCAAAACCACGTTGCAACTCGCTGATAGATCTATCCGTGTACCGAGGGGGATAGTTGAGGATGTTCTAGTCCAAGTTGACAAATTTTACTACCCGGTAGATTTTATCGTCTTGGACACACAACCGGTTTTGGATGCGAGCACCCAAATACCGGTAATATTAGGCCGCCCATTCCTTGCCACATCAATCGCAATCATCAATTGCCGGAATAGGGTGATGCAACTATCCTTTGGAAACATGACATTAGAAGTGAATGTGTGTCACTTGGGCAAAAGGCATAGGGACGATGATGATATCCACGAGGTTGATTTGATTGATTCAATCGTGGAAGAGGAGTTCGCTTTAAGGCAGAATTTTGATCCTCTAGATGTTGTTAGTTTTGATCCCTTTGAGGATTGGGACGACAATGATGGTCCCCATGAGGTAAACATGATAGAATCCATGGATGATAGGGGGTTTTCCCAACATGATCTACCTGAAAGTTTGGAGACATATTTGACACATTCTAAGGATAAATCTAATTCTCATTTTCTTAAGACCTTAGAAGTGTCAATTTCTGAAAATTCAATTGACAAGTCACCAATTTCTGATTTACACAAATTTGTTGTGCAGGATTTGGAAGAGTTGGTGCTTGATCTGCCTACAGAGAGGCCAATTTTTGAAAGTGTAGAGGTTGAGGACCCACTCCAACCTACACAAAACTCTGAGAAGGAGGAAGACATAAAGGGTCCAAATCTAAAAATTACCTCTGATGAGGTCTCTTATACACTTGAGGAGTGCTTAACGTACTTTGAGGATTGGGATGATCCCATGATTCAGGAAATTGTACATGCTTTGAGAGAGACCTCCCTGGTGCCTAAAAAGTTTCCTTCCACAGAATACCAAACTGAAAATTCAATTGTGGAAGCACCGGTGAAATCTAATTTTGTGGAGATCATATCGACTTGTGAAGAAGAAATACAAGTTTCCACATCTCTTTGGGTTGTTCAAACCGTAGAACACCTCTGGGATGATCCGTACTTGAATAATTTTCGCCCCGACAAGAAGGAAAGGAGATCCATATTCAACGAATTCCAACCAATGAAATTCTCCTTCCTAGTACATGTGACAATTTTGTTGAAGAACCCGCTGAAATTTTTCAACAGGATTTTCAATGGGGTAGAATGATCGATGTCATTAATGTACTTTCCAAAGTAGGATGGTGGATAGTTCTACTGAAAAATTTGTTACACCACTTGATGATCCTGCTCAACTTTGTCCTTTTGGATGTTATAATGATAATCGATCTCCTAGTCTGATGGAGATCCTCTTTTTACAAGGACCGGTTAGTTATCTTTATTGCTTTCCGTAGATTAGGTTTAGGTTTATTCAGTTTTACTATTTTAGTAGGTTTTAGTTGTTGGGTTGTAGACTTCCATAATCGCTCTCTCAGGTACTATTGTTCTCACTCTCTCATATTTTACCTTTGCTCTCATGTTCATGCTCATTGCATATCTTTTTACATTGAGGACAATGCAAGAATTGGTTGGGGGGTGAGATGAGATTCCTCATCTAGCGGTTTGCAACATTTCGAGCTTCATATGCGCAAATTTTTTTGAATTTCTAAAATTTCAAAACTCTTTTAGAAAACCTTATTTCCATGCATTCGAGATGATATGAGTATAAGAAGAGGAGATACGAAGTGTGTGATGTTGTAAGTCTTGGATTTCTCCCAACATAATGGTTTTATATGTTAGTTCCCCTATTGTTGTGATTGATAGAAAATTTGAACACTTTTTACACCTAGTTCACATTACACGATTTTCATGAGTTGAACGGTTTATGTGATTTGTGGATTAGCTAGACTTTGATTTAGAGGTGTTGAGAAACCAAGCCGGGGTATTTTGTCCATCCTTGTCCTTGGGAAAATAACGGAAGATATGGATTTTTAAAAATCCTATCTAAATCAAAAGAAAAAGGAAAAGAAAGGATGAAATCGGGAATGAAGGAAAAATTATGGAAAATTCCGAAAAGGGCTACCTATTACCAACCGGGGGATGGTCGAACCATAACCAAAGCCGAAAATGGGACGTAGTGTGAAAGCCGTCGGAAGGACGGTAAGGCAAATTCCTGTCATAGGCTTGTTGTTGCTCTGTGCACCTTAGAATCCTTGGTTTACTTAATCTATGAAGAAGGTAATCCCAAAGACTCATGAGATGAACTTTCACTATGCACACTGGTTGAAATTGTTCGAATCCTTCTATTTATCAATCAATCAGCGAGAATTTTATGTAGACACTTCTTATGCTTTGAGAGTTTAAGTTTGCAATTTCTATCACCTAGTTTCTCCAAATTTTATACTTATATGTCTTGGAATGGATAGAAACATGGTTTCTGAAAGAGAGTTGGGTTTGGAGGTTTGAAATTGTTTCACGCATGTTTTGCTCGGGACTAGCAAAAAGCTGGTTGGGGGTGTGTTGAACCTCCAATTTATACATTGCATTGCCCATTACATGACATGGTATGCATGGTTTTCATTATTAAAAGGCCCATCTAACACATGTTTTGTGATTGTAGGGATGAGAGCGGACTTCACTCAATTGGAGACAAAAAAGGGGCCATTTAGAACCTTTGAAGGAAGGTCCAAGATGGACCAAAGAAGGAAGAAGAAAGAGGGAGAAAAGAGAATGAAGAAATGAAGAAAAAGATACAGAAAAGCAAGTCCGACCGGTCGGCCATACCTGTGGAAACCATTAGAAGGACCAGTTGGTCCGACCGGTCTTGACCGGTCGGCCAACCGGTCGGCATCTCTCTGGAAGCTCGCTGGACTAAAAAAATAATTGAGGTCCGACCGGTCGGCCAACCCAGTCCGGTCGGTCATCAAAGTGGAAAAAATGTTGAACTCCCTGGACTGATGAACAGACTAGTACGACCGGTCGTGACCGGTCGGCCAGGCCAGTTCGACCGGTCGTCCGCGCAGAAAAATCAGGAATTTTCAAATCCGGCTCAGAGAATTTCTGCGCACTGCGTAACCTTACACAATTTCTGGATGTTTCCGACGCAAGGGGGCTCTCCCACTATAAAAAGACACCTAGGTGCTCTTCCTAGATCATGATAGAAGCTAAGGGACGTGGTTCTAGAGAGAGGAAGCTGTCGTGGAGCGTCTGCAACTCTCCAATTTTCGGTTTTTCTAGTTTTCATGCTTTTTATTATGAGTTCTAGTTGTAGTATGACAATGCTCGGCTAGAATATCTCAGCTAAGGCTGAGAGGTGAAGCTTGTAGCTAATTTCATGTTTGATTCAAGTTAATTCAAGTAATTTTCAATTCAAGTTTGGATTTTTCATATTCTAGTTCTTAAGTTGGTAGTTTGAGATGTTTTATGAGAGCTCATGTGCTCCGGACATGAATTCCTTGCAATTCTCTGAGATTATCATATGTTGCTTGTTTAAATTCGAATTATAGTAATCCTTGAGCAAGCCATAGTCCATAGGCATGGCTGTTAGTCAGAAGGCTATGATTTTGAATTCTACATTGATTGATTGGGACTAGAACTTGGAAGTTTAACTTGAATGGTATTGAATGTGTGTGAATGCTTTATTTTCCAACTAGATGAGAGATAGGACTTCAAATCTAGTTGTGTTCTCTACTTGGATTGATTGGATTGACATGGGATTGCTACAAGTGGATCTTTGAATGCCTTAGTACCTTAAATTACTGATTTTCCATTAAGTTTTTTTTTAGTTTAATTACTCAATTGAATCTTATTTCTTACAAAACTGAGTTGCTGGAATAGTTTGAAAGTTGTTTCTAATTCCCTGTGGATCGACCTCGGTCTTACTAAGTTTTATTACTACATCGCAGCCTTACACTTGAGGCGAGCGAACAGTAGATTTTATCGTCTTGGACACACAACCGGTTTTAGATGCTAGCACTCAAATACCGGTGATCTTAGGCCGCCCATTCCTTGCTACATCAAATGCAATCATCAATTGCCGGAATGGGGTGATGCAATTATCCTTTGGGAACATGACATTAGAGGTGAATGTGTTCCACTTGGGCAAAAGACATAGGGATGTTGATGATGACGAGTTCTAAAAGGTAAACATGCTCGAATCTCTTGAAGAAGAAGAACTCCTCTAACTTGAACCACTAGAAAGCTTGGAGACATGCTTGACACATTTCGTGGATTACAAAGACCCCATAATTAGTGAAATTGTGCAAACATTGAATGTAGAGAGACCAGTAGTTGGTACTAGCCGGTGGAGGCCCCATTTTGAAAAATTGCCACCAACCACATCAAGGCCTCTACCGTCTAACATCAAACCACCGAAGCTTGACCTTAAACCATTGCCATCCGAGCTTAGATATGTATATTTGGGTCAAGAGGAAACTTTTCCAGTTGTCATTGCCTCTCACCTAGAGAAAGACCAAGAGCTCAAGTTGATTGAGCTACTCAAAGAACATAGGGGAGCCATAGGTTGGACAATAGAGGATCTCAAAGGGATAGATTCTTCAGTTTGTACTCACCGTATATACCTTGAAGAAAATGCAAAAATGACTAGACAACCTCAAAGAAGGCTAAATCCAAACATGATGGAGATTGTCAAAGCCGAGGTGTTAAAGCTATTAGATGTGGGTATCATCTACCTTATCTCGGATAACCAATGGGTGAGTCCTACCCAAGTTGTCCCCAAGAAATTTGGTATCACCATCGTAGAAAACTCCAACAACGAGCTTATACCGACTAGAGTAACCACCGGTTGGCGTATGTGTATTGATTACTGGAAGCTCAACATGGTTACTAGGAAGGACCACTTCCCTCTCCCATTCATGGATTAAATTTTGGAGAGATTAGCTAGTCATTATTATTATTGCTTCCTAGATGGCTATTCCGGATAGAACCAAATTGAGATAGCCCTAGAGGACCAAGAGAAAACCACATTTACATGCCCGTTTGGTACCTTCGCATATCGAAGAATGCCATTCGGGCTATGTAATGCACCCGCCACATTCCAACGATGCATGTTAAGTATTTTCTCAGACATGGTGGGTGAGTTTCTTGAGGTGTTCATGGATGACTTTTCTATTTTTTGTTGTACTTTTGGCGAGTGCCTCAATTACTTGAAGTTGGTCTTGATGAGGTGTGAGGAGAAGAACCTCGTTTTAAACTGGGAAAAGTGTCATTTCATGGTACAAAGAGGAATAGTCATTGGACATATCATCTCGTCCAATGGAATAGAGGTAGATCGGGCAAAAATTGACATAATTTCCAATCTACCACCACCCGAAAGTATTCGCGATGTGCGGTCCTTCCTTGGACGCGCTGGTTTCTATTGAAGATTCATAAAGGATTTTAGTCATACCTCAAGGCCTTTATGTAACCTTCTACAAAAGGAGAACCAATTTGAGTGGAGTGTCGAATGTCAATTAGCTTTTTCAAAGCTAAAAGACATGTTGACAACCACTCCTATCATGCAACCACCAGATTGGTCCATACCTTTTGAGTTGATGTACGATGCGAGCGATTATGCTATTGGGGCGGTGTTAGGCCAAAAGAAAGACAAGAAGCCCCATGTTATCTACTACGCAAGTAGGACTTGAATCCCGCCCAAGTTAATTACTCGACTACGGAAAAAGATCTCCCAGCCGTCATCTTTGCCTTGGACAAATTCAGGCCGTACTTAATAGGATCCAAAGTCATCATTTACACAGATCATGCGGCGCTGAAACACCTTCTTTCTAAGAAGGATGCTAAGCCCCGTTTTCTTAAATGGATCCTACTCCTTAAAGAATTTGATTTGGAGATCAAAGACAAGAAGGGGGTAGAAAATGTGGTGGCGGATCATCTATCCTGCCTAGTACTACCTAATTCCATTGACGAGTCACCTATTGAGGACTCATTCCTTGATGAGCAACTCTTTGTTGCTATGCATCTACGATGGTACGCTAACATAACCAATTATCTTTCCACAGGTGCGATGCCGATTCATTGGACTGTGCAAGACAAACGTAAATTTCTAAGGGAAATGCGCAGATTCTTCTAGGATGAACCTTTATTGTTTAAATATTGCCCAGACCAAATTATAAGGAGATGTGTCCCTGATGATGAACATAATTCCGTCATCTCCTTTTGCCATGATCAAGCATGTGGGGGTAATTTTTTCACCAAGAAAACCACTGCAAAAATTCTACAGTGTGGTTTTTATTGGCCCACGCTATTTAAGGACACCCACGAGTTTTGCAAAGCATGCGAGCGTTGCCAAAAGTTAGGAGGAGTACCCCGTCGAAATATGATGCCTCTTACCCCAATTCAACATCTTGAAGTCTTTGACTGTTGGGGCATCGATTTCATGGGACTATTTCCCTCATCTTTTGGACATGTCTATATTTTTCTTGCCGTAGACTATGTGTCTAAATGGATAGAGGATATTCCATGTAGAACCAACGATCATCGTACGGTTCTCAAGTTCCTTAAAGAAAACATAAATTCCAGATTTGGGACGCCTCGAGCCATCATTAGTGATGGTGGTTCTCACTTTTGCAACCGACCTTTTGAAGCTTTAATGAAGAAATACGGTATTAGGCATAAAGTGAGTACCCCATACCACCCACAGACAAGTGGGCAAGCTGAAATTTTCAATCGAAAAATCAAACAGATTTTGGAAAAGATGGTGAGGCCGGATCGTAAGGATTGGTCACTAAGATTAGATGATGCACTTTGGGCTCACCGTACCGCTTACAAGACACCCATTGGAATGTCCCCTTATAGACTTTTCTATGGGAAAGCTTGTCACTTGCCTGTGGAGATTGAACACAAAGCCTATTGGGCAATTCGGGCTTTAAATTTTGACATTGACAAGGTTAGCTCGCTTCGCAAACTCCAATTAAATGAGCTTGATGAGATCTGGAACGATGCATATGAGAACTCGAGAATTTACAAGAGTAAGATGAAGGTCTTTCATGACAAGCATATCTTCAGGAAATCCTTCCATAAAGGACAGAAAGTGCTCTTGTATAATTCCCGACTTCATTTTTTTTCGGAAAAATCACGATCTCGATGGACCGGCCCATATATTGTTAAAGAAGTTTTCTCTCATGGGGCTGTTGAGATTGAGAATGCAGTGAATGGTAACTGTTTTGAAGTTAATGGACAATGCCTTAAACCATTTGTTGAGAAATTTGATTCAGAGGACATGTCCATCACTCTGGATGATCCTGTGTATCAGGATAGTTGATCTCCTAGTCTGACGGAGGTATAGCATAGGTAGGTTTAGTTATTTCTGCTGTTTAGTTTTACTTGCTTAGTAGCTTTAGTTGTTAGGTTGTAGACTCCCATGTTTGACTCTCACAGGTACTATTGTTCTCACTCTCTTATATTTTACCATTACTCTCATGTTCATGCTCATTGCATATCTTTTCACAATGAGGACAATGCAAGATTTGGTTGGGGGTGAGATGAGATTCCTCATCTAGCGTATTGCAACATTTCGAGCATCATATGTGCAAATTTTTTCTAATTTTTCTAAAATTTCAAAACTCTTTTAGAAAACCTTATTTCTATGCATTCAAGATGATATAAGTATAAGAAGAGGAGATACGAAGTGTGTGATGTTGTAAGTCTTGAACTTCTCCTAACATAATGGTTTTATATGTTAGTTCCCCTATTGTTGTGATTGATAGAAAATTTGAACACCTTTACACCTAGTTCACATTACACGATTTTCATGGGTTGAAAGGATTATGCGATTTGTGGATTAGCTAGACTTTGATTTAAAGGTGTTGAGAAACCAAGCCGGGGTACTTTGTCCATCCTTGTTCATGGGAAAATAACAAAAGATATTTTCTAAAAATTCTATCTAATTTAAAAGAAAAAAGGAAAAGGAAGGATGAAATTGGGAATGATGGAAAAATGGTGGAAAATTCTGAAAAGGGCTACCTATTACCAACCGGGGGATGGTTTACCCATAGCCAAAGCCGGAAATGGGACGTAGTATGAAAGCCGTCGGAAGGACGGTAAGACAAATTCCTGTCATAGGCTTGTTGTTACTCTATGCACCTTGAGATCTATAGTTTAGTTGATCTACGAAGAAGATAATCCCAAAAACTCATGAGATGAACTTTCACTATGCACACTAAGTTGAAGTTGTTTGAGTTCTTCTATTTATTAATCAATCAGCGAAAATTTCATGTAGACACTTATTATGCTGTGAGAGTTTAAGGTTTCAACTTCTATCACCTAATTTCTCCAAATTTTATACTTGTATATCTTGGAATGGATAGAAACATGGTTTCTGGAGGAGAGTGGGTTTGGAGGTTTGAAATTGTTTCACGCATGTTTTTCTTGGGACTAGCAAAAAATTGGTTAGGGGGTGTGTTGAACCTCCAATTTATACATTGCATTGCCCATTACATAGCATTATATGCATGGTTTGCATGCTTAAAAGGCCCATCTAATGCATGTTTTGTGATTGTAGGAATGAGAGCGGACTTCACCCAATTGGAGACTAAAAAGAGCTATTTGAAGCCATTGGATGAAGGTTGAAGAAGGAGAAAATAAAGTAAGAAGAAAGAAGCCAAAGGAGAAAGCAGGAAAAAGCAGCCAAGACCTGTTGTCCGACCGGTCATCCATAGCCAGGACCGGTCGTCCGACCGGTCCGACTACTCAACAGAAGAAGACCACATTGCAAGGCTTGCTGGACTATCCACGACAGGTCGTGCGACGGGTCGTCCACTATTCAGACCGGTCGTGTGACAGGTCCTTGGATTAAAATCTGGGTTACGAAATTATGAAAACTCTCTGGACTGTTTTCGCTCTTTTGCGACTGGTCGTGCGACCGGTTGTTCATAGGCTCAGACCGGTCGTGCGACTGGTCATCTGCGTAACAGGGCTTATCCGTGAAGCTCCGATTTTCTCTGCGCAGTCCGGGATTTCTTGCGCAATCCGGAACCTTCTGCGCTATACTATAAAAGAACACCTAGGGCTTCTTCCTAGGGCATCATAGAAGCCAAGGGACGTCGTGGGAGAGGAAGGAAGCCGTCGTGGAGAGTCTACAACCCTCCAAACTCCGATTTTTCTATGTTTTCTAGTTCTTTCATGAGTTTTAGTTGTAATATGACAATGCTCGACTAGAATCTCTCAGCTAAGGCTGAGAGGTGAAGCTTGTAGCCAATTTTATGTTCGATTCAGTTTAATTCAAGTAATTCTACTTCAAGTTTGGATTTTTACCTATTCTAGTTCTTAAAGTTGATAGTTTTAGATGTTTTATGAGAGTTCATGTGCTCCGGACATGGATTCCTTACAATTCTCTGAGATTATTACATTGTGCTTGTTTAGATTTGAATTATAGTAATCCTTGAGCAGGTCATAGTCCATAGGCATGGCTGTTACTTCGAAGGCTGTGATTTTGAATTCTACATAGTTGAATGGGACTAGAATTTGGACGTTCAACTTGAGTGGGATTGAATGTGTTTAATGCTTTATTTTCCAACTAGATGAGAGATAGGACTTCAAATCTAGTTGTGTATCTTGCTTGAATTGACATGGGATTGTTACAAGTGGATCCTTGAATGCCTTAGTGTCTTTAAATTACTGTTTTTCATTAAGTTTTTGTTTTAGCTTAATTGCTCAATTGAATCTTTTATTCAATTCAAACTGAGTTGCTGGAATAGTTTGGGATCTGTTTCTAATTCCCTGTGGATCGATCTTAGTCTTACCGAGTTTTATTATTACATCGCAGCCTTACACTTGAGGCGAGCGAACAACATTGCTGAACGAAAGAACCGCACCATCCTCGACATGACAAGATCCATGATAAAAGAGAAAGGCCTGCCAAAGAGATTCTAGGCAGAGGCATTGCATGTACTTCGTATTTGCTCAATCGGTGTCCCACCAAGAGTGTAAAAAATATGACACCACAGGAGGCATGGAGTGGTTACAAACCGAGCGTGGCGCACCTAAGGATCTTTAGGTGTGTTACCTATGCTCAAGTTCCAGAGACAAAGAGAAGGAAGCTTGATGATCATGGCGAGAAATGCATCTTCATTGGCTACAATGAAGAATCTAAAGCCTACAAACTCTATAATCGACTAACCAAGAAAATAGTGGTGAGTAGATATGTGGTCTTTAGTGAGGAAGAAGCTGGGAAATGGAATGATGAAGAATCAGCCAAAGATATTCAAGTCAAGACAGAAGAACATGATGAAAGGCACAATCGACAAGAGCAAACACTCGTAACACTATCTTCGACTACTCCATCAATACATAGAAGTTCAGGAGTACATTCCATCTCTCTTGGAAGTACTCCATCAAGTCAAAATTCGGCTAGCTCGTCCTTACCCATGACACTTATCAAAATGAGAAGTTTAAGCAATATCTATGAGTAAACTGAAGACGTCAATATTTTCTGCCTGTATGCAGATCGTGAGCCCCTTACATTCCAAGAGGCCGTAAAAGAAGAATGTTGGAGAATCACTATGGAAGAAGAAATACATGCCATTGAGAAGAATGACACATGAGAGCTAACTAAGCGTCCTAGTGACTAGAAAATTATTGGCGTCAAGTGAGTGTACAAGATCAAGCACATAACCGATGGAGAAATTGATTGTTATAAAGCAAGGCTTGTGGCTAAAGGTTACAAACAAAAGTATGGTGTAGACTATGAAGAAGTCTTCGCACTTGTTACTCGTCTTGACACAGTGAGAATGATAATCTCCCTTGCAGCCCATCACAGTTGGATGATCTACCAACTGGATGTGAAATCTACATTTCTAAATGAAATACTCGAAGAAGAGGTCTATGTTGACCAGCTTAAAGGTTTTGTTGTACAAGGGGAGGAACACAAGGTGTATCGGCTGAAGAAAGCCCTTTATGGGTTGAAGCAGGCTCATCATGCCTAAAATGCTTGTATTGACGGCGATCTTCAAGAAAATGGCTTTGCCCAATGTCAATATGAGCATGCGGTCTATATTAGAAGAATACTCATTGCGATATGCTCATAGCATGCCTGTATGTTGATGATTTTTTATTTACAGGGAACAACCAGCCGATGTTTGATAAATTTAAGAAGGTCATGTTTAAGGAGTTCGAGATGACCGATGGCGGACTTATATCTTTCTTTCTGGGCATCAAGATGAAACAACAACTTGGTGGCATCCACATATCTCAGAAGAAGTATGTAAAGGAACTTCTTGAAAAGTTTAAGATGGCCGATTGCAATGCCGTGAATACGCCTGTAGCAACGGGCCTAAAGCTGACAAAAGAAGGAGAAGGAAAAAGCGTGGACTCGACTCTGTTCAAGAGTTTGATTAGAAGCCTAAGGTATCTCACAATCACAAGGCCGGATATCGTCTACAGTGTTGGGATTCTAAGCAGGTACATGGAAGTGCGAAAAGAATCACACTGGCTAGCCGCAAAAAGAATCCTCAGGTACATCAAAGGAACAATGAACTTTGGTCTTTTCTATCCATACGAAGATGAAGCAATGCTGTATGGATACTTAGACAGTGATTAAAGAGGTGACTAAGATGAAAGGAAAAGCACCACGGGATATGTTTTTTTATCTTAGATCGACTGCTTTCACATGGAACTCAAAGAAGCAAAGTGTTGTTGCTTTGTCCACATGTGAAGCAGAGTACGTGGCAGCATCATCCACAGTTTGTGAAACGATTTGGTTAAGAAACCTGCTAAAAGAGCTAAAGCATCCACAGGAAGAATCCACAGTCATATATGTGGATAATAAGTTAGCAATCGAGTTTGCTAAAAATTCGGTGTAGCATGCATGGAAGGAGCAAGCACATCGATACCTAATACCATTTTCTAAGAGATCAATTGAAGCAGAAAGCAATGAAATTAAAATACTGTCATACTACTGAACAGGTGGCAGATATTTTCACTAAGGCACTACAGACTGATGCATTCAGACGACTAAGGTCAATACTTGGAATGAAGCCGATTTTGGTTTGAAGGGGAGTGTTGGAACGTCTAACCAAACGAACGGTCCAAATGCTCTAGCAACCTCTCGTATTCTCCAAAAGTTTTCTTGGCAGCTGAACAACCACACGTTATGGCTATTGGAATTTCCACATGTTGTGGCTGGTGGAGTTCCATATGTTAGAAATGGATGGATTAAAAGTAGTTAATGCCATGCCCTTATCTCACATAGATTATTTTAGAATGAGGGCATATTAGGTATTTCACATAGTAGCAAGTCACTATATGAAGGGGTGTGGTGCTGCATGTTCAATGTAAGCAAATCTAGTAAGCTATTTTCAATACGGAGAGTTTTTTTTTTTTTTTTTGAATATTTCCTTCTTGTTGTGTGTGTATAGTCTTAAGGCTTTGTAAAGCCAATCATCCTATCAATAGATCTCTGTTTTACTTGCCCTCTAATCAATGTCTAAATTTCTTTCATTTTTTCTCATTCAAAGACTTTGCAAACCCATAGCCATCAACCCATTTCCACCAACATTAAGGAGTACATTATTTTTTTATTTGACAGAAGTCCTACAGTTGCTCAAGCTAGAGACCCTCAAAATCATAAGGGAGCTAAGCACATCCAATACAAGTATAACCAAGTGCATAGTGTTACGATGAATGCAGACATTAGTCACTAATATTAGTTCTGGTAAGAAAATGGCCTCAATGACTGAAGGACTTTCTAACAAGGAGTACGCTTGATGAAAACATGGGTTTATGTTTGGTAGGTGATCGTCTTTGGCATAAGTGGTAGTTACCATCTTTTGTGTCCTTGAAAGCCAATTGGTTAATTTCTCACAATTTAACACACTACGTACATTAACTATCTTTAACAATGCCCTTTATTTGTTTTTTTTTAATTTTTATTTTTTATTTTTATCTTTCAGTGCTTTTATGCTCGCACCCGGGTTTTATCTTACGAGTGGTGGGTGTTCGCTCGCCTCAAGTGTAAGGCTGCGATGTAGTAATAAATCTCGGTAAGACCGAGGTCGATCCATAGGGAAATAGAAACAACTTTCAAACCACTCCAGCAACTTAGTTTTTGGAAGAAAATCAGATTCAATTGAGTATTTAACTAAAACAGTAACTTAATAGAAAATCGGTGATATTAAGTACTAAGGCATTCAAGGATCCACTTGTAGCAATCCCATGTCAATTCAATCAATCCAAGTATAGAACACAACTAGATTTGAAGTCGTATCTCTCATCTAGTTGGAAAATAATGCATTCACACACATTCAATCCAAATCAAGTTGAACTTCCAAGTTCTAGTCCATTCAATCAATGTAGAATTCAAAACCATAGCCTGCGGAGTAACAGCCATGCCTATGGACTATGGCCTGCTCAAGGGTTACTATAATTCGAATCTAAACAAGTATTATATGATAATCTCAGAGAATTGCAAGGAATTCATGTCCGGAGCACATGAACTCTCATAAAACATCTCAAACTACCACTTTTGGAAACTAGAACATGAGAAAAATCCAAACTTGAATTAAAAAGTACTTGAATTAAACTGAATCCAACATCGAATTAGCTACAAGCTTCACCTCTCAGCCTTAGCTGAGAGGTTCTAGCCGAGCATATTCATGCTACAACTAAAAACTCTTAATGAAAGCATAAAACTAGAAAAACCATAAATAGGAGAGTTGCAGACGCTCCACGACAGCTTCCTCTCCTTAGAACCACGTTCCTTAGCTTCTCTGATGACCTAGGAAAAGCCCCTAGGTGTCCTTTTATAGTAAGAAAGCTCCCTTGCGTCGGAAACCTCTAGAATCTGTGAAAGGTTACGCAATGCGCAGCAGATTTCGGAGTCCCAATTTAGAAAGGATTCTGTTTACGCAGAGCCGACCGGTCTAGACCGGTCGGACTGGTCTTTTAAACAGTCCAGGGAGTACAGCCGACCGGTCAAGACCGGTCGGACTGTCCTGCCCAGCAGTCCAGTGAGCATAGCCGACCGGTCAAGACCGGTCGGACTCTCTTCACTATGGCCATGTACATGGCCGACCGGTCAAGACCGATCGGTCTGGTCTTCAACTTGATCAACATGCGT
The DNA here is from genome assembly GCA_003013855.2 of Liriodendron chinense. NCBI lineage: Eukaryota > Viridiplantae > Streptophyta > Magnoliopsida > Magnoliales > Magnoliaceae > Liriodendron > Liriodendron chinense. The sequence goes on along the minus strand of ML058489.1, from coordinate 40,209 downwards.
GGCCGACCGGTCAAGACCGGTCTGGCTCTTCTCCCCTTTGTCCAGTGTGCATGGCCGACCGGTCAAGACCGGTCGGTCCTGCTTCCTTTTACCGAGAGATGTGGCTGACCGGTCGGACGACCGGTCAGCTTTGTTTTTCTTCATCTTTTTCTTCTTTTCTTCACTCTCTTTTCTCCCTCTTTCTTCTTCTTTCTTTGGTCCATCTTAGATCGTCCTCCAATGTCTTCAAATAACCCTTTTAAAGCTCCAATTGGATGAAGTCCGCTCTCATCCCTACAATCACAAAATATGTGTTAGATGGGCTTTTAAATCATGAAAATCATGCATATAATGTGATGTAGCAGGCAATGCAATGTATAAATTGGAGGTTCAACACACCCCCCAACCAGCTTTTTGCTAGTCCCGAGCAAAACATGCGTGAAACAATTTCAAACCTCCAAACCCAACTCTCTTCCAGAAAACATGTTTCTATCCACTCCAAGATGTACAAGTGTAAGATTTGGAAAAATTAGGTGATAGAAGCTGAAACCTTGGACTCTCAAAACATAAGAGGTGTCTACATGAAATTCCCGCTGATTGATTGATAAATAGAAGAACTCGAACAAATTCAACCTAGTGTGCATAGTGAAAGTTCATCTCATGAGTTCCTGGGATCATCTTCTTCATAGATTAAGTAAACCAAGAATTTTAAGGTGCACAGTGTTGAACCTCCAATTTATACATTGCATTGCCAACTCCATGACATGTTATGCATGGTTTTCATAATTTAAAGACTAATCAAATACATGTTTTGTGGTTGTAGGAATGAGAGTTACTTTACCCAATTGATGACCAAAAGAGCTGATTTAGAACCTTGGATGAAGACCCAAGGAGGGCTGAAGGAAGAAGGAAGCAAAGAAAGAAGCAAAGAAAGAAGAAAATAGAAGAAAGAAAGGAAGAAAACAAGAAGAAAAAGAGACCGACCGGTCTTGACCGGTCGGCCAAGGAAGCCCGACCGGTCTTGACCGGTCGGCCATGCTTGCTGGAGTAATGCCAAAGAGGGCCTGACCGGTCGTGACCGGTCGGCCAGCCCTGTCCGACCGGTCGTGACCGGTCGGCCATGCAAGTTTCAGATTCCAGATTCTAAAACAGCAATGTATTCCCGCACCTGATTTTTCGGACCAGTTTTCTGAATCCATCTTGATGATATTTGGAAATCCAACACATCCATGTCGAAGAGGAGCTCGACGCTGAACTAACCCAAGTGGTTTCGTGTCGATCGGAGCTACGGATTGACCGTGGTGGCCAAAACAATACGAACTGTCCAGAAAGTTCCAGATTTCGCTGTTCAACTCTGGGCTGGTCCAGAGGACTCATCATTGATGATATGAAGAATCTACTTTGACCATCTTTTAGAACACATCCATATATGAATAACCACAAAAGTTTCAGATCAAAAGGATGTGTGGTTTGATCGTACCGGTTGAAGAAAGATGGACCATCCAGAAAGATCCAACTGCTCAGAGTTTATAAAAGCCCTAAGTGTTCTAATTTTCAGACCACATTTTGGGATTGTTTTGGACAATCTAATCCGTCTATCATGTAGAGGATGAAGTTTTCTACCAATGTTTAAAATTTTAGATCAATCCGACCTCTGTACACTCCAGGGCGTTGAAAGCAAGATGACTGGTTCTGAAGGTACCCAAAGTGCGTGATTTTGAGAGGCGGTCGGTGATGTGATTGGTGGGCCCATTCAGAGGATAATCTTGGAAATCTAATCATCTATGAGGAAGATCACATTACAAGGAAGTTACAAACCAAATTTGAAGGCAATCCGACCATTGGTTAAGCCGTACCAGGCTGAAACAAATTCTGCTATGTTGCTGTACTATTGCTGCACTATAAAAGGAGGTGCTCTCTTCTATTCCAAATAAACCAAGGACGTGGGAAGCAAGGAGTTCAAGTCCCAGGAGGCTACCTAGCCTCCTCCAGCTAGTTTTTCTTCCTTTTATTAGTTCTAGTTCTAGTTTTAATATGCTTTTCCTTAGCTAACCTCTTAGCTAGAGCTAGAGGTGAAATTTGTAGTTGGTTCCAATGCTTTAATTCTTTTATTTCAAGTACCCTTTTCTTAATTTTGGATTTTGAAGTTCTAGTTTGAATAAAGTTTGGTTTTTTAGAAGTTTTGTGAGAGTTTGTGTGCTCCGGACATGAGTTCCTTGCAATTCTCTGAGATTACCATGATTGGGTTGTTTGAATTAGAATTGTAGTAACCCTTGAGCATGCCATAGTCCATAGGCATGATTGTTACTCCGAAGGCTACAAGTTCAAGTTCTATGTGCTTCATTAGAACTAGAAATCTAATTTCCAGATTTAAGTGGGATTATTTGTGCTTGAATGTTATATCTTCCAATTAGATGAGAGATTGGACTTTGATTCTAATTGTGTTGTACTTGGATGAATGGATTGGCATTGGACTACTACAAGTGGATCCTTGATGCTCTAGTTCTTCTTATTTTCAGATTTTCCTATTTCATGTGAAAAATAACTTTCTTAAACTTCTTAGATTCTAGTTATTAGAGTACTTGGAATTGTTTACTTCTTTCCCTGTGGATCGACCTCGGTCTTACCGAGATTTATTACTACATCGCAGCCTTACACTTGAGGCGAGCGAACAAGTTTTTGGCGCCGTTGCCGGGGAAAAAGTTAAACGGTTTTAATTGTTCTAGTAGCTATAGAGTAATCTTAGTTAGGTAGGATTTTCAGTTTTTATAGAAGTAGATTTTCTGATTTTTTTTTTAGATTACTAACAATTTTTTTTTATTTTTTTATTTTGTAGGACATTGTTGCTGACATAGATCTCACTCTATTGGGTAACATCTCCCCATATCCCTTCTTTTTGTTCTTTTTTTTTTATATTAGGGTAGTTTTCAATTTCTTAAAATTTCATCATGTATGATTGGACGAATGGTGCATATAAGCATCTTTTGGAAGATGAGATGTCAGACCATGAAATTGAAAGTCTTTATGATTAGAACCATTATAAGCATAAGTATTTTTCTAAGGTTCAATCAACCTCCACTACCGCCCCACGTAAGACGATGCGTGATTACATTAATGGCTCTTCGAAGGGTGTTCGTTTAATGAGCCGGGAAGAACTTTTTCAAGAATTCCCGGTTCATCTCAACCCATGACCCAATCGAATGTGGTCTAAGAGAGTGAAGCCAATCTTTGGCTCTTTCTTTCAAAGTGAATGGAAAAAGTTTAAGTCTGATAGTATCCTTAAAAACATTGGTGTAATGCAAGGTGGCCAACACTTCTTCGAATTCTTGCAAGTGAAAGTATGGGCGGTCAGAGTCTAGCCCATGGAACTTTGGTAAGAGTTGAATTACAACCGGTTTTATGTCAAAGTTTCCACCGTTTGCTGGTAAAATCACGCAAGAGGGTGTAATTGCTCGGGCAGGTTGTAGGTAGTCCCGTAGTGATCTCATTGGAGGAACATTATGTACCTCATTCTCTCCTACTCCTTCCTGATTTGCGTTTGTAGTTGGAGTAGGGGGGGAGAGGATTCCTTAAAGGTGTTTGTTCCATACTCCCCAAACTTTCACAATGCTCTTGGTTATTTTGGACTCGTCTATGGACTGACAATGGTCCAACTAAACCACCTTCAGATTGGAGACGATTTGAATGGTTACGTTCCCAACGGGACATAAACCACTCAACCAAAAACTAAAACTAATCTTAAATCCTAGAAACTGTAATCTGAAAAAAATCTGCAAAAAGCTAAGTTAGAAAGGTATCACCTGATGCGCTTGAACTAGAGAAGAATTCCTACAAAACAGAAAGAATTTGTTTAGTTCTAAGAAAATTAGAAAAAAAAACCTATCTACTTCTACAGCCACTGAAATTATTTGAAAACCGTTATCTAAATCCCCGGCAGCGGCGCCAAAAACTTGTTCGTTCGCCTCAAGTGTGAGGCTGCGATGTAGTAATAAATCTCGGTAAGACCGAGGTCGATCCACAGGGAAATAGAAACAACTTCCAAACCACTCCAGCAACTCAGTTTTTGGAAGAAAATCAGATTCAATTGAGTATTTAACTAAAACAGTAACTTAATAGAAAATCGGTGATATAAAGTACTAAGGCATTCAAGGATCCACTTGTAGCAATCCCATGTCAATTTAATCAATCCAAGTATAGAACACAACTAGATTTGAAGTCCTATCTCTCATCTAGTTGGAAAATAAAGCATTCACACACATTCAATCCAAATCAAGTTGAACTTCCAAGTTCTAGTCCATTCAATCAATGTGGAATTCAAAACCATAGCCTGCGGAGTAACAGCCATGCCTATGGACTATGGCCTGCTCAAGGGTTACTATAATTCGAATCTAAACAAGTATTATATGATAATCTCAGAGACTTACAAGGAATTCATGTCCGGAGCACATGAACTCTCATAAAACATCTCAACTACCACTTTTGGAAACTAGAACATGAGAAAAATCCAAACTTGAATTAAAAAGTACTTGAATTAAACTGAATCCAACATCGAATTAGCTACAAGCTTCACCTCTCAGCCTTAGCTGAGAGGTTCTAGCCGAGCATATTCATGCTACAACTAAAAACTCTTAATGAAAGCATAAAACTAGAAAAACCATAAATAGGAGAGTTGCAGACGCTCCATGACAGCTTCCTCTCCTTAGAACCACGTTCCTTAGCTTCTCTGATGACCTAAGAAAAGCCCCTAGGTGTCCTTTTATAGTAAGAAAGCTCCCTTGCGTGGGAAACCTCTAGAATCTGCGAAAGGTTATACAATGCGCAGCAGATTTCGGAGTCCCAATTTAGAAAGGATTCTGTTTACGCAGAGCCGACCGGTCTAGACCGGTCGGACTGGTCTTTTAAACAGTCCAGGGAGTATAGCCGACCGGTCAAGACCGGTCGGACTGTCCTGCCCAGCAGTCCAGTGAGCATAGTCGACCAGTCAAGACCGATCGGACTCTCTTCACTATGGCCATGTACATGGCCGACCGGTCAAGACCGATCGGTCTGGTCTTCAACTTGATCAGCATGCATGGCCGATCGGTCAAGACCGGTTTGGCTCTTCTCCCCTTTGTCTAGTGTGCATGGCCGACCGGTCAAGACCGGTCGGTCCTGCTTCCTTTTACCCAGAGACGTGGCTGACCGGTCGGATGATCGGTCAGCTTTGTTTTTCTTCATCTTTTTCTTCTTTTCTTCACTCTCTTTTCTCCCTCTTTCTTCTTCTTTCTTTGGTCCATCTTAGATCGTCCTCCAATGTCTTCAAATAACCCTTTTTAAGCTCCAATTGGATGAAGTCCGCTCTCATCCCTACAATCACAAAATATGTGTTAGATGGGCTTTTAAATCATGAAAATCATGCATATAATGTGATGTAGCAGGCAATGCAATGTATAAATTGGAGGTTCAACAGTGGGTCCAGTTGTGGCCACTTCTGGTCGCATTCATATGAATTCTATGAAGTTTACATTTATTGGTACCAAAATCCGACGGACTAGATTAGTGGTGCAGGGAACGCCGCATGTTATTTGAAGTATTTGGAAAGCAAGCGCTAAAGATCCGGAAAGCACTTTTCGAATTTGCCTTGATATTTAGTCTATCTTTGAATAGGAACGAGTAATCATCATAGCTATGTCAGCACTAGAGCACGATCTGAGCAACCGATGAAGAAAAGATGGCAATTGAGTAGGCGTAACCACTATTTGCCAGTTAGTTACATGCAATGGTGTCACGTGGATAATGCAGTTACTCTCATGACTCTTCGGAGAAGGCTATAAATAGAGGTAGTGGATACGAGGGTCACTCCTAAATCCAAATCAAACTACAGAAATCTTAATCCAGTGCAACACCGTGTATCTAGGTTTAGTTCTCCACTACTCATTAGTAGCGGACCCTTAGGGTGGATTTAGTTTTAGTCCGTCCTCGCGCATATGCCGGAATGACTCTTAGCTGTAGCTAGTAGTTGTAATTTCCTTTCATCTGCGCTTGCATGCCGGATCTGAAAGAAGATGTTCTGTTAAGAACCCATCCGCCTACGCTCATATACTGAGCCGACCATGGTTGTAATCTCTAGCATTGCCTTTGCCTTACTCATAAGCACGTTACTCCCTGAAGCACCCTGTTACTCTCAGCCATGTTGATGATCTCATTGTAGTGGTAAGTTACATATCTTTTTTGCATCCATCTCCATCTTTTCCGTTAGACCATATAACTGTTACAGTTTCAAAGTTTCTTGAATTTTTAAGGCAAAAAAGAGTTCATTGGAGGAAGAGCCCCAACCTCTGCCAGTCGCCTAAGTAACAAGCGCGCGGTAGTTGGTTGAATAGACGAGCGATCAAACCACAACCGAATATTGCTCTAGCTCGACACCAAGGGTTAGTGGTCACTGTTTGAGTCAGACCCAGTAAGTTCTGGCACATCTGCAAACCTCCCACGTGTTCTTCGTGGTTGAATTTGAGACCAACACCATTCTTGCACGCCTGATGGGACACGTGTGCAGTTGTTAATTGAAATTTATAACAATATGAGTAGATGATCTACTCCAGTTAGTGGGAATATTGAAGAATAGTATCTTAACCAGGCCCCGAGGCATTTTTAATGCAGGCCAAGCAGGATATCCGTAACCCTCCACATCTAGCCATTCTTGAAGTAGGGTCGTTATCCCAAAACAACTTCGTAGATGCTAATGGAGTTTTACGAAGTGTTAATGTTTGCCTATGGGAACTAAATAAATAAGGAAGGGTGTAAGCTGAATACTCTAGGGCTTAAACTGAAGATATAAACAGGTTTATAACATTCCTTAATGAGAATTTTCTCAATTATCGTCAGTATGATAAGGAATTACCTAGATTTAGCAATGCTCGCCTGGAGTCACCGATTATGCCTCGATGTAACATACGGCTAGATCGAGATCTGGTAGGAAGAAATATGCCACCTCAAGTAGGCATTAGGAGGAATGGACAAAATGGCCGATTCAATGACCCAAATGAACATGATGTAAACCATAGCATATTCGCTGTAGGACCATTCATGCCGAACAATGAAATATTTGAGGGCAGGTTCCAATGGTGCAACCTACCTAAGGTATACAATTGCCTCTAATAATTAATCCTGGACTCCCTCCAGCAAGTGGGAGGAATTAGTTAATCTGATAAATGAGGTAACCGACCAATGTCATGGTCATCACATTAACCGACCTGTTTATCGTAAACTATACCTAGACTGGACCGATCAGCTCATTGAGGTACCAAGAGGTACAAAATACTAGAGTTTTCATTATTTTCTAGAGATACAGGCTAATCTACGGTAGAACACATTGGTCGTTTCACCATACAATGTGGTGAATTTTCATCCAAAGAATATATGAAATTAAAATGGTTCGCAAATTTGCTGACTTACACAGCATTTACATGGTATATTAATCTCTGATGAATTTAGTTTAGTCCTGGTAAGATATGGAAGAAATGTTTCATGCTCAGTTCTATCGGACTGAACCTAAATTTTCTTTAGCTGACTTATCATGCCTTAGACAACTACTTAGTAAATCGGTTGAGAAATACATAACTCGGTTAAAAAAAGTAATGAAAAAATGTCAAGTATTTCTCCTAGAAGTCCAATTTGTTAAATTGGCTATAGAAGGTCTAGACATTCAACTTCAAAAAAAGATCAAAGGAATGGATTTTGAAGATTTGGTCGATTTGTTAGATAGAGTGACCATATATGAATGACTTATATGAGAATAGAACCAAAAGAAAAAGTCATCACCAGAAACCTATTATCATGATATAAACTATGAGATAGATTTAGCCGAAATAAACCTTAATAAACCATTCGTTTGTGAGATTGCACCTATTTTCACACTTATGTGCTTTTACACGAGAAAGCTTGGCGGAGCTATTAAGAATAATGACTAAGTCCGAAAGGGGGTGAAGAGGACCAATTAAAAATTCATGCCCAATTAAAACATTTTCTAATTTATACTTAATTAAGCAATTAATACTTAGGCTTCCAAGCTAAGTGGGTCCAATCACATAGATTAAAATTGATACAACAATTAAGCAACTAGTCTATCAAAGATGTGAAATAAAACTTGTGTGAATAAACAATCAAGTACCTAGCATACAATCCATTCTAGCATCATGTATTTCACTAATTAAAATCACAATGCATGAATAGTAATGTGCTCAAATAACAATCACAAATACAAGCATGTATAGTGGTTCGACTACTTGTCTACTCCACTCCCGATGGACGCACTCTCCTTGAGTGTACAGGTATTCACTATCTCAGAGCTTTTAAACCAGGTATACCTTTAACCTTTACAATCCTACACAAAGACTAGTCCTACAAAAGAACCTATGCGTATGCATCCGTGTTGGTGGATCATGTACTCACCCACATCGGTGGCTCTCATAGAGACCAAGTTAGTTTTCTACTGGCTAACCAATAAGCTCGGTCCTACACAAGAACCTACAAAGGCTTTCAAGGCTTACCTATAACCCCGATCCTAATCCAAGGATTTACGTATATTCCTGCCAAAGGCTCCCATGGAGACTAACACGTACATACCCATGTTTGGTGAATTCAGCCCTACATAAGAGCCTAAGTCCTACAAAAGAACCCATCGAGTTTGACAATTCAAATTCTATACTTAATTCCCCACGTGAAAAGAGTAGATGGACTCTACAAATTGACAGCCTTGCTTGTCGGATTTGACCCCTTTGTTGTGTCGTTCTTGAGATGCTTCTTTATGCTCTCTATGCTTTAATCTATAGCTCAATTTCTCCCCTGAACTTTGATGTCGATCTTCTTCGGCTTCAATGATCATCTTGCCTTGCATTTGATGCTCTGATGAGGTGACCGAGGTAAAAAGGGAGAAAGGTTGAATCTTCGACAAATAATGGGAAGTTGATTTCCTAGAAGGTTTCACCTAGATGGGTATTTTAGAGATTTAGACAAGGTTTTCCCTGTAGACTTAGTGTCTAAACTCTAGAGAGAAGTGGAAATCAAGTTCATCTTCTTCCTAAGCTTAAAATGTTCTTGCTTATGATGAATCACAAAGAAAAAGACTTGAATCTCGTAAGATTAAAGCCTCTATGGATATAGAGTTATGGTGGCTTCCAATGCAATAAAAACCCATCATCTTGCATAAAGCCCGAATGCCCAATATATTGACTTTAAGTTTTAATAGCTAGAAAACGGGCAAAAAGAGCTAGTTTTCTGTCGCACCGAACATGCATGCTCTTTAGTTGCATCGAAGACAGTCGAAGGACACATCGGCTAAAGCCGAAGTATTATAATTTTCAACAAGGCTCACTGTCCGATTTTAAGACCATTTCGATAACATTAAAGGTGATCTTCGGTGCCACTGAAGCTAGCCGAAGGTGCATCCGGCTATAGCCAAAATTCCCTAATTTAGCTGTTAAACTCGATGACCTATTTTGGTAATTTTCGGTGGGACTGATGAGGGGTTCAATGGGATCAAAGAACCCTCGAAAACTATTGTTCGGGATGATTTTTTTACAATAGCTTGGAGTACCTCTTTAACCTATTTTATCATGTTACATTAAGCATTTTAATGCTAAAGAAGATGATTAAAGGTTTTCCTATTAATTCCAAGTCATCTAGAGGTAAGGTTGTTTTGGTTATAAGGGTTAGCAGCACCAAGGCACCTCATTTACCTCTTTCTTCTCTCCTTGATGCTTCTTGCCTTCATGTGGATTTGGTCTTCAACTTCCAAGGGCCTAGTAATTCACTGACACACAGACTCATGTGATTGAAAAACAAGATGCACTAACAACCTCCCCCATTGTCGATCATGTAAGTACACAGATTTGTCAATTATCTTGTCGGTTGAGTCGTCACGACTGATGAGCCTAGAAGACGCTGAAGAATGAAGCTTTAAAGATCTCCGGCTGCTCAACTAAGAAGATCTACGAAGATATCTTCATCCAAAACTGTTAACGTCAGATTTTGTAATAGGATCCTCCGGTTGTTCACCTTCTCTCCAGCAGGGATTTCCTCCGATAGACCTGTGAGAAGACAGAAAGCAACTTAGGGTGGCTGGTGTCCAGCCGTTAGCCCTCCGATGCTTAAGTCAGGCAAAGCAAGAAGAAGAAAAACCAGGCAAAAGCAGGCCAGAGATTGAATATTGTGTACCTTTCTCTTAATGGAATCATCCCTTTATATAGATCTGAAGCGATCCAATCTGTTACGTAAGATATCGAGATCCCGCTGATTTCGTGTATGATACGAGATCCTGCTGATTTCGTGGGATAAGATCCTTATCCTTAGAGGCGAGATCTAACCCAATTACTTATTTCGGCAATCACGTTCCTTGATAGCAATCCCTTGAGATTCGGAACCACGAGAAGATAAGCCCAAAATCAACCTATACAAGCTGCTGGTAGGCGTAGTAGTAGCACTGATTGCTCATGTTGAGCTGGAAGCCGTAGTTGGAGTCATAGCCAGCGAAGAGGAAGGAGACGCCGAAGGGGCAGAGACCACCGAACTGGGTGTAACCCTACTTGGTGTCACAGAGGGATTGGACAAGCTGCTCGACGGGAATCGGGTGCTGGTACTGAAGGCTAAGGGATGTCACCACAGAAAAAACTGTTCGCATGTTGGAAGATGGTCGTGAGTCCAAGTGCTCGCTCATTCAGATGTAACACTTTTCAATGACTTGTGAGAAGGTCTGCTCGCAGATCGAGAAGGGAATCTCTGCTTTGCTTCATCTGACTATCAGCTATGGGAGCTCGAAGCCTTGCGAATAGGTGCTCCGTATTTATCCATCCTGCGACTCTTGAGCAGATGATCTCGAGAGTCGAATGGGCACTTCCATATTTACCCGATCTGCGACTCTTGATCAGATGATCTCGAGAGTCGAATGGGCACTTCCGTATTTACCCGATCTGCGAATCTTGATCAGATGATCTCGAGAGTCGAATGGGCATCCGTGTAAAATCTTAATAGCTGAGTTGATCTCCATTATTTTGCCTATAACAAAAACCAACCCTCTCAACCCTAGATCCACATAACTCTCAAAACCCGTGTCCTCTAGATGGTCCGTCGCTTAAAAGGCATTTACATTATCTCCCTAGCCATAAAGGTTAGTCTAAAAGATCAGCTTGGACTTGGTAAGTATTGGCCCATAGTCCATTTGTAGGAAAAAATCCAAAAATCAGACTCTTTGAAAAACCTGCAGATTGAGCACTGGGCGCCCGGACACTATGCTTCCGGACGCCCGACCACCTGGATTCTAGTCCAGCAGCGTTAATCATGAATTTCGGGCGCCCAACCTATGAAAATCTGGTCCAGCAAGAATTGAACATATTCATGATATTTAGTATGAATATCGGGCGCTCGACTGAATCTGTGTCCGGGCGCTCGGCCAGTGAAATACAGGTCCAGAGAGGTTTAATGAAAATTCCTGAAGGATTTCGGGCACCCGACCCCAATTGTGTCCGGTGCCCGACCTGGTCAAAAATGTCTAGTAAGGACCATCTGAAATTTAAAGAGAATTTCGGGCGCCCGACTGCAACTGTGTCAGGGCGCCCGACCAAGCAAAAAAGGGTCCAGTGACTTAACCTTTTGGACAGACTGAATATGGGGCACCCGACCCAGTGTTCACCGGGCGCCCGATTGCTACTGAAATAGTTTTTTGGACTATGTGTCCGGGCGCCCGAAGCAAGTGTCCGGGCACTAGAACTAGCCGTTTTTTGCCCCTTTGTTTCACATCTATTTAAGCATTCATTTGGGCAAAACCCTAACCACGAAAATTAGAGCCTTCCTTTGAGTGTGTGATTATCCTTAGCCAAATCCTCTCTTCTTAAGGTTTTAATCCTTGAGTTCATTATTCAATCCTGGTTGTTACAAACTATCAATGAACATTCAAAAGCTCGGATTGAAACATGAACTCAAGCCCTCATTAATGGCTCTTGACCTAATCTCTAGTAGCTGTATTCTCTAGTCATTATTACCATTAATGAAGATCTTGGTGAAACCCTTATCTAGCCTTTAAGCCGTATCCTTAGGGAAGTTTCAACCAAACCCTAATCCCTCACCTTGGAACCTATAAGAAGACATTTGTAGTAAGGTTGCTGATCGAGGGAGCTGAAGAAGGTATCGTTCAAGTCGAAGCTTCTTCAACCAAAGGCATCATCAAGGGGCTTAATCAGCTAAGTATATTTTAGTCATTCGAGTCCAAGAAACCACCTCAAAAGTTGAGATTTGGGTTTCAAAGTTTGAAGACCTGAACTCGGTAGAGTCCTTGCGTAGGACAAGTCCTTAAGTAGGATAAGCCCTTGTGTAGGACAAAGTGGTTGATGGATTAGTCCTAAGGTAGGATGAATCCATGTGTTGAAGTCTAAGTCCTTTTGTACGCTGTTAAGGTTTATAGTTAACCTCATTTAAAACCATTGTGATAGTGAAATCCGGCCACTCAAGGAGTGAGTGGATCAGCCAAGAGTGGAGTAGGTACATAACCGAACCACTGTAAAATCTCTTGTTATGTGATGAATATTTGTAACTGCTTTACTTCTTTCATGTTTGAGATAATCTGATTATTTCTTGCCCTTCTATTGTTGAAAGTTAATATTCTGCATATATAGTGTTTGAAGAAAGATTTCTGAAATGCTTTGCATGATTGTGAGTGTTTAAATTGGTTAATTTAAAAAGTGTCCTATTCACCCCCCTCTAGGACAAAGAAACTAGTTTCTTGCTTCTACAAGAGCGGTAATCAAACTTATACCGCAATTTCAATTGGTATCAAAACGGGTTCCTCCTTAAAGGCATAACAGCTTGGAGTGTGATCCGTTTCTTGAAGCTTTAAATCATGTCAAAAGGGGATTCTAGTATGGTTTTCAAACCTCCATATTTTGATGGATCAAACTATGCATATTGGAAAGCAAGAATAAGAGTCTTCTTGCAATCATTGGATCATGCAACATGGAGGTCTGTGGAAATTAAACATGAAATACCCCTCTTGAGCACAGTCATAGATGGGGTCAACACCACCACAGTCAAACTGGATGATTTATGGACTGATCTTGAACAACTGAGGTACATTAGCAGATGCAAAGGCACTTAATGCTATCTTTTGTGCCGTTTTAGCAGATGAGTTCAAAAGAATTTGTAATTGCACAACTGCTAAGGAAGCTTGGGACATCTTTGAAACTACTCATGAAGGAACTAGTACAGTTAAGAGGTCAAAACTTCAGTTCTTGACTACTCAATTTGAGAATATGAAATTGGAAGAGCATGAGAACTTCATGGACTTTTACACCCAATTAAGTGATGTCACCAATGCAATGTGGGGATTGTGGGAGAGGATATCGGATCCACGCATTTGTAGGAAAATACTAAGATCCTTACCCGAACGATTCTCCTCCAAGGTCATAACTATAAAGGAATGTAGAGATATTGATACTATGAAAATAGAAGACTTACTAGGATCTCTACAGACCCATGAAATTCATTTTAAGAAATCCCCAAAAAGAAAAAACACAGTGCTGAAAACTTCACACACTAAACAAGAATCTGTAGTTGACAGTGATGAAGAATTGAATATGAATGAAGTGGCACTTATGGCCAAAAATTTTAGAAAATTCTTCAAAAATAAAGGAAAGAAGTTTGACAAAAATAACAAATCTTTTGAAAAGAAGCGCCACACTGAAAAATCTTATAACAAGCCAAAAGATCCTAAGTGCTACAACTGTAGGCATTATGGTCATATTGCCTCTGACTGCCAAGCTCCTGCCAAAGAAAAATTCAAAAAGAAAGCAATGGCAGCTACATGGGATGACTCCGATGATTCAGATTCGGATTTAGATGAATATCAAAGTGATGGGGGAAGAGAATCAATTAAATTCTTGATGGCCTCTATCTCGGAGATTGTCCTATAAATTCAGAGCATAAGAGACAAGGATGATCATGAAGCGTCGGAAACCAATGTGACATCCTCCAATGATGACAAGGATGAAGAGGAAGATAATGAGGAACTGCAAGTTGCCTATGAAGAATTATTTCGTCAAAGCATACTTCTTACTAAGAAGTTGAGCCAAGCTAATATTGAAAACAAAAAATTGGCTGATGAAATGCAAGAAGTGAAAAGAGAAAACAACAGATTTCACTTTCAGATCTGTGACTTGAATAGGAAAAACAAAGCAGCTCAAGATAAAATTAATACTCTAGAAGATGAGCTTAAGAAGGCAAACTCTACAAATCAATGTCTAACCATGCAGCTTAATCAGGAATGTCAACTCAATGAAAGATTTGCCTAGAGTAGAGAAAAACTAGATGATATCCTTAAATCAGGTAAACCTTGTAGGAATACAAGAGGGCTAGGCTATGGTGAGCAAACTAAGGTTAGTAACCTAGAACCTGAAAAGAATAGGAATGCATCAGGAAGCAATAAGAAGAATTCACCAATATGCCATGCATGTATAGATGTTGGACATTTGAAGTTTGAATGCTTGGCCTTTAAGAATCCGGTTCGGAACTTGAAAGGAAAATTTGTACCTACTGGAAAGATGATGAATCACATGTGGAGTCCTCCAAAACAAGCATCATGGAAAAATAGAAACATGAGGAGAAATCATCCTACTCCACCTAAGAAAGATAAAAGAATGGAAGAGCTCTTTGAAATGGTAAAACAGTTAAACAAAAGAACCATGGAGCTGGTGCAAGAGAAATCAAACAATGAAAATAACTCAACACCTCATGCTGAAATGAGAACACCTATAGAATCAACCAAGAAGCATGTTTCTCCAAAAAGGGTAGTATCTAAGTGGGTAGTAAAGAACAAATGCTTAGTCATCCATACAACCCTTAGAGCTGGAAGAAACACTAGGTGCTATCTTGATAGTGGATGCTTCAGGCACATGACAGGTGACAGGACTTAGTTTTACGATTATGCTGAGTTTGATGGTGGGTCTGTTACCTTTGGAGATGGGAGTATGGCCAAAATTGTTGGAAATGGAACCATCACAGGGCCAGGATTGCCCAAAATTGAGGATGTGCTGTGTGTTAATAGTTTGAAACATAATTTATTGAGCATTTCTCAAATATGTGATGCACAACATTCTGTAAAATTCTCCAAAGATATGTGCGAAATTCTGGACCCAACTGAAAAATTAATTTTAAAAGGACTTCGCATTGGAGACAACTGTTATGTTATTGAAAACAAAGGTGATGATGGATCATCTGCCATATGCCACATGGCCATTAATGATGAAACTGAGTTATGGCATCAACGGCTTGGTCATGTCCATTGTAGGAACCTAGCTAGGCTAAGTAGGAAGAAACTAGTTAGAGGGTTACCTAAGATAGGGAAGAAACCAAAAGAAGTATGTGCAGAGTGCTTGAAAGGTAAACAAATTAAAGTTGCACATAAGAAGACATCCACCATTGCTACATCAAAACCCCTTGATCTATTCCACATGGATCTTGTAGGTCCCACCAGAGTGATGAGTCAAGGTGGTAAAAGATATTTCTTTGTTATTGTTGATGATCGCTCCCGCTACCCTTGGGTCGTATTTTTTAGAGAAAAATTTAATACATTTGATGAATTTGAAAAACTCATGAAACGACTTCACAATGAGAAGGAATGTACCATAAAATGAATTAGGAGTGATCATGATGGAGAATTTGAGGATGGCCGATTTGAACAATTCTGCGAAAATTTAGGCATCAAGCATGAGTTCTCAGCCCCAAAAACTCCTCAATAGAATGGAGTAGCAGAAAGAAAAAATAGAGTTCTACTTGATATGGCCATAGTTATGATGAACTGCAAAAATCTTGCAAAAAATATGTGGGCCGAAGCAGTGAATACAGCATGTCACATCATTAATCGAGTATATTTAAGAGTTGGCCTAGAGAAAACACCATATAAGCTATAGAATGGAAAAGTCCCAAATATCAAGTATTTTAGAGTCTTTGGTAGCAAATGCCACATCCTTCGAGATAGAGAAAATCTAGGAAAATTTGAGTAAAAAAGTGACGAGGGAATATTCCTAGGATACGCTTCTGATAGTCGTGCCTATAGAGTTTATAACACAAGGACTAATACAACTCAAGAATCTATAAATGTTATCATTGATGACCAATCTAAAGAAGACACGAGACTTGATGATGATGAAGAGGGAGAATCATGCCAAATAGGTAAACCTATTGAAAAATCTCCCTCTCCCAATGCCTCAACAACTCCTGGAAATGTTCCACATGTCAAAGATCATCCCCTCAATCAAATCATTGGAGATCCTAATATTGGGGTTAAGACTAGGAGACAACTTGAGGCCATCAATAGTCATGTGTGCTTCACCTAAAAAAATTGAACAAAAAAATATAGATGAGTCTCTCAATGATGAATTTTGGATACTTGCTATGCAAGAAGAACTTCAACAGTTCACCAGAAATGATGTTTGGTTTTTGGTAGAAAGACCATATGAGAAAAATGTTATTGGAACTAAATGGATTTTCAAGAACAAAACAGATGAATTTGGCAATGTGATTCGAAACAAAGCCCGTCTAGTTGCTCAGGGGTACTCTTAAATTGAGGGAATTGATTTTGATGAAACTTTTGCCCCGGTTGCTAAACTAGAATCCATTTGAATTCTCATGTCCATATCATGTGCGCTCAAATTTAAATTATTTCAAATGGACGTGAAAGTGCCTTTCTGAATGGTATTCTCGATGATGAAGTTTATGTTGAATAACCTAAAGGGTTTCTGGACCCTAGATATCCTCAAAGAGTCTATCGATTGAAAAAGGCTCTCTATGGGTTAAAACAAGCCCCCTGAGCATGGTATGAACGCCTTACTCAATTTCTAATTGATCACGAGTTCGTTAGGGGGAGTGTTGACAAGAGCCTGTTTGTTAAAAGGACAAATGATTCGATTCTCATTGCTTAGATTTATGTTGATGACATTGTATTTGGTTTCACATGTGAAGAATTTTCTGGTTTATTTGCTGAATTGATGAAATCTGAATTTGAAATGAGTTTGGTAGGCAAACCGATAGGATTGCAAGTTAAACAATTGAAAAATGGAATCTTCATCAACCAAACTAAATATGCAAAAGAACTAGTCAAGATGTTTGGGCTAGACTCGGGTCGATCACACACCATACCAATGGCCACAACCATTAAACTCTCCAAAGACTTGTCAAGCAAAAGTGTCGACCAACATTTATATAGAAGTATGATTGGGAGTCTCCTTTACCTTACAGCGAGTAGACCAGACATTGCATTTAGCGTAGGTGCATGCGCTAGATTTCAAGCTGATCCTAGGGAATCACATCTAACTGCTGTAAAAAGAATCATCAGATATGTGGCCTGCACAACTGAGTATGGCTTGTGGTACCCCTTTGACACATCATCCATCATTGCGGGGTACTCCGACGCTGATTGGGTTGGAAATATGGATGATCGAAAATCCACTAGTGGTGGCTGCTTTTACATCGAAACTGCTTAGTTGCTTGGCATAGCAAAAAGCAAAATTCCATCTCATTGTCCACTGCTGAAGCTGAATATATTACTACTGGTAGTTGTTGTGCTCAGCTACATTGGATGAAACAAATGTTGAAGGATTATGGTATCAATCAAGAAGAAATGACGCTCTTTTGTGACAACACAAGCGCCATTAATATTTCAAAAAAATCCTGTTCAACATTCTCGAACCAAGCATATCGACATCCGACACCATTTTATAAGAGAACTCGTTGAAAAAAAAGTGGTCAAACTTGAATACGTCCAAACCGAGCGACAATTGGCTGACATCCTTATAAAATCATTAGATTCCACTAGGTTTAAACACCTTAGGAAATCTATCGGGGTATGCTCAACCTAGTCAGTTAGAAGAGCATGTGTGCTTATAGGAAAATCAGAGGATGTAGCCTCATATCATAATGCTCTTTAGAAAAGATAATGATAGATTGGACTGCTCCATCAGGTTAGTATGATCAAAGGATCTAGGTTGGGTTTCACTCATCACTCGGCTGTCTTAGGTCCTTAGTATATAGGTTTGGGTGAACAAAGTTAGGCTAAGCTCATCATTGTCCAAGACATCCTTGATTGGATCTACCAATAATAGGGAATATATCTCAAATCTAAACCTCACATAGGAAAAATGTGTCTCAACAGGTCCATCGGGCGCCCGGCCTGAAACTGTCCGAGCGCCCGGCCAAGTGCAGCTGACTATTTATAAGGGCCACTCCAAACACTCTTAGGCACCCCTCTATCAGTCTTTTCCATCAAACGCCTCCTCCCTTGTGTGCCCTAGGACGTCCTCCTGCCCTCCAAGGTGAGTTTCCGTCCAAAATCATCACTTTTCAGCCATAGGAAGCTCTTTCTTGGTGTCATCTTCTACCTTTCTCCTGGTCTTCCCTTCAGATTTGGGATTTAGGTGAGTTTCTTCTTGCATCTTCTTCATTTGGGGCTTAAATCTCACTCATGGCTGGGGATAAAAAGTAAAAACGTCCAACCACTGAAGGTTCTTTGAAGGGCTAACGGGGCAAGCAGCTTGCTCCCAAGCGGGCGTTCAAAATACACTGTGCATCCACCCGCACTCTTGAGCCCTCCCCCAGTTCTTCTGAGCCAGGGAGTCCATCTCAGGTTGAAGGTACCCTAGTCCCTCTCCACTCTTTGAACTATTTGTCCTGATGCCCCATTGTTGGGGAACGGCATCTTAAGAGGGACTGCCTTGTCGGATATCTTGTGTATGAGAGGCTGACCACCATCAAATGGCATGGATTACTGGATTTTGGAGGGCCAGTCTATCCCAATACAGTGTATCATTTTCTTTCTCGTGTGGTCAAAGTCACCGATGACCCACCCTCTCTCACCGACGATCGGGATGGTCAGCTCATTGTCATCAATGCTAACACCATTGCTCGAGTGCTCAACATTCCCATGTCCGACGAGTGAATTCCCCCATCTAGCCCCAATGAAATCACAAACAAGGTCACTTGGACAAAGGCCTTATGTGGGGGAAGAAACGTCATATGGGGGGGGAGGTAAAAGCGGGAATGTTCTCGCAGCACGGGAAATGAGTGATGATTTTCGTCTCCTCCACCTTATCTTCTCCTATAATGTCTACCCGACGAGAGGAAATCGATCCGACCTTACCACATCTATGGCAGAGCTCGTTTACCGGGTCGGACAAAGTCATCCGATGTGTTTGCCGTCTCATATCATGAGTCACATGGTTTGCATCTTTATTGTGGGTGGAAAAACTACCGGTATCCCTTTTGGGTGTTTGCTATCACTCTTATCTCGTGACTGCGGCTTTCCACCTACTGCGGAGAATCCGGTCTATGTCGCCAATGTCAACAACTGCATCATAAGCTACATGCGCTTGCACCTTCCAGAAAAGTAGGTTGGTTGGCCTAATATCTACAAGGAGACTCTTACTAAAGAGGAGATAGCAGCACACACCACTCATCAGGCTGGTCACGGAGGAACAAAACCGGGTGATCCATCTCGTCGCAGCTCCTCTCGGCGCTCCAAAGCGTCCAACGCTAACGTCAGGAGATAAATGCTCGGCTTACTCGTGTCGAGAAAGTGCTGAAATCTCTTCAGGACACGACCAACATGATTCTAGCAATGATCACCTGCCGCAACAACGACGCTCCTCCTCCTGCTCCGCGCAAGGATGCTAGGCCCACTCGCTCACTGTAGGAGCGCATCTCAGTTTTCCCTAGTCGTCTGAATGTCTTAATTTGTGTTTGAATGGGGAAATGGTTGCCCCCACCTTTTGGAATTCTAACTCTAGACATGTTTGGATATGTTAACTTTCCTTAGACTGTTGGGGTTAGTGGATGTCCATTTCTTTTTTATGCTTGGCTTTCACTGTTTACTTGATCTATCTATCCTCCGTCTTTTTTGTTTTATACTCTTATTATGTATGGATGGTTGGATGATTGTGGGCCCCTTTGTCCATGATATGGCTTACTTTTTATGCTCATACTTTCTTTGAAGCCTTGTTAATCTATGCATATTGATCTATTTAGGGCTGCTTGCCTCTTTTGGTAGGACCGTAGTCTGTTTGGTCATGATATACATCACGTGGGGAGGTCGGTTGCTTGGGCTGAAAGCCCTCTGTTTTACAATGTTTTATACATGTATATCTCCTTATGACTATTCTATTTCATTTGGCTTCTTCCTTTTATACATAAATGTACTAACCCTTTGTCAATGACTAACAAAAAGGGGGAGAAGAGTCCCACCAATCGACCATGTTATCTTTTTGGCGGTCTTTAATGTGCAGGATCTCAGGGGGAGGAATTGAAGCCAAGGGTCTTTAAATTGTGTCTGTACATGTCTATTTCTTATAAATGAATGAATGTAAATCTTTTGATGACATGTAAATGATGTATTTTGGGTTTTTAAGTCTAGCATTGTCATTGGAAAGGTCTATGACACTTAGGTAGGTTTTGTGGAGTAATTGACAAAGGGGGAGATTGTAAGTACACATATTTGTAAATTATCTTGTCGGTTGAATCGTCACGATTGATGAGCCTAGATTACGCTGAAGAATAAAGCTTTGAAGATCTCCGGCTGCTTAACTCAGAAGATCTACGAAGATATCTTCATTCAAAACCAACCCTCTCAGCCCCAGATCCACATAACTCTCAAAACCCGTGTCCTCTAGATGGCCCGTCGCTTAAAAAGCATTTACATTATCTCCCTGGCCATAGAGGTTAGTCCAAAAGATCAGCTTGGACTTGGTATGTATTGGCCCATAGTTCATTTACAGGAAAAAAATCCAAAACTTAGACTCTTTGAAAAACCTGTAGATTGAGCACCGAGCGCCCGACCACCTGGATTCTAGTCCAGCAGCTTAATCATGAATTCCGGGCGCCCGACCCAAACTTGTCCGGGTGCCCGACCTATGAAAATCTGGTCCAGCAAGAATTGAACATATTCATGATATTTAGTATGAATATCGGGTGCCCGACTAAATCTGTGTCCGGGCGCCCGGCCAGTGAAATACAGGTCCAGAGAGGTTTAATGAAAATTCTTGAAGGATTCCAGGCGCCCGACCCCAACTGTGTTCGGGTGCCCAACCAGGTAAAAAAATGTCTAGTAAGGACCATCTGAAATTTAAAGTGAATTTCGGGCGCCCGACTGCAACTGTGTCCAAGCGCCCGACCAAGCAAGAAAGGGTCTAGTGACTTAACCTTCTGGACGGACTGAACATGGGGCGCCCGACTACTGCTGAAACAGTTTTTTGGACTATGTGTCTAAGCGCCCGAAGCAAGTGTTCGGGCACCTGAACTAGCCATTTTTTGCCCTTTTTTCACATCTATTTAAGCATTCATTTGGGCAAAACCCTAACCATGAAAATTAGAGCCTTGCTTTGAGTCTGTGATTATTCTTAGCCAAATCCTTTCTTCTCAAGGTTCTAATCCTTGAGTTCATTGTTCAATCCTAGTTGTTGCAAACTATCAATGAGCATTTAAAGCTCGGATTGAAACATGAACTCAAGCCCTCATTAATGGCTCTTGACCTAATCTCTAGTAGCTGTATTCTCTAGTCATTATTGCCATTAATGAAGATCTTGGCGAAACCCTTCTCTAGCCTTTAAGCCGTATCCTTAGGGAAGTTTCAACCAAACCCTAATCCCTCACCTTGGAACCTATAAGAAGACATTTGTAGCAAGGTTGCTGATCGAGGGAGCTGAAGAAGGTATCGTTCAAGCCGAAGCTTCTTCAACCAAAGGCATCATCAAGGGGCTCAATCAGCTAAGTATGTTTTAGTCATTCGAGTCCAAGAAACCACCTCAAAAGTTGAGATTTAGGTTTCAGAGTTTGAAGACCTAAACTCGGTAGAGTCCTTGCGTAGGACAAGTCCTTAAGTAGGGCAAGCCCTTGTGTAGGACAAAGTGGTTGATGGATTAGTCCTAAGGTAGGATGAATCCATGTGTTGAAGTCTAAGTCCTTTTGTAGGCTATTAAGGTTTATAGTTAACCTCATTTAAAACCATTGTGATAGTGAAATCCGGCCACTCAAGGAGTGAGTGGATCAGCCGGGAGTGGAGTAGGTACATAACCGAACCACTATAAAATCTCTTGTTATGTGATGAATATTTGCAATTGCTTTACTTCTTTCATGTTTGAGATAATCTGATTATATCTTGCTCTTCTATTGTTGAAAGTTAATATTCTGCATATCTAGTGTTTGAAGAAAGATTTCTGAAATGCTTTGCATGATTGTGAGTGTTTAAATTGGTTAATTTAAAAAGTGTCCTATTCACCCCCCTCTAGGACAAAGAAACCAGTTTCTTGCTTCTACAGCGGTAATCAAACTTATACCGCAATTTCAGATCACGTGATAAAAACCTAACCTATCATAAAAAACTAAGAAAATACATGTTCAAAATTACAATGATATTCAAATAAATTACAGACTCTTGACATGTACACTACTTGCACTACTCCTTTTCAAATGCTCCTGTAGACACCCCACCTTCGGCTACAATGTTGGTAGAGATAGCTAAATGAATGGAGGACCATAACCCCAAATCTCATGTCCAAGCCCGGCCAAACTCACCCTTGTAAGCCCCAATCCATAGCCTAGCTCAAGCTTGAACCCAGTCAACTCACCCCTAAACATTAGCCCGAAAAACCCCCCATAAGAAAAACTTGTCAAAAAATCCCAAAAAAAGTCAAAATTGGTGAGTCAATCCGCTGAGTCAAATCACTGAGTCAACTCACCGTGTCAACCCATCTTCCAAACCCAGTCAACTCACCTGGTTTCGAACCACAGCTTCGGAGCAGGTCCGGACTCCGAACCTCGGCCTTTTCTGCTTCAGGTTCGGAGGCCGTACGCTCCGAAGCCAGAGCAACGCGGCGGTACGGGCGGCCCCCAGGGTGCCGTCCAAAATTATTTACGAGAGTTCCCACTCTCCGCTGCTATAAATACCTCCCCTCCTTCTTTCAGCATCCAAAAAATCCCTTAAGCCCCAGTGAAATCCCATTAGTTCCAAGTCCATCTCCCCCTTTTAGTTCATTTCTCCACCAAGGAGAGCCCGAGTGAGAAAAGCCTAGCCCTGGTCCAACCTAGCCTGACCCTGATCTAAGTCTCCCAAGCCACCCAAGTCTTGATCTAGCCACTCGAAGCAGACCCTTGCGACACCTCCATCCATCCAACTACTCTTTTACCAACATCATCTCATTCGCATCTAGCATAAGTGCAACATTTACTTTTCTTCCAACCCCCCTGCTTATCATGTCACTACAAGCACTTTGATTATTCAGATACACAGCATGCATCCCGCATAAAGCACCTGTCAGTTCGAGCGTATGCTCTAGCCTTGCCTGTTAATAGAAACCTGCCCATCAGAAACTCTTATTGTTCGGACCTGCATTCATGCATCATATCATTCATGAGAATGTACAGGGATTAAATCAGACTTTCAAGTACTAGTTCGATTCTGTGAAGTAGAGACCGTACTTCGGTACGGGCAGTGTGGGGTGCTTAACCTCTTCCCACCCTGTAACTGTGATCCCTTGCCTCGAATCTCTGGCCGCAGATCAAAAGGAGTCATTTTAGAGGAAGGAATCTTTGGATCCCCTTCTCTAACATTTCTACGGGGTCTAGTCGACTGTAGATTCGAAATAACTGGCTAGTGGCGACTCTGGTCTTACACAAACTCATCTACCATATCCAGCTTAACACGACAACAAATAAAATGCTTTTGAGAACGAGGCAAGCCAGTGGCACAAACGACGATTCGCGCGCACGTACCCCTTTTTCCGAACGGAAGGGAGAATCCGAGAGCGCGGAGAGGCGAGCGTCCACAGAATGGAGACTCTATTGGGGATATGCTAGTCCCACTAGTCGTGATCCAACTTGAAAAACAGAATCCTCCTTATGCTTGAAAGTCATTAGTCCTCATACAATCACATTTGCATAGCATTCTACCGGAAAAAAAGAGTAAAGTATATTCCTCACCATTGCACCTCCTCGTGCTCAACGTCTTCGGAAACAACTTCCCTTCCGCAGCATAATCCGCACTCGAGCCCAACAAGCCATGTCCGACCACGAAGAGGAAACTCACCTCTTCCCCACCCTCAAGATGGCTGAAGCACAACCTCCAGTGCAACAACCAATTGAGAATATGCCAATCATGCAAGAATTGGCATAAGGAATAAGAGCAATGCAAGAAATGCTCTTGCAATTCATGCAAGCATAAGCTACCGCAACAACCAACAATCAAGTTGGCCCAATTCAGCAATCTCAGTAGCTATGGCGGGTCCCTCCGGCCTCCAGTTTAAGTCAAGCACAACCATCGGAGTCTGCCCAAGACTACCGACAACAGCCATCTCAGCCCTTCACTATGGGGTATCCTCCTCAATACTTTCCTGCGACGACAAGAACGTGTCAAAGCATTCCCGTCGCAGGGACTTTCAGTCAGCCTCTAGTCAATCTTACAAACAACAATCTCAGTAGATTTCAGCATGTCCCTGCTAATGGGACTCCTTTCCTTTCTCAGCATGTCCCCGCCGATGGGACCTTTACTCAATTTCATCACATCCCCGCTGATGGGATTTCAATTCAACTTCCAACAGCAGGGACAGCACTGGCGAATGCCCACAATGGGGGTCAGTGTCAAGCCCACATCAATCAGCGGACAGTGGCGAATACACAACAAGGGGGTCACTTCCCAGCATCTCAGCCTCCTACAAACAGGAGCACTTTTCAATTTCAGCACATCCCCGCCGATGGGATTCCAGTTAATTTTCAGCAATCTTCAATTCAGCAAACTCCAGTTAATTTCCAGTAAGTTCCAGTTCAACCTTCAGTACAGTCTCCAGTTCAGTTACAGTCATTTCAAGCACAAGTTCGTCAGAATCCAGTTCAATCATCGAATTAATTTCAGCAACCCGGGTTTCTTTTCAGCAAGCCTATAGGGTTGAAGACATCGACCACTATGACAAGGAAGAATGTGCCTTACTTCGAGAGGCACCATTCGTTCAAGCATATCATGCAGGACTGGACGAGTTGCGGGAGCAGTTCCAGATCTTGCAAAATCAGCTTCAACGACAACAAGGAATCGATCTACCTTCGACCAAGTTCAGAGACTTGTGTCCTTTTCCAGATGCTCAGATACCTCAAAACTTTGAGGTACCAAAATTCAAAAGATACGATGGCAGCAGTTGTCCCACAGCACATATCAAGGCTTTCTGTGGAGAGCTGAGTGCAATTTCAGGAAATGAAGGCCCTCATTCGCTTGTTCCAAAAATCTCTGAAGGGCAATGCCCTAGACTGGTACACATCACTGGATTGCCATCGTATCAGGACTTGGGAACAACTTTCCCAGGCTTTCATCGACAGATTCGCGTATAATATCAACATGGCACCCAGAAGAGCCGACCTCGTTGCTCTCAGGCAAAGGAGTGATGAAACGCTATCAGCTTATGTGGGACGTTGGCGAGCTATGACAGCCAGAATGTGGACACCTATCGACGATGAAGAATAAATTTTCATGATTGTTCATTCAACACATCCTGCATATCTGGATATCTCATCTCGCATCCATATGCGAATTTCTCATAGGTAATCTGTGCTGGAGAGCAAGTCAAAGCAGGAATCCGCGTAGGGACAATCTCCCTCTGGCCTCATCAAGCCACTCCAGTTAAACGAAACAGAGTGGAAGGAAGACTTATTGGATACGGGAATGGAAACCGCAACGGTTCTCCTCCTCGCCCGACAGAGGTAAACAACATCATTGCCACTGCTCAGGATAACCAATATACTCCTCCACAGGGACATCAACAGTATCAGCAGAATCAGGTTCAACATCATCCTTCGAGGGATCAGCAACCACTGCCACAACCACCTCGACAACAGCAGTTCAAGGGGAATGGCCAATACTCATATCAAAATAGGCAGAATTATGGGGAGCTTAGGAAATTCACTCCTCTCACTTAGCCACTCAGTCAAGTCATGACTATGCTGGTACAAAAGCGGTTACTCATTCTAATGGCACCCAAGCCTCCTCCAAATCCTCTGCCTCCAAACTACCGAGAAAATGAGTATTGTGCTTACCATCAAGGGCGTGGTCACACCACTGATCGATGCATGACTTTGAAAAATGCCATACAAAATCTGATCGACGACCGCAAGATCGTCATCTCAGTCCCCGGAACTCCTCCAGCAACTTCTACCAACATCCTTCAGAATCCTTTGCCTCAGCATTCGACGGACCCCAGTTCATCTCGTAGCCCTGCCGTCAACAGCATAAAAGAAGAAGAGGGTCTCAATCACTTCTTCTCCCCTATCCAGTCCAGTCATGCTTACACTTATGGGCCAAAAAGTTCTCCTCCGATCTTGCAAGGGGTAAATCCCTTTCCTTCTTCAGTCTTCGAGCTGTTAGTACTCGAAGGAGCGCCTTCATATGATGCACTAGTTGTTCAAGGGATACCTTACAGCCATTCATGTTGGGAGCCGGTCATCCTGGAAGGAGTACAGTCACACATCGAGCCTGCATATGAACCTGTCGTCTTGCAAGGGGCAATTTTAGCTCAGGAACAATCCAATCCTCAATGGAGGGATCATACTCATCAGCAGCAAGAACCCATTATCTTGGAAGGGGCTCCTCCAGTTAAGTCAGTCATATTGCAAGGGGCAAATCCCGGAGGTGTGTCAATCACACTACGACAACGGGGACAAACAGAGAAACCCCTCGCCATATCAAGAGGACCAGTATTCATTCCATGAGAACCTCTTGCTCCAAGAATGGTCAAGCCAGGATCGCGACCTTATGTGATCTATGAAGACAAGCCTCGATATTATCCCTTCAGCACAGGTAACAATGTAGTCCTCAAGGCAAAAGCTCCATATGAGGAAGATCTGGCACCCACACCAGCACCGTTGCAAGAATATGAGGAAGATCTGGCACCCACACTAGCATCGTTGCAAGAACTAGTGGTCCTAGAAGGCAAAGGAGAGGAAAATTATAAAGAGGCCCCGTGGCACTATCCGGAATGTGCAGAGGTATGAAACATGAATCCCAATGGGCGTTGCATCCGAAGAGATAATCAGAACAAAGGAGATCCCAAAGGCACTCTCTCGGGCCTCAGCAACAAAAATGAAGCTGCATATGATGTGGCGACTTAGCTCAAGTCAATCCCTGCTCAAATCTCAGTATGGGAGCTACTCTGCACATCTCGCATACACTGAGAAATGTTTGCCAAAACCCTGAGTGACGCCCATATCTCCTCCGATACAGCACCTGGAATGATAGCATTGATGATCGGACAGCTCCTTGCTCCACGCGCCATCACCTTCACTGATAATGAATTGCCGCCAGAAGGGCAGGATCATGGGCGATCTCTCAACATAGCCTTATGATATAAAGACCTTTGTGTCCCGCTGGTCCTCATCGATAACGGCTCAAGCTTAAACGTTTGCTCGCTTAAGACTGCAGAACGCTTGGGAATCAGTCCCTCTTCATTTCGACCCAGCACCACATATGTCAGAGCATTCGACAATACCCGTCGATCAGTGGAAGGGGAGGTTGACATAGAGGTACAGATACGTCCGAAAATCTCCACCATCACATTTCAAATCCTAGATATATCAGCCTCTTTCAACATGTTGATCGGACGACCTTGACTGCATAAGGTTGGAGCTATGCCATCAACTTTGCATCAACGGGTGAAGTACATCAATGGAAATCAAGTGATCTCTATCCATGTAGAGAAGGAGCTCATCATTCCTTCCAATGCTGCTGCCACTGAACCAGATATCCCTGTCATTGACATCCAGCACTCTGAAGAAGACGTCCCGTTTCATAGTTTTGAATTCGAGACTGTGAACGCCATCGCTAATGGATCGTGTCTTTTCACCGGCAGAACGCCTGAGCCTCAAGTATAGGATGAAGAATCATTTCAAGTTCAGAAAGGTACCGCTGGTATATAATCAACGCAAATGGGGACTCGGGTACAGGGCAATCTTCATGGACAAAAGAAAGAAGAAATTCCGGTGCTCACCCATGCAATTCATCAGGCCAGGAGAGCCTTGCAGAGATCCAAGAAGAAATCAACCGAATGCATTACACAAAGGCCTCCCGATGAGCCTAGCTCAGGCCATATGGCCCCCCATTCGATGGGACTGGATTCTCAAACCATCTAAGCCTCTGGAAGAAGAAGGAAAGGATAAAGACAAAGAAAAAAGTTAAATACAACAGCTTCAGGACCAGGGTACTCTGATACCTGCTCCCAACCAGGGTCACAACCTGCCCACTTCAACTCTAGTCAACCAGGGGCATAACCTGCCCACTTCAATTCCAGCCAACCAGGGGCACAACTAGCCCATCTCAACATCAATCAACAAGGGGCACGACCTGCCCATCTCTGTAGAACCAACATCATCAACCATCAGCCAGGGGTAGAAGCAGCCCATCCATTGGACCAAGAAAGGGAAATGGTCAGCCCTGGATTGGTCCGATGTCCAGATTCTGAACTCGTCTCTCGCTGTGGAACCAGACGAACTGCAATGCGAGGTAAGTGATCCAGGAGGGATTGAGTATGACTTAGATCTCGAACCCAACCAGCGAGAAATCATGGTCATTGGGACAGACTGTGATTCTTCGCCCAAATCATCAACCCCCCTCTCCAAGGGAAGGAGTGTGGGGTCCTGAATGGTCATCCGTTCCCCTAACTTCTGAATCAGCCAGAGAGTCATCTGAGGGCTCTGGCTTCCAAAGAAATGCCGGTTTAAACAGCGAGCGGAACTTTGGGACAAGATGGGATCAATCATGGTCTGCAATGCCCGCTTGTTCAAGGTCCTGTAAATTTTAAAAATCCAAAAAAATAAAAAACTTTCAAAAGCAAAAAATATCTAGCATTTCCATTCTAGAAAATTCTCAAAAACCAAAAAAACATTTCTTTTTCTGCATTCAATAATGTGCTAAGTTCGTCTAAAGAGTCGCATGAGTTTGAAGTCGAATCATATGATTTTGACATCGAATTAGAATTCGAGCTCATGGGTTTGGACGAAGCTCGAGATGAGGAAGATGATGACCCGGCTCTTGAACTAGAGGATCTCCTCAAAAAGTTTGAATCCAAAGCTAATGTTGTAGCCAATGATTTCGAGATAGTAAACTTGGGGACAACTGAGATCCCTAAGGAAGTACGCATTGGAAAATCGTTGCCACTAGAGATGAAGCAGAGAATGATAGAGTTCCTAGCTCCAAGATTGTCCAACCTCGCATTCTCATATGAAGACATGCTGGGGCTAAATGAAGAGCTCAGTTGTACACCATCTGCCAACCAAGCCAGATATGAAGCCAGTTAAGCAGAAACTTTGAAGAATGAAGCCAGAATGGGCCCTGAAAGTCCGAGATGAAGTCATCAAGCCGTACAATGCAGGATTCTTGGTAGTCTCTAACTACCCTGAATAGCTCGCCAACATCGTACTAGTACCGAAAAAGGATGGCAAGGTTCGAATGTGCATCGACTTCCGAGATCTCAACAAAGCCAGTCCTAAAGACGACTACCCTTTGCCACATATCGACAATTTGGTCGACAACACTGCTGGGTACAAGGTCTTCTCATTCATGGATGGGTTCTCAGGTTACAATCAGATTAAGATGGCCATCGAAGATCACGAGAAGACATCATTTATCACTCCCTGGGGAACCTTCTGTTACAGGGTAAGGCCGTTCGGTCTGAAGAACGCAGGAGCAACATATCAGCGAGCAATGACAGCATTATTCCATGACATGATGAACAAAGAGCTTGAAGTATATGTGGATGATATGATCATCAAATCTCGCATGATCGAAGGACACTTTGAAGATCTGAAGAAGTTATTCAACAGATTAGAAAAGTACAAGCTCTGTCTCAACCCTCTGAAATGTGTCTTCGGTGCAATGGGAGGCAAACTCCTTGGTTTTATGTTGAGCGAGGATGGCATCAGGGTCGACGAAACTAAAACCAGAGCAATCATCGAGATGCCCCCTCCTAGAACAGAGAAATAAATCTGTGGCTTCCTCGATAGAATTCAATACATCAGTCGCTTCATCCCACAACTCACACTTATCTGTGAACCCATATTCAAGCTCCTTCGGAAGAACGTTCCAAAAGAATGGAACGACGATTGCCAAGTCGCATTCGACCGCATCAAGAAGTATTTCATAAATCCTCCAGTTCTAGTGCCGCCACTCCCGGACGACCACTATTGTTATACATCTCAGTAGTAGCAGAAGTCATTGGCTGTGTTCTCGGCCAGCACGACGAGACCTAGAAGAAGGAACAAGCAATATACTATTTGAGCCGAAAGTTCACCGACTACGAGACTAGGTATTCCCCGATCGAGAAAACTTACCGCGCCCTAGTCTGGGCAACTCAACGACTCCGTCAATACATGATTGCGTTCCCTATTCTCCTCTTCGCTCACATGGATCCGCTCAAGTACCTGTTCGAGAAGCCAGCACTCACTGGAAGGATAGCTAAATGGCAACTACTCCTGTCTGAATTCGACATCATCTATGTCACTCAGAAGACAATCAAGGGGCAGGCCCTCGCCGATCATCTTGCCGCTCACTCTCTCCTGGATTATCAACCGCTCAAGACATTCTTCCCTGATGAAGATCTCCTACTTATCGAAGGTGAAGAAAAGAAGAAGAAAGATGAGTGGACGTTATTCTTCGACGGCGCAGCAAATTCTAAGGGAAGTGGTATCGGAGCAATGCTCTACTCTCCAGACGATGTCCCTATTCCCATCTCAAGGCGCATAGCATTCGAGTGCACCAACAACATGGCAAAGTATGAAGCATGCATCGCTGGTCTAAGGGAAGCCATAATCTTGGGCGTCAAGAAGCTACAAGTATTTGGAGACTCACAGCTTATCATCAATCAGACCAATGGCGAATGGAAAACCAAGGATGAGAATTTGATGCCATATCATGTGTATCTTGAAAACCTGATCGAAGAATTCAAGGAAATCACCTTCTCATACATGCCCAGGGCCAAGAATCAATTTGTAGATGATCTCACTATACTCGCATCAATGCTCGAGATCCCGAAAGGAGCTTCAGAATGGGAGCTCACAGTTGAAACTTAAGATGAACCTTCTTTCTGCCTGCAAATAGAAGAAGCTGAAGTCGTCCTTGACAAACCTTGGTATGCCGACATCAAGCAATATCTTGAAACCCAGGAGTATCCGGAGTCAGCAACAACAACAGATCGCCGAACCATCCAGCGTTTGGCCGGCCAGTTCACCATCAGTGACGAAGTTCTTTACAAGCGATCCTATAATCACATCCTCCTTCAATGCGTCGATGAGATAGAAGCAACAAAGATCATGAAAGAAATACACGAAGGAATCTGTGGCCCACACATGAACAGGCACATGATGGCAAAGAAGATTCTACGACTTAGCTATTATTGGCTCAAGATAGAGACAGACTGCTGTTAGCACATCAGAAAATGCTTCAAGTGTCAGGAGCACGCGAATCAAATTCATGCCCCCTCATCAGAATTGTATAACCTAACGACTCCTTGGCCCTTCTCTATGTGGGGACTCGACATCATTGGGACGATTAGTCCCAAAGCATCAAATGGTCATGAGTATATACTTATGGCAGTTGACTACTTCACCAAGTGGGTAGAAGCAGCCTCCTACACCACGATTGCAGCATCCCAGGTGATCAAGTTCATGAAGAACAACATCATATGCCGGTATGGAATCCCTAATGCTATCATCACAAATAATGGGACCCCGTTCGTCAACAAAAGATGGATGACTTCCTTAGCAAGTTCAAGATTCAGCGACATCGATCGAGCCCTTACCTGTCCTCAGATGAATGGTGGGGTAGAAGACTGCAAATAAGACAATCGTCAGGATACTTGAGAAGATGGTCTTGACCTATCGAGATTGGTTAGATATGCTCCCATATGCACTTTGGGCCTATCGAACGTCTGTACGGTCTGCTACAGGCGTTACTGCTTTCGAGCTTACTTATGGAATGGAAGCAGTTCTACCGGTCGAGGTAGAAATACCGTCACTTCGGGTGTTACTAGAAAGCGGAATTGAAGAAGGAGAATGGCAACGGGCTAGATTCGATCAGTTACAGTTAGCAGATGAGAAGCGCATGCGTGCGTTAAGTCATTCCTAGTGTTATCAGAAAAGGATCGCTCGGGTTTAAAACAAGAGAGTCCGAAAAAGAAGCTTCAAGGTGGGCGACATGGTCATGAAGAAGATTCTACCGTCGCACCTTCCGGATCCCAGGGAAAAATTCAAACCCTCGTGGGACGGACCGTTGATCATCAGAGAAGTACTTTCCGGAGGTGCCCTCAGACTCACTAGTATGAGAGGGGTGGATCTTCCTGAGCCAATCAACGCCGACAAAGTGAAGATCTTTCACTGGTAAGTCATTTTGACCTTATCAAGAGTTACATTAATAGAGCTGAAGTCAAGAGGTTGAAGATAAAACCTCTGAGAAATCATTTTCGTGCACCAATAAGTGTTTCAAATAAGGGGATTCAAAAGAAAAAAGAGAGATAAGAAAACGACACAAAAAAGGAGAAAAAGAATACAAAAAAAAGAAAAGAGAAAGAAAATGGGAAGCCGAAACAAGGCACCCGAGAAAAATCAACCCGAAGAGAAACACAATCACCCACCCATCCATCTCAGAAGGATTTATGGCTAAGACCAACAGCTCTATCATCGTAACTTAGGATAAGGGCTGAAAGATTGCCATCAGCCGGCAACGACGGATTCCCGACCTCTAGCCGCCGCAGTTATCCAAAGATTCAGAAGAAAAAAAAGGGAAGAAAAAAGAAGAAAAAGAAAATGTGTGCCTAAATAAAAAGGGTGGAGTAAAAAACCGAAAGGGCGCTCTGAGTAAAAACAGTGGGCACACAGCAAACTTGGTGAAAACCCAAAAGGGCACCGAGGGTAAAAACAGCATAGCTGCCAAGGGGCAGGCAAGATCAAATATCCGGGATGTGGGGAAAACCCGAAAGGGCGCCACGGGCAAAAATAATGGGAAAAGGCCGGTTGTGGTGAAAACTCGAAAGAGCACTGCAGGCAAAACTAGCTCGAATAGAAAAAAAAAGTGTAGGTACCAAGAAACCAGATGGTCCAGATCAGTTCAAGCAGTTACAGTTCAAGAACAAGAAGAACTACAGTTAGGAACAAAAGAACTCTACAAAGTCTGACAATCTCAGGAAGCAACAGTTGCCATTGCCTACACCTTTAGGGAACCAAAGGGATCTCACACAAGTCAATCTCGAAACATCAGTCAAAGCATTGGTCGGGCCTCAGTTCTGATTCCTACGTCCCGGCACAAAATCCAGACACACACTCACAGGATAACTCATGGCACAATAAGTTCTCAAAAAGTTTTCTCTTTTCGTTAAATGCATCATGTTTCTTTTACATACATCATTTATCTTCTTAAAAAAAATACAAAAAAAGCATCATCACCAATCATGTACTATGCAAAAAGGAACGTACAGACGGCCAACACAGCCCTAAAAAGCAAACCATCAATCTATACCCTCCCCCTCGGCCCCGTCAGGTAAGTCCTCTGACTCATAATGAAATAGCCTCGCTCTCAACCTGCTCACCTCCATACCCAAGTAATGCACCTTATCTCGCTTAAGGCTACGGATCGCTGCCTCCTCATCAGACAACCTCTGATCGGCAGCCAATCTCCTCGACATCATCTCATAATGATACCGAAGTGCAGAGATCTCAGACAGCAAGTGGCCATGAGTGGCTAAGAGGAAACCAGGATCGATGAATGGGCACTCCTAAAAGGGTTCATATGAACCAAATGAAGAGCCAGCATCCCCAAGAATATCCTGCTCATCCTCATCGGCGGTATGGTGCCAGCAAGGAATGCGCTGGTATAGAGACTACTCAGCAACCCAGTGCTGGTATGGGGCGGTCGCCATCGAAAAAGTTCGCAGCTCAAAACTAAGCAAATCAGCAGTCAGGTGATGTCACGCCCCAAACTCGGGGACCAGGCTCACTAAATTCCCGGCCGCCGAATCCGGTGCCGACAGCCTCCGTAGTACCCCATTCTCGGCTCCTAGCTTCCATACGCCAGGTTCCTATCCTGGGATCCCACAAGGAGGATTTTTTGGGTAAATTTTTTTTATAGATGAGCATAGACACAAGTATACCAAACCAAAAAGCATCACATCACATATCCACTAAGATAATCTTTTGAGTACAATGCTGCAGAAAAAGGAAATACAATGTATAACTGAAAGCTGAAAGATCAAATGTGCGCCCCTGTCTCACTGCTGTCGTGCTATAGTATGTCTTGCACGTAAACACGTGCATAAGCTTGCTATGAAGCTTAGAGAGTGCGTGGTGTGTGCGCAATGCATATGGCAGGTATACAGATATCAGAGTAAGTAGAAATGATGGCAGACTACACTACCAAGTCTATGAATGTCATTAGCCATCTCGAGGCTATGCAATGCAAGGGGCCTATATGGTCGAGTGTCATATGCTAATGATGCAATGTGTGCATGTTAATCCTCAACTGCCATATATCATACGGTTTACAACTGGGACATCACCGGGGTCTAGTACACTCCAGACATTGGTTGCCGCCCATCGTGCGCATAACCAAGCGAGTGGAAGAGACCTCACTATCCGCCTCGTCAATGACATACAAGGAAATCCTCCCAACTTGTCGATAGCGAACCCATTCACAAGCTAGTCAGACTCAACCTAATATATAGCCCTCTGCACCCGAGCGGGTAAGGTCACACCCCCTTCCAACCGACCCCGACACAAGTGGGAGACGCGGCCTACTGGTATTTGGCCCTCATGCGCTCATAAATCCACTCGGTCTAGACATTGGAGCATCTTATTGGTACCACAGGGTTTAGGGACTTTCACCCAAGGACATTTTTGGCGCCCAAGTGTTAGAACATATTTTCGGTGTCCATTTCTACCACTCATAATGTGGCTGTGGTGGTCACAACCCCGATGCCGCTGGGGTGAGAATTTGATCATGACATGTATAATGCGAGATGCATGAGTCATACTGTCAAAGCCATGCACCAAACCTGCGCATATCGCTCGATCATGTGGGGTGACCCTATCTCATACGGGTCCCCTAAGTATCTCAAGCTGTAAGGCATATGCTATGTTTAACATCATCCACAGTTAGGCATACATATGATGCGTATGCACAAATGAGTGGGCATGATATTCATTACACTAAGCATATTATCAGTGTAACCTATCAAGCTAAGTATACTAGCATGTTACCAGACATATCATGTAATGTTGGCCTTAAACGGCCCAATATATATAGAGAGAGTGGGACCCGAACTGTGGGCCCCATTGGAAATGTAGAGGTCTTCGCGGCATAGCCCACTTGAGACCACATCGGCCCCATACTTGGGCCTGCACATACAAAATAGGGCGACAAAAATAGTGTACGGCATGGATAAAACATATATATCAAAGGAAGGACCATGGTGGGTCCCCCCCCCCACTGGTCGGATATCAAATACACATCATCGGTCTTAGGAAGTTTCAGTGGTAGGTATTCAATCACCACAATTTCCTAAGTGAAGCCCATTCAAATTGGGCCCCATGCATCGGTCAGACGGTTGGCATGCTACACAATGCATCCATCAAGGTGGACCCCAAAGATGGGCCCAAAACCTTTGGTTGGATGGAAAATAACCATCACAGTGGCCCCAATGAAGTTTTCAATGGTGGGCATTAATGACCACTATTCCTGCGGGTGTGGTCCATTTAACTTTTGGATCTGCCCCATTATGGGGGCCATATCTTAAAGTGGCATAGAAAAACAGAAGGCCAGCATGAATAAAACAAATACATCATGGTGGGACCCACAGGGTGGGCCACCAGCTGGGCAGCGCACGCACGCACGCTCGCTGTCTACAGCGTAGGACCCCCTGGGGTCGCCTTAGTTTTGGGATTAAGCTAATATTGTGTTTTCCCCTCCATCCATATCCATTTGATATTATAAACAGGTCGGATGACAAATAAACATCACTGTAGGGCCTGGGAAGGTTTCAACGGTGGAAATCATTATTCCCACTGTTTCCCGTGGCATGGTCCACTTGACATTTGGATATGCTTAAATTTTGGGCTCAGCCACTAAAATGAGCTGGAAAAACATATGGACGGAATAGATAAAGCACGTACATTCTAGGTGGGTCCCACGAGTGGGACACCTGCTAGGCAGCCTAACCAGCCCACGGCCAACGCCCCCTTTCTCTTCTTCTTTATTTTAT
Source organism: Liriodendron chinense (assembly GCA_003013855.2). NCBI lineage: Eukaryota > Viridiplantae > Streptophyta > Magnoliopsida > Magnoliales > Magnoliaceae > Liriodendron > Liriodendron chinense. Next base: position 3,949 of record ML058489.1, on the reverse strand, counting down.
ATATATATATATATATATATTGATCTCATCAAGTGGGGCCCACAGAAGCTTTCGATCAAGCTGATATTTTTGTTTTCCCTTCTTCAACACATGTGTGGACCTGTGAACAGGTTGGATCTCAAATAAACATCATGGTGGGCCGTAGGAAGGTTCTAACGGTAGGGTCACTGTCCCCACTGTTTTCTTTCAAGTGGGGTCCACTTGAGATTTGGATCTGTCTCATTCTTGAGATCATGCCCTAAAATGATCTCCCCAAATGGATGGACGGTGTGGATATAACACGTACAACACGGTGGGGCCCATTGAAGTTGGCGACATCACTCCAATAGGTAGATAGCTACTCAACGTGGCAGCTGGGTACTCCCAGCGTCAGAGATGCTGGGAGCCCTAACGCTGGGAGCCCTACTCTTCCTTTTTTTTCTTTGGTTTTTATGGAGTGGAGCCCACATGAGGATGATCCACTCCATTCATTGGATTCTTCAGCTCATGGGGGACCCAAAGAGCCCCATATTGGGCAGGCAATTTGGTATACAAACGTGAAGGTGGATCAAAGGAGGTTCGACATTGGACATCATTTTCTCCATTGTTTTATGTGGTGCGGTCTGCTTAAGATTTGAATCTGATTCAAATTTAGGCCCTGGCCCTAAAATGATTTGGGAAAACAGATGGACGGCGTGGATACAACATAAACACAAGGTGGGTCCCACGAGTGCGGACCCCATTCAAATCGCCCTAGTGTGCTGACACTAGACCGTTCCAGCGTCTCTGACGCTGTGAACGTCCAGCGTCGGAGCCCTTTTCTCTTTCTTTTTTTTCATTTTTTTCTTTGTTTATATCAAATGGGGCCCACTTGGGGACGATCCGCACCATTCGTCAGGTTCCCCAGCTCATGAGGAACCCATAGAGTCCAATATTGGACAGTTGATTCGGTCTACAAACATCACGGCGGGCCACGGAAGTTTCAACAGTGGGCATCCTTGCCTCCACTGTTTTTTTATGGTGTGGTCCACCTGAGATCTGGATCTGCTTCATTTTTGGTGTCCAGCCATAAAATGGGCTGGAAAAACAAACGGATGGTGTGGATTAAATCCATACATCAAGGTGGGTCCCACGAGTGGGGACCCCACTCACTTCATTGAGGTTAGGGCTGCACATCTACCGGTTAACCCGCCTAACCCGCCCGACCCCACCCGGTAGAAACCCGATCCGTCCCGACCCGGCAGAGAAAACGGTCCGGTCCCGAGTAGATGCTGCTGGACCGTTTTTAATTTAGGTATGGTTTAGGGTACATGCCAAACCCGCCCGACCCGACCCGTACCCCGACCCATATATACCCGACCCGTTCCACCCGACCCGAACCACCCCGTTGATACTAGTTTATTGCTTTTAAAAATATCTATATAGCATTATCAATAGGTTGAATGGTCAATAAACATTAGGGTGGACTCTAGAATCTTTGAATGGTGGGAGTTCAATGACCACTGATTTTTGTGGTGTGGTCTACCTAAAGCTTTTATCTACTTTCTTTTTGGGACTGTCCTATAATAATCTGAAAATGTAGATGGAAGGCATGGATTTACAATATATACATCGATGTGAGCCTCATGGTTAGGGTCTCACCCACATGGCTGGTTTTGGGTTTCACCGACTCTCACCCAAGCTGCAGCTCATCTCACACTCACATGGAGCAGATTAGGTAACATTCGAAATCCACCAAGGTTAGTGTCCCCTAATTATGTGTCTTAAATCCACACCATCCAACTATTTTGAAAGATCATTTTAGGATATGATACCAAAAATGAAGCTGACTCAAATCTTAGGTGGACCCCACCATAGAAACATAGTCTTAACCCGACCCTGACCCGACCCGATTTAACATATAGGGTAGGGTAGGGTTAGGGTTGACCCTTTTACAAGTAGGGTAGGGTTAGGGTTCGGTCAACTCAACCCGGTCACGACCCAGACCGAAGCCTAGACCTTTAAATATATTTAGGTTCGGTCCAGGGTTGGGCCTAACCCGACCCTAACCCGACTCGTGTGCAGGCCTAATTGAGGTATCTGACGCTGGACAGTTCCAGCGTCCTTGACGCTGGGAACGTCCAGCGTCTCTTCTTCCCTTTTTTTTCTTTTTTTTTATTATTTTAAAATCATGTAGGGCCCATATGTGGGCGATCCAAACCATTCATCTGGTTCTCCGTCGCAAGGTGGGCCCAAAACTCTGGAACAAAATGATTTTTTGCATTTTCCTTCACCTAGATCTTTGTGATCTAAAGAATGAGGGTGTAATAGAAAAATAAGTATCATGGTGGACCACACAAGGTGGTCCACACTGTGGCAGTGTGCGAGGCACGCTTTCTCACAGCAGGGCCAAAAATATGAAGGGAAAATAAGGAAAAAGGGGAGTTTATGTCCCCCTTTTGTACTCACCTGAAATTGGACGGTTGGATCGGGTCAGATAGTTCGATCAGACGATCTTGATGGGGTGGATCTCCTTCTCCAGTCTCACTCTCTTCTCACAACTCTCTTTGTTATCTTACTTCTCTCTCTCTCTCTCTCTCTCTCTCTCTCTCTCTCTCTCTCTCTCTCTCTTTCTCTCTCTTTCTTTTTCAAATGAAAGTGGCTACGTATGGCCCCTTTGTTGTGTAGGGACTTTGGGACATAAAAGGTATTTGAAAAGGAAATGATGATAGCAAGGGGATGAGGCATTTATAAGAGTGGATGGCTTAGGTATGGGCTTTAGTTAACTTGTGAGGAGAGAGAGGGATGTACTTGATGGAACACTTGATTGCTTGATGCTTGATTGATTGATGGGATGTTGATTGATTGATGGGACAACCTAGGAATTTGTGCAAGTGGGGCCCACACCATGCATGTGTAGCGTGGCCCACCTTGATTTGCGCACATGTATACATCTTTCAAACTAGGTATCGAAACGGAGCGTGCCGCGCGGCGTTGGAGTTGTAGCGTCCGCGCGATCGTCGGGATACAAGTCTCGGGTCGTTGCGGTACTAAAATAGGGTGCCTGATTGAAACTCGCTGGTTTAGACTGTTCCGAGTATGCCAAGTTCGGAAAAGAGGCATACGGAGGGCTAATTAGGGTACGTGTGTTACAGGTGACTCGCCCAGGATCCATCAATCCGAGTCCTAAAGTTAGATGATCTAACTGGAAGTGCTCGACACCCGATACCCGAGAAGGCAAAAGGAGGAATATCCTGCTCATACTCGAACTGCCGAAAGAACTGGATAGGATGATAAGAAAAGTAAGATCGAAAGCCTATCAGCATCAGAGGAAAGCGGTGAGCATCACAGAGCACTGGAGGAAGCGAAAGCCAAGATGACTCCCAACGAACATTCCAGTCATGAAGCTCAGTAAACATCCTGCGATATAAGGGCTCACTCATCCTAATCGTATGCGAAAGAAACTCCATGATGTGTCGCATGAGGTCTGGGTGATGGGTGCCAGGAAATGATATAGGAACGATCAGCGAAAGACGCTCCCATAGCCAGATCTGATTGTAAGAAAGTAAAGAGGTTCAGCTAAAGCATAGCAATTCCCAAAAGATAAGAAAAGAAAAAGAAAAGTGCATAAAAGATACCTGGAGAAATGCACAGCAGCTGTGAAGGACACGAGTGCGGCCCAGGGCACAGTCAGTCAGCCCCTTAAACAACTCAGCCAGGACGAGAGAAATGATCCCCTGCCGTCGAACAACTCGGCTCATCACCTCAAAGAGCAGATGAGTTTGAGATCTGGGCCATCCCGAGAATAGCACATTAGCTATCAAACAGAACATCAGTGCATTCCGAGAAAGTAAGGACCCCGCCACACTCTGAGGGCCCGAGAAAAGATCATACAACAAGTCTAAGGAGAATACCACAGCATCCTGGCCGGCAACTGCAGGCTGAACAAGATACGGGATCCCAAACTAGTTCTGCGGTGTGGCAGTCTTCG